>CAWUFW010003030.1:1200000-1880000 GCA_963921515.1 Calotriton arnoldi | reverse complement strand
CATGGCAAAGAAGCAGGGGACATAACACCAAGAGGAAAATGCATGGCAAAGAAGCAGGGGACATAACACTAATGGGAGAATGCATGGCAAAGAAGCAGGGGACATAACACTAAGACGAGCATGCATGGCAAAGAAGCAGGGGACATAACACTGAGAGGAGAATGCATGGCAAAGAAGCACGGGGCATAACACTAAGAGAAGAATGCATGGCAAAGAAGTAGGGGACATAACACTAAAAAGAGCATGCATGGCAAAGAAGCAGGGGACATAACACTAATGGGAGAATGCATGGCAAAGAAGCAGGGGACATAACACTAAGAAGAGAATGCATGGCAAAGAAGCTTGGGACATAAAACTAAGAAGATAATGTATGGCAAAGATGCAATGGACATAACACTAAGAGGGGAATGCATGGCAAAGAAGCAGGGGACATAACACTAAGAGGAGAATGCATGGCAAAGAAGCAGGGGACATAGCACTAAGAGGAGAATGCATGGCAAAGAAGGAGGAGACATAACACTAAGAGGAGAATGCATGGCAAAGAAGCAGGGGGCATAACACTAAGGGGAGAATGCATGGCAAAGAAGCAGGGGACATAACACCAGGAGGAGAATGCATGGCAAAGAAGCTTGGGACAGAAAACTAAGGAGAGAATGTATGGCAAAGAAGCAAGGGACATAACACTAAGAGGGGAATGCATGGCAAAGAAGCAGAGGACATAACACTAAGAGGGGAATGCATGGCAAAGAAGCAGGGGACATAACAATAAGAGGAGAATGCATGGCAAAAAAGCAGGGGACATAACACTAAGAGGTGAATGCATGGCAAAGAAGCAGGGGACATACACTGAGAGGAGAATGCATGGCAAAGAAGCAGGGTACATAACACTAAGAGGAGAATGTATGGCAAAGAAGCAAGGGACATAACACTAAGAGGGGAATGCATGGCAAAGAAGCAGGGGACATAACACTAAGAGGGGAATGCATGGCAAAGAAGCAGGGGACATAACAATAAGAGGAGAATGCATGGCAAAAAAGCAGGGGACATAACACTGAGAGGAGAATGCATGGCAAAGAAGCAGGGGACATAACACTGAGAGGAGAATGCATGGCAAAAAAGCAGGGGACATAACACTAAGAGGAGAATGCATGGCAAAGAAGCAGGGGACATAACACTAAGAAGAGAATGCATGGCAAAGAAGCAGGGGATATAACACCAAGAGGAAAATGCATGGCAAAGAAGCAGGGGACATAACACTAATGGGGAATGCATGGCAAAGAAGCAGGGGACATAACACTAAGAAGAGAATGCATGACAAAGAAGCAGGGGACATAGCTCTAAGAAGAGAATGCATGGCCAAGAAGCAGGGGACATAACACAAAGAAGAGCATGCACGGCAAAGAAGCAGGGGACATAACCCTAGGAGGAGAAAATGGCAAAGAAGCAGGGAACATAACACTAATGGGAGAATGCATGGCAAAGAAGCAGGGGACATAACACTAAGAAGAGAATGCATGGCAAAAAGCAAGGAACACAAAACTAAGAGGAGAATGCATGGCAAAGAAGCAGGGGATATAACACTATGAAGAACATGCATGGCAAAGAAGCAGGGGACATAACATTAATGGGAGAATGCATGGCAAAGAAGCAGGGGACATAAAACTAAGAGGAGAATGCATGGCAAAGAAGCAGGGGACACAACCCTAAGAGGAGAAAATGGCAAAGAAGCAGGGAACATAACACTAATGGGAGAATGCATGGCAAAGAAGCAGGGGACATAACACTAAGAAGAGAATGCATTGCAAAAAGCAGGGAACACAAAACTAAGAGGAGAATGCATGACAAAGAAGCAGGGGACATAACACTATGAAGAACATGCATGGCAAAGAAGCAGGGGACATAACACTAATGGGAGAATGCATGGCAAACAAGCAGCAGACATAACAATAAGAAGAGAATGCATGGCAAAGAAGCAGGGGACATAACACTAAAAGAGAATGCATGGCAAATAAGCAGGGGACATAACACTAAGTGGAAAATACATGGCAAAGAAGCAGGGAACATAACACTAAGAGGAGAATGCATGGCAAAGAAGCAGGGTACTTAACACTAAGAAGAGAATGCATGGCAAAGAAACAGGGGACATACCACTAAGAGAAGAATGCATGGCAAAGAAGCAGGGGGCATAACACTAAGAGGAGAATGCATGGCAAAGAAGCAAGGGACATAATAATAAGAAGAGCATGCATGGCAAAGAAGTGGGGGGCATAACACTGATCGGAGAATGCATGGCAAAGAAGCAGGGGACATAACACTAAGAAGAGAATGCATGGCAAAGAATCAGGGGACATAACACTTAGAAGAGAATGCATGGCAAAGAAGCAAGGGGCATAACACTAAGAAGAGAATGCATGGCAAAAAAGCAGGGGACATAACACTAAAAGGAGAATGCATGGCAAAAAAGCAGGGGACATAACACTAAAAGGAGAATGCATGGCAAAGAAGCAGGGGACATAACACTTAGAGGAGAATGCATGGCAAAGGAGCAGGGGACATAACACTAAGAGGAGAATGCATGGCAAAGAAGCAGGGGACATAACTCCAAGAGGAAAATGCATTTCAAAGAAGCAGGGGACATAACACTAATGGGAGAAAGCATGGCAAAGAAGCAGGGGACATAACACTAAGAGGAGAATGCATGGCAAAGAAGCAGGGGGCATAACACTAAGAGGAGAATGCATGGCAAAGAAGCAGTGGACACAACAGTAAGAGGAGAATGCATGGCAAAGTAGCAGGGGGCATAACACTAAGACGAGAATGCATGGCAAAGAAGCAGGGGACATAACACTAAGAGGATAATGCAGGGCAAAGAAGCAGGGGACATAACACTAATGGGAGAATGCATGGCAAAGAAGCAGGGGCATAACACTAAGAGGAGAATGCATGGCAAAGAAGCAGTGGACACAACAGTAAGAGAAGAATGCATGGCAAAGAAGCAGGGGGCATAACACTAAGAGGAGAATGCATGGCAAAGAAGCAGTGGACACACCACTAAGAGGAGAATGCATGGCAAAGAAGCAGGGGCATAACACTAAGAGGAGAATGCATGGCAAAGAAGCAGGGGACATAACACTAAGAGGAGAATGCAAGGCAAAGAAGCAGGGGACATAACACTAAGAAGAGAATGCTTGGCAAAGAAGCAGTGGACACACCACTAAGAGGAGAATGCATGGCAAAGAAGCAGGGGGCATAACACTAAGAGGAGAATGCATGGCAAAGAAGCAGGGAACATAACACTAAGAGGAGAATGCAAGGCAAAGAAGCAGGGGACATAACACTAATGGGAGAATGCATTTCAAAGAAGCAGGGGACATAACACTAAGAAGAGAATGCATGGCATAGAAGCAGGGGACATAACACTAAAAAGGGAATGCATGGCAAAGAAGCAGGGGACATAACACTAAGAAGCGCATAAATGGCAAAGAAGCTGGGGACATAACACCAACAGGAGAATGCATGGCAAAGAAGCAGGGGACATAACACTAAGAAGAGAATGCTTGGCAAAGAAGCAGGGGACATAACACTAAGAGGAGAATGCATGGCAAAGAAGCAGTGAACATAACACTAAGAGGAGAATGCATGGCAAGGAAGCAGGGGACATAACACTAATGGGAGAATGCATTTCAAAGAAGCAGGGGACATAACACTAAGAAGAGAATGCATGGCATAGAAGCAGGGGACATAACACTAAAAAGGGAATGCATGGCAAAGAAGCAGGGGACATAACACTAAGAAGCGCATAAATGGCAAAGAAGCTGGGGACATAACACCAACAGGAGAATGCAGGGCAAAGAAGCAGGGGACATAACACTAAGAAGAGAATGCTTGGCAAAGAAGCAGGGGACATAACACTAAGAGGAGAATGCATGGCAAAGAAGCAGGGGGCATAACACTAAGGGGAGAATGCATGGCAAAGATGCAGGGGACATAACACTAAGAGGAGAATGCATGGCAAAGAAGCAGGGGGCATAACACTAAGAGGAGAATGCATGGCAAAGAAGCAGTGGGCATAACACTATAAGGAGAATGCATGGCAAAGAAGCAGGGGACATAACACTAAGAGGAGCATGCATGGCAAAGAAGCAGGAGACATAACACTAATGGGAGAATGCATGGCAAAGAAGCAGGGGACATAACACCAAGAGGAGAATGCATGTCAAAGAAGCAGGGGACATAACACTAAGAGGAGAATGCATGGTAAAGAAGCAGGGGACATAACACTAAGGGGAGAATGCATGGCAAAGAAGCAGGGGGCATAACACTAAGGGGAGAATGAATGGCAAAGAAGCAGGGGACATAACACTAAGAGGAGAATGCATGGCAAAGAAGCTTGGGACATAAAACTAAGAGGAGAATGCATGGCAAAGAAGCAGGAGACATAACACTAATGGGATAATGCTTGGCAAAGAAGCAGGGGACATAACACGAAGAGGAGAATGCATGGCAAAGAAACAGGTGGCATAACACTAAGAGGAGAATGCATGGCAAAGAAGCTTGGGACATAAAACTAAGAGGAGCTTGCATGGTAAAGAAGCAGGGGCATAACACTAAGAAGAGCATTCATGGATAAGAAGCAGGGGACATAACACTAATTGGAGAATACATGGCAAAGAAGCAGGGGACATAGCACTAAGAAGAGAATGCATGGCAAAGAAGCAGGGGACATAACACTAAGAAGAGAATGCATGGCAAAGAAGCAAGGGACATAACACTAAGAGGAGGATGCATGGCAAAGAAGTAGGTGACATACCACTAAGAGGAGAATGCATGGCAAAGAAGCAGGGGACATAACACTAAGAGGAGAATGCATGGCAAAGAAGCTTGGGACATAAAACTAAGAGGAGAATGCATGGCAAAGAAGCAGGGGACATAACACTAATGGGATAATGCATGGCAAAGAAGCAGGGGACATAACACTAAGAGGAGAATGCATGGCAAAGAAACAGGGGCATAACACTAAGAGGAGAATGCATGGCAAAGAAGCTTGGGACATAAAACTAAGAGGATATTGCATGGTAAAGAAGCAGGGGGCATAACACTAAGAGGAGAATGCTTGGCAAAGAAGCAGGGGACATAACACTAAGAGGAGAATGCATGGCAAAGAAGCAGGGGACATAACACTAAGAGGAGAATGCATGGTAAAGAAGCAGGGTGCATAACACTAAGAGGAGAATGCATGGCAAAGAAGCAGGGGCATAACACTAAGAGAAGAATGCATGGCAAAGAAGCAGGGGACATAACACTAAGAAGAGCATGCATGGCAAAGAAGCAGGGGCATAACACTAAGAGGAGAATGCATGGCAAAGAAGCAGGGGACATAACACTAAGAGGAGAATGCATGGCAAAGAAGCAGGGGACATAACACCAAGAGGAAAATGCATGGCAAAGAAGCAGGGGACATAACACTAATGGGAGAATGCATGGCAAAGAAGCAGGGGACATAACACTAAGACGAGCATGCATGGCAAAGAAGCAGGGGATATAACACTAAGACGAGCATGCATTGCAAAAAAGCAGGGAACACAAAACTAAGAGGAGAATGCATGACAAAGAAGCAGGGGACATAACACTATGAAGAACATGCATGGCAAAGAAGCAGGGGACATAACACTAATGGGAGAATGCATGGCAAACAAGCAGCGGACATAACACTAAGAAGAGAATGCATGGCAAAGAAGCAGGGGACATAACACTAAAAAGAGAATGCATGGCAAATAAGCAAGGGACATAACACTAAGTGGAAAATACATGGCAAAGAAGCAGGGAACGTAACACTAAGAGGAGAATGCATGGCAAAGAAGCAGGGTACTTAACACTAAGAAGAGAATGCATGGCAAAGAAACAGGGGACATACCACTAAGAGAAGAATGCATGGCAAAGAAGCAGGGGGCATAACACTAAGAGGAGAATGCATGGCAAAGAAGCAAGGGACATAATAATAAGAAGAGCATGCATGGCAAAGAAGTGGGGGGCATAACACTAATCGGAGAATGCATGGCAAAGAAGCAGGGGACATAACACTAAGAAGAGAATGCATGGCAAAGAATCAGGGGACATAAAACTTAGAAGAGAATGCATGGCAAAGAAGCAAGGGGCATAACACTAAGAAGAGAATGCATGGCAAAAAAGCAGGGGACATAACACTAAAAGGAGAATGCATGGCAAAAAAGCAGGGGACATAACACTAAAAGGAGAATGCATGGCAAAGAAGCAGGGGACATAACACTTAGAGGAGAATGCATGGCAAAGGAGCAGGGGACATAACACTAATAGGAGAATGCATGGCAAAGAAGCAAGGGACATAACTCCAAGAGGAAAATGCATTTCAAAGAAGCAGGGGACATAACACTAATGGGAGAAAGCATGGCAAAGAAGCAGGGGACATAACACTAAGAGGATAATGCATGGCAAAGAAGCAGGGGACATAACACTAATGGGAGAATGCATGGCAAAGAAGCAGGGGCATAACACTAAGAGGAGAATGCATGGCAAAGAAGCAGGGGACATAACACTAAGAGGAGAATGCAAGGCAAAGAAGCAGGGGACATAACACTAAGAGGAAAATGCATGGCAAAGAAGCAGTGAACATAACACTAAGAGGAGAATGCATGGCAAGGAAGCAGGGGACATAACACTAATGGGAGAATGCATTTCAAAGAAGCAGGGGACATAACACTAAGAAGAGAATGCATGGCATAGAAGCAGGGGACATAACACTAAAAAGGGAATGCATGGCAAAGAAGCAGGGGACATAACACTAAGAAGCGCATAAATGGCAAAGAAGCAGGGGACATAACACCAACAGGAGAATGCATGGCAAAGAAGCAGGGGACATAACACTAAGAAGAGAATGCATGGCAAAGAAGCAGGGGACATAACACTAAGAGGAGAATGCATGGCAAAGAAGCAGGGGGCATAACACTAAGGGGAGAATGCATGGCAAAGATGCAGGGGACATAACACTAAGAGGAGAATGCATGGCAAAGAAGCAGGGGGCATAACACTAAGAGGAGAATGCATGGCAAAGAAGCAGTGGGCATAACACTAAGAGGAGAATACATGGCAAAGAAGCAGGGGACATAACACTAAGAGGAGCATGCATGGCAAAGAATTTTGGGACATAACACTAATGGGAGAATGCATGGCAAAGAAGCAGGGGACATAACACCAAGAGGAGAATGCATGGCAAAGAAGCAGGGGACATAACACTAAGAGGAGAATGCATGGTAAAGAAGCAGGGGACATAACACTAAGGGGAGAATGCATGGCAAAGAAGCAGGGGCATAACACTAAGGGGAGAATGAATGGCAAAGAAGCAGGGGACATAACACTAAGAGGAGAATGCATGGCAAAGAAGCTTGGGACATAAAACTAAGAGGAGAATGCATAGCAAAGTAGCAGAAGACATAACACTAATGGGATAATGCATGGCAAAGAAGCAGGGGACATAACACTAAGAGGAGAATGCATGGCAAAGAAACAGGGGGCATAACACTAAGAGGAGAATGCATGGCAAAGAAGCTTGGGACATAAAACTAAGAGGAGATTGCATGGTAAAGAAGCAGGGGGCATAACACTAAGAAGAGCATTCATGGCTAAGAAGCAGGGGACATAACACTAATTGGAGAATACATGGCAAAGAAGCAGGGGACATAGCACTAAGAAGAGAATGCATGGCAAAGAAGCAGGGGACATAACACTAAGAAGAGAATGCATGGCAAAGAAGCAAGGGACATAACACTAAGAGGAGGATGCATGGCAAAGAAGTAGGTGACATACCACTAAGAGGAGAATGCATGGCAAAGAAGCAGGGGACATAACACTAAGAGGAGAATGCATGGCAAAGAAGCTTGGGACATAAAACTAAGAGGAGAATGCATGGCAAAGAAGCAGGGGACATAACACTAATGGGATAATGCATGGCAAAGAAGCAGGGGACATAACACTAAGAGGAGAATGCATGGCAAAGAAACAGGGGGCATAACACTAAGAGGAGAATGCATGGCAAAGAAGCTTGGGACATAAAACTAAGAGGATATTGCATGGTAAAGAAGCAGGGGGCATAACACTAAGAGGAGAATGCTTGGCAAAGAAGCAGGGGACATAACACTAAGAGGAGAATGCATGGTAAAGAAGCAGGGTGCATAACACTAAGAGGAGAATGCATGGCAAAGAAGCAGGGGGCATAACACTAAGAGGAGAATGCATGGCAAAGAAGCAGGGGACATAACACTGAGAGGAGAATGCATGGCAAAAAAGCAGGGGACATAACACTAAGAGGAGAATGCATGGCAAAGAAGCAGGGGACATAACACTAAGAAGAGAATGCATGGCAAAGAAGCAGGGGATATAACACCAAGAGGAAAATGCATGGCAAAGAAGCAGGGGACATAACACTAATGGGGGAATGCATGGCAAAGAAGCAGGGGACATAACACTAAGAAGAGAATGCATGACAAAGAAGCAGGGGACATAGCTCTAAGAAGAGAATGCATGGCCAAGAAGCAGGGGACATAACACAAAGAAGAGCATGCACGGCAAAGAAGCAGGGGACATAACCCTAGGAGGAGAAAATGGCAAAGAAGCAGGGAACATAACACTAATGGGAGAATGCATGGCAAAGAAGCAGGGGACATAACACTAAGAAGAGAATGCATGGCAAAAAAGCAAGGAACACAAAACTAAGAGGAGAATGCATGGCAAAGAAGCAGGGGATATAACACTATGAAGAACATGCATGGCAAAGAAGCAGGGGACATAACATTAATGGGAGAATGCATGGCAAAGAAGCAGGGGACATAAAACTAAGAGGAGAATGCATGGCAAAGAAGCAGGGGACACAACCCTAAGAGGAGAAAATGGCAAAGAAGCAGGGAACATAACACTAATGGGAGAATGCATGGCAAAGAAGCAGGGGACATAACACTAAGAAGAGAATGCATTGCAAAAAAGCAGGGAACACAAAACTAAGAGGAGAATGCATGACAAAGAAGCAGGGGACATAACACTATGAAGAACATGCATGGCAAAGAAGCAGGGGACATAACACTAATGGGAGAATGCATGGCAAACAAGCAGCAGACATAACAATAAGAAGAGAATGCATGGCAAAGAAGCAGGGGACATAACACTAAAAAGAGAATGCATGGCAAATAAGCAGGGGACATAACACTAAGTGGAAAATACATGGCAAAGAAGCAGGGAACATAACACTAAGAGGAGAATGCATGGCAAAGAAGCAGGGTACTTAACACTAAGAAGAGAATGCATGGCAAAGAAACAGGGGACATACCACTAAGAGAAGAATGCATGGCAAAGAAGCAGGGGCATAACACTAAGAGGAGAATGCATGGCAAAGAAGCAAGGGACATAATAATAAGAAGAGCATGCATGGCAAAGAAGTGGGGGGCATAACACTGATCGGAGAATGCATGGCAAAGAAGCAGGGGACATAACACTAAGAAGAGAATGCATGGCAAAGAATCAGGGGACATAACACTTAGAAGAGAATGCATGGCAAAGAAGCAAGGGGCATAACACTAAGAAGAGAATGCATGGCAAAAAAGCAGGGGACATAACACTAAAAGGAGAATGCATGGCAAAAAAGCAGGGGACATAACACTAAAAGGAGAATGCATGGCAAAGAAGCAGGGGACATAACACTTAGAGGAGAATGCATGGCAAAGGAGCAGGGGACATAACACTAAGAGGAGAATGCATGGCAAAGAAGCAGGGGACATAACTCCAAGAGGAAAATGCATTTCAAAGAAGCAGGGGACATAACACTAATGGGAGAAAGCATGGCAAAGAAGCAGGGGACATAACACTAAGAGGAGAATGCATGGCAAAGAAGCAGGGGGCATAACACTAAGAGGAGAATGCATGGCAAAGAAGCAGTGGACACAACAGTAAGAGGAGAATGCATGGCAAAGTAGCAGGGGGCATAACACTAAGACGAGAATGCATGGCAAAGAAGCAGGGGACATAACACTAAGAGGATAATGCAGGGCAAAGAAGCAGGGGACATAACACTAATGGGAGAATGCATGGCAAAGAAGCAGGGGGCATAACACTAAGAGGAGAATGCATGGCAAAGAAGCAGTGGACACAACAGTAAGAGAAGAATGCATGGCAAAGAAGCAGGGGGCATAACACTAAGAGGAGAATGCATGGCAAAGAAGCAGTGGACACACCACTAAGAGGAGAATGCATGGCAAAGAAGCAGGGGGCATAACACTAAGAGGAGAATGCATGGCAAAGAAGCAGGGGACATAACACTAAGAGGAGAATGCAAGGCAAAGAAGCAGGGGACATAACACTAAGAAGAGAATGCTTGGCAAAGAAGCAGTGGACACACCACTAAGAGGAGAATGCATGGCAAAGAAGCAGGGGGCATAACACTAAGAGGAGAATGCATGGCAAAGAAGCAGGGAACATAACACTAAGAGGAGAATGCAAGGCAAAGAAGCAGGGGACATAACACTAATGGGAGAATGCATTTCAAAGAAGCAGGGGACATAACACTAAGAAGAGAATGCATGGCATAGAAGCAGGGGACATAACACTAAAAGGGAATGCATGGCAAAGAAGCAGGGGACATAACACTAAGAAGCGCATAAATGGCAAAGAAGCTGGGGACATAACACCAACAGGAGAATGCATGGCAAAGAAGCAGGGGACATAACACTAAGAAGAGAATGCTTGGCAAAGAAGCAGGGGACATAACACTAAGAGGAGAATGCATGGCAAAGAAGCAGTGAACATAACACTAAGAGGAGAATGCATGGCAAGGAAGCAGGGGACATAACACTAATGGGAGAATGCATTTCAAAGAAGCAGGGGACATAACACTAAGAAGAGAATGCATGGCATAGAAGCAGGGGACATAACACTAAAAAGGAATGCATGGCAAAGAAGCAGGGGACATAACACTAAGAAGCGCATAAATGGCAAAGAAGCTGGGGACATAACACCAACAGGAGAATGCAGGGCAAAGAAGCAGGGGACATAACACTAAGAAGAGAATGCTTGGCAAAGAAGCAGGGGACATAACACTAAGAGGAGAATGCATGGCAAAGAAGCAGGGGCATAACACTAAGGGGAGAATGCATGGCAAAGATGCAGGGGACATAACACTAAGAGGAGAATGCATGGCAAAGAAGCAGGGGGCATAACACTAAGAGGAGAATGCATGGCAAAGAAGCAGTGGGCATAACACTATAAGGAGAATGCATGGCAAAGAAGCAGGGGACATAACACTAAGAGGAGCATGCATGGCAAAGAAGCAGGAGACATAACACTAATGGGAGAATGCATGGCAAAGAAGCAGGGGACATAACACCAAGAGGAGAATGCATGTCAAAGAAGCAGGGGACATAACACTAAGAGGAGAATGCATGGTAAAGAAGCAGGGGACATAACACTAAGGGGAGAATGCATGGCAAAGAAGCAGGGGCATAACACTAAGGGGAGAATGAATGGCAAAGAAGCAGGGGACATAACACTAAGAGGAGAATGCATGGCAAAGAAGCTTGGGACATAAAACTAAGAGGAGAATGCATGGCAAAGAAGCAGGAGACATAACACTAATGGGATAATGCTTGGCAAAGAAGCAGGGGACATAACACGAAGAGGAGAATGCATGGCAAAGAAACAGGTGGCATAACACTAAGAGGAGAATGCATGGCAAAGAAGCTTGGGACATAAAACTAAGAGGAGCTTGCATGGTAAAGAAGCAGGGGCATAACACTAAGAAGAGCATTCATGGATAAGAAGCAGGGGACATAACACTAATTGGAGAATACATGGCAAAGAAGCAGGGGACATAGCACTAAGAAGAGAATGCATGGCAAAGAAGCAGGGGACATAACACTAAGAAGAGAATGCATGGCAAAGAAGCAAGGGACATAACACTAAGAGGAGGATGCATGGCAAAGAAGTAGGTGACATACCACTAAGAGGAGAATGCATGGCAAAGAAGCAGGGGACATAACACTAAGAGGAGAATGCATGGCAAAGAAGCTTGGGACATAAAACTAAGAGGAGAATGCATGGCAAAGAAGCAGGGGACATAACACTAATGGGATAATGCATGGCAAAGAAGCAGGGGACATAACACTAAGAGGAGAATGCATGGCAAAGAAACAGGGGCATAACACTAAGAGGAGAATGCATGGCAAAGAAGCTTGGGACATAAAACTAAGAGGATATTGCATGGTAAAGAAGCAGGGGGCATAACACTAAGAGGAGAATGCTTGGCAAAGAAGCAGGGGACATAACACTAAGAGGAGAATGCATGGCAAAGAAGCAGGGGACATAACACTAAGAGGAGAATGCATGGTAAAGAAGCAGGGTGCATAACACTAAGAGGAGAATGCATGGCAAAGAAGCAGGGGGCATAACACTAAGAGAAGAATGCATGGCAAAGAAGCAGGGGACATAACACTAAGAAGAGCATGCATGGCAAAGAAGCAGGGGGCATAACACTAAGAGGAGAATGCATGGCAAAGAAGCAGGGGACATAACACTAAGAGGAGAATGCATGGCAAAGAAGCAGGGGACATAACACCAAGAGGAAAATGCATGGCAAAGAAGCAGGGGACATAACACTAATGGGAGAATGCATGGCAAAGAAGCAGGGGACATAACACTAAGACGAGCATGCATGGCAAAGAAGCAGGGGATATAACACTAAGACGAGCATGCATTGCAAAAAAGCAGGGAACACAAAACTAAGAGGAGAATGCATGACAAAGAAGCAGGGGACATAACACTATGAAGAACATGCATGGCAAAGAAGCAGGGGACATAACACTAATGGGAGAATGCATGGCAAACAAGCAGCGGACATAACACTAAGAAGAGAATGCATGGCAAAGAAGCAGGGGACATAACACTAAAAGAGAATGCATGGCAAATAAGCAAGGGACATAACACTAAGTGGAAAATACATGGCAAAGAAGCAGGGAACGTAACACTAAGAGGAGAATGCATGGCAAAGAAGCAGGGTACTTAACACTAAGAAGAGAATGCATGGCAAAGAAACAGGGGACATACCACTAAGAGAAGAATGCATGGCAAAGAAGCAGGGGCATAACACTAAGAGGAGAATGCATGGCAAAGAAGCAAGGGACATAATAATAAGAAGAGCATGCATGGCAAAGAAGTGGGGGCATAACACTAATCGGAGAATGCATGGCAAAGAAGCAGGGGACATAACACTAAGAAGAGAATGCATGGCAAAGAATCAGGGGACATAAAACTTAGAAGAGAATGCATGGCAAAGAAGCAAGGGGCATAACACTAAGAAGAGAATGCATGGCAAAAAGCAGGGGACATAACACTAAAAGGAGAATGCATGGCAAAAAGCAGGGGACATAACACTAAAAGGAGAATGCATGGCAAAGAAGCAGGGGACATAACACTTAGAGGAGAATGCATGGCAAAGGAGCAGGGGACATAACACTAATAGGAGAATGCATGGCAAAGAAGCAAGGGACATAACTCCAAGAGGAAAATGCATTTCAAAGAAGCAGGGGACATAACACTAATGGGAGAAAGCATGGCAAAGAAGCAGGGGACATAACACTAAGAGGATAATGCATGGCAAAGAAGCAGGGGACATAACACTAATGGGAGAATGCATGGCAAAGAAGCAGGGGGCATAACACTAAGAGGAGAATGCATGGCAAAGAAGCAGGGGACATAACACTAAGAGGAGAATGCAAGGCAAAGAAGCAGGGGACATAACACTAAGAGGAAAATGCATGGCAAAGAAGCAGTGAACATAACACTAAGAGGAGAATGCATGGCAAGGAAGCAGGGGACATAACACTAATGGGAGAATGCATTTCAAAGAAGCAGGGGACATAACACTAAGAAGAGAATGCATGGCATAGAAGCAGGGGACATAACACTAAAAAGGAATGCATGGCAAAGAAGCAGGGGACATAACACTAAGAAGCGCATAAATGGCAAAGAAGCAGGGGACATAACACCAACAGGAGAATGCATGGCAAAGAAGCAGGGGACATAACACTAAGAAGAGAATGCATGGCAAAGAAGCAGGGGACATAACACTAAGAGGAGAATGCATGGCAAAGAAGCAGGGGGCATAACACTAAGGGGAGAATGCATGGCAAAGATGCAGGGGACATAACACTAAGAGGAGAATGCATGGCAAAGAAGCAGGGGGCATAACACTAAGAGGAGAATGCATGGCAAAGAAGCAGTGGGCATAACACTAAGAGGAGAATACATGGCAAAGAAGCAGGGGACATAACACTAAGAGGAGCATGCATGGCAAAGAATTTTGGGACATAACACTAATGGGAGAATGCATGGCAAAGAAGCAGGGGACATAACACCAAGAGGAGAATGCATGGCAAAGAAGCAGGGGACATAACACTAAGAGGAGAATGCATGGTAAAGAAGCAGGGGACATAACACTAAGGGGAGAATGCATGGCAAAGAAGCAGGGGGCATAACACTAAGGGGAGAATGAATGGCAAAGAAGCAGGGGACATAACACTAAGAGGAGAATGCATGGCAAAGAAGCTTGGGACATAAAACTAAGAGGAGAATGCATAGCAAAGTAGCAGAAGACATAACACTAATGGGATAATGCATGGCAAAGAAGCAGGGGACATAACACTAAGAGGAGAATGCATGGCAAAGAAACAGGGGGCATAACACTAAGAGGAGAATGCATGGCAAAGAAGCTTGGGACATAAAACTAAGAGGAGATTGCATGGTAAAGAAGCAGGGGGCATAACACTAAGAAGAGCATTCATGGCTAAGAAGCAGGGGACATAACACTAATTGGAGAATACATGGCAAAGAAGCAGGGGACATAGCACTAAGAAGAGAATGCATGGCAAAGAAGCAGGGGACATAACACTAAGAAGAGAATGCATGGCAAAGAAGCAAGGGACATAACACTAAGAGGAGGATGCATGGCAAAGAAGTAGGTGACATACCACTAAGAGGAGAATGCATGGCAAAGAAGCAGGGGACATAACACTAAGAGGAGAATGCATGGCAAAGAAGCTTGGGACATAAAACTAAGAGGAGAATGCATGGCAAAGAAGCAGGGGACATAACACTAATGGGATAATGCATGGCAAAGAAGCAGGGGACATAACACTAAGAGGAGAATGCATGGCAAAGAAACAGGGGCATAACACTAAGAGGAGAATGCATGGCAAAGAAGCTTGGGACATAAAACTAAGAGGATATTGCATGGTAAAGAAGCAGGGGGCATAACACTAAGAGGAGAATGCTTGGCAAAGAAGCAGGGGACATAACACTAAGAGGAGAATGCATGGTAAAGAAGCAGGGTGCATAACACTAAGAGGAGAATGCATGGCAAAGAAGCAGGGGGCATAACACTAAGAGGAGAATGCATGGCAAGGAAGCAGGGGACATAACACTAATGGGAGAATGCATTTCAAAGAAGCAGGGGACATAACACTAAGAAGAGAATGCATGGCATAGAAGCAGGGGACATAACACTAAAAGGGAATGCATGGCAAAGAAGCAGGGGACATAACACTAAGATGAGCATTAATGGCAAAGAAGCTGGGGACATAACACCAAGAGGAGAATGCATGGCAAAGAAGCAGGGGACATAACACTAAGAAGAGAATGCTTGGCAAAGAAGCAGGGGACATAACACTAAGAGGAGAATGCATGGCAAAGAAGCAGGGGGCATAACACTAAGGGGAGAATGCATGGCAAAGATGCAGGGGACATAACACTAAGAGGAGAATGCATGGCAAAGAAGCAGGGGCATAACACTAAGAGGAGAATGCATGGCAAAGAAGCAGTGGGCATAACACTATAAGGAGAATGCATGGCAAAGAAGCAGGGGACATAACACTAAGAGGAGCATGCATGGCAAAGAAGCAGGAGACATAACACTAATGGGAGAATGCATGGCAAAGAAGCAGGGGACACAACACCAAGAGGAGAATGCATGTCAAAGAAGCAGGGGACATAACACTAAGAGGAGAATGCATGGTAAAGAAGCAGGGGACATAACACTAAGGGGAGAATGCATGGCAAATAAGCAGGGGGCATAACACTAAGGGGAGAATGAATGGCAAAGAAGCAGGGGACATAACACTAAGAGGAGAATGCATGGCAAAGAAGCTTGGGACATAAAACTAAGAGGAGAATGCATGGCAAAGAAGCAGGAGACATAACACTAATGGGATAATGCTTGGCAAAGAAGCAGGGGACATAACACGAAGAGGAGAATGCATGGCAAAGCAACAGGGGGCATAACACTAAGAGGAGAATGCATGGCAAAGAAGCTTGGGACATAAAACTAAGAGGAGATTGCATGGTAAAGAAGCAGGGGGCATAACACTAAGAAGAGCATTCATGGATAAGAAGCAGGGGACATAACACTAATTGGAGAATACATGGCAAAGAAGCAGGGGACATAGCACTAAGAAGAGAATGCATGGCAAAGAAGCAGGGGACATAACACTAAGAAGAGAATGCATGGCAAAGAAGCAAGGGACATAACACTAAGAGGAGGATGCATGGCAAAGAAGTAGGTGACATACCACTAAGAGGAGAATGCATGGCAAAGAAGCAGGGGACATAACACTAAGAGGAGAATGCATGGCAAAGAAGCTTGGGACATAAAACTAAGAGGAGAATGCATGGCAAAGAAGCAGGGGACATAACACTAATGGGATAATGCATGGCAAAGAAGCAGGGGACATAACACTAAGAGGAGAATGCATGGCAAAGAAACAGGGGCATAACACTAAGAGGAGAATGCATGGCAAAGAAGCTTGGGACATAAAACTAAGAGGATATTGCATGGTAAAGAAGCAGGGGGCATAACACTAAGAGGAGAATGCTTGGCAAAGAAGCAGGGGACATAACACTAAGAGGAGAATGCATGGCAAAGAAGCAGGGGACATAACACTAAGAGGAGAATGCATGGTAAAGAAGCAGGGTGCATAACACTAAGAGGAGAATGCATGGCAAAGAAGCAGGGGGCATAACACTAAGAGAAGAATGCATGGCAAAGAAGCAGGGGACATAACACTAAGAAGAGCATGCATGGCAAAGAAGCAGGGGGCATAACACTAAGAGGAGAATGCATGGCAAAGAAGCAGGGGACATAACACTAAGAGGAGAATGCATGGCAAAGAAGCAGGGGACATAACACCAAGAGGAAAATGCATGGCAAAGAAGCAGGGGACATAACACTAATGGGAGAATGCATGGCAAAGAAGCAGGGGACATAACACTAAGACGAGCATGCATGGCAAAGAAGCAGGGGATATAACACTAAGACGAGCATGCATTGCAAAAAAGCAGGGAACACAAAACTAAGAGGAGAATGCATGACAAAGAAGCAGGGGACATAACACTATGAAGAACATGCATGGCAAAGAAGCTGGGGACATAACACTAATGGGAGAATGCATGGCAAACAAGCAGCGGACATAACACTAAGAAGAGAATGCATGGCAAAGAAGCAGGGGACATAACACTAAAAAGAGAATGCATGGCAAATAAGCAAGGGACATAACACTAAGTGGAAAATACATGGCAAAGAAGCAAGGAAACGTAATACTAAGAGGAGAATGCATGGCAAAGAAGCAGGGTACTTAACACTAAGAAGAGAATGCATGGCAAAGAAACAGGGGACATACCACTAAGAGAAGAATGCATGGCAAAGAAGCAGGGGGCATAACACTAAGAGGAGAATGCATGGCAAAGAAGCAAGGGACATAATAATAAGAAGAGCATGCATGGCAAAGAAGTGGGGGCATAACACTAATCGGAGAATGCATGGCAAAGAAGCAGGGGACATAACACTAAGAAGAGAATGCATGGCAAAGAATCAGGGGACATAAAACTTAGAAGAGAATGCATGGCAAAGAAGCAAGGGGCATAACACTAAGAAGAGAATGCATGGCAAAAAAGCAGGGGACATAACACTAAAAGGAGAATGCATGGCAAAAAAGCAGGGGACATAACACTAAAAGGAGAATGCATGGCAAAGAAGCAGGGGACATAACACTTAGAGGAGAATGCATGGCAAAGGAGCAGGGGACATAACACTAATAGGAGAATGCATGGCAAAGAAGCAAGGGACATAACTCCAAGAGGAAAATGCATTTCAAAGAAGCAGGGGACATAACACTAATGGGAGAAAGCATGGCAAAGAAGCAGAGGACATAACACTAAGAGGATAATGCATGGCAAAGAAGCAGGGGACATAACACTAATGGGAGAATGCATGGCAAAGAAGCAGGGGCATAACACTAAGAGGAGAATGCATGGCAAAGAAGCAGGGGACATAACACTAAGAGGAGAATGCAAGGCAAAGAAGCAGGGGACATAACACTAAGAGGAAAATGCATGGCAAAGAAGCAGTGAACATAACACTAAGAGGAGAATGCATGGCAAGGAAGCAGGGGACATAACACTAATGGGAGAATGCATTTCAAAGAAGCAGGGGACATAACACTAAGAAGAGAATGCATGGCATAGAAGCAGGGGACATAACACTAAAAAGGGAATGCATGGCAAAGAAGCAGGGGACATAACACTAAGAAGCGCATAAATGGCAAAGAAGCAGGGGACATAACACCAACAGGAGAATGCATGGCAAAGAAGCAGGGGACATAACACTAAGAAGAGAATGCATGGCAAAGAAGCAGGGGACATAACACTAAGAGGAGAATGCATGGCAAAGAAGCAGGGGGCATAACACTAAGGGGAGAATGCATGGCAAAGATGCAGGGGACATAACACTAAGAGGAGAATGCATGGCAAAGAAGCAGGGGGCATAACACTAAGAGGAGAATGCATGGCAAAGAAGCAGTGGGCATAACACTAAGAGGAGAATACATGGCAAAGAAGCAGGGGACATAACACTAAGAGGAGCATGCATGTCAAAGAAGCAGGGGACATAACACTAATGGGAGAATGCATGGCAAAGAAGCAGGGGACATAACACCAAGAGGAGAATGCATGGCAAAGAAGCAGGGGACATAACACTAAGAGGAGAATGCATGGTAAAGAAGCAGGGGACATAACACTAAGGGGAGAATGCATGGCAAAGAAGCAGGGGGCATAACACTAAGGGGAGAATGAATGGCAAAGAAGCAGGGGACATAACACTAAGAGGAGAATGCATGGCAAAGAAGCTTGGGACATAAAACTAAGAGGAGAATGCATGGCAAAGTAGCAGAAGACATAACACTAATGGGATAATGCATGGCAAAGAAGCAGGGGACATAACACTAAGAGGAGAATGCATGGCAAAGAAACAGGGGGCATAACACTAAGAGGAGAATGCATGGCAAAGAATCTTGGGACATAAAACTAAGAGGAGATTGCATGGTAAAGAAGCAGGGGGCATAACACTAAGAAGAGCATTCATGGCTAAGAAGCAGGGGACATAACACTAATTGGAGAATACATGGCAAAGAAGCAGGGGACATAGCACTAAGAAGAGAATGCATGGCAAAGAAGCAGGGGACATAACACTAAGAAGAGAATGCATGGCAAAGAAGCAGGGGACATAACACTAAGAGGAGAATGCAAGGCAAAGAAGCAGGGGACATAACACTAAGAGGAAAATGCATGGCAAAGAAGCAGTGAACATAACACTAAGAGGAGAATGCATGGCAAGGAAGCAGGGGACATAACACTAATGGGAGAATGCATTTCAAAGAAGCAGGGGACATACCACTAAGAAGAGAATGCATGGCATAGAAGCAGGGGACATAACACTAAAAAGGGAATGCATGGCAAAGAAGCAGGGGACATAACACTAAGAAGCGCATAAATGGCAAAGAAGCAGGGGACATAACACCAACAGGAGAATGCATGGCAAAGAAGCAGGGGACATAACACTAAGAAGAGAATGCATGGCAAAGAAGCAGGGGACATAACACTAAGAGGAGAATGCATGGCAAAGAAGCAGGGGGCATAACACTAAGGGGAGAATGCATGGCAAAGATGCAGGGGACATAACACTAAGAGGAGAATGCATGGCAAAGAAGCAGGGGGCATAACACTAAGAGGAGAATGCATGGCAAAGAAGCAGTGGGCATAACACTAAGAGGAGAATACATGGCAAAGAAGCAGGGGACATAACACTAAGAGGAGCATGCATGGCAAAGAAGCAGGGGACATAACACTAATGGGAGAATGCATGGCAAAGAAGCAGGGGACATAACACCAAGAGGAGAATGCATGGCAAAGAAGCAGGGGACATAACACTAAGAGGAGAATGCATGGTAAAGAAGCAGGGGACATAACACTAAGGGGAGAATGCATGGCAAAGAAGCAGGGGCATAACACTAAGGGGAGAATGAATGGCAAAGAAGCAGGGGACATAACACTAAGAGGAGAATGCATGGCAAAGAAGCTTGGGACATAAAACTAAGAGGAGAATGCATGGCAAAGTAGCAGAAGACATAACACTAATGGGATAATGCATGGCAAAGAAGCAGGGGACATAACACTAAGAGGAGAATGCATGGCAAAGAAACAGGGGCATAACACTAAGAGGAGAATGCATGGCAAAGAATCTTGGGACATAAAACTAAGAGGAGATTGCATGGTAAAGAAGCAGGGGGCATAACACTAAGAAGAGCATTCATGGCTAAGAAGCAGGGGACATAACACTAATTGGAGAATACATGGCAAAGAAGCAGGGGACATAGCACTAAGAAGAGAATGCATGGCAAAGAAGCAGGGGACATAACACTAAGAAGAGAATGCATGGCAAAGAAGCAAGGGACATAACACTAAGAGGAGGATGCATGGCAAAGAAGTAGGTGACATACCACTAAGAGGAGAATGCATGGCAAAGAAGCAGGGGACATAACACTAAGAGGAGAATGCATGGCAAAGAAGCTTGGGACATAAAACTAAGAGGAGAATGCATGGCAAAGAAGCAGGGGACATAACACTAATGGGATAATGCATGGCAAAGAAGCAGGGGACATAACACTAAGAGGAGAATGCATGGCAAAGAAACAGGGGGCATAACACTAAGAGGAGAATGCATGGCAAAGAAGCTTGGGACATAAAACTAAGAGGATATTGCATGGTAAAAAGCAGGGGGCATAACACTAAGAGGAGAATGCTTGGCAAAGAAGCAGGGGACATAACACTAAGAGGAGAATGCATGGCAAAGAAGCAGGGGACATAACACTAAGAGGAGAATGCATGGTAAAGAAGCAGGGTGCATAACACTAAGAGGAGAATGCATGGCAAAGAAGCAGGGGCATAACACTAAGAGGAGAATGCATGGCAAAGAAGCAGGGGACATAACACTAAGAAGAGCATGCATGGCAAAGAAGCAGGGGGCATAACACTAAGAGGAGAATGCATGGCAAAGATGCAGGGGACATAACACTAAGAGGAGAATGCATGGCAAAGAAGCAGGGGACATAACACCAAGAGGAAAATGCATGGCAAAGAAGCAGGGGACATAACACTAATGGGAGAATGCATGGCAAAGAAGCAGGGGACATAACACTAAGACGAGCATGCATGGCAAAGAAGCAGGGGACATAACACCGAGAGGATAATGCATGGCAAAGAAGCACGGGCATAACACTAAGAGAAGAATGCATGGCAAAGAAGTAGGGGACATAACACTAAAAAGAGCATGCATGGCAAAGAAGCAGGGGACATAACACTAATGGGAGAATGCATGGCAAAGAAGCAGGGGACATAACACTAAGAAGAGAATGCATGGCAAAGAAGCTTGGGACATAAAACTAAGAAGAGAATGTATGGCAAAGATGCAATGGACATAACACTAAGAGGGGAATGCATGGCAAAGAAGCAGGGGACATAACACTAAGAGGAGAATGCCTGGCAAGGAAGCAGGGGACATAACACTAAGAGGAGAATGCATGGCAAAGAAGCAGGGGACAAAGCACTAAGAGGAGAATGCATGGCAAAGAAGCAAGAGACATAACACTAAGAGGAGAATGCATGGCAAAGAAGCAGGGGGCATAACACTAAGGGGAGAATGCATGGCAAAGAAGCAGGGGACATAACACCAGGAGGAGAATGCATGGCAAAGAAGCTTGGGACAGAAAACTAAGGAGAGAATGTATGGCAAAGAAGCAAGGGACATAACACTAAGAGGGGAATGCATGGCAAAGAAGCAGAGGACATAACACTAAGAGGGGAATGCATGGCAAAGAAGCAGGGGACATAACAATAAGAGGAGAATGCATGGCAAAAAAGCAGGGGACATAACACTAAGAGGAGAATGCATGGCAAAGAAGCAGGGGACATAACACTGAGAGGAGAATGCATGGCAAAGAAGCAGGGTACATAACACTAAGAGGAGAATGTATGGCAAAGAAGCAAGGGACATAACACTAAGAGGGGAATGCATGGCAAAGAAGCAGGGGACATAACACTAAGAGGGGAATGCATGGCAAAGAAGCAGGGGACATAACAATAAGAGGAGAATGCATGGCAAAAAAGCAGGGGACATAACACTGAGAGGAGAATGCATGGCAAAGAAGCAGGGGACATAACACTGAGAGGAGAATGCATGGCAAAAAAGCAGGGGACATAACACTAAGAGGAGAATGCATGGCAAAGAATCAGGGGACATAACACTAAGAAGCGAATGCATGGCAAAGACGTAGGGGACATAACACCAAGAGGAAAATGCATGGCAAAGAAGCAGGGGACATAACACTAATGGGAGAATGCATGACAAAGAAGCAGGGGACATAACACTAAGAAGAGAATGCATGACAAAGAAGCAGGGTACATAGCTCTAAGAAGAGAATGCATGGCCAAGAAGCAGGGGAAATAACACAAAGAAGAGCATGCATGGCAAAGAAGCAGGGGACATAACCCTAGGAGGAGAAAATGGCAAAGAAGCAGGGAACATAACACTAATGGGAGAATGCATGGCAAAGAAGCAGGGGACATAACACTAAGAAGAGAATGCATGGCAAAAAAGCAAGGAACACGAAACTAAGAGGAGAATGCATGGCAAAGAAGCAGGGGACATAACACTATGAAGAACATGCATGGCAAAGAAGCAGGGGACATAACACTAAGAGGAGAATGCATGGCAAAGAAGCAGGGGACACAACCCTAAGAGGAGAAAATGGCAAAGAAGCAGGGAACATAACACTAATGGGAGAATGCATGGCAAAGAAGCAGGGGACATAACACTAAGTAGAGAATGCATTGCAAAAAAGCAGGGAACACAAAACTAAAAGGAGAATGCATGACAAAGAAGCAGGGGACATAACACTAAAAGAGAATGCATGGCAAATAAGCAGGGGACATAACACTAAGTGGAAAATACATGGCAAAGAAGCAGGGAACAAAACACTAAGAGGAGAATGCATGGCAAACAAGCAGCGGACATAACACTAAGAAGAGAATGCATGGCAAAGAAGAAGGGGACATAACACTAAAAAGAGAATGCATGGCAAATAAGCAGGGAACATAACACTAAGTGGAAAATACATGCCAAAGAAGCAGGGAACATAACACTAAGAGGAGAATGCATGGCAAAGAAGTAGGGTACTTAACACTAAGAAGAGCATGCATGGCAAAGAAGTGGGGGGCATAACACTAATCTGAGAATGCATGGCAAAGAAGCAGGGGACATAACACTAAGAGGAGAATGCATGGCAAAGAAGCAAGGGACATAATAATAAGAAGAGCATGCATGGCAACGAAGTGGGGGGCATAACACTAATCTGAGAATGCACGGAAAATAAGCAGGGGACATAACACTAAGAAGAGAATGCATGGCAAAGAAGCAGGGGACATAACACTTAGAAGAGAATGCATGGCAAAGAAGCAAGGGGCATAACACTAAGAAGAGAATGCATGGCAAAAAAGCAGGGGACATAACACTAAGAGGAGAATGCATGGCAAAGAAGCAGGGGACATAACACTAAGAGGAGAATGCATGGCAAAGAAGCAGGGGACATAACACTTAGAGGAGAATGCATGGCAAAGGAGCAGGGGACATAACACTAATGGGAGAATGCATGACAAAGAAGCAGGGGACATAACACTAAGAAGAGAATGCATGACAAAGAAGCAGGGTACATAGCTCTAAGAAGAGAATGCATGGCCAAGAAGCAGGGGAAATAACACAAAGAAGAGCATGCACGGCAAAGAAGCAGGGGACATAACCCTAGGAGGAGAAAATGGCAAAGAAGCAGGGAACATAACACTAATGGGAGAATGCATGGCAAAGAAGCAGGGGACATAACACTAAGAAGAGAATGCATGGCAAAAAGCAAGGAACACGAAACTAAGAGGAGAATGCATGGCAAAGAAGCAGGGGACATAACACTATGAAGAACATGCATGGCAAAGAAGCAGGGGACATAACACTAAGAGGAGAATGCATGGCAAAGAAGCAGGGGACACAACCCTAAGAGGAGAAAATGGCAAAGAAGCAGGGAACATAACACTAATGGGAGAATGCATGGCAAAGAAGCAGGGGACATAACACTAAGTAGAGAATGCATTGCAAAAAAGCAGGGAACACAAAACTAAAAGGAGAATGCATGACAAAGAAGCAGGGGACATAACACTAAAAAGAGAATGCATGGCAAATAAGCAGGGGACATAGCACTAAGTGGAAAATACATGGCAAAGAAGCAGGGAACAAAACACTAAGAGGAGAATGCATGGCAAACAAGCAGCGGACATAACACTAAGAAGAGAATGCATGGCAAAGAAGAAGGGGACATAACACTAAAAAGAGAATGCATGGCAAATAAGCAGGGAACATAACACTAAGTGGAAAATACATGCCAAAGAAGCAGGGAACATAACACTAAGAGGAGAATGCATGGCAAAGAAGTAGGGTACTTAACACTAAGAAGAGCATGCATGGCAAAGAAGTGGGGGGCATAACACTAATCTGAGAATGCATGGCAAAGAAGCAGGGGACATAACACTAAGAGGAGAATGCATGGCAAAGAAGCAAGGGACATAATAATAAGAAGAGCATGCATGGCAACGAAGTGGGGGGCATAACACTAATCTGAGAATGCACGGCAAATAAGCAGGGGACATAACACTAAGAAGAGAATGCATGGCAAAGAAGCAGGGGACATAACACTTAGAAGAGAATGCATGGCAAAGAAGCAAGGGGCATAACACTAAGAAGAGAATGCATGGCAAAAAAGCAGGGGACATAACACTAAGAGGAGAATGCATGGCAAAGAAGCAGGGGACATAACACTTAGAGGAGAATGCATGGCAAAGGAGCAGGGGACATAACACTAAGAGGAGAATGCATGGCAAAGAAGCAGGGGACATAACACTTAGAGGAGAATGCATGGCAAAGGAGCAGGGGACATAACACTAAGAGGAGAATGCATGGCAAAGAAGCAGGGGACATAACTCCAAGAGGAAAATGCATTTCAAAGAAGCAGGGGACATAACACTAATGGGAGAAAGCATGGCAAAGAAGCAGGGGACATAACACTAAGAGGAGAATGCATGGCAAAGAAGCAGGGGCATAACACTAAGAGGAGAATGCATGGCAAAGAAGCAGTGGACACAACAGTAAGAGGAGAATGCATGGCAAAGAAGCAGGGGGCATAACACTAAGACGAGAATGCATGGCAAAGAAGCAGGGGACATAACACTAAGAGGATAATGCATGGCAAAGAAGCAGGGGACATAACACTAATGGGAGAATGCATGGCAAAGAAGCAGGGGACATAACACTAAGAGGATAATGCATGGCAAAGAAGCAGGGGACATAACACTAATGGGAGAATGCATGGCAAAGAAGCAGGGGGCATAACACTAAGAGGAGAATGCATGGCAAAGAAGCAGTGGACACAACAGTAAGAGGAGAATGCATGGCAAAGAAGCAGGGGGCATAACACTAAGAGGAGAATGCATGGCAAAGAAGCAGTGGACACACCACTAAGAGGAGAATGCATGGCAAAGAAGCAGGGGGCATAACACTAAGAGGAAAATGCATGGCAAAGAAGCAGGGGACATAACACCAAGAGGAGAATGCATGGCAAAGAAGCAGGGGACATAACACTAAGAAGAGAATGCATGGCAAAGAAGCAAGGGACATAACACTATTGGGAGAATGCATAGCACAGAAGCAAGGGACATAACACTAAGAGGAAAATGCATGGCAAAGAAGCAGTGAACATAACACTAAGAGGAGAATGCATGGCAAGGAAGCAGGGGACATAACACTAATGGGAGAATGCATTTCAAAGAAGCAGGGGACATAACACTAAGAAGAGAATGCATGGCATAGAAGCAGGGGACATAACACTAAAAAGGGAATGCATGGCAAAGTAGCAGGGGACATAACACTAAGAAGCGCATAAATGGCAAAGAAGCAGGGGACATAACACCAACAGGAGAATGCATGGCAAAGAAGCAGGGGACATAACACTAAGAAGAAAATGCATGGCATAAAGCAGGGGACATAACACTAAGAGGAGAATGCATGGCAAAGAAGCAGGGGACATAACACTAAGGGTTAGAATGCATGGCAAAGAAGCAGGGGGCATAACACTAAGGGGAGAATGCATGGCAAAGAAGCAGGGGGCATAACACTAAGAGGAGAATGCATGGCAAAGAAGCAGGGGACATAACACTAAGAGGAGCATGCATGGCAAAGAAGCAGGGGACATAACACTAATGGGAGAATGCATGGCAAAGAAGCAGGGGACATAACACCAAGAGGAGAATGCATGGCAAAGAAGCAGGGGACATAACACTAAGAGGAGAATGCATGGTAAAGAAGCAGGGGACATAACACTAAGGGGAGAATGCATGGCAAAGAAGCAGGGGGCATAACACTAAGGGGAGAATGAATGGCAAAGAAGCAGGGGACATAACACTAAGAGGAGAATGCATGGCAAAGAAGCTTGGGACATAAAACTAAGAGGAGAATGCATGGCAAAGAAGCAAGGGGCATAACACTAATGGGATAATGCATGACAAAGAAGCAGGGGACATAACACTAAGAGGAGAAAGCATGCCAAAGAACCAGGTGGCATAACACTAAGAGGAGAATGCATGGCAAAGAAGCTTGGGACATAAAACTAAGAGGAGATTGCATGGTAAAGAAGCAGGGGGCATAACACTAAGAGGAGAATGCATGGCAAAGAAGCAGGGGACATAACACTAAGAAGAGCATTCATGGCTAAGAAGCAGGGGACATAACACTAATTGGAGAATACATGGCAAAGAAGCAGGGGACATAGCACTAAGAAGAGAATGCATGGCAAAGAAGCAGGGGACATAACACTAAGAAGAGAATGCATGGCAAAGAAGCAAGGGACATAACACTAAGAGGAGGATGCATGGCAAAGAAGTAGGTGACATACCACTAAGAGGAGAATGCATGGCAAAGAAGCAGGGGACATAACACTAAGAGGAGAATGCATGGCAAAGAAGCAGGGGACATAACTCTAAGAGGAAAATGCATGGCAAAGAAGCAGGGGACATAACACTAAGAGGCGAATGCATGGCAAAGAAGCAGTGGACATAACACTAAGAGGCGAATGCAATGCAAAGATGAAGATACCACATCTTGCATTTCTCCAGATTTACTAAGCGACGCACGGCGTGGCTTGGTGAATCTCCTAAAAGGTTTTGAGTCACCTTGCATCCCATTGTGTGGCTCAAGGATGACGCAAAACCCTTGATAAATATTCCCGGGAGGGTATCTGCCCAGTATTTTGTGGTGTACATGAGGAAAGTATAGATATAGTTTCCTGAGGCACACATTAGTGTTTGCTCCTGTCTTTACAGTGTGTGGGAGCCTTGAAGTTTGTGGCAGTTTTTTTCCCACAGCTGAGACTACGCCCAGGTGCAATCTGCGTCCTCTCTACACTACCCAACCTGCATCGCCCCCTTAACTGACTGTGACTGACTATGCTCAGGTGCATTCTGTGGCCCCTCTTCACTACCCAACCTACGTCACTCCCTTACTGACTATGGGCACTAATCCGTCCCACTGGAGGCCCTCAGTGCATGCAACGCCCATCCTGGAGTTAGACTGAACATTGAACCGGAAGCATAACTTTCTAGAGCGGTTCACACAGGACAGACTCAAAGCCTTTACTGTTCTTTCATTAGCAGTTACCCTGGGGTTCTCTCTGCTCCTTAGAGTGCACAATTACCCAGCTACCATTCAAGCAGCACTGGGTTTTCCCTATAAATTTTGTGATACAAAAGTTACTTAAACAACAGCTAACCCAATGTTTACTGCACTATTAAATCTTACAGGGAAAAAAAGTTATATTATTGTTATCAATTTATAAAACTACCTGTAAATTATATTGTGGCCCATTATTATGTTATTTGTATTCTGTGTCTAAATATATGTCATCCTCAAGGACGAGGTCTTGCCTACTTGCTCTCCCTACCCCTTGAGAGTCAAAGACTTGGAAGATGCATTTCTCATTCAGGGAGATTGCAGGGTTATTTGGTTCCTGAGGTTTCAAGGACAACAGGCCATACAAGGATAAGTGAGATGTATAGGCTGTGGAGGAATAACCTGTTCAGTCAATGACCAATAGTTATTAGCTTGATTCTATTACTCTGAACAATGAATAGGACGTCTAGTGTGCACACATGTCAACCTTACTCTGTGGACAATCTAACTCTACTAATAGTTCACACAGTACACCTTGTGCATGTCTTGAAATACAGCCTTTGGGATTTGATGCCTCAGTTTCTTTGAGAGGTTCAGTCTGTTCTTCAAGTATTACAGTAAGTAGTACCTGCGCTTGGCTTCATGTGGTGTTGCTGCTTCACTTGGTCTTCTAAATACAGCACTTGAACAACAGGACAGGCTCTGGTATTGCTACTGGAGCACAATGGCATGTTCAGGATGATATACCTGGAAGCAGATGCCAAACAACAAAGGACACAGTCCAAATCGGTGGCAGCATGCAAGGCGACAGTAAGGCAGTGACTGAGTGATCAGCGGAAAGGCTGGGAAGGGTCTGCAAACAAGAGGCTGTTCAGACCCAGGGGGAGATGTTTACTCACAGGGTGGGGGGGACACTGCACAGGTTTCACTGGTCAAGGAGGAGAGAGACATATATGTCCACCTGCACATTACACAACACATCGCATGCACACTGTTATCCTTTTCCATTTCATCAGAACACAACACGTGCCTGACGAAAACATACATTGCCATACATCCATAACACAACATGCACATACTATTGACACTACACTCACACACACCACAACAACCAACACAACTACACACTCATCTACACAAATACAATCACATAAAAGCACAACTATGCACATGAAGACAACGACCACCACACAACAACAACACTGACCTGAATGTTGCACACAGCAACACAATACACAACCAAAACATACACTACAACATCAGAACATATGCAAGTGGCATACATAATGACACAACCACATCACCTACTCCAGCTCCCTCCACATCATCCAGTCAATCCATTCTCACACACACATACACGTGCTGACTCACATACACAATCAATCAATCAATCATGGGCTTATAAAGCACGTTACTCACCCGTGAGGGTCTCAAGGCGCTGGGGGGGGGGTGGCTCCGGATCAGTCGAAGAGCCAGGTCTTGAGGTCCTTCCTGAACGTGTGCTGGGTCGGGGAGCGCCTGATGTTCAAAGGAAGCACGTTCCAGGTTTTGGCTGCAATGTAGGAGAAGGCTCTCCCGCCGGTTCTGTGTCTGCGGATGTGGGGGACCTCTACCAGGGCGAGGTCGGTGGAGCGGAGGTTCCTCTTGGGTACGTGGAAGGATACTCTCTCGTTGAGGTATTTGGGTCCGATGTTGTGGAGGGATTTGTAGGCGTGGGTGAGGAGTTTGAAGGTGACCCTCTTCTCGACGGGGAGCCAGTGGAGGCCTCGTAGGTGTTGGGTCACGTGCTCATGGTGCGGTGTCCAGAGGACGAGTCTAGCAGTGGCGTTCTGGATGGTCTGGAGTCTATGCAGGAGAGTTTTGTCGATTCCGGCGTAGAGGGCTTTGCCGTAGTCCAGTCTGCTGGTAATGAGTGCGTGGGTGACGGTCCATCTGCAGTCGGAGGGGATCCACTTGAAGGTCTTACAGAGGATGCGAAGGCAGTTGAAACTAGTGGATGCGATGGCGTTGATCTGGCGGTTCATGGAGAGGGAGGAGTCCAGGATGATGCCGAGATTCCGAGCGTGGTCTGTGGGGGTGGGTGGGCTCCCAAGGGTGGAGGGCCACCAGGTGTTGTCCCAGGTGGAGGTGCAGGGTCCGAGGAGGAGGACCTCGGTCTTCTCTGAGTTTAGCTTCAGGCAGCTGTCCTTCATCCAGGCTGCGACGTTCTTCATGCCTTCCTGGAAACAGAGTCTGATGTCTTCGGGATTCTTCGTGAGCGAGAGGATGAGCTGGGTGTTGTCGGCGTAGGATACAATGCTGAGCCCGTGCTGTCTGACAATGGCGGCGAGGGGGGCCATGTAGATGTTGAAGAGTGTGGGGCTGAGTGAAGATCCCTGGGGTACTCCGCAGTTGATTTCCGTGGGTTCGGAGTGGAAGGGAGGGAGTCGGATCCTCTGGGTTCTGCCGTAGAGGAAGGATTGGATCCAGTCGAGGGCGGCTCCTTGAATTCCCACGTCGTGCAGTCTGGCTGCGAGAGTGCGATGTGAAACGGTGTCGAAAGCTGCGGAGAGGTCTAGAAGGATGAGGGCCGCGGTGTGTCCCTGGCCGAGAAGCATGAGGATGTCGTCAGTGGCGGCGAGGAGGGCGGTCTTGGTGCTGTGGTTGCTGCGGAATACTGACTGGGAGGCGTCCAGGATGGAGTTCTCTTCTATGAAGGTGGTCAGCTGGGTGTTTAGGAGTCTCTCGGTGACTTTGGCCGCAAAGGGGAGGAGAGAGATGGGCCGGTAGTTTTTCAGGTCCGTTGGGTCGGCTGATGGTTTCTTGAGGAGGGGTTTTACCTCTGCCTGTTTCCAGTCGTCTGGGCAGATGCCGGATCTGAGGGAGGCGTTGATGGTGCGTCCTAGTTTGGGTGTGATGACGGTGGCGGCCCTGTGGAAAATGTGCTCCAGAGTGGGTTTTCTTCATGGTCGCTGTGATGCTTTCGACGGTTGCGGAATCCCAGGACGTGATGGTTGGCCTGTCGGCGGCAGTGGGTAGGGGGTTGGTGGTTGTCATTGGTTCGCTGAAGTTGTCATAGAGGGCCTTGATCTTCAGATGGAAGTAGGTGCTGAGCTTGTCGCAGAGTTCCTGGGAAGGTGTGACGTCCGTGGCTTTGCAGGTGGGTTTTGCGAGCTGCTGTATGATGTTGAACAGTTCCTTGGTGTTGGTCGCATTGGTCTGGATACAACTGGAAGCACAACAGTACAGGAGCAGGTCTCCTTGTAATGTGCACACATGACGTAGTTGACAAGTGTGAGTGTGATGTTGATGTTATTGTGGTGCCAGCATTCATTTGGCAATGAATACTGACATGAAAATGACTATGTGTATGTGTGCAATATGTGTCATATACCAGTGTGTCCCCATCAATGTCTGACACAATTGTTTTCTGACAAATGCATGGCACAGTAATTTTAAAAAGTTACTGTGACATGTATATGACTATAGTGTCCCAGAGCTCATGTGCAGTGACCCCACAATGTACACAGGCAATGCGGATTCTCTACCTTAGAGTCCAGCAACGGTGGGGGAGTCACGGGTCATGTTTTCTCCCTGGTCCACTGGCAGTGGTGACGGGAGGTCCTATTCAATCATGTCCAGTCAAAAACAGAAGTTGAACCAGGAAAAAATTAGGTTTTTACAACATTTTCCCGCCGCCGCAAGACTGGTCCACAACCTGCCAAAACACTGCCACATCTCCCAGCACCTGCGCACACTCCACTGGCTCCCTGTCGAGGCGAGAATCACCTTCAAGATGCTCACCCACGCACACAAGGCCCTCCACGGCACCGGACCAGCATACCTGAACAGCCGACTCAAATTCCACGCACCCCAAAGGACCCTACGATCAGCCCAGCTCTCCTACGCCGTGGTCCCCGCACCAGAAAGACCAGATCGGGAGGCCGCTCCTTCTCCTTCCTCGCGGCCAAAGCATAGAACGCCCTTCCGCTCCACCTCAGATAGACAACATCGCTCCCCATCTTCGCAAGAAACCTCAAAACCTGGCTCTTCGACAGACCCCCTCCTTGATGGATGGAACCTGCACCCCCCCCCTCCCCACCCCTAGCGCCTTGAGACCCTTACGGGTGAGTAGTCGCGCTTTAACAAACCCCTGATTGATTGATTGATTGAATGCGCAACCTCATGTGTGGAGGTAACATCGCCACAGTTGGCTTGGTGAGAAGGCCCATCGCAATGTACTTGGCGGAAAGGGTGGCTGGAGTCCTGCTGCCAGCCACTGTTTCCAATTGCGCCGTTGATACGGGAGGAGATTCTTGGCGGAGCTAGATGGACTCGGGTGATCTTTCGTGTATGGTGCAGCCAACATCTAAATCGAGTGGGTGCACGCCCAAGGCGGTGGACAGGTTTTCTGACGGAAAACCAACAGCACGACCATTACCGGCAAGATCTTAATCAGGCCCTAAATGGGCTATTTATATGTTGGTGAAAAGGGAATTCCGCAGCAACTATTTAAAAGTGGGCAGACATTTGGGCAGACATTTGGTGTAACCACGCAGAGACTACTCCGTCTCCACAGTGATTAGAACCCTCTGAATGCCCCATGGAGTAGGTTGACCTGTATGCCCACCCACCTAATTCGATGGGTGGACATACAGGTCAGTTGTCACTGCCTGTCACTGCCAGAAAAACCCTGGCAGTCAGGGGCAGTGAAAACTTCAAAATCCCCCCCCTCACCATAGGATATAACTCCCATGGCAAGGAGGGACATAGTTTTAAAAAAAAAATTCAAACACAAAGTCCTGTTTTAGTGTTTTGTTTTTGAGACTGGGGTGTATTTAAGAAGGTCATAAAGGGTTTTTGTGTCACCGTCTGGTACTGTGTTCAGTGAGATAAATGGGCACAGGGTGATACTTACCTGACTGCAGCTACAAGAGTCAAGTTCCCAGAGCCTGAGCGAGGATGTTGAGAGGTAACCAGATATTTCCAGGTGATGGTGAAGATGGTAGGATATTTCAGGTGAAATGGAGAGGTCATAGGAGGGAGGCAAGTGTTCACCAATAAATTTGTTCTTTTTTAGATGAGCTCAGCATCAGTGATCTGATATCCACTCAGTGTCGGAGAGAAGTGAGGTAGTTAGAGGTCTGTGGGTAGGAAATGAAAATTAGGAAATATAGAATGATTTAGGTGTCATTAGTATAGAGCCAAAGAAAGTATTGATTTCAATGAGTGGAAAGGTATAGAGGGAGAAGAGGAAAGGTCCAAGACTAAGGGCCTTATTCCGATTTTGGCGGTCCTCCAGCGGAGTTGCCACTGTGCCATCTGCTGGAGGACAGCCACTGCCGTGGTGGCCCGCCTGCCAGATTAGGAGTGTAATCCGTGGCAGGTGGGCGTTGCAGCGGTGGTCTAACAGCAGTGGTGGGTTAGGCTCACGGGAGAGCCTAACATGCAGGCCGCCACTGTGAGAGAGCTGACTGCATGTTCCTGCACTGTATGGCATGCAGGAACTGGGGGTGCAAATCCAGGGGAGCACATTTTGTGCTCCCACCACATGCATCCACAGTCCCAGGAGTGGCCTTTGTTGCCTCTTCGCCACCCTTTTCATAGTGGGCTCACCGCCATGAAAGAGGCGACATACAGGTAACTCATAATATACTTCGCGGGGCCACAGCGGCACCACCAGCATATTGCAGATCCCTGACCACTGCGCAATACCATTGGATCCAGGATCCCGGCAGATGCTGCAGTCCTGTGGCAGTCCGACCGCCACACTCATAATACTGTGGGAAGGCCGGCAGTGTGGCGGTGGGTGGATTGCCACTGCAAGTATGGTGGTCCATGTACTCATAATAAGGCCCTAAATCCTGTTGGGCACTTGCAAGTAGAGGGAAGGGACCATGGGGCATATTTACAATGAAGTGATGGAGTCCGGTGTTAGCCTTCCTGGCTTAATGCCACACTCCGCCACTTCAGAAATGCAGGGCTGCACCATATGTGCAACAATATGGTGCAACCCTGCGTTTCCCCCTGCGCTGGCGCTAAACTTAGCAGCCTAGCGCCAACGCAGGCACCTTTGCACCATAGTGCAAGGGTGTCTGCATTGAGGGGAAGATTATTTATGTGCAGGAAGGTCTCCCTTCCTGCACATAAACAATCTTTAAATGACACTTTGTTACTTTTATGTGTGTTGCTCAATGCAGCACACATAGAAGTTGCAAAATGTCTTCTTCTTTTGGGTTGTTTATGTGCAGGAAAGGTCACCTTCCTGCACATAAACAATCAATGGCAATTTGCTGTTTCTATGTGTGCTGCACAATGCAGCACACATGGAAACAGCAAAAACAGGGAGAAATAAAGCATTTCTCCTCGTTTCGCCTGTTTAAGACCAGGTTTTCCCTGGTCTTAATTTTGGCACTGCCGCCTATTTACACCACCCTTGTAAATATATGGCAGCGTCAAAATTAATGGGTGTTGCGGTGGAATGCCAACCACAACACCCTTTGCCCTCCCCTTTCATCCTAAGTACAGCGTGAAAGGGTGCCTTATTCACAAGGCAGCATTAAGCCATATTAAGTACTGCACCATGGTGCAAGCGTGCCTGCGTTGGTGCTAGGCAGCCGAAACGGCGCCTGCCCAGGGAGGAAGGGTAGGAATATGTTATATGCCGTAGATAACACCACATTCCTGCCCTTTCCCTTTGATGCAGGGCAGCACAGGAAGACAACTAAGTTTAACTGAAGGTTCCACCAAATCTAGAGCAAAGCCCAGCAAAACAATGCCACACAGACTGTGTACCGAAGACATAAGGTACAATCATGAGCGGGACAAATTTGGCTCTATCATGGTTGGCCTGAACTTGTGAGTTTGTCCCAGTATACCACAGCCAGAAAACCTCATGTTTTACCCTCAGTACCCTCAAATTGCATATCTCAATTTCTACTGATTGGGTATTTGTCATTTTGGTGTCAAATAAATTATAACATTTCACTCTATTTGTTTAAATTGTTGTGGGATTTTCATTGTGTTCTATTTTCACTTTATTAGTGTTTGTGCTCTGCATTAATACTTTACACATTTCCTCTACGTAAAGCCAAGTTGCTTTTCTACCAAGTTGCCAGAGGGTTAAGCACTAGTTAATTTTGTGACTTTTGTGGTTCACCCTGACAAGGGTTGCGGCTGTTGCTTGAGAAGGGCTCACACCCCCTTAACCAACAGTTCGGTTTCTCACACCTGGCCAAACTAGGCCTCTAGTAGGCCTCAACCTCGTCTTGTAAGGAGGCGCTAGAGAGCCCACAGCAAGATGGCAGCGCAGTAGTGCAGCTCCACCGGCCGTGAGTTAATAATCCAATCAATATTCTGCAAACCTGCAGCAGAAGCAGATAGAAGTGACCCATATGGGTTGATGAGGAAAGGCGGCAGACGTTACGAGTGAAATTTGGGAGAGGAGTTGGCCTAACGGCTAGGGCGGTGGACCTCGAATCTGGGGAACTGGGTTCGAGTCTCGGCAATGACGCTGAACATCCTGTGATTCTGGGCAAATCACTTAATCTCCCTGTGCCTAACAAAAATGAATGTGTCCTCATGTAATGCAACTGGTGCTATGTAAAGCGCTCTGATACCCGATTCGGGTCAAGTTCGCGCTATATATAACTCTGTAAAAAAAAAAAAAAGTAGCAGCAAGGAGATACAGAAATCTCAGATGAAAGTGCCACACTGAAGGACCCCAATCTACAAGATGGCGCCTGCAGATGTTGATCGTGGGGCCCTGAGCACTGACGGTGAGAGAGCCGGGTGATCCGGGCACACATCAGCGCACCCGCACAGAGGGAGACCGGGTCATTCTAGCAGAAGCCAGGTACGGCTTGCAAGCTCTGGAGCGCCGCTGGTGGCGGCGCTGAAGACCTGTGTGTGCGCCTGAGTTAAGGAGGCTCAGGAGCGACAAGGCGTGAACAGGGAGAGCATAAGCTACCCCGGATGGCCCAAACCCAAGAGGTGGGTCTGGACGAGGTGCCCCGCGGATAAGAAACCAGCATTGATCACACAGGGGACCATGGGGAAGCTGCCATGGCAAGATCGCCGAGGTCCGTGAAGGCAGGCCTGGGATGATATGCTGTGCCTGAGGCACTGTGTAGCCACCCTGGTTACTGAGAAGAGCTGTGGTGGCGATGTCCAGAAGAGCCCGCTGTGGCTAGTGAGTGGCGGCTAGCAGAGCGACCCCCGGAGCAGGTGGAGGCCGGCTGTGGGATGCTGGGGGCCCCACATGTGGGGGAAGCCCAGAGGCCTAACCTCTATGCTGCAAAGTGCCCTGTGCTGCTCCCGTCGGCTCCCATAGGCCGCGGCAGACACTGGGGGGTACTAATTGTAATCACTGCACAGATGCCTGAAAGCGGTGCCAGGAGGTGCAAGCCTGACCCCTTTCCCATCCAGACAGTTTAATATGGAGAGCACAGAGCTAAAAATGAGCCGTTGACCAGCACTATGCAGCCATGAAGGGCCTAGCGGGATATGAACTCTAGTGCTTTGTAAGATGCCAGCAGTGGATACATTGGTGTACCAGCCAGACGACGGAACCCAGTGCCATCCTAATTTAGACCCCTGGCGCAGTGGCCTGTGAGAAGAAAGTAGTGCCTGTAAAGGGAGCACTGGGCAAATAGATCACACAAAGGTGCTAAGATCTCTTGTGCAGAGGGAGGTGGCGCAGCTGGACAATCCGATGCGGGGTGTGGGCATCGTGGAGGGAGCTGGCGATATGCTGGGTCCATCTAAGAGGATACCACTAGCCATTAGCGCCATGATTTGAATGCAGCAGTGGGTGAGACCTGCAGGATATTGTCTGAAGAACCAGGCACACACAAGTCTAGCGTGAAACCCCCTGTCTCCACTAAAGCGCTGGAGCGAGGTCAGTCAAGACAAATGAGGACCACCTTGCACTGACGGACAACTGCCAAAACCAATGGCCCCAATGGGGAAAACAGAGAAATCCAAACCCAAACTCACATATGAGCCTAGAAAAAGCACAAGGAACTCACCAGAGACAGGGCTGGAGGCGGAAATGGAAAACTCCAGCTGGGACCCTTGAAAACACCCTCCTGACGATGCAGCAGAGTCTTCAGTCGATAGATGTCAAAATAGTCCATCTCAATTGATGAACGGATAACCTCGCCATTAGGCTTGACCAACATGCAAACAGATGGACGGAAGCAAAACAAAGGCTCTCTAACCCTGAGGATACCGTGCCAACTATAAACAGTAAATGCCTCAATATGGAACAAGCACTTGTGCTAATCAAGGCAAAAAACAAAGATTTGGAGGCCCGAACTAGATGAAACAACTTACATATAACATGGATCATGTGAATGCATGCCAACTGACATTTTTGGTGCTCATGCCATATCCCAAATCCTGGTGGGGGAGCGAAACCACAGGTCTCTGGCACCACACACCCCTCCGGGGGCCTCACCGAGACTGATAATGGCCAAGTTACTTAACTACACGGAGCGCAACACGGTGCTACGCCTGGAACAGGAAAAAGAGACATGAACTACCAAGGGAACACTGTGTTATTGTTCCTGAACTTTACGGCAACGGACAAAAAACTTATCAGTCAAGAAAAAGCTACAAAATGCAGAGATAATCTGTGCTATGCTGTATCCTATGAGGCTATGAATCAAACACCAGGGCAAATCGAAGGTGTTCCAAACACCCCAAGGTGCGATGCACTATGTTACTAAACTTTCCCCCCGCAGAAGTGGTCGACAACTCTCAGATGTCGCCGAAACAGAAAACTGGAAGAGATCTGAAAAGCGCAGCAGATGTTGCTGCAGAACTCAATTCTCCTTTCCTCCTGTCACAGCTTACTATCCTGCAGTATGCTGGGACAAGGACACAAGATTACCGGCAGAGCTGCCTTGGTGTGGTGAGGGGCCTCACTGGCCGATACACTTACCTGTCTTACCCATGAGCAATGTCACAAAGGCTCAGCACCACACAAGTTTGCTGGCATTGGGAGTGTGAAATGTTATACCCTCTCCCGTGTGAAGCTGTGTCTCACCCAAATAAATCAGATTGTGTATCATAAACCAGACACAATAGTGCCTCCCAAGTTCATCAGGGAGGAACTGGAAATCTAGTGACCCCACACCGGTACACCCCACAAAAGTAAGCGTTATACACCAGGTGCAGAAATTCAAGTGCAAATCTCTATTTCCGCTACAGGGAGCAGCTGTTAAGTTACACCGGGGGACCTCTAGCATGTTTGGGATGCTGAAGTGGGTGGGGGAGTGTAGGAAGCTGGCTCTGTATATACTATACAAAAGTGAGGTATAGTGTGCACAGAGTCCAGTGGAACCCCAAAGGTAGGCAGAGGAAAAGTTAGATAGCACCTCACTCTCAATTTGTGGTAGTGTGGTCGAGCAGTAAGGCAGTATCAGAGGACAGTGTTAAGCATTTGTTGTACACACTCAGTCAGCAAATGAATTCACACACTCAAAGACTGAACTTCAGACCAATTGTTTTTGTATAAAAATATTCTTTTAGTTGTTTTATTTTCTAGAACCAAGCAAGCCTGGCACAGGTAAGCAATAAATACTTTACAGTAGTAATGCAATTGAAATACAGTTTGAATGATAATTGTATATGCACCTTGATTTGATTTACAGTTTGGATGCAGAGAAATGCAATACTTAGTAAATGCAGTACATAGACTTGAATAGGCTTTTTAGTATAATAGCAGGTAAGTAACTTTTGAGATTACTAGGCTTACACAGAGTATTATACCTAGATACTACTCTGGGACATTTCCTGAAAACAGGTAAGTAAAATCGTTTTTGTTAGATTATGCAATTTTAAAGAATTTCTTTAGTTTCTCAAACTCCACACTTAAAAACTTTTCACAGAAAAACAGTCAATGTTATCCTATGGAGGAAAATAGTGTTATCGGCTTTGAGGTAAATATTTAGTAGTGGGAGATGAGGTTCTGGGGGTAGACTCAGGGGTTCCCCAGGGTCAAGGATGCACTCTAGTTACTCCCTCAGCGGCACTAGGGCGGCCGGGTGCAGAGTGCTGAGGCCCAATGTTATCCAACGGGGGATAGGGGGCCTCCGGTTGGTGGCTGCTGGCGAGCAGGCCACTTGGCTGTGGGAGCAAAGTTCCTGGACTTTAGCTCAGGGCAAATGGGGAAAGAAAGTAGCACCAAAGGTGCACCCTCAGCGGCACAATTGCGGCCGGGTGCAGAGTGCTGTTTCGACGTCGGACGCCCTGTTGTTTTCAAAGGAGAACCTCCGATTTGGAAAGACACTGCAGGCTTCGGGACGAAGGTCTTCTGGGTGCGACCACCACTTCGAGAGGTAAGTTGGGAAGTTAGGGGTTGATTAGGCACCGTCGGTTTGGGCACACAAGGCCGTGGGGCGTCGGGTGCAGGGGTGCCTTTTGGGGTCGGATCTTCTTACCAGCTCCTGGTCGGGGTTAGAGGGGGCCTTCTGGATTTAGGCTGCAGGCGTCGGCTGGAGGCAGGTCAGGGGTCACTGGATCTCGGGTCAGGATCGCTGTGGTGACCTCCTCGTGGTGTTTGCCCACTCGGCTTGGGCCGTGGACAGCGGGTGCAGAGTGGGGCCAGAGGTTGCAGGTGAACAAATCCGGTGTTCACGGAAGACAAAGTCTTTGTACTTGAAGGAAGGCAGGTCCTACGGGGTTTTCAAGGTTGCTGGCTGCAGGACACACCAGGATTTCTTAGGAGCAGGTTCTAGGGGGAGACAGGCCGGTAGGGCTAGGGCCAAGTCAGTGGGCGTCTTCCTCTTGTTAGCTGCTGCACTGCTGTTCGGTCCTTCTTCTTCTTCTTCTTCTTGCAGGTTCTTGTCTGAGGAAGCAAGGTTCAGGGGTGCCCCTAAACACTAGATTTAGGGGTGTTACAGGTAGGTAAAAGGCAGGGGCCAAAGGGTCCCTTCCCTGGGGTGTGTACACCCCCTATTATGCCACCCTCCAGTGGGAGGGGGCATGAGCCTGTCCCTGGTTGGCTGAGTCCCCCCATCTTCAAGATGGCGTGGACTGAGAGTTGTGCTTCACCTCGCCTCCCCCACCTGAGGGGTGGAGTTGGCAGAGGTGGGCACACCTCCCTTCCTCACTTGTTTTTCCTGCCGGTTGTCCCACCCAAAGTGGGGGTCAGAACCAGTGGGGACCAGTTACTGAGAGCAGCAAGTGACCTGGGGAAGCTCACAAAGGTGGCAAGCCTTTTCAGCTTCCCCTTTGTGAACCTTGCCCATCCTGGGAAAGGAGGCTTGGCACCTCGTCCCAGGATGTGCATTGTTTCAGGCCCCAGAGAGCAGCAGGCTCTCGACCCATGGGTCCAGAAACATGTCTGGTGGTGCAGCTGAAAGCAGTCAATTAGCCTGGACACTAGAGGTGGGTACGTTTTCAGGGGGCATCTCTAAGATGCCCTCTGTGTGCATTTTTCATTAAATCCCACACTGGCATCAGTGTGTGTTTAATGTGCTGAGAAGTTTGTTACCAAACTTCTCAGTTTTCAGTGTAGCCATTATGGTGCTGTGGAGTTCGTAATGACAAACTGCCAGCACCATATATTCTTAATGGCAGCACTGCACTTACAATGTCTAAGAATGGACTTAGACACTGTAGGGGTACAGGGCTCATGCACCTGTACCCTCACCACTGGTATAGTGTACCCAGCTAGAGGGGTGACTGATCTATGCCAGGGCAGTGGGTTGTAGGCATGGCACACAGGGATGTGTGCCATGTCGACTCTTCACTTTGTTCTGCACCAAGACATGCAGCCTGCAAAGGCAGTGGGTGAGTGTCAGGGTACAGGACCTCTAAGGGTGTCACAATAAGTTCTGCAGCCCTTAGAGGCCTTCTCTGGTCACAGTGCCCTGGGTACCTGTGGTACCATTTACCAGGGGCTGACCTGTGGCCAGAGATGCCAATTGGGTTTAGGGTTCAATGCAGTTTTAGGGAAAGAACATAGGCCCTGGGTACCTGATTAGCAGGAGCCCAGGGCACACTCAGTCAAAGTACATCAGCAATTCAGCAAAAAGTGGGGGCAACCATGCAGAAAGAGGGCACTTTCTCATACAACCCCCCCCCAAACGAAAGAGGATGAGACTAACCTTTCCCTAGAGAGTCTCCATTTTATAAGTGGAAGAACCTGGAAAGTCCATCTGCATTGGCATGGGCAGTCCCAGGTCTGTGTACCACTACAAAGTCCATTCCCTGTAGGGAGATGGACCACCTCAACAGTTTAGGATTTTCACCTTTCATTTGCATTAGCCATCTGAGAGGTCTGTGATCAGTTGAACTAGGAAGTGAGTACCACACAAGAATGGTCTCAGCTTCTTCAGGGACCAAACCACAGCAAAGGCCTCCCTCTCAATGGCACTCCAACGCTGCTCCCTGGGAAGAAGCCTTCTACTTATAAAAGCAACAGGTTGGTCTTGGCCTTCATCATTGGTCTGGGATAGGACCGCTCCTTTCCCTAGCTCAGAAGCATCAGTCTGCACAATGAACTGCTTGTCATAGTCTGGAGCTTTGAGAATTGGTGCTGAGCACATAGCCTCTTTCAGGGTGTCAAAAGCCTTTTGAGAACTAACTGTCCAGTTTAACTTTTTGGGCATCTTCTTGGAGGTGAGTTCTGTGAGGGGAGCCGCAATGGACCCATATCCCTTCAGAAACCTCCTGTAGTACCCAGTCAAGCCAAGGAATGCCCTGACTTGGGTTTGGGTTGTTGGAGCTGCCCAGTCCAGGATGGCCTGGATCTTGGGCTGTAAGGGTTGTACCTGGCCTCCACCAACAAGGTGGCCCAAGTACACCACAGTTCCCTGCCCTATCTGGCATTTGGATGCCTTGATAGTTAGGCCTGCAGTTTGCAGGACATTTAAAACCTTCCCAAGGTGGATTAGGTGATCCTGCCAGGTGGAGCTAAAGGCAGCAATATCATCTAGATAAGCTGCACTAAAGGACTCCAATCCAGCAAGGACTTGGTTCACCAACCTCTGGAAGGTGGTAGGGGCATTCTTTAAACCAAAGGGTATAACAGTAAACTGATAATGCCCATCAGGTGTGGAGAATGCTGTCCTTTCTTTTGCTCCTGGGGCCATGCCAATTTGCCAGTACCCTGCAGTTAAGTCAAAGGTACTTAGAAAGCATGGAGAGCATGGAGGAGTTCAATATGATGAGAGGGAGGCTATTTTCATCTCAACCGTACATGCCACGTGGCCCCGGCTAGATTTCTGGCTGACGACCAGAGGGATAAGCACCTGGGCGATGTACATATGACATCTCGCGAGGATCCTCTCAGACCACAAGCCTGTACGACTAGTGATAGCGATCCCTACACATACCCCTTTACAATTCACATGGTGGTTCAAGGCCACTGCACTGTTAGACCCGATATATAGGGAGACCATTCAGAAACCCATCATCTAATACTTTGACATGGTAAACAGCCCTTATTACCAAACCGTCACCCCGCATGTTGTTACAAAGCGGTTGTTACAACGACCACATTGTAACAACTCATACCATTACCCCGCAAGGCGTTACAACGACTTGTGGAGGGGGGAGAAGGTGTTAGATTTGAAATTCAACACCTTCCCTACTGTCCGTACAGACTGGAGTTGGAATAGTAAATTATACTATTCCAACATCCAGCACCCCCCTCTGCAAGTCGTTGTTACGACTTGCGGCGTAATGGTATGCGTTGTTACAACGCGGTCGTTGTAACAACCACGTTGTAACAACATGCAGGGAGACGGCAAGCGGAATATAGAGGTATATTCCTTTGACATAAATGAGGACTCAGTGACAGGGGCGGATACACTATCGGAAGCCCTTAAAGCAACAATACAGGGAATCTGTATCGGCACTAACGCAGGGATACTCAAAGATATCCAAACACAGCAAAAAAACTTAGAGCAAACACTGCAACAACTAGAGAAAGAGTACGAGCATGTGCCCTGGGCCGCCACCCTAGCCAACATTATAGAACATATCACAAGCTAACATGACATGGCTGAAATGGAACAAAGATACATGTCAAGCAGGCATAAGGCACAGGCATGCGGAGAGGGGGGAAGGCCCGGTTGTACTTTAGCAACCAAATTATGACCATGTGGGGGACTGAACCAAATGATAAAAATAACAGACAGCATTAAGAAAGATCACTGCAATACATCGGAAATTTTAGGTGCGTTTGTCGATTTTTATGAGAAATTATATGCCTCTCACGGGACGTCCATAGCAGATGAAATAACTAAATATCTAGACAATATAGTGTAGTGATCACACTGAGGCAGGTAAGTGTGGAAACACTAAGTTTAATGTCTATTCATCTCCACAGCTTCCAAGGATAACAATAACTGCCCCCCAGTATTCAAAGATACACATTCCGTCACCATGACAGTGACATCATAGAAACATAGAACTAACTACAAGGAGAGACTAAAAAGACTACTTACTACAACATCTCCTTTCTCTCCACAAAATAAAGAAAAGCGTAAAGTAAACAAATACAACATAGTTTAGAAGTGGGAACCTAGAACAGAAAGAAAAAGGTTAAACACAAAGGAACAGTGAAGTACAAAACTATATACATTGCATAAAAATACCTAGTACAAAGCATTAAAAAAAACAAGAATCAAAGGTCTACGCGCTTAGGCACAATAATTCTCCTGCCACTCCTGCGAGGAGAAACATACTCAAGAGCCAAATTGCGAGTCTGAGAAGACGATGAAAACCTGCTTCTCTGAGACAACTGGGAACTGTTCCCAAGCGATTGTAGGAGAACTTGACCAGAATTTCCAGACTCAAGCCCCAACTGCAACACAACTCATCTGGGAACCTTGTAGATCCTAGAAAGATTCCACCAACTCCTCCCATTGACCCGAACAGCAACATGAGAGGTGGCATCCACTCTGACAGGAGGACCAAATTTGGAAAGACCCTTTGCCACATTATGGGATGACTTAATTCTAACCCAATCACCTACTTTGACACCTGAAGCAAACTCATCCAGATCAGAGACAGGAGAATTGCTACTTGCTTCAACACCAGAGATAGGAACATCACTCTTAGCATGTAAACCCCATCTCTTCATCCAAGCAGGACACATATGGAAAGTGGCAATCCTCCCACGAAGAAGCTCAAAAGGAGTGGATCCCATCACAGGATTGGGAGTGGTGCGATGCGCCCACAACATGCTTTCAACAGGCTCTTTAATCTCAATTCTGGAAGAGACAGCCCACTGAACACACTTAACCAAAATGCGGTTAGTGCGCTCAATGAAACCATTGGCCTGTGGATGATATAAAGCCACACGGCGATGATACCAGATTGAGATAAAAATCAGAGATCTCTTTAGAAGTAAATTGAACACCATTATCAGAAACAATCTCATTGGGGAAACCTTCCCTTGCAAAAAGTGCTTGAAAAATGTAATAACGTCTTGAGTATTAGGATCAGTCATGAAATTAACCTCCCACCACTTGCTGAAATAATCAGCCTCAACCAAGGCACATTTGTACTTGTTTGGAAGAACATTAAAGGGACCCACAAAATCAACAGCTAATTTCATCCATGGGCCATCAGGCAACTCCACTCTGGACAGGAGGTTTGACAATCCTAATGACTTTATCGCTGGTAGAACATGTTACACATCCCTCAACAACATCATTCACTTGACGATCCATAGAAGGCCACCAGTACACACTGCGTATCCTTCTTTTGGTATTTGTTTGTCCAAGATGACCCTCATGCCCATAATCAATGATACGAGATCTCAAGGCAAAAGGAGGAACACATTTATCTCCACGCATAATCATCTCACCACCCTCCAAGGTAAGCTCATCCGCAATCTTAAAGAAAGGTTGCAAGTCACCATACAGGTTTTTTTCTTTAGGCCAACCTGAAACAATATGACTCTTCACCTTCCTAAGAAGAGAATCAGGCTCCATGGCACTAAACTACTCCTGTTCCGCAAAACAACCAACAGAATAAGCATCAACCACAGCAATCAAACATTCTTCGTCCGCATCCTGAACAGAAAGATCACGTTCATCTAATGGCAAAGGTGATCTAAAAAGATAATCTGCCCTTGTGTTCTTTCCACCCAATATGTGCGCAACCTCAAAATTGTACTGAAGTAACTTTGAACTTAGTATCGCAATTCTAGGAGTGTGATCCATGACAATATTCACATTAAGAATAGGAATGAGAGGCTTGTGATCAGTAAGCAATTTAAAAGTCTTTCCCCACAAAAAACACTTAAACCTCTCCACGGCCCAGCAGCATGCCAACAACTCCCTCTCGATGACAGAATAATTTTCTCGCACTGACGTAAGGCACGAGAGGCAAAACCAACAGTATACTCATTGCCCTTCTTGAACTGAGTGATCATACCACCCAAACCATCCAAACTAGCATCCACAGACACCACACACTGCACATGAGGATCAAAAGGGGTAAGAATACCACAGGAACCAAGTTCTTGTTTTATGCACAAAAACTCGTCAAGGGCCACAGCATATCCAGGGTAACGGCGTCTTGAAAACATAACGACTTGCGCGTGTCCAAGGAACTCATGCGTGCTCACGCACGTCAGCAGGAACCACGTCATAGACGGCCACAGCACAAGCGGAAAAGCAGCGGAGACTCCCACACTGACGCTAATTCAAAGAGAGTCTCAACACTCCATGCAATCGCCAGCACAGATGGGACATTCCATCATGTCATCAGTGTCCGATCGGCACGGCTACTGAACGGACCCTCCCATGCCTGGAGATAGCACACAAACGGAGAAGACTCCCAGGCACACCCCGGAACTCAAATGCCAGGACGGGCAGAACAGCTGTGGGAGGATCACTGCAACACGTATCCACTGGAGACACAAAACCAGCACACAGCCAGAACAAACTCGAAGGGGGAAAGCGTTGAGAAAAACTCACAGTTTGAACCACCATTGGCAAGAAGGAAGTTCTGTTCATAAAATGAAGGCTGGGCTCTGTCGAGAAGTCCTGAAGATAACCAGAGGAGCCCTTACACAGTCCGATGACGAGCAGGACAAAGGAGACAGCGAAGCACCGATCAAAAGGACCAGGATGGTGAACTTGAGATAAAACAGCTAGATGACCACAGATGAAGCAGGAACACGACCAGGGAGACTGCAGCACACGTGGGTGGAGAGAGGAACAGACCAACTTGTCGCCAATTTTGTAGTGATCACACTGAGGCAGGTAAGTGTGGAAACACTAAGTTTAATGTCTGTTCATCTCCACAGCTTCCAAGGATAACAATAACTGCCCCCCAGTATTCAAAGATACACATTCCGTCACCATGACAGTGACATCATAGAAACATAGAACTAACTACAAGGAGAGACTAGAAAGCCTACTTACTACATATAGCCCTAGGATGGTTATCGGCAGAGTAAGGAGAATATCTGTCGCAACCCATAGAGATAGAGGATGTGCGCAAAGCTATACAGTTACTGCCCAATGGGAAGGCATTAGGCCAGGAGTGGCAAACCAGTGAATTCTATAAAAAATATGCAGATCTGATTTCACCCCACCTCCATGCAATGTATGTGGAGGCCTATACTAAGCAAACTCTCCCACCAACACTTCACAAGACCCTAATAATAACACTCCTAAAGCCAGACAAATGTACTGAGCGATGTGAATCGCACCGACCTCTCTCAATATTTAACACTGATGCAAAAATCCTGGCGAAGATCCTTGCTAGAAGACTCCAACCCCTGTTGCCAAATGTGGTACTGCCAGACCATTCGGGCTTTGTCCCAATGCACGCCACCATGCACAATCTGCGCATGATATTTGCGATCCAACATCAGTGGGACCCAGAGCTGGAGGCAGTGGCGGTACTACTTGATGTCGTCAAAGCCTTCGACTCCACAGAATGGAACTACATTTTTGTGAGGTGGGTGAGACTGTTGTATACGGACCTGGTGGTGAGAATCCGCATCAATGGGCACACATCGACAGTGCTACATATACACCGAGGTACAAGGCAAGAGTGCCCCCTTTCACCGATGTTATTTACGCCAGTTCTAGAGCCGCTTGCCTGTGTGATATGTCAACAGCATGCAAATGCAGCACTCAGGTGTCAACAGCGCCCTATTGGAGTATTGATATACGCGGACGACATGGTCTTTTATGTAAGACACCCCACAATACACCTGTTGCATATACTTAGGGAATTCGTCCAGTTTGAAAGACATTCTGGCCTCAGTATAAACTGGGACAAATTGCTGATATTCCCACTGACGCCATGCACAAAACCATACACCCTAAATTACCCAGTGGAACGGGGCATCGATCAGTGAAGTAGTTGGGGGTGTGGATAAGATACACAGAGAACCCTAACAGGTGATAAGAGAAAACTATGGCTCAGCAATCAGGAAACTGGAGGAGCAGGTAGATGGGTGGATCAGGATGCCACTGTCCCTGGTGGATAGGGTGGCTTTAATGAAAATGTCAATATCGCCCTGCTTCCGCTACCTATTTACTAATATCCCTATAGTGCTACTGCTGGGCTTTTTCAAAACTCTACAAACACATCTGAAACAGCTGGCTTGGGCTGGTAATTACCTTGAATCGAATAGCAAGTAATGACACTGCTATAAGCACAGTGTGGCTTTGGCATGCCCGATCTATATCTATATCACTTTTGCGCTCAAGTACAATTTGCGCATTGCTGGTACCAGCATCATGCCTACACGCCCCACCTAGTGGTCGAGGCAGAAGATGCACACCCTATTCCACTTAGAAACATCCTTCCTCACACGCGCAGAAATTAACACAATGAACTGTACAACAACTGCATGGCACGCTTTGGGTGCGAGAAAGCGCAAGCTACTGCGTATGCATCTGCGCATCTACTGGGACACCATCCAGCCCTCTCAATAATAATAATATTAATAACTCAGGGGCAGATTTACAAGCCCCTTGCGCTGCCAGTACGTCACTTTTTGTGACGCACTGGCAGCGCGTTTCCCTGCCCCATATTTACAAGGACAGGAAAAGCCAAAAAGCCACCCTGCGTGGCTTTTCCTGTCCTTGTAAATATGGCCCTTTACACGCAGCACTTTGCGTGAAAGGGGCGTTCCATGGGTGATGCTGTGGGTGTTCCCACGCAACACCCATGGAACCTGACACATTTCCAGATTTACGAGGAATCGTAAATCTGGAAATGCGTGTGAATGCTACGCCTCCCCAGGGGAGGCGTAGGGAGGCACAACGAGGAGAAATGTATTCATTTCTCCTCGTTTTTCTTCCTGTTTCTATGCGTGCTGCATTCTGCAGCACACATAGCAAGAGGAAATCACCTCTATTGATTGTTTTTGTTCAAGAAGTGTTCCCTTCCTGCACATAAACAATCATTGAAACAATGCTGTTTTTCTACTTCTATGTGTGCTAATGCAGCACACATATAAGTTGAAAAACTGCATTTCAGATTGTTTTTGTGCAGGAAGGGAACCCTTCCTGCACAAAAACAATCTCCCCACGACGCAGGCATCCTTGCACCATGGTGCGAGGGTGCCTGCGTTGGTGCATGGCAGCAGTTTGTGCACCAGTGCAGGGGGAAGCACAGAGATGCAACATATGTCGCTGTGCTTTCCAAACTAACGGTGCAGCAAAATAACTTGCTGCACCGTGCTGCGTTAGTTTATTGTAAATATGCCCCCCGTATTTTTAAAGCGCAAACTAATCACCCCCCTAAGGGTCTCAAGGCGCTGGGGGCCATCAGGAAGATTAAGCGAGCTATTGCCCAAAGTCACATTGTGCTGGGTTGACCTGCCGCCGAACCGCGAACCCCGTGTTCCTGGCCGCTGCACCACACCTCTTCCTGGCCTCTCAATGACGCAGGAAGAGGGAAACCTCACCCTCCTCAAACAAGTAGGCACTGCGACAATGGGTGACATGTACCCGGATGGGAAATTCCTGGAACCCAGTGGCCTGACATTTCTACATAATGTGACACTGATCTTCATTTTCACATACTACTGCCTCATCTTGGCAGTCAGGGCAGGGGCGTAACACAGGCCCCCGCAGCCCCTGCAGTGCGGATGGGCCCCCAAGCTCCAGGGGGCCCCCTCAGCCCAGCACTTCGCCCGGAGAGCTCCTGATAAAGTCCGGAGGGGACCCCTCCAAGTACCTTGCAGGGGGGCCCCCTCAATTATCGTTACGCCACTGAGTCAGGGCCCTCTTCCCCTCGTTTCCAGAGGAGCCCCCTACACTGTGCACCCTGCAGACACTGATTACTAGCCCAAAGAGCTAAAATCTAGTAACTAAATTATACAATGCTACACAGGAAGATAGTCCAACACAAATTGATAAGGCGCTGGAGCAGTGGAAGAGTGCACTAGTCACACCCTTGACACAGGAGGAGTGGGGGCTTTGCTGCATACTGACTGGGCTGCTAACCCCAACCACAAATTGTAACCTATGCATCATACACGTTAAGTACTTACAGCAAATGTACTACACACCCGCTAGACTATATAGATCCGGGCTGGATGAGGATAAGCGGTCTGTTTTCCTACATCTGGCACAGAGCTGTGCCAGGGTCCAGGAGTTCTGGCAGCAGGAAGTGCGAGATCTGCACTTTATGACATCAGACTCAGTGGCCTGCACTGTCCAGATGTGCTTACTGGGTCTGGTCAAGAAGATGAGGCCCCAGGGGTGTAGATTTGCAGCAGTTGTGCTTCAAATAGCAAAAACAAGGGTAACTGTGCATTGGGGCAACATGCAGCACCCAAAAACAAGATACGGTTGTACTGTGGAGACACCTTAGAGATATATGCAGAGGAGCTGCCAGCTTCATCACGCCCAAGAGATATATTGGCTCCTCTAACAGCTCACTTGCTTGAGAACCCTGAGGCACTCTCCAATGACCCGTAATCTGTTCTTACGTCCAGATGATGAACGGTAATGTGCTGAATATGTGGAAAAGATACCTATGTCCAGAGTGTCTATAATGCGTAGCAGAGATGAAAATGCTGATGGCAAGCTTTGCTTTTTCTGTATTGTTTTCTGAAACATTAAAAAAAAAGTAATAAAATATACAACTATATCTTGTCTGTAGGAGCAGCCATAATATGCATTGTGTGTATATATTTCTCAAGGCACCGCATGCTGTAAAATGTACACTGATGTTTGTGATGGCATGTGATGGCATGTGATGGCATGTGATGGCATGTGATGGCATGTGATGGCACGTGATGGCACGTGATGGCATGTGATGTTTGTGATGGCATGTGATGGCATGTGATGGCACGTGATGGCACGTGATGGCATGTGATGGCATGTGATGGCATGTGATGACACGTGATGGCATGTGATGGCATGTGATGGCATGTGATGGCATGTGATGGCATGTGATGGCATGTGATGGCATGCTGTTCTTTATGAACCCCAGAGGAAGCCTTTAGTTACTTTTCAAGACCCTTTCTTGTCGCTCACTGTAGACTTCTTCTTGTAATTGTTTAAGTAACCTGATTTATTCTGACCCCTCCAATGAGCTTAGGTCAGAGGGAACTTACAATTACTCTTTTAGAGGGATAGTGCTAGGATGATGGCATTCATATAACATTTATTTTTGCTGTACTTTGATTTGATGATGTGTTGATACTTTTGCTCTCCCCGCGTTGACCATGCGATTTTCATTGCTTTCTATTGCACAATATATTATAAAATGCCCTGGTTTTGTGGGTGAGCCAGAATCTTTTGGGTCTCCGCTGGGGATTCTGCCCATTTATTGATGTGATGCTTACTCTGGACTTAGAGCCTGATTAAACTTAAGGCCTGACTACTATTTTGGAGGTCCTACAGCGTACGGTGCAGCATGCCATCCGCTGTAGGACCACCAAAACTGTGGTGCAACCGCCCACCAGATTAGGAGTTTATTCCTGGTCTCGCGGGCTATCCTGCCGCGGTCTGACAGTGGCGATCTGGTAGGCCCAAAGATGAGCCTACCATGCAGACCGCCACTCTCAGAGCACAACCTGCACCTTTCTGCATTGTGTTTCATGCATGCCACACCATGCAGGAACTGGGGGTGCAAATCGAGGGGAGCACTACATGGGTGCTGTGGACCGCCAAACTCATAATCAGGCCCTTTGTCACAAATGTGATGGATATTCCGTCTGCCGTATTACAAGAACATTATATACTACGGCACTTGTAATATGGCCCTTAGTTTACTTTCCAGATTTTGCTCATGCTGTGTCTATTTTAAATGCCAAGAATCTTCATTGCAATTGATTTCTAAGCGCTATGACTGGTTATTAAATGTTCATGCTTTTTTAATTTACCGATCTTGAGTCCTTTCTGAGTACGTCAGCTGCAACAAAGTGTAAAACATGTAAGTATAAATAATAAAAGTACTTTTATATGTAAATAGCAAACGTATAAATATTTTAAAATTGTAATTTATATTATGTCAATGCTTTCAGACATAATGACAGAAAAAGCAAGGTACATAGGATCCCAGAAAGGAAAACAATTACTAAGGGCCTGATTTAGAGTTTGGCGGACGGGTTACTATCTTGTCTGCCGTATTACAATCTCCATAGGCTACAATGGGTTCGTAATACACCGTATGGGACATCCGTCATGCTTGTGACGGAGTAACTCCCTCTGCGAAACCAGCCCCAAGTCACATGGGCTGCATCCACAACCAACAAAGTAAATCGATAGAAAGTGTGAATTGAGAATATACTAAATATTACTCTAATGCATGCTATGCAAAGGTCACTACTAGAGATGATGTTGTAATTAATATAAGGGAACACAACCACCTCCCGAATGTCACAGAAATAGAAGTAAGAGAGGTATTGCAGGTATAAGACAGGCAAGCACGAGCTCCCAGAAGCCCACAACACAAATCCTAATAAAAATAGTCCCTAAACACATCACAGGTCACCTACCACCAATACCCACCTTAAACCTTTTAATTGCATAAACTAAAAAACAACCAGTGATACTCCTCCTTAGCAACATATATTAATACTCAACACTTAAAAATCACACATAATGAGGAACCCTTCCTGTTATATGACAACCTAAACAATGATAAATGAATCCTAATATTTTCTACAGCAAGTAACTTACTAAAACTAAGCTATTGTCAAACCTGGATAATGAATGGGACCAACACCATGTACCCCAAACCATTCGCTCAGATATACACCATACATGGGAAATATCATAATTCAAATATGCCTTTCATATATGCCCTACTTATTATTAATATTATTATTAATTAACACTTATTAAGCGCATGGCTACCCTGAGGCATCCCAGCACTAAGGGCAAAACAGGCGTAGGGAGGCGTCTATTAGTTAATGCGCTGGAAAAGCCAGGTTTTAAGACACTTACGAAAGGTGAGGTGAGATGTCTCTGAGCGCAGATTGAGGGGGAGGGAGTTCCATAATTTAGCTGTGTTGTATGAAAAGAAGCGTCCTCCACTACGCATCCTTTGAATTTTTGGGACGGTGGCTAGATTAGAGTTTGCTGAACGGAGAGGTTTCCTAGGCCGGTATGCAGTAATAAGGGGCTGGTTGATACGAGGGCCTGTACCCATGAGTGTCTTGTGGGCAGTGCATAGAGCCTTGAAGGAGATTCTCTCCTCTATAGGCAGCCAATGTAGGGTTTTTAGACTGGGCTTGGCTGACTGCGTTCTGGAAGAACCAGTCAAAAGTCGGGCGGCACAATTTGTGCCACCTGAAGTTTCCTTAAGGTGGATTTTGGTGCTCCTAGGTATAGTGAGTTGCAATAGTCCAGGTGCGAGAGAATCAAGGCCTGGACCACGACCCTCCTTGCCCCCATAGGAAGTAGGGGAAGGACTTTCCGCAACATTCTGAGGATGCCATGACAAGCCCCTGACACTGCCACTGCTTGCTGGTCAAATTTAAGTGATTTGTCAAGCCACATGCCCAAGCTCTTTATCTTGGGCTTTGGGACCGGGGGGGCCCCCAGACAAATAGGCCATGAGAGTTTGAGCGCTTTGTTGGATGTATTCCATAGGTACATGATTTCAGTTTTATCTCCGTTAAGCCTGAGACACGAATGTTGCATCCAGGTGGAGACCTTCTCCAGGCAGGATTCCAGGTCCGGAGGATCACTAAGCGGGTGATTTAGAGATACCACCAGCTGAGTGTCATCCGCATAGGTAAAAACTTTGATCCCATATGGCTGTATGACCTCAGCCAGTGGCCTCATGTACACGTTGAAAAGTGTAGGACTCAGGGAGGATCCCTGAGGCACTCCATAGCTCAGAGGTAGAGACCTGGAGGTGGAGTCACCCGCAAAGACCTGAAACGTTCTGCCATTGAGAAAGGATTGGATCCAAAAAATGGCTCCTCATGACACCCCGACCCTTCTAAGCCTTTTGATGAGGATATTAACATTAACCGTATCGAAAGCCGCACTTAGGTCTAGGAGGATAATCGCCACTGCTCCTCCCTGATCAATTATCTTCTTTGCTTCTTCGACCACAGCCGTAAGTGCAGATTCTGTGCCGTGTTGAGGACGGAAACCCGTCTGAGAGTGGTGTAGGAGCTCATGTGTTTCTAGGAAAGATGACAGTGCAGAGTTTATATGCTTTTCCAAGATCTTACCAAGCATGGGTAACAGGGATATAGGCCGATAGTTGCTCAGCACTTCTGGATTAAGACTTGGCTTTTTCAACAAAGCTTTTACCATTGAGTGTTTCCAGACCGGTGGAACAAGTCCATTGGTAATGGAGAGGTTTAGCACCTCCCGTATAACTGGTAGTATCACCTCTTTCACCTTGCAAAAGATGTGAGGGGGGGCCGGATCTATAGGAGAACCTGATTGTATTTGGGTAAAGATGTCGGATAGAGTATCCATATCCAGGAGAGGAAATTCCTCCAGAGTGTGATTGCTGCAATCCACATGACCCTTTGTATTAGACACATCCCGATTGATGACATTGGTCACAGGAGTGAGGAGATCGCTAGGCCCTGGGGAATCAGGGAATGTGTTGTATATGTTCTGTATTTTTCCCTGGAAGTATCCTGCAAGTTCATTACATCGATCAGTGGTTATCCCTATAGAAGTGTCCGGGGAAGGGAGCTCCGTGAGTGTCTTAGAAATGCGGAAAATTTCTTTAGGGGCATTGGCTGCTGAATTAATCTTTCCTCATAGTAAATTGCCTGTGACTTTTTAATTTCAGCCTGATAACGTTTTATGGATTCTCTATATATTGTTTTGCTGGTCTCACTAAAGTCCTTCCTCCATTTCCTCTCTAACTGTTTGCAGGTCTGTTTAAGCAATCTGAGTTTAGGTGAATACCACGGGGAGATTTGTTCTCTCATCCTGCGATGAATGTTTTTAACGGGAATGACTCTATCCAGTGAAGACTCTACCCAATGAGTACAAGTCTTGGATGATAGAATGATATTAGAGTCAAGTGTAGGATTAGAGTTTTTAAGCGCTGTCGACCAGGCATCAGTGGATAGTTTAGCCCAGGGACGTGCTTTCCTGGAGCTGTGTTCCTTGACATCACGTTGAATAGGTGCTTTCAAGGATAATGGAATCAATGAATGATCGGACCAAGGCAGGGGAATAGGTGATTCCACCACCAATTCCATGATGTTAGTAAATACTACCACATAAGCAAAGTAGCACTTACTAAAAACTTTTACACTACATTAAACATGGCTATTTAACATGTAGATTTCTTTCCCTCTTGCTCTTGGCTCTTTTCAGGTGGCGCCGGGAAACCCTAGGGTAGCTGTGCGCCTTACAAAATCAAAATAACAATAACAAACAAATACCAACTATCCACAAAACATAATCATAGACTTTGACAAACCCATAATTGAAGCCATTTTGAAAGTTTACCAACTCACTGCCATACGAGGCTGGTACTTCCATTTTAATCAAAGCATATGGAGACACCTCCGACAATTTGTACTAAGTGTGGAATACCCTACAAGCAGTCAATTTGCCTTTGAAATGTAAATGAATAATAGCACCAGCCCAAGCCCCTGTAACAAAGGTAACTAACCACTACAAGTGATTATTAGAAAGATTATTTTGAAGGCACTGGGTTGGCAGACTACATCGCTGCGGGCAGAGACTCCAACCCAAACTCCAAATGCCAAGGATCGCAGAGCTAATAATGTCAGTCTCAGGGCAAGTGCACTGTGTCAAAGTGTGTGTGGAGTCCCCATCTTTTTTAGGTGGCAGCATCTCATTTCTGCTCATGTGTAACCTTCACCAGTTGCATTCGATGTAGAATGAACTAAACCATTAGTCAATGCCATCTTAGTTACCAAGTAACTTAGTGGAACAGTGAACTATTGAGAAACAAACACAATCATAACAAAAGAGAGGGATCTCTGTGTGGGTATGAGTGTGATCATAGTGTCATATAGTAATAGGGTGGGGGACAGCATTCGGGTTTGTGGCCTCACTAACATCCAGGGGTTCCTTGTGTACTTAAATGTATCATAGCCTGTCAGCGGGATGAAGGTGTAGCTAGTATCAGCTTAGTAAGTTTCCAGTGCCCTGCGTCTGTCGCAATCAGGATTTAGTAAGACCCACGCATGGTGGGGACAACTCTTGTGTGTCCCATCCCACACTTCATCTGGTTCAGCTCTCTATTCATCTGTCTCCTCCCCACCATCACTGGCAACCCTCTGGTCTGAGCTCTTGTCTCCTTCTGGGTGCTCCCAGCTCTCCAGGACCTCAGCCCATAAACCTGCAATGGGGTGCCTCCTGATCCCCTGGGCATCCTCCCATCTGAGCATGCTCTCCTCTGCCCTGGCACACAATATGACATCTCCAGCCCATGCCTCTACTGTTGTTCCCACCCTGGACTTTCAGGTCAGAGCATGTCTGCACCTAGCTAACATGAGTGCCAGGTCCAATAATCTAGTGATAACCTTGCGTGCCATAGGTCTGGAAAATCCCCCAAGTAGAAAGATGCTGCACCTTGTTCCAGTGGGCACCCCCACATCATGTGGGTAAAGTCAGCGTCAAACAAGTGCCATCTATGGCATTCTCGAGGTTCCCCTACGTATATATAACCTTTAGCCTGTGTGGTGTGAGACAGGTCACATACAGTATGTTAAATTGTATGCATTTCAACCTTGTGTGCGGGAGACCTTTTGGGGATAGGCTAACATCCTGACCCATTTCCTGTCAGTGATCTCTTGTCCCAAAATTCCATCCCATTGAGTCCTAATCTCCGGCAATGGCCCTTGTCCCATCCCAAGCAGTACATTTATGTCACCTGGCACCACGCCGAGCTCAGCAAGAACAGTAGCTGGAGCACTGCGTATTGGGAAGGCTCTTCCCTCCCCCCCGCTCCAGAGGTCTGTGTATGTTCTCACCAATGACCACACAGCAGGACAACTCCTGCATTGGCATCAGGGAGCCAAGTGAAAAACAGTCCCCAACTGTTGTCACTCCAGCCTCAGTCCAGGCTTGGAGCTGGGTCTCTGTAAAGCAGCCAACCAGGGTACCATGAGGCAACCCCACCAGTGGCAGGGCTGGTGCATATTGTAGCGCCCTCATTGTCCACACATTACCACGGCGCCAGCTGTATAATGCCATCTGTAGCAAAACACTCGTTCGGGTTATTTTCAAATCTGTGCGCAATAACATGGCTACTAAAAGTCCCTTGTGCGGTGTCAGCCTGATGAGGTCTAGAGGACGTCTGTGGGTGTCATCCAGCCACTTAGGCACCCATTGAAGCTGTGCTGCCAGGTAGAACAGCTCAAATGTGGAGGCACCTTGGCTGCCGCCTGTAAGAAAATGCCTCAGTGTTGCAAGCAACACAGTTGTATTCCGCTTTAGGTGTCCGTATATAGCTTTCCTGAAACATGTCCTTATATAGGCACAATTCGCATTGCCCTTATATAGACATAAGATCCCAGTCCTTATTTAGGCATTAGCCATGCAATCCAAATACAGGCATGCTCACCTACATCCGTCCACCCCAACGTCACAACGAGTTCTTAGAAACCAGACCCTTAAGCTCTTGGGAGTTCCCCTAGCACAGGATTATTGATTTCTCCAAGAACTCATTTATTATGCATGAACCGCTATTCCTTAAGGGTTCATTCCTGACGTCTTCCTCTGCCCGACTTCACGTCAATGCTAACATTCCAAGGCACCTACCAGGTATAAATATACCTTCCCTTGCCCAAGCAAGTAGGAGGAGACCTCGACTTTAGAGGAGCCCGTGTCCCGGCCTGATGCACTGACAAGAGACGCTGTCATCCCTGCTTGCAGAGAATCCAGCTTCCAGTGTTCCGACTCCCTTCGCGGGGTGTTAGAGTTCGAGACCCGAAAAGAGATTCCCACCTCTCTCATTCTCAAGGTATGGAGCTGACTAGAACCTAGAGGGACTCTTGGCGTACCAGACTCTTGGCATACCAGAGACTTGGTATACTATAGCATACCATACTATAGAATACATCACCGACTTCTTACCTTCCACTACACTTAGGTTAGGTACACTGGGGTAGAACTAGTTAGAGAAGCATCTTATGAGTACTCGCATTTTTAGCTTATGTTATTTATGTGTCATAGCGCAGTATTATTTCTTTCTACTGCTTACGCTGTACATTATATATCTTGCATAATGTCTTGTGATCATAACAGCTCATATCTCTTACACGAGAAACAAGACTGTTCAATAAATCCTTTTTATTGAAATGCCCGTCTATTCTTTCTGTGTAACTCTGAAGAAATAAGCATGCACGATTAGCTGAGTGAAACTGTTATCTATTGTTTCCACGATTCTGAGACGTGTTCCGATTCTAAAGGGAAACAAAGTTGTCATGTTTATGCGGTTGCCAGAAACTACTCCCTTCTTGTTTACAAGGAGTTTCTAGTGGCCTCTGAGTTAGCTGGCACAAAGTAATTAAGTTTAATATACTTGATAGGGACATACTGACCTCAGTCCTATGTCAAATCTATAGGGTATATCATTCCAATGCGCAGAGCCTATTAGGGAAATAGGAACTACTCTACATGGCGCCCAACGTTTGGTAAGGCACTAATTTAACGCTTGATACTGAGTAACTCAGTCGTGCTTTTCTCAGAGACCCCTACTCACATACTCCATAAGATGTCTGGAGTGGGTAGGGTTAAGTATCCGCCAAAGCTAATAGGACAAAAAATCCTATATATTAGCTGTATGGTTTGTTCAACGTTGAAGGATACAGTGTTCCAAAATATTGTGCACCTTATCTTTTGTTTCCTTGAAACTTGTTCTACATTTTTCAAAAAACAATGTCCCTGCACGGGGATAATGGCACCTAGAACGGTGTAGCTGCGGCTGATCCAGTCGTAACAGCTTTTAACTTTACAGGTTTAAATGAAACCGATGAGGGTGTTATAAACATCCCTCCAAACTTAAGGAGAGCCATCACTCTAAAACTTATAAAACACGGCCTATCACCAAGAGGTGGAAGAGCAGTTTTCGTGATAGAGGCACACGAATCCTTTCAGACAGAGGTATTCTATTCATGGATAGTATTCCCAGAATCAAATCCAGTAACAAAACTATTTCACTTCTTTAAAGAAGATGAACCACCAGAGGAATATATTCCTTTCGAGGATATTGAAATTCCACTCACATACCAGGAGCATGATCTCTGGTTTAAAGACGCCCTAAAACATCACAAAAACATTACCAGGCTCGGTCCACTAGGTAGACCAGGAGCAACATGGCCGATTCTAGCCGGCTACACACCTCATCCTGACATCAATGAGATGTCAGAGGAGGAATTACTTACTCAACTACAGGAGTTAATAAAAATGTACAGACAATTAGTCCAATATGTCATGCAGACTTTCACAGTCCAACCACCATTGACCATTCCAAATCAAACCCCTCAACAGGGGAATACACTAAAAATTACTCCACGGACCTTACACGCAGTCTTGGGTAAAATGCCCACAAAACGTGAACAAATTCCATTCTGGATAGCTCAAAAAATTACTCAAATCGAAGCAGTATTTCCTAATACTAGCCATTATGAGAAACACAGAATCCTAACAATCTGTTTACCAATGGGGATCACACCATAACTGGAAGACTGCACCACTTGGGGCGCAGTCTTTGCTGCCATCTATACTAAAACACATGGTGTTCCATCAATTGCAGTAATACCAGATGTCCTGAAACAAATTCAAAACGAATACGGGGCAGAACCTGCTCTGAATTTAGGTATGAAATTACTGAAAAACTTCGACCAGGTCTCAACAATAATATTATCTAATATTAAAGGGGAGGCAGCATCAGTGGCGATCCGCCAACGCTTAAGGGAATTTGATGTAACAGAACATCAACATGAACTACCCAGAATAATAGAACAATCTTATGCAGAAATAGGCAGAGATAGTTTGGGTGGAAAACCTTTGAAGCCCAAACTATCTGAAAGTCCTGAGAGGGACTCTATTAAACAAACTCCTACATCTTCTAAAAAGAAGTGGGAAACTAATAAACAAAATTCAAATGAGACACGTTCTCAATCCCGAGGTAGGTCTCCTCAAAAGGAGCCCTCTGAAAGGAGGTATAACCTCAGGAATAGGTTTAATTTAAGAAAACCTGACAGGTATCAAGATACTGATACACGTTCCTCTCGTACCTTTCAGATATCATCACAGACATCAGAAAGAAGAGGACGGTCAGAACATAGAGAAGAACGCGTGAAATCCAAAGACGACTAACACGCTCAGAAAAATAAATCAAAACCTCAATTCACAAAGAAGAAGGTAGCAGGTCTGAAGATCAGACATGCAGAGAATACTGAGAACACAGCTCAGGAACGGAGAATGGGCTCAGACAATGCTGGACAGTGCAGCAGAAGTTTCAATAGCTCGCCAGAACCTGAAGGAACTTCTGGAGACAGTGGACTTGAATGAGTACATCACAGTAAAGACTGTAGACACCAGGGTTAGTACTCCACAAAAGTTATATGAAATAACACTCCGAATGGAGGGAGACATACCAAGAAAGGTGAAAACACTCTTTTGGGAGAAACTTTCAAGGGGTTATGATATACTTCTAGCAGAAAAGGACTGGCCACCAAACTTTGTCAGGGAGTGCCCACATGGCGAGGACATTATTATGCCAGCCTTCTCCAACCATATTCCAATTCACCTAAAATATACTTATGCCAGGAAATGGGCAGTTGCCCAGGCCCCAGCATTATACAAAAATCATGTAGGATGGGATGAGGACTCACCTCACCACAAAATGCAGCTAAAAAATCAACCTACTGCACAAAGGCAGTACCCAATAAAGCAAGAAGCTAAAAAACAGGTCAGGGAGATCTTAGATCAACTTGAATATCAAGGGGTGATTGAAACATGCACCTACTCAATAAACAATCCTTTGTTTCCTGTATCCAAACCAGACAATACATATCGTCTAGTTTTGGATTACAGACACTTGAACACTTGTTCCAAAACATTTACAGTGCAAAATGCACATAGTACAGCATTAATGAATAACATTGTGCGTAAAAAATATAAAACCACATTGGACATTTCAAATGGTTTCTTTTGTCAAAACATAGCACCTGAAAGCAGCTACTTAACAGCTTTCTCAATAATGGGGACCCAGCGTCAATTTTGCCGACTCCCACAAGGGTTCAAAAACAGCCCAGGGTTATTCTCAGCAAGGGTAACAGAGTTACTACAAATTTATGATAATGAGGCATTGTCATATGTCGATGACATCTATCTGACAGACGATGACCTGGATAGGCACTTGAACAGGGTGAGTACCATTATATTGGGCTTCGCCTCTGAAGGCTATAAATTCAACTTTAAAAAATCCAGAATTGCCCATCTCAATGTCCTTTTCCTAGGATATGAGCTTTCAAGTGAAGGCAAGAGCCTGGCAATTAACTTTTTAGAAAAGTGTGCGCTGCTCCAACCTCCAAAAACGCTGAAAAATCTAAAATCCATCTTGGGTTTCCTAAATTTTGGATGAACTTACATTCTAAATTACGCAGAAAGGGTTAAACCTCTCTACGAATTAATCAAACCTGATTTTTCAACAAAACATTGGACACAAGAACACACAGAAATCCTGCGTTCACTCCAAGCTAACATGTTAGCAACAAATCACTTACAAACACGCGTAAATAAACGCAATTTAGTGATCCGAATAATTTCGGGTCAATGCGGATTCACCTATTTAACATTTAATGAGGGTGAAAAAGTACCAATAGCATACAAATCACATTTGTATACACAAGCAGAAATGCGCTTCACTTCAACATAAAAAATACTGACTGCAGTTCAAACCACTGTAGCAAAAGAAAGAGCTCTAGCTCAAGGGAAACGCATTATTGTCGTAACTCCAGAACCAGCCTTAGAGGCGGTTACAAAAGCGAGCATTCCAAATGCAAAAGCTTTACATCCTAAATGGATACAAAGGGTTAATTTTCTTGCTGCAACAGATGTTGAATATGTTTTTGATCCTGATTTAAAAACACAAGCGTTCCTGCAATATGAACATGAATGTCCTCTGCCCACTGAAATTCTGCCTCTCGATCAGTACGAATTTATAATTTATACTGACGGATCAGCACAACCCGCTACAGGGAGTAAGCAAGCTTACAGTGCAGCATGCGCAATCGTTAAAGGTCGCATGCAAGATGGTAAATTCAGACCAATGGTCACTAAAACTCAATCTCTAGGAGATTGTACAGCTCAGCGAGCTGAACTACAAGCATTCAAACTGGCACTTGAAAATACAGATCGCGAATTCCCCACACTTATAGTGTGCGATTCTTTTACTGTGTTCAGTCATATAATGAATATATACAGAATTGGCTTGAAAACGGGTTCATTGATGCAAAAGGTGGCACAATAAAGCATAAAACACTTTGGGAACAAGTAGTTCAGTTGAGAGACGAACTACCAAAAGCTCACGTGATACATACACTGAGTCATCAACGTGATGGCGTTCACGTTGCAGGGAATTCATTGGCTGATGAAGCCGCAAAGGGGGCTGTTCAGACGGCTTCCGTAGCTGCGATCACTCGTTCAAAAACGAGAATAGACAGTGAGATATTGTTGGCTGTCAATGCTTCAAGCAAAGGCAGTGGTGCAGCGTTACCCAAAACATGTTCACTCAAGTACTCTTATGTAATTGTTGCGAACAACGTTCCTTTTGCTTGAATCCCTGGAGTGGGGGATAGGGTAATTCCAAACATGGAACGTAGATTAGGACTGATCCTAGCAGCACATGGAGGGATAGCCTCTGCCCATGCAGGTGTTTCTGCAACAGTATCTTTACTAAAACAAAGATATTGGTGGCCTGGCATTAGGAAACAGACCAAAAACTATGTTTTGGAATGTGAAATATGCCAACAGATGAAAGTCTCCACAGTGAAATGTCCTGCGCAGACACCCCTGTTGATTTCAGACAAACCATTAGCTTGTGTTTACCTGGACCACTGCGGTCCCTTGCAAAGGGACGGTAACTATAAATATATAATGGTCGCAGTGGATTCGTGCTCAAGGTTACTATGGATATGGCCTCAGCGCTCGGCTGACGCTCGAACTGTTATAAAAGATTTGCGAGTCTTTATCTGCACATACGCAATAGGCACACTACATTCTGACCAGGGCCCTGCGTTTAGCTCTCGGGCTTACAAAGAAGCCATGGCCAGTTTGGGCGTTGCATTGCGGTACTCCTCTCCATTTCATCCTGAGGGAAATTCTGTTGTGGAAAGGAAAAACCCGGACATAAAGCAGTCTATAACAGCTAGAGTATTAGGTTTGGGTGATGGGTGGGTCAAACATCTTTATGGGGTCCAATGCTCCTTAAATAATTTGCCAAGAGGTTCTCTAGGGGGGTCACTCCATATGGGGTCCTATTTGGGACAAGAATGTGGGTTCCTGATCTCGAATGTAAAGGCACATTGGTGGAACATAAACCCTTTGATATCAAAGATCGTTTGGCTGTTTTACAGGACCTAAATGAACTAAGATCGAAACAAAACAACGTGTTCCTGAAGCCAACCACCACTGGGGAAAAACCGGCAGTCCCAGCAAGGCCTGTCTGGATCCCAAAAGTTGGGGATCTAGTCAGAGAGAAGATTGCGGACAAGAAGGAATTTGGACCTTCTTACAGACAACCAGTAACTGTCCTAGCCGTCCACGGAACAAGAACAGTACTTCTGCCGCCCCTTGCTGGAAAAAAGGAGAAAAGATTTGTGTCAATCGACCTCATCAAACCACACTATGTGGCCAATACTAAATAGTAGGCCTCGTGGACTCCAACCTAGTAGCAGACGCACTCCTCTCGCTACTATCCAAGAGGTTCAGACTGAAAGACTCATAACTATCGAGAATTCAGCAGTAAAAGATGAAGGACTAAGCAACAATGCTATGGAACTCGTCCCTCTTGAAACTCAAGTAACAGTTCGTCCAGATACACCTGTCTACACCAACGTAACACGTGATCAACTGGTTCCAGCGATTTCAACAAATCCTGATGCAATTTCAACAATTGACCGAAGTGCTTCTGGCTATTTCATTAACTTTGATACGTTTTCTGAGGCTCCGAGTGAGCCTGAAATGACGCCAGCCCTAAAAACTTTCAAGCAACAAGTACAAGACTTTTTTCATTTTCTGAAAAAGACTTATCTGGTTTCACCATGGATTGAACTATGGATTATTTCAGGAATATTTTTCTTTCTGTATTGGCTAGCTTTGGTTATGACTCTTAGCATGCTTATAAATGGCAGATACATCCGTATGGACACTGAAAGTAAAAATGTGAACTTACTTTTAAAACCACACAAATCTTCCCATCGTGAAACAAGAGACTTGTCAGCTGTGAACATCACAGACGTTCCTATACAGGATGGTATAGTTTGGGACAAAACCGATTTCGACATATTCGGCCCGACGGAACTTTTGAAGATTCCACATCTATTTAAAATTTCATTAAGTGACTTTATTACCTCCAGTACCTATTCTGATGATTGGGACTTTGAAACTGTTAATGATATGATGTCTGATCTAGAAAGGTCTGCTGCGTTCTCTAACAATGAATACTTAGAGGGTTCATCAGACTATGAACAGCTTTATTGTTACAACCACTATGGTCATCATTTCTTGCATAAATCTGCAACACCTAGAAATGTTTTTATGTTTAACCAATGGGAACATTGTCCTACCCCACCAAAAAGTAGTTCAAAAACGTTTGCAAATAAGTTTCCATATTTTTCAGGGTACAATATATCTGATCCAGAAACTTTTTACTATAAGAATGTAAACAAAACAGGACAGAAAATTATGTTAACTAATACAAAACAGATTTATTCTGCAGCCTTTATTACCCAACTGTCTGGACAAGGATTTGACTTTTGGAAAGACACAATCGACACAAAATCCGTCTGGGGTTCTAAAGATTGGCAAGTGCAGGGGATAGAAGCTTTATTTAGAGCCTGTATCATCCCACATCAAATAATGTTTTTGAATGACACTGTGCAACAAACGTCTTGCCTTGGTTTAGCCAAGATCAAAGACATGAACACACCTTCTGTACCAACACCTGCAAGTAATAGCACTACACCAGGAGCGATCACAGTAGACACAATATTACAAAACAACAGATCAGATCCTGATTGGAAAAAATGGTTGCTCTGGCCCACAGACACAAACATCTGTCAAGAAATATTCCTAAATAGAATACAGGGCTTTACTATCCATAGGCCAGACCCACGTTATGTTCAACGACAACATCCGGGGTTAGTAACAACATACAGTGTAGGAAAATTGTGCCTCGACTGGTTACAAAAATCTACACTCGAGGATGTGAAACAACACTTATCTTTACTTAAAGAAGATGCAGACCTTAGGGAATTCTTGCTAGGACCAAGAAAACCGCGTCAAAAATGTTTCATATATGCCGGCATTTATGCTGCTTATAATTAAATATGGCAGGTTTCACAGGCAGAGGCCGCAGAAAGAATACGTGAGCTTGATCGTATTAACTTAGAGAAATCTCTCACTGTGGTCGACAATGGGTTAACAACTTTGTCATACAGAATGTATTCATTGGACAACATTGTATCCTCTGCTATTTACATACTGGAACAAGATTTAGCTATGTTACAACAAGGCCAATCTCAGTTACGTTCTATTATGTTATTAGGCTGGACGCTGCAATCTTTGCGTGTGGGCTATGTGCCTTGGCGTTTTATCAACACGTCGTCTCTGTCTTCAGAATACAATCTAACGGATAAACAGATCGAACTGGCACAAAGGGGAGCAAAGTATACAGTGCTGAGCATTGAAAAACTGGAAAAATTACCATTTACGGTAGCAGAAAAACCAGCTACAGAATGGCTTATTCATGGCAAAATAACTCTGCCTGTCACTACTTTTCATTTTCAGTATTGCCTCAAACAAATGCAAGCAGGCAAATATGAAAGTTTGGGTAAAGAATACATTAAGACATCCTGGGATTTACCTTATGAATACAGATGTTGGAGTGGGGATCGTGAAGTGTTTCTAAGCGGTAAAAACTGTGAAAATGCACTGAGCGGTTCACTCATATGTCAGGACATTTCTTTACACGGGGCTTGTAATGGTTCTGTGGCAAACTTGTCCTGCCACCTGCAGGGTACACCAGCTGCTGTGATTAATCCAATGTTTGGCCAACTTTCTAATGGGAGTTACCTCATGTTGAATGATCAGAGTTGCTGTGGCATGTTGCCAGGAATCCCATATCTGGTAACGGTTGGTTCCAGGGTTACTCGTTGTATGCATGTATTGTTCCCCCAAATAGACACAGACAGGGAATCACCTCTATGGCCTTCATTGAATGTTTCTTTTATACGTTTTGATACTTTAAGCAGAATGAAAGCCATGCTTTTTCAACAAACAGTGCCTTTGACCTCGGCCAAAGAAATCTATGATTTGCAAATTGCAAGGACTTCGGCTGAGATACAGGCTCTAATTCGTACAAACTGCCCTATACATTTCGTAGAAATGATGGGACGTATCTTAAACATGTCTGATACGAGCGGGATTGTACATGTATTTAAGACCATCTGTTCAGGACTGTTGACACCTTTCCAGGCGATCCTCGGAATAATTCCAAACTTCGCACATTCGGTGTTTGGTGGTGTGCCATTAATTCTAGCACTCGTTGCAGGAATCCTGTTTTTATTCCTACTACTACGCTATGGCAAGCCTATCAACCGGCATCACTCCCAGCAATTTGGAGAAAGCTCTCCTAGAACGGAAGTGCCGTGAGCGCATAGTGCAACTTTTGGGCATACCTCGTCTACGGGAACTTAATGCAACATGGTTTCTGTCATTTAGACCAATCTGGCAAGATTGCATCTTACCTGTTCTACGCTGCCTACTTTGCGGTGAAGAATGCGTGCTAGACACCTGTCTAACACTCCCATCAGTCATGCCAACGGATATCGATACTCTGCTGGACCCGATAATGGCCCAAGCTCTGTGTTGTCCCCAGAGGCTACCAATCCTGATGACGGAATTCCTTGAGATCTCACAGACGCTTCCTGCTGCTGCTGAGGTATGAGATGGATCAACAGGCACACAGGTAACAACGGACGCGAAGATTGCTGTGGCATCCTATGCTGAAGGCGATGCTTCACATCTCTGTGCAGTTAACCTTTTACACGAGGTGTTCCAACTGTCACCGACATCGGTAGACGATATTTTGTCTACAGGAATAGATGATTTCATGTTTACACCAGACCCATACACTGACTTTGATTCGGCTCACAGTGTACCGGGGAAGCAATGAATTTGGCCTCCATATTTTCAAACCAGAACAAACTTGGAACTCTTTCTAAATTTTTTTTTTTTTCTCTCTATTTTTGAAAATACATGGCAATTCAATCTGCTTACAGTAGAACTATTCATATAGAACGGACTTCTTTGAATACTTCCAGGGACACATTGTCACCTTATTTACTATAATTTCATTTAAGTACCATGTTATGAAATGGCTTCGATTTTTTGAAAACTTGTCAACCATTTCGTCATATGTATATACTTTTGTTTATTCATTCATGTTGCATTTTATTTCCGATATATGCTTAGAATGAAAAAATGCTTTAAAATGTACACTGACTATTGCATTACATGTTTAGCAACAGTTTCTTTTAAAAACTTCTTTTAATATGCTTTTTAGAAATGTTTTTAGCAACATGTGGTACTCAGTTTAATGTTTAGCATTTAGTATTATCGTTCATTCGAAAGTGGAGTGGGTGTTGTATTCCGCTTTAGGTGTCCGTATATAGGTTTTCCTGAAACATGTCCTTATATAGGCACAATTCGCATTGCCCTTATATAGGCATAAGATCCCAGTCCTTATTTAGGCATTAGCCATGCAATCCAAATACAGGCATGGTCACCTACATCCGTCCACCCCAACGTCACAACGAGTTCTTAGAAACCAGACCCTTAAGCTCTTGGGAGTTCCCTAGCACAGGATTATTGATTTCTCCAAGAACTCATTTATTATGCATGAACCGCTATTCCTTAAGGGTTCATTCCTGACGTCTTCCTCTGCCCGACTTCACGTCAATGCTAACATTCCAAGGCACCTACCAGGTATAAATATACCTTCCCTTGCCCAAGCGCGTAGGAGGAGACCTCGACTTTAGAGGAGCCCGTGTCCCGGCCTGACGCACTGACAAGAGACGCTGTCATCCCTGCTTGCAGAGAATCCAGCTTCCAGTGTCCTGACTCTCTTCGCGGGGTGTTAGAGTTCGAGACCCGGAAAGAGATTCCCACCTCTCTTATTCTCAAGGTATGGAGCTGACTAGAACCTAGAGGGACTCTTGGCGTACCAGACTCTTGGCATACCAGAGACTTGGTATACTATAGCATACCATACTATAGAATACATCACCTACTTCTTACCTTCCACTACACTTAGGTTAGGTACACTGGGGTAGAACTAGTTAGAGAAGCATCTTATGAGTACTTGCATTTTTAGCTTATGTTATTTATGTATATGAATATATGTGTCATAGCTAAAAGATAATGCTAGCGCATTATTATTTCTTTCTACTGCTTACGCTGTACATTATATATCTTGCATAATGTCTTGTGATCATAACAGCTCATATCTCTTACACGAGAAACAAGACTGTTCAATAAATCCTTTTTATTGAAACGCCCGTCTATTCTTTCTGTGTAACTCTGAAGAAACTAAGCATGTACGATTAGCTGAGTGAAACTGTTATCTATTGTTTCCACGATTCTGAGAGTGTTCCGATTCTAAAGGGAAACAAAGTTGTCATGTTTATGCGGTTGCCAGAAACTACTCCCTTCTTGTTTACAAGGAGTTTCTAGTGGGCTCTGAGTTAGCTGGCACAAAGTAATTAAGTTTAATATACTTGATAGGGACATACTGACCTCAGTCCTATGTCAAATCTATAGGGTATATTATTCCAATGCGCAGAGCCTATTAGGGAAATAGGAACTACACTACAACACCCTGTTTCAGTTACCATCCATACGATTCCCGGGAGGAGGACATCCAACTGCTGGAACCATGCCACAGGGATCCTGACTGGGAGTTTTGAGAAAAAGAACAATAAACGTGGAAGCATTACCATTTTGGAGACGGACACAGGAGCCATAAGCGGCAGCCTCAAAGATCTCTAAAAGGCCACATTGGAGTGAAGGAAGCACAACGCTCATCCCAGGTTGCCCTCCCGTAAGTCCCCTAACCAATGGTATATTTGAATGCCCAGATATTTAAAAGTCACGGGTTACCAGGTAATCCTTTCGAGGAGGTCAGGTAGCCTGGGAGTTCCCAGAGCCACCTGAAAACAGGCATGTTTTGGATCAACTAGGTCTTAAACCTGACAGTCTCCCAATTTCATGAAGGTGACTTATTGCCTCTCGAGCCCCTGCAGAACCATTGGCCAGAGACAGGAGGAGGTCATCCGCATAAAGGGATGTAACATGCACATCCCCATCCAGGGTTATTCCATTGTCCCTCCCCTGCCCCCAGATTAGGTCTACCAGTGGTTCGATGACCAGTGCAAATAATAGGGGCGACAACAGGCACCCCTGCCATGTACCTCTAGAGACCTCGTAGGTATTAGAGATGATATGACAGGTTTTGACCTATGCAGTCGGTCCCAAGTAAAGGAGAGTGACCCACTTAATTCATTGCTCCCCATTGATCCGTAACCCAAATTGCACCTAAAATTAGCACACAAGCCAAAAGAATGTAGGACATGCTACAACTTGAAATAAAACTCTTCATAAACAACGAAGGAGTAGAAATACTAACCAAAAGCATAATATAAAATAAATACTATACTACAAAACTCACAAATTAGTACAGCATAACCTTAACCATCATTACATTTTTTATATAAATAAAAAAAACATAGGGACTGATTTAGAGTTTGGCGGAGGGGGTTACTCCATCACAAACATGACGGATATCCTGTCCGCCTTATTATGATCCCATTGTAGCCTATAGAGATCGTAAGACGGCGGACGGGATACCCGTCACGTTTGTGACTCAGTAACCCGTCCATAAGACTCTAAATGAAGCCCATAATATTTTATTACATCAGTCAAAACAAGAAACTCAATCCATTGCAAAAATAATTTTAACACCTGATATACATCAGGCTTCTCCAATGAGTAGCTCGTGAGCTACTGGTTGATCTCCAGCTATATCTAAGTAGCTCTCCAGTGTGCAGTACACCCAACTACATTTGAAGCTTTTGCTTTGTTGAATTAATACATGGATCCCAAAAATGAAAAGCCTGCATTTGATATGTTAATGTGTGTATTTCCAGAACTCATAATCTGATGGTTTGGAAAAATGTAGTTGAATTTCCAAAATATATTTAAAGCTGATGTTTGAGTCATAAATCATGCAGCGTTGTAGAGCCTTATGGTGTCGGAGGCATGGAAGCAACGGCTGTAATGTATCAGCTGTGTATAGACTTTCGAATTGAAAAAGCCAATTTGTTTACATTACTGCTGGCTACTAAGGGCCTGATTTAGATCTTGGCAGAAGGGTTTCTCCGCCACAATGGTGAAGTATATCCCGTCTGCTGAATTATAAATCAGGCCCCATGCCCATGAGCTGTGGTGATCACTGCTAGTAACGTTGTATGCAATGGCCACAAATGTAATATTATCTGATGTGCTCACTATGACGACACTAATAATATTAGCAGCACAGGGGGGGTTTCATTTAACATACGTAGCTCTTATTACATAAGAGGTTGGGGCCCCTGATAGATATATATATATATATATAATACCAAATCACAATCACATAACGCTTCCAAAATGTTAAAATATATCATTGCCCACCAAAAGCAAATAAATTAAATATGAATTACACTTCTGTATCCACATAGCCAAAAAGTATTATCTACCAAAAATTATTTTTTTAAAAATGCAAAAATGAGACCAATCCAATAGAGATCCATCAAAGCACTCCAATGTATCCAGGAACAATAAAAACTCTAAAAAGTGCTTAAAAACAGAAATGCTCCGGGAAACCTGACGAAAGGAAATCAAAGTATAAAATACTAGTTTATTAGAATCCAAAAAGATTTCCTTTAAAAATACACTAAGGGACTTATTACGTGTTCCGTGGTCTAACCACCCGAAGACCGCAGCCGCACCCTCTTGAAGACCGCAGCACCGGCGGTCTTTGACCACCATATTATGAGTTGACCGCGGTGTGCACAGTGTGCCTGCGGAGGTCTTGCAGCAGTGGTGAGTACATTTCCAAATGTATTGATGCATGTGTGAGTATTTCGACTCATATGTGTCGAATGCACACATATGCATGATACATATGGTAAAATGCCACCTACCCATTGCCGGAGTCTGACCCATATGTGGCCAGTCCTGGCAATGGGTATATGGTACAAAAATGACTTACCTGTAGATCGCCACAGACGGGGTCCTATTCCTCAGGATGAAGATGCTGGTGTGAAGGGAGGACCTGGAAAAAGGGATCCACATTGAACTCTGATGGAAAGAGCAGGAAAGGCACACATAGGGTAGGTATTACTTGTATTATATGTCTGCATATATACACTGTTCTTAGCACCATAGTGGAATTATACCTGCTATTTACTCTTGTGGTGCTTGCAATCACTTCCATCTGCTTCTGTCTACTGATTATCGCAGCACATGTATTCTATACAAGAATAACATTGGTTCAATAAATATATTGAAGAACATCCCATTGTGTCTCATAGATACGGCGCATTCCTGCCGTTTTGTTTTGACTCAGGGCCGTGCAGCAAGAATACTTGCAGTGCTACCCCGCGCCAAAACCTTGTAAATGAGGCCCTAGGTAAGTTGCTAGCACTGACACTCACCCCAGTTGCTAATTGCCAGATTTGAGGGTCTGCATAGTGTGACACATCCTTTGACTCATGGCTGCTCCCTTGTACATGTACATGTCTCCTCTGCCAGTCTTCATTTAGGGACAGGGACTCATCTTGCTGCCACACAGTGATGTAACCCAGATCATACATTGACTCTCCTGTGCACCATCAATATGTGTTACCATATCGAGTGGACAGACATGGCTGGTTGTTATTGAGGGCTATGGATCAAGCTGTACCCCACGTGGTAGCAAGGCTTAAATTGGTGACATGTATCTACCCAGGTTTGCTACATGACTGCGCACATCCACCTCAGCCTCCAACCATCGCTGACTTCCGCCCTTTGTGGTGGGAGACTAGTTTTTCATGTCCCTTGACAGGTATCTATAGGAAATCCTTCAAATGAGACATATGTGGCATTTTGAGACATTTTCCCTTCAAACTCCCTCCTGCCACATGATACACACTTCACCCTGGACCACATCACATGTAGGATGTTGTACCCCAATGGGCTCTTCTCTGCCATCATTTCCCAGCTGCAACACAAGTGTGACAGTGTCAGACACAGCAGTGCATTTGAACTGGTCTGGCTACCTTGCAGAACACATTGTTGAGGTGGGCCTGGGATAGATAGTGTGTAACACTGCATAAGGGTGCTGTGTGGGGCTCAGGTTAGGAACTGTCCCCCGTGAGCATATTCTTCATATTATCACAGCACAAATGGGTCCAGTACTGCCAGTAATATTTCCAAATGTGATGTATACCCAAATGTACATTATGTTCTTATTTCATTGATTATTTACGTGTGTTGAAAAAAATGATTTTTACATAAATCATGTGTGAAGTCTCTGTTGTAACGCAACTGATATTTATCGTGAGTGAGTGCTCTACCAATGTTTCACACATTGCCTCTGAATTAAGCCTGACTGCTCAGTGCCAAGCTACCCAAGGGTGAGCTCAGGTTATACAGCGAGTGTAATCCCCTGCCCTTGACGGAAGTAGTAAATTCTGCTTGGCTGGATCATCGCTTCCAACAACACCCATGAGAGATAAATTTGCTCCTTGTTGGGTAATCCAAGACTACCAAATGTGAACTGATAATAGGGAGGCATCTTTCCAGTTAGAGGTAATTGATTTGAGAGCTGAGAAAAGTAAAAAATCAAATAATTTGTTCTTCTTATCAGGTAATACAATGGATAAGGAAAAACATTTACAAATAAGCATGTGATAAGAGAGCTTACCAGATATGGGAAGGATTTTCAATATTATACCCTATACATTATTGCAAAATTATGCAATAACAGATGATTTGAAGAAAACATGTTTTAGTGATTCAGGTAATAACTTACAATGCCAGCACAATGGAGAATCTAAAAGTTTAGCTTTAAATGATTTCTGAGAGGTCCTTAAATTGTTAAACTGAATAAAAAGCAACAGGAAGCCAAGTAGAAATGTTAGCTAACTATATTGCTTTCCAATTATCAAGAGAAAAGTTGTTGAGAGTTCAGTGGTCCGAAAATTACAAGGAGAATGTAAATTGCTATTATTTGTTGTGTGTAATGTTTTGCAAACTTTAGATACAGCATGCAGGGATGCAGTGAAGGCCTGAATACACATTTTGGAATATGAGGTACCAAGAGTGGTAATTTTCCCAAAAAGAATTTAGAAGTAAATTGCATAGAATGTTATATTTATAAAAATCTGTTGCAGGTAAGGAGCATTTAATCTATAGTTCTCTAAGAGTTACAAAAAGCATCATTGTTACAAATCTCACTAAGATACAAAAATACCAGCCGCTATCCATATGTGCCAGAAATTTAGATTATGGTAACATTTTATCATTGGGTTGTGCCACAGAGATACGTTTGTGGAAACTGAAATGGGTAATTCATTTAGTGTATTTACGGATAGCCAAATATTTTAACAATCATTTGAAGGAGACACGGATAGTAGAGCAGGTAAACGGAAAGGGAAATGCATCCCTTGTCCTATAAAAAGCCATTTGGGAAAATGTATAGGATCCACCTGTCTAAACCATAATGCAGCTTGGTTTAAAATAAAGGCTTTGGGAAATTGATCAAAATCAGGTAAGCCAAATCTGCCCTCAGCATAACTTAAACGAGGAAGCTTATGATTCCAAATAAATTGAGTGATCATTTTATCTAACTGTTTATAAAATGTGAGCGGTCAGTGAATTGGAAGCAGAGATAGGATATACAGACTTCATGGAGCAATGACCATCTTAACAGATGCACCATGACAGAGATGTAATGGGGAGCAACCATGTAATTCATCTTTCATATTGGTAAGTAGTAAAATCACAATTCAATGTGATAGACTGTTTAATAGAAAATTGAATACCTAAATATTTGAGTTTCTCATCTTGCCATGTAATATCAGCATTGGAAATCATATAGGGGGTACAAAGAATACTTAGGGGCATATTTACAAGCCCCTATCACTACCACAACATCACCTTTCTCGATGTTGTGGTGGCGATAGGGGCTTCACTTTATTCACAAGCGGCGTTAAACCACTTAACGTGGCTTTACGCTGCCTTGTAAATAAGGCACCCTTTCATGCTATATATAGCGTGAAAGGGGAGGGCTATGGGTGTTGTGGTGGGCGTTCCACAGCAACACCCATTGATTTTGATGCTGCCCCATACTTACAAGGGTGGCGTAAAAATGGGGCAGCGCCAAAATTAGGACCAGGGAAAACCTTGTCTTGCCCTGGCGCAACTAGGAGAAATGTTTATTTTTTTTCTCGTTTTTGCTGTTTCCATGTGTTCTGCATTGTGCAGCATACATAGAAACGGCAAAGTGCCATTGTTCCTGCACATAAACAATCATTTAAAAAAATGACGTTTTGCAACTTCTATGTGGCCAGGGCCATAGGACCATAAAATCCTGCAATTCCTTTCCATAGTTAAGATTTTATCGTTCCCATCCTCTCCGCGAAAAAAGAGGTACATTGGAGTGGATTAGGGATTTTTATCTTTCAGTCACGCCTCCCCCCACCATTGTTATGAATTATGATGATCATGTGCGTTCAGAAAAATTCGTAACCTATACAATAAAATTCTTACTAAATCATACCATTTCCTCATTCTTTAGAACAGTTAAGAATCCATTTTTGAAGCCTGATCATAAGGTTGAGTGATTTTTTCTGCTTACAGTGAAATTCATAATAAGTCATAGTTTTCACATTCTACTGTAAAGATAGGGAGTAGATTACATTTGGTGAGAAAAATAAGTAATCAATTATTGAATATGAATTATAAAGAGGAGAGAAAAAAGAAAATTCTTTATGTGTAGGAACGTGTAAGCACCATATATCTACAAGTTTGATAGTTTTAAATAAAGATTTGAGCATATGAAAAGCCTTGGGGGGGGTCTGAATTTAGTCAAAGACATTCTGTCTAACAAAGGGTCATGCATTATGTTTAAATCACCTTCAACTTAATTGATATTTACCGAAACTGATAACTTCAGAAATTATAGGGTTCCAAAAAGTTGGATCATTGGCCTTAGGACCATGAATATTGAACACATGTAAAACCGTATTATCTTATTTAATTTTAACCATTAAAAACCTGCCATTGTTATCTGAACATTTGTCAAGTATCATAAAATTATGTTTTTTAGAGAACAGTAATGCCACTCCTCTCTTTTTCCCTGTAGCTGGAGGGGAAAGAATAGACCAACCCACTTTTTATTCATTTATGATAAAATACTAACTTCTACATGTGTTTCTTGAAGTAAACATATATCTGCCTTCTGTCTAGGCATATAGTCTAAATTATTTGAACTTTTAACTAGATGAATTAAACCTTTAACATTAAGAGAAACAATTGTAATTTTAATATATTATACCTTAATTGTGAACAATAAAAGGAACAATAGACAGAACAACAACCATTACTCGATGAGAATTAAACCGCAATTAGAAGTAATAGAACAAGTAGCTCTGATAGAAAAAACAGACAAACAAGAAAAAATAAAGATGTGGACAAACATAAAAAACAACAGAAAAACATAAATAAAAGTTTGGAATCACTCACACGCATTCACAAGAACAGCCAAGCAAAAGGAGTTACGCCAATAAATCAAACATCGTACGTGAGGTAAGCCATAGTTAGCACAAAGGGGTTACAATAGAATCTTCAAGTTAAAGACTCATGATTATCCATGGATAATGGGAAATGAATGTTTGTCCGGATAAGTTTGGAGATCATCAGGGCCATAAAAGGATTTTGAGATGTCATCTTAAAATAGCGATAGTAGAAGGGTCACGAATGCCAAACTAGAACTGCATAGTCCAGGTCTAGTGCAGTGAATTCCTTACATTTGTTAACTGTTTCCTTGACAAATTCTTGATGAATAAAGATTTTATTGCCATTAACACCAAGAGAAGGGATCTCTCTTGCTGCCTTCCGAATCATGATCAAATAATTAAGTCCCAACACTTTACATGTCATTTGACAAGGTTTATTTTCATGAGGTTTGTGGAGTGATGGAATCCTCTGTGCTTTATCAATTTCAAACTTTTCTGTGAACTGAAGATGCAAAAGGTTAGGTAATAAATTCTCTCAATATGTCCTGCAGTCTTTACCTTCGATAACTTCAGGTAAATTATATTGTCTATTTCGATTTTCCAAGCACAGTCAAAGTTTATTCATAGCTGAAATTTTGGCAACTGCAGGTAGTAATTGGTCAAGTTTAGATTTATTATATTGAATTGTAATTGTGTTATCTGAAAGCCCAGCCATACCTTTAAGGACATTTTTTATTTGTGAGGCAATGTTATCAATGTTTGCTCTGACAGCTTAAAATTCCTCTAATATAGTGGACATGGATGGTTCAGCTGAGTCTACAATTTGTGATTTTAGGAGTGGTTGAGAAATTGCTGTTTACGCTCATTGCTGTATTTTTTATTTCCATAACCATAGAGTATATGTAAATGATAAAGCTCTGTATGAAAACACCAACTACTGAAAGTGAGGTGGGAGGACCTTGCACAGTTTCAGTCCCCGGAAATCCATGGAGTTACATGAAAACTCAATGAGATTCCAGGGAGTTTTACAAATACGCAGAAATCCCCACATCGCGGGGTTCACCCTGATTTTTAGTGCCGGGAGCTTGTTCTGCGCTGCAAAATCAGCATGAACGGCTCCACGCGCTGTACCAGAGGGCGCTGCTTCTTTGTTGCCGCTCGAGGAGATTTCTTCTGGTGCAGCAGCTTTCTTATTGTGAGCGGTCGCGAGAGCCTGTGTTGAGAAAATGTCACTGGATGCCCTCCTAGTGCCCGCAAATAGTGCTAGAGGATGCCAATTCTTGCTCACGCTTGCCAACTTACTGTTGGCGAGTCCCATGTGAAAGAAAACCTCCACCACACAGCAGTTGGCAGAGTTTGGCCGTAACTTCGCATTAGAAATGTAACAGGGAGTGGTGAAAACTCTGTGAACTCTGCCAGTGAAGCAGAATTTGTAATCCACCCCTAGTATACAGGTGCAGCAGCTAAAACTAGCTGTATGAGTGCTCTAGGCCCAAGCCTCCCCTTCTGATGATTGCAGCCCCACCGTTCCTGAAACTAAACTCAGCAGCAGTGAGGTGAAGGGGCCAGTGATGCTGCAGGCAGTCGAGCAGGCGTCAAATGTGGAAGAAACGACTGCAAAAACATACATCCAAGAATGTTGTTCATGCATTAAAATTTAAAAGCACCAAGAGGTGAGTGGTAAACTCAATGGCTTTTGCTTTTAATAAAAACTCTGCCATTGAATCCAGGCATGACGGGAGCTAGCAGGGAGCATCCATCTTGACTCAAGCGAATGATGTTTTGATGGGGTTTTGTAGAAGGAGGTCTGGAAGATGCTGTGATGGTGTTGTTAAGAGGAAATGGTGTGACAAGAATAGTTAGTGTACTGTGGATCTGGAAAAGACTTTCCAGAGTTGCTGAAACGGACAGTGAAGTGGAGGTTTTTGAGTTTTAGTTCTACCTCATGCCTCCAATGTTCTTAAGCTACTTTTATACAGACAGCCAGCTGTAGAGTTAGTCATGGGTCTAGGCAGATGATGTAAATTGTCAACATACCGGCTCTATTCTTAATCCAAAATGTTCTCAGTCAGCGTTTGCCCTATCGCCTGACCCCACCTTTGGTTTCACATAGAGACTGAAACAGACCTAGCCCTAGTCCTAGCTCTCAGGAAATCACTTAAGTCATACTCTGAAGTTACTAGCCCAGGTGACAGATAAACACATTTCTAGACCTTGCATGAAAAAGAATGAAGACAAACAAATCTAAAGGTGGATTGAGGGGTGTAAAGGCAGTGCTGGACCCAGAAATTCAGGTCCAATAAACCTGGACAGCTCATAGTTGCTTTGAGTGGTATCCCACTAACCCCACCCACGCTCATATGCGGGGTACCGCTCTTGGCAACTCGTAATTAGGGCCTAGCAGTTAAGAGGTATGGAGACACACTCAATCCAACAACCTTGTGTGTGTTCACTACCTCTCTGGGGGCCACTCCCAAAATCATCAACCTTCCTGCCCTAAACCTGCGATTGCTATTAAGCCATGATACTGCCTGAGCTTCCACGTACATAGGTGGGTGTGCCACCCCCTTTCTGTGAATCAGCATGTGGAATTCACATTTGATATTTTGTGTAAAATCCCTGGTGAATCAGCCATGAGCCTTATCCTTCCACCTCATTCTTAGATGATCTGATCCTTTCCAGACTCTTTTCTGTTTCAATGGTTTTTATTTCATCTCAGAAACAGGCTTGAGCAATAACATGTATCACATTTAGAGAAAGATTTGTATTTTAAATGTGAATCCTTCTCTTGATAACCCTATACATGTCCATATTTGCAAGCTCTGCTTTGTGCGATGAGTTTGTATATGTGAAGATGATACAACTGACAGAATAGAAGATGTATACTTTGAAACTTGTTCACTTCTTCTTATGTACTTTTTGTGTAGAAGAACTGGTGCTGTTGTTGCTGGATGTGTACAGTCCACATCAACTATTAGCATATTTACACAATTCTGCTGCAAAGATTCAAGTTGATGATGCTACACAGATAGCCAATACAAGCAGAGCAGGAAATATATCTTTTCAGAAAGTATTCTCACTGTGTTATGGCCTAATAATGACTCTATAATGAGGGGAAAGTAATCAAGGAGCAAAAGAGTGCATCACTGAGGTAAGCAAGCATTCCTGGATATCAGCCCTGTCCTTGAGTCACTCAGAGGGTATTGGTTGACTGATAAGCACTACTTTCAGCTGTGGAAGGCTACTTATCACAGGGTTATGCGGAGGGATTCTGGTTTAATATCCTTGTTATGGTTTAGTATGTCAGTGGTGCTGGCAGCAGACCTGTTGTGGGTGTCAGGAGCTGTGACCACGCCTCTTTTACCTTTAGCCCTGTCATACTCCTGTAAAGTCCTAGTTGTATGTGCCTGCCCAGATCCTTCTGCAGCTCTGCGGGTTTGTGTTTGTGGCCTGTGTGGTACATGCAGTGTGTGCATGAGTGATCCAGAGTCATGGAGGCCTGTGGGACCCATGCTGTTCCTATGCACAAGGTGGGAGTGTTTTGTTAACCTTCGGGAAGCTGGACGGATGAGACCCAGACCCGCAGGCAAGCGAAAGGGTGCCAGGGCTCCTTTAGACATTCAATGAGGTCCCTTTGCTGACCAGGGTTGCTGATCAGCATTCCTGAGCACTGCCATTTGGTAGGTGGTGGGACCGCAGCCTCTGGTGATTTAGGGGAGGCTCACCTTATGTCTCGTTTCTGATCACTGTTCACTGTGGCTGTCCATAGCCTGGTGCACATAGCTCACACCTCTTTTACCTTTAGCCCTGTCATACTCCTGTAAAGTCCTAGTTGTATGCGCCTGCCCAGATCCTTCTAAAGCTCTGCAGGTTTGTGTATGTGGCTGTGTGGTACATGCAGTGTGTGTATGAGTGAGCCAGAGTCATGGAGGCCTGTGGGTTCCTTTCTGTTCCGATGCAGCAGGTGGGAGTGAGGCTGTTTTTATAGTCAGTGGAAGTGTATTGCTGACATTTGGGAAGCTGGAAGGATGAGACCCAGACCCGCAGGCAGGCGAAAGAGTGACAGGGCTCCTTTAGACATTCAGTGAGGTCCCTTTGTAGAGCTGGGTTGCTGATTGGCCTTCCTGAGAACTGTCATTTGGTAGATGGTGGGTCCGCAGTCCCTCCTGTGAGAAGGGTCATTTAGGGGAGGCCAGCCTTTTGTCTCCTTTCTGATCTCTGTTCACTGTGGCTGTCCAGAGCCTGGTGCAGATTTTTGTGTCTCGGTTAAGTGCACTCCAGGCTGGTGACCACCCGAGCAACATAGGAAGTGGGAGATGAGTGAGTGTAATTAGAACAGGGATTAAAGTAGGATAGGATAGGATATAGTTTTGTAGAGCGCTCGAATGCCGAGGCGTCTTGGCGCTAAGAGGTGAGATAGGGAGATCGTAGCGGCTATAACTGATTGTTAAAGAGGTGGAAACAGCCATGTTTTTAGTGCCTTCCTGAAAAGAAGCCTATTGGACATTAATCTCATGGAGATAGGCAGCTGATTCCACAATTTGGCTGCACAATGTGACAGACTCCTGCCTCCCCATCTGGCTTTACGAATTTTAGAAATACAAATGAAACCTGCATCAGTGGATCTAAGGTTTCTGGTGGGGATATACCAGGAGAGGAGATTCCGGAAATCGGCAGCCCCTCCGCCGAATAGTGCCTTATGGACCAAGCATAGGGCTTTAAACTCCGTCCTTTGCTGGATCGGGAGCCAATGCAATGACCTAATAGCCACAGAAGTGGAATGCCCTCTAGGGATGTTTAACAATAGCCGAGCAGCAGCATTTTGTATTGATTGTAATTTTAACCTCTGGGCTTTATCAATGCCTATAAAAAGCTCATTGCAATAATCTAGCCGCGAGAGGATGAGGGCAACTACTACTGATTTCTTCAGATCTTGGGGAATAAAAGGAAATATCTTCCTAAGAAGCTTCAATACGAAGAAGCAGGAAGAAGTTACACTATTGATCTGGCCCGCAAAGTTAAGCTGGTCATCAAAAATAACCCCAAGGTTCTTAACTTTGTTAGACGGAACAGGAGATTGACCTGCCTCTGTCGGCCACCATGTTGAGTTCCATAGGGATGGCCCATTGCCAAACTCCATCACCTCGGTCTTATCGGTATTGATCTTGAGATAGTTACGACTCATCCATCTCATGATATGAGTCAGACAGGCAAAGAAAATTGACAGCAGTGGCCTCAGACTGTTTGGATACAGAGATGACAATCTGTGAATCGTCTGCATAAGAGACCAGCGAAAAACCATACTCTCTGATAAGTGCAGCAAGTGGAGCGACGTATACATTGAACAGTGTGGGTGACAGTGCAGATCCCTGCGGCACTCCACACGGTATGCAGAACGATTCAGATTGCAAATTTTTCCAATGTATACTCCACTGCCTAGAAGCCAGAAATGAAGAAAGAAGGGACAGAGCCATTCCCCAACGTAATCTAACAAAGCAAATCAGCTGACAGCCTCCACCCCATCCACCAGCTAGAGCTGATTGTAGGGAGGGGGCCTGGGAAGTAGCATGTGCGGAGTAGCATGCCCACTAGGGACTAAGACAGCCCAGGAAAGGAGGCCGCCATCTTGTGCAGCGTTCAACAAAGCGTATTCTTTACCTAGGACTGGTGACCCAGACTCCCATGGAGCTGTGCGGCCGCACAAGAGGTTCTCATTCTCTTTTCATAACACTAGTGTGGAGAAGGAGGGACCTGGCCTTATCGTCTGTAAAACACAGCACGTGTTCTGTTCGAAGATTGCATCTTATTTACATGTAGAAAGTGATTCCGGTTCCGGTTGATTCGTTTTCGGGGAAGCAGCGCTGCAGCGCTGGAGCGTTGGAGATCGGAGCGCGGTGCTTTGAGGGCCTGGAGCTCGGTGTGCGGTGCTTAGGGGCTTGGAGCTCGGAGCACAGAGCTTGCGGCTCACATCTGCGGCGGGCCAGTGTTTCCCGTGTTTCTTGGCCAGCGGCGGCAGCAGCTTGTTCGAGCTGCAGGATTGAGCCCCTCCACGGAAGCAACCCGGTGATCTCAGGACCCGGTGCGGCTTGCGGTGTGCGGCTTGCGGTAGACCTGCGCGGTGGCTGCATTGTTTCAACTGCCACGCCTGGGAATTCCTCTGCTTGCCCGGCAGCTCTGAGCAGGTACAGACTGCAGCGACCAGCTCTGTCTAACAGCAGGAAGGCAGGAATCAGCGAGGACGCAGTGGAGCTGAGCAGCACCCACAGCACCGCATAGTGCATAGAGGCATAGAGGTGGCAAGGACTGATCTAAACTCCAACTCCAGCTCCAACTCCAGCTCGAGCCATCCAGCGGTCGCCCCGCCTTTACCGCAGCTTCAAGGACAACCTCAGCAAGCATACCTCCAGCTGCGATCCGGCACTAATGGTACTACTGGTGCCACTGGTACATCACAGAGCACGGTGAATTGGAAGCCCGGTGTGGGTTCCGGAGTGCCTGGAGTAGTGTGTAGACCCATCATCTGGGTGAGTGCTCTACAGTCAGACGGTGGTAACTAAGAGTGTGCTTCAGGCGGGGGCGGAGGCGGCCTGGGTAGCGCTGGGTGCTGCCTGTGTCCGCCTGCAGAGCCCCACTTACTGTTCTTTGCTCTTCTCTGTATACTCTCAAATACCAAATAACTAATAGAGAACTGTGAGCTGACAGCTGTAAGAAGCTGTAAGGAGCTGTAAGGAGCTGCGAGGAGCTGCGAGGAACTGGGAGTCGTGAGGAGTGGCCCCTTAAATCATCAAAACATCTTAGTACTTTTGTAACTGTAATTGAGAGGGGGGTGGGTTGCAGTAAGTCCTGCTAAGAATGCACATCATACGAGCAATATGACTTCTAAAAAACTACGCTCGGGACGTGTGCTCTCTTTATCTCCTAGTCGGTCACATAAAACTAAACTAAAGAGATCATATAGTGGCACTAGGCAATTGCAGCAACTCTGCTACAAATCCCACCCAGTTATTACAGGTTTCTTTCGCAAGGTGCCCCAGATTGCGCCTGAAGTGGTAGCAGTGATTCAAGACGGACAGTTCTTGAATTGCCACTCAACAACGTCCTCTCCCCTCTTTGTTGGGGTGTAGTGTAGCTCCTATTTCCCTAATAGGCTCTGCGCATTGGAATAATATATCCTATAGGTTTGACATAGGACTAAGGTCAGTATGTCCCTATCGAGTATATTAAACTTAATTACTTGTGCCAGCTAGCTCAGAGGCCACTAGAAACTCCTTGAATAACAAGAAGGGAGTAGTTTCTGGCAGCCGCAAAACATGACCAATATGTTTCCCTTTTAGAATCAGAACGTGTCCCAGAGTCGTGGAAACACTAGATAACTATTTCACTCAGCTCAATCGTGCATGCTTAGTTTTCTCCAAGTTACACAGAAAGAAATAGACGGGCGTTTCAATAAAAGATTTATTGAACAGTCTTGTTTCTGGTGTAAGTAAAATGTGCTGTTACGATCACAAGACAGTATGCAAGATAAATAATGTACAGTGTGAGCAGTAGAAATAAATAATACTGCGATAGCGTTATCTTTTAGTACATATGTCTTTACATAAATAACAGACTAAAAATGCGAGTACTCATACGATGCGTTTCTAAGCTAGTTCTACCCCAATGTGCCTAACCTAACCTAGGTGTAGGGAGAGGTATGAAGTAGGTGAAGTATTCCTTACTATGGTATACTAAGAGTATGTTAAGCCTAGTATGCCTAGTATGCCAAGAGTCCCTCTAGGTTCTTGTCAGCTCCATACCTGAAGAATGAGAGAGGTAGGAATCTCTTTGCCAGACTCGAACTCCAACACCCCGCAAGGGAAGTCAGATCACTGGAAGCTGAACTCTCTGCATGCAGGGATGACAGCGTCTTCTCAGTGCGTCAGGCCGGGAAACGGGCTCCTCTGAAGTCGAGGTCTCCTCTAGTTTACAAGTGGTAGGGAAGGTATATTTATACCTGAGAGGTACCTCAGAATGTTAGTATTGACGTGAATAGGACAGCGGAAGACGTCATGAATGAACCCCTAAGGAATAATGGTTCATGCATAATATATGAGTCCTTGAAGAAATCAATAGTCCTGGGCTAGGGAAACTCCCGCAGCCTAAGGGTCTGTTCTTCATGAACTCGTGACGTTAGGGTGGACGGATGTCGGAGACCATGCCTGTATTTGGAGTGCACGGTTTAATGCCTAAATAAGGGCTGGGATTTTATGCCTATATAAGGGCAGGGCGAATTGTGCCTATATAAGGACATGATACTGGAAAGACGTTTATGGACACCCTAAGAGGAATACAACACCCACTCCACTTTCGTGTGTACGATAATACTAAAATGCTAAACATTTAAAATGCTAAACATAAAATGGAGTACCACATATTTAAAAATATTTCTTAAAAGCATTAAAAAACATAGTAAAAAATGCAAAAAGTACTGTACATTTAAAGCAAATGCTTTTCATTTCAGGCATAAAGTTCGAAAATAAATGCAATTGGAATGAAAGAAGCAGTAATATTTACATGTGACAGAAAATGATCGATAAGTTGTTCAAAAACCAAAGTCATTTCATGTCATGAAAATTAATGAACTGTTTTAGACACACAAGATGACTAAGTGTCCTTGGAAGTACCTTGAAGTCTGTATTAAAAGGCTAGTTCTACTTTAAGCAGATCGAAATGCCATTTTCGTTTGAAAAAATGGGAAAAAGTTCAATTTTGGTAGAGTTCCAAGTTGTTTTGAAAAATGAAGGCCAAATTGTTACTGCATCTCTGGAACACTGTATGCTGAATCAGTCAGTTTACGGGTCTGGTGTAAACATGAGATCATCTATTTCTATAGACAAAACATCATCCACTGTAGTTGGTGTCAGTTGGAACACCTCGTGAAGTAGATTAATTGCACAGAGATGGGAAGCATCGCTTCCAGCATAGTTTGCTGCAGCAATGTTCGCGTCCGTTGTTACCTGTGTGCCTGTAGATCTTTCTCGTACCTCAGCAGCAGCCGGAAGCGTCTGTGACATCTCAATGAATGCTGACATCAGGATAGGAAGCCTCTGGGGACAACACAGAGCATGGGCCGTTATCGGGACCAGCCGAGTATCGACATCCGTTGGCGTAGCTGATGGAAATGTTAGACAGGTGTCCAACACGCATTCTTCACCGCATAGCAGGCATCGTAGAACAGGTAAGATGCAATCTTGCCAGATTGGTCTGAATGACAGGAACCAAGTTGTATTAAGGTCCCGTAGACGAGTCATGCCCAAAAGCTGTACTATTCGCTCACAGCACTTTCGTTCAAGGAGAGCTTTCTCCACTTCGCTCGGAGTGATGTCTGCGAATAGGCTGGCCATAGCGCAATAGCAGGAAGAGAAATAGAATTCCGGCAACAAGTGCTAGAATTAATGGTATGCCACCAAACACCGAATGTGCAAAGTTCGGGATGATTCCGAGTATTGCCTGGAAAGGTGCTAACAGACCGGAGCAGATGCTCTTAAATACATGTACAATTCTGGTTGTATCAGACATGTTAAAGATACGTCCTATCATTTCCACGAAATGTATAGGGCAGTTTGTACGTATTAAAGTCTGTATGTCAGCCGAAGTCCTTGCTACTTGTAGATCATAGGTTTCTTTGGCCGAGGTCAAAGGCACTGTTTGCTGTAAAAGTATGGCTTTCATTCTGCTTAAAGTATCAAATCTTATAAAAGAGACGTTCAGCGAAGGCCACAAAGGCGACTCCCTGACTGTGTCTATTGGGGGAAACAATACTTGCATACAGCAAGTGACCCTGGAGTTGACCGTTACTAGATATGGGATGCCTGGCAGCATGCCGCAGCAACTCTGATCATTCAACATGAGGTACCTCCCATTAGAAAGTTGTCCAAACGTTGGATTAATCACAGCAGCTGGTGTACCCTGCTGATGGCAAGACAAATTTGCCACAGAACCATTACAAGCCCCGTGTAAAGAAATGTCCTGACATATAAGCGAACCGCTCAGTGCACGTTTACAGTGTGTACCGCTCAAAAACACTTCACAATCCCCACTCCAACATCTATATGTATACGGTAAATCCCAAGATGTCTTAATGTATTCCTTACCCAACCTTTCATATTTGCCTGCTTGCATCTGTCTGAGGCAATACTGAAACTGAAAAGTAGTCACAGGTAATGTTATTTTGCCATGAATAAGCCATTCTGTAGCTGGTTTTTCTGCCACTGTGAATGGTAACTTTTCCAGTTTTTCAATGCTCAGCACTGTATACTTTGCTCCTCTTTGTGCCAGTTCGATCTGTTTATCAGTTATATTGTATTCTGCAAACAGAGCCGTTGTGTTGATAAAATGCCAAGGCACATAGCCCGCTCGCAAAGATTGCAGCGTCCAGCTTAATAACACAATAGAACGTAATTGAGACTGGCCTTGTTGTAACATCGCCAAATCTTGTTCTAGTATGTCGATAGCAGAGGATACAATGCCATCCAATGAATATATCCTGGAGGACAAAGTTGTTAACCCATTGTCTACCACAGAGAGTGTTTTCTCTAAATTAATACGATCAAGTTCACGTATTCGTTCTGCGGCCTCCATTTGTGATACTTTCCATGCTTCATTATAGGCAGCATAAATGCCGGCACATATGAAACGTTTTTGACGCGGTTTTCTTGGTCCAAGCAAGAATTCCCTAAGGTCTGCGTCCTTTTTAAGTAAGGTTAAGTGTTGTTTCACATCCTGTAGTGTAGACTTATGCAGCGAATCGAGGCATAATTTTCCTACACTGTATGTTGTTACTACCCCCGGATGTTGTCTTTGGACGTATCTTGGGTCTGGCCTATGAATAGTAAAGCCCTGAGTTTTATTCAGGAATCTTTCCTGACAGTTATTCGTGTCTGTGGGCCAGATCAACCATTGTTTCCAATCAGGATTAGATCTGTTGAGTTGTAGTATATTGTCAACTGTCACCACTGCCTGTGTATCGTTATCACTTGCAGGTGTTGGTACAGAAGGTGTGTTCATCTCTATGATCTTGGCTAATCCAAGACAAGATGTTTGTTGGATGGTTTCATTCAAAAACATTATTTGTTCAGGGATGATACAGGCTCTAAATAAAGCTTCTATCCCCTGCACTTGCCAATCTTTAGTACCCCAGACTGTTTTGGTGTCTACTGTGTCTTTCCAAAAGTCGAAACCCTGTCTAGACAGTTGGGCATTAAATAATGCAGAATAAATCTGTTTTGTATTTGTTAACATAATTTTCAGTCCTGTCTTGTTTACATTTTTATAGTAAAACATTTCTGGATCAGATGTATTGTAACCTGAAAAATATGGAAATTTACTAGCAAATGTTTTTGAACTACCTTCAGGTGGTGTAGGACAATGTTCCCATTGGTTAAACATAAACACATTTCTTGGATATGCAGATTTATGCAAATAATGATGACCATAGTGGTTATAACAATACAGTTGTTCATAGTCTGATGAACCCTCTAAATATTCATTTTTAGAAAATGCAGCAGATTTTTCTAAGTCAAACATTACGTCATTAACAGTCTCAAAGTCCCAATCATCAGTATAGGTACTTGGACGAAATTAGATCACTTAGTGAAATTTTAAACAAATGTGGAATGTTCAATTGTTCCGTCGGACCAAAGATGTCAAAATCTGTTTTGTCCCACACTATACCATCCTGTATAGGAACAGCTGTGATGTTCACTGATGACAAGTCTCTTGCTTCACGATGGGAAGATTTATGAGGTTTCAAAAGTACGTTCACGTCTTTTCCTTCAGTAGTCACATGGATGTATCTGCCACTTATAAGCACGCTCACAGTTGTAACCAAAGCTAGCCAGAGCAGGAAAACAAAAAGTCCAGATATAATCCAGAGTTCAATCCATGGAGAAACCAAATAAGTCTTTTTTCAGAAAGTGAAGAAAGTCTTGTACTTGCTGCTTGAATTTGAATGATGCTGGCGTCGTTTCAGATTCACTTGGATCTTCTGAGAACGTATCAAAGTTAATGAAATAGCCAGAAGCAGTTCTATCAATTGTTGGAATTGCATCAGGATTTGTAGAAATCACTGGAACCAGTTCATCACTTGCCACGTTGGTGTAGACAGGTGTATTTGGACGAACTGTTACTTGGTTGTCAAGAGGGATGAGTTCCATAGCGTTGTTGCTTAGTCCTCCATCTGTTACAGCTGAATTCTCGATTGTTATCAGTCTTTCAGTCTGAACCTCTTGGATAGTAGCGAGAGGAGTGCGTCTGCTACTAGGTCGGAGTCCACGAGGCCTACTATTTAGTATCGGCCACATACTGTGGTTTGATCAGGTCGATGGACACAAATCTTTTCTCCTTTCTTCCAGCAAGGGGCGGCAGAAGTACTGTTCTTGTTCCTTGAACTGCTAGGACAGGTACTGGTTGTCTGTAAGAAGGTCCAAATTCCTTCTTGTCCGCAATTTTTTCTCTGACTAGATCCCCAACTTTTGGAATCCAGACAGGCCCTGCTGGGACCGCCGATTTTTCCCCAGTGGTGGTCTGCTGTAGGAATACGTTGCTTTGTTTCGTTCTTAATTTATTGAGTTCCTGTAAAACAGCCAAACGATCTTTGATATCAAAGGGTTTATTTTCCACCACTGTGCCTACGTGTTCAAGGTCTGGTACCCACATTCTTGTCCCAAATAGGACCTCATATGGAGTGACCCCCTAGAGAACTTCTTGGCAGATTATTCAATGAGCGTTGGACCCCACTAAGGTGTTTGACCCACCCATCACCCGAACCTAATACCCTAGCTGTTATAGACTGCTTTATGTCCCGGTTTTTCCTTTCCACAACAGAATTTCCTCAGGATGGAATGGAGAGGAGTACCGCAATGCAACGCCCAGACTGGCCATGGCTTCTTTGTAAGCCCAAGAGCTAAACGCAGGACCCTGGTCAGAATGTAGCGTGCCTATTGCGTATGTGCCGATAAAGACTCGCAAATCTTTTATAACAGTTCGAGCGTCAGCTGAGCGCTGAGGCCATAACCATAGGAACCTAAATTCAGTATTTGTGGGAATGCCTTTGTCCAGTAGGACGCAGGCGCGTAGATAGTCTAATGCTGTCTAACAATGGTGTCTGCACTGGGTTACCGCATTCACAGCATGGTGTCTGGTGGCTCTCTCGCTGTAATTTACAGTCTAAGCAGTTGTTGATGAATATGTGAATTTCTGTATTCATTCCAGGCCACCAGTACGTCTCTTTTAATGTCAAAATTGTTTTAGAGATCCCTTGATGTGACAGACCCTCCCCCAAATGTGTTTCATAAATCAAGGCTGCTCTACGTTCCATGTTTGGGATTACCCTATCCCCCACTCCAGGGATTCGAGCAAAAGGAACGTTGTTCGCATCAATTACATAAGAGTACTTGAGTGGAAACTTTTTGGTAACGCTGCACTGCTGCCTTTGCTTGAAGCATTGACAGCCAACATTATCTCACCGTCTATTTTTGTTTTTGAACAAGTGATCGCAGCTACGGAAGCCGTCTGAACAGCCCCCTTTGCGGCTTCGTCAGCCAATGAATTCCTGCAACGTGAACGCCATCACGTTGATGACTCAGTGTGTGGTTCACGTGAGCCTTTGGTAGTTCGTTTTTCAACTGAACTACTTGTTCCCAAAGCATTTTGTGCTTTATTGTGCCACCTTTCGCATCTTTGAAACCATTTTCAAGCCAGTTTTGTATATAGTCATTATACGACTGAACACAGTAAAAGGAATCGCACACTATCAATGTGGGGAATTCTCGATCTGTACTTTCAAGTGCCAGTTTGAATGCTTGTAGTTCAGCTCGCTGAGCTGTACAATCTCCTAGAGACTGGGTTTTTGTGACCATAGGTCTGAAGATGCCATTTCACATGCGACCTTTAACGATTGCACATGCTGCACTGTAAGCTTGCTTACTCCCTGTTGCGGGCTGTGCGGATCCGTCAGTGTAAATTATAAATTCGTACTGATCGAGAGGCAGAATTTCAGTAGGCAGAGGACATTCATGTTCATATTGCAGGAATGCTTGTGTTTTTAAATCTGGATCAAAAACATATTCAACATCTGTTGCAGCAAGAGAATTAACCCATTGTATCCATCTTGGATGTAATGCTTTAGCATTTGGAATGCTTGCTTTTGTGACCGCTTCTAAAGCTGGTACCGGGGTTACGACAATAATGCGTTTCCCTTGGGCTAAGGCTCTTTCTTTTGCTACAGCGGTTTGAACTGCTGTCAGAATTTTTCAGTTGAACTAAAGCGCATTTCCGCTTGTGTGTACAAATGAGATTTGTATGCTATTGGTATTTTCTCACCCTCATTGAAGGTTAAGTAGGTGAATCCGCATTGACCCGAAATTATTCGGATCACCTAATTGCGTTGACTTACGCGTGTTTGTAAGTGATTTGTTGCTAACATGTTAGCCTGGAGTGAACGCAAGATTTCTGTGTGTTCCTGTGTCCAGTTTCTGATCGAAAAATCAGGTTTGATTAATGCGTAGAGAGGTTTAACCCTTTCTGCGTAATTTAGAATGTATGTTCTTCCAAAATTTAGGAAACCCAGGATGGATTGTTAGTTTTTTCGCGTTTTTGGAAGTTGGAGCAGCGCACACTTTTCTAAAAAGTTAGCTGCCAAGCTCTTGCCTTCACTTGAAAGCTCATATCCTAGAAATAGAACATTGAGATGGGCAATTCGGGACTTTTTAAAGTTGAACTTGTAGCCCTCAGAGGCGAAGCCCAGTATAATGGTGCTCACCCTGTTCAAGTGTTTGTCCAGGTCATCGTCTGTCAGATAGATGTCATCGACATAGGACAATGCCTCATTGTCATAAATTTGTAGTAACTCCGTTACCCTCGCTGAGAATAAACCTGGGCTGTTCTTGAACCCTTGTGGGAGTCGACAAAAGTGACGCTGGGTCCCCATTATGGAGAATGCTGTTAAGTACCTGCTTTCAGGTGCTATGTTTTGACAAAAGAAACCATTTGAGATGTCTAATGTTGTTTTATATTTTTTACGCACAATGTTATTCATTAATGCTGTGCTATGTGCATTTTGCACTGCAAAAGTTTTAGAACAAGTGTTTAGGTGTCTGTAGTCCAAAACTAGACGATATGTATTGTCTGGTTTGGAGACAGGAAACAAAGGATTGTTCATTGAGGAGGTGCATGTTTCAATCACCCCTTGATATTCAAGTTGATCTAAGATCTCCCTGACCTGTTTTTTAGCTTCTTGCTTTATTGGGTACTGCCTTTGTGCAGTTGGTTCATGTTTCAGATGTATTTTATGGTGAGGTGAGTCCTCGTCCCATCCTACATGATTTTTATATAATGCTGGGGCCTGGGCCACTGCCCATTTCCTGGCATATGTATATTTTAGGTGAATTGGAATATGGTTGGAGAAGGCAGGCATAATAATGTCCTCGCCATGTGGGCACTCCCTGACAAATTGTGGTAGCCAGTCCTTTTCTGCTAGAAGTATGTCATAGCCCCTTGATAGTCTTTCCCAAAAAGTGCTTTCACCTGTCTAGGTTTGTCTCCCTCCATCCGGAGTGTTATTTCATATAACTTTTGTGGAGTACTAACCCTGGTGTCTACAGTCTCAACTGTGATGTACTCATTCAAGTCCACTATCTCCAGAAGTTCCTTCAGGTTCTGGCGAACTATTGTGACTTCTGCTGCACTGTCCAGCATTGTCTGAGCCCATTCTCCGTTCTTGAGTTGTGTTCTCAGTATTCTCGGCATGTCTGATCTTTAGACCTGCTACTTTCTTTTTGGAGAATTGAGGTTTTGCTTTAGTTTTTGGAGCGTGTTTGTCGTCTTTCGATTTCACGCGTTCTTCTCTATGTTCCGATCGTCCTCTTCGTTCCGAAGTCTGTGATGAGATCTGAAAGGGACAAGAGGAACGTGTATCAGTATCTTGATACCTGTCAGGTTTTCTCAAATTATCCCTATTCCTGAGGTTATACCTCCTTTCAGAGGGCTCCTTTTGAGGAGACCTACCTCGGGATTGAGAACGTTTCTCGTTTGATTTTTGTTTATTAGTCTCCCCCTTCTTTTTAGAAGATGTAGGAGTTTGTTTAATACAGTCCTTCTCAGGACTTTCAGATAGCTTCGGCTTCACTGGTCTTCCACCCAAACTATCTCAGCCTAATTCTGCATAAGATTGTTCAATTATTCTGGGTAGCTCAGTTTGATGTTCTGTAACATCAAATTCCCTTAATTTTTGGCGGATCGCCACTGCTGCTGCCTCCCCTTTAATATTAGATAATATTATTGTTGAGACCTGGTCGAAATTTTTCAGTAATTTCATACCTAAATTTAGAGCAGGCTCTGCCCCGTATTCGTTTTGAATTTGTTTCAGGACATCAGGTATTACCGCAATTGACGGAATGCCATGTGTTTTGGTATAGATGGCAGCAAAGACTGAGCCCCAAGTGGTGCAGTTTTCCAGTTGTGGTGTGATCCCCATTGGTAAACTGATTGTCAGTATTCTGTGTTTCTCATACGGGCTAGTATTTGGAAATACCGCTTCGATTTGAGTAATTTTTTGAGCTATCCAGAATGGAATTTGCTCACATTTTGTGGGCATTTTACACATGACTGCGTATAGAGTCTGTGGTGTAATTTTTTGTGTATTCCCCTGGTGAGGAGTTTGATTTGGAATTGTTAATGGTTGCTGGACTGTGAAAGTCCGCATGACATATTGGACCAATTGTCTGTAAATTGTTATTAACTCTGTGAGTTGAGTAAGTAAATCCTCGTCTGACATCTCTTCAATGTCAGGATGAGGTGTGTAGCCGGCTAAAATCGGCCATGTTGCTCCTGGTCTACCTAGTGGACCGAGCCTGGTAATGTTTTTGTGATGTTTTAGCGCGCCTTTAACCCCTTGACCGCAATCGGAATTCCGCTCGTGTGCTGGACATTCCGATCGCGGGTGGGGTCGTGACGAGCTCAGCTCGTCATGCGCACAGCGCAACCGCGCAGCATGACGAGCTGAGCTCGTCATGAGCACGGAAGGGGTTAAACCAGAGCTGATGCTCCTGGTATGTTAATGGAATTTCAATATCCTCGAAAGGAATGTATTCCTCTGGTGGATCATCTTCTTTGTAGAAGTGAAACATGTGTGTTACTGAATTGGATTCAGGAAATATTACCCATGAATAGAATACCTCTGTCTGAAAGGATTCATGTGCCTCTATCACGAAAACTGCTCTACCTCCTCTTGGTGGTAGGCCATGTTTTATAAGTTTTAGAGTAATGGCTCTTCTTAAATTTGGAGCGATGTTTATGACACCCTCCTCGGTTTCATTTAAACCTGTAATGTTAAAAACTGCTGCTTGGGCTGGATCAGCCGCAGCTCCACCGTTTCCGGCTTCATTGTCAGAGCCAGGCATTTTTGTTTTTTGAAAAATGTAGAACAAGTTTCAAGGAAACAAAGATAAGGTGCACAATATTTTGGAACACTGTATCCTTCAACGTTGAGCAAACGAAACAGCTAATATATAGGGTGTTTCCCTATGTAGCCGTGGTGGATACTTAACCCTGCCCACTCCAGACGTCTTTTGGAGTCTATGGGTAGGGGTCTCTGAGAGAAAAAAGCACGGCTGAGTTACTCAGTATCTAACGTTGAATTACCGCCTTACCAAAACGTTGGGCGCCATGTAGTGTAGCTCCTATTTCCCTAATAGGCTCTGCGCATTGGAATAATATATCCTATAGGTTTGACATAGGACTAAGGTCAGTATGTCCCTATCGAGTATATTAAACTTAATTACTTGTGCCAGCTAGCTCAGAGGCCACTGGAAACTCCTTGACAACAAGAAGGGAGTAGTTTCTGGCAGCCGCAAAACATGACCACTTTGTTTCCCTTTAGAATCAGAACATGTCCCAGAGTCGTGGAAACAATAGATAACTATTTCACTAAGCTCAATCGTGCATGCTTAGTTTTCTCCAAGTTACACAGAAAGAAATAGACGGGCGTTTCAATAAAAGATTTATTGAACAGTCTTGTTTCTGGTGTAAGTAAAATGTGCTGTTACGATCACAAGACAGTATGCGAGATAAATAATGTACAGTGTGAGCAGTAGAAATAAATAATACTGCGATAGCGTTATCTTTTAGTACATATGTCTTTACATAAATACACAGACTAAAAATGCGAGTACTCATACGATGCGTTTCTAAGCTAGTTCTACCCCAATGTGCCTAACCTAACCTAGGTGTAGGGAGAGGTATGAAGTAGGTGAAGTATTCCTTACTATGGTATACTAAGAGTATGTTAAGCCTAGTATGCCAAGAGTCCCTCTAGGTTCTTGTCAGCTCCGTACCTGAAGAATGAGAGAGGTAGGAATCTCTTTGCCAGACTCGAACTCCAACACCCCGCAAGGGAAGTCAGATCACTGGAAGCTGGACTCTCTGCGTGCAGGGATGACAGCGTCTTCTCAGTGCGTCAGGCCGGGAAACGGGCTCCTCTGAAGTCGAGGTCTCCTCTAGTTTACAAGTGGTAGGGAAGGTATATTTATACCTGAGAGTACCTAAGAATGTTAGTATTGACGTGAGTCGGACAGCGAAAGACGTCATGAATGAACCCCTAAGGAATAATGGTTCATGCATAATATGAGTCCTTGAAGAAATCAATAGTCCTGGGCTAGGGAAACTCCCGCAGCCTAAGGGTCTGTTCTTCATGAACTCGTTGTGACGTTAGGGTGGACGGATGTCGGAGACCATGCCTGTATTTGGAGTGCACGGTTTAATGCCTAAATAAGGGCTGGGATTTTATGCCTATATAAGGGCAGGGCGAATTGTGCCTATATAAGGACATGATACTGGAAAGCCCGTTTATGGACACCCTAAGAGGAATACAACAGGGGGGTCATTGGGAGATACTTGCACTCTTGCGGGGGACCTGAACCATTACCGGGAAGGGGCATGTGAACAGAAAACCGAAGCTGAAGCCGTTGAGGATTGTCAAAGTGGGCAATCTGTCGCCCCTTCATATGCAAATTTGGGTATCGTTTCTCGCAATGTCCATCAGAGTCAGCAACAGCCCCCCCCGGCCAGGTCGAAGCCAGATTGTATGTCTGTTGTGGTATCTGTCACATCCGATGTCTCTTCATGTACAAAATCGTGTGTAGACCCTCTAGCAAATCCACAAAGTCAACAATATATCCCTGTGGATGGACTAAAGCCTGACTGTGGGTCTGTTGTCCTACCACCTGTTTCATCTGCACAGGGGGATACCTGCAAGCGAATAAGCGGGGAGGGTGGCCCTGAAGGTATGTCGGATGATGCTCCTTTTATGGTTGAGAAGTCAATTGTATGTGAAAGGTTAAACTTAGGGGAAGACTTTACTCTCCCAGACATTGACATAGAAACCCATTCAAGGGGCTGGGAAGTCCCTCATAAGAATGATCACCCGATGAGCGGTCTTAGGGGCAATAATATTCCAATTGTAAGTTCCTCTCCTAGGCGGTTTTCTCTGCCTCCCATGTATTGTACTACAAGTCATTTGATTGGCACTTCTTTGGAATCTCCCCATGATGTATTTTTACCCTGTACACAACCGAAGTCGGGAAATGAGAGGGATGTTGTGCCTTCGGAATATCTTGTTTGCATTGAAAAAAATTTAAATTCAATTTTGTCTTTACTAGAGAAATCTGTATTAAGCTCTGACCATATATTGGAAATGATCTCTGTAATGTTGTTTGAAGTGCAAAAGGTACCTAAGCCTGATTTTATCCAAACTATGTCTATGATACATCCCCAAACGGAAGAATTGGAAAATGACAAGCCTTCTTTGTCCGTCCCCTTGAGAGAATTTAGAGATGTCTCTGTTCAAGTGGGAATACCTCTTCATATGTTGCCCCCTATTGAACATATGTGTAATCTCGAAAAAGAAGAGTTATGCTTAAGTACTCTATTTGGGGAGGACGTTTTGGGACCCCTGCCGGAAAAGCCTATAAAAAAATCCTTCCATCTGTTTAATATTGGTAAAAAAGGGGGTAGTAGAGGAACAGAGAAAATTAGGGGTTCCGAAAAACAAGTGGGTAAGGGAGAGGGGGAGGTCCCAACTCCTTCTACCTCTCAGGCCTGTTACTCAAACTCGCCTGAGAAGGGAGAGCTGAAAGCAAGGAAGAGTGGATGTCCCACAACAAATCCTAAGGGGGAAAATATGAAAAAGAAACATAAAAAGCGGAGGCGTTTTTCTAAACGGAAAGCGTCAAAGTTGCACTTCTCACGGATCCTTGGAAGTCAGAGTGATACTCAAGCATCAAGGGAGGAGGGAGACCCCAATCCCCTGTCTGATGAGGGTGTTCCTAAGGAGCCCCACAGAGTGCGCATGTCATCGGCTGGGGGAGTGGGGGTCTCTGGAACAAGAGAATCCTTACCAAATTCGATGTTGCAGCCCACTCTAGTATTTCATACTCCCTTGACTAACGAGCCGGTTGATCACTCTGAAAGGGAACTACAAATGAGTGGAGGGGTTCCTATGCTCCAGACTTGGCCCAGGGTACCTGGAGCTAGGGTGGTTGAGAATCTGGAGGAGGGGCACCAAACACGGAGCACAAAGCAGGTTGGGTGGAATAGAGCTCTTACAGGGAATACATCTCTGCCTAACAGAAGTTCAGAGGTCCCAATTTCCACTACGGCGCCGCACTTGATTATTCAGCCCAATGACGGCCTAAATGTTGCCAGTTGTGGTGATAGGGTCTCATTATGGATCCCCCCAAGGGGCGCTTCAAAGAAATCCAGTGCGGCGCAGAGAGCTTTATCTCTTATTGTGGATCTTACCTGGATATTTGATCATGAATCTTATCCGGTAAATCGAGGATCCATTCTGTGTCTATTTTCAGAAATAGAGGCGTTAAGGTTGATATCAAGTGGGGACATCTTAAATGTGAAGATTAATTTACAGGAAACCTTCCCCTACTCTAGAGTTACTTTTAGTTCTCTGATCATTGGCAACTTGGTTATGCAGAATTGTGAGCATCTCCTGAAATGAGGGCTGGATATAACATCCGTTCCCAAATATGAGGAATACCTCTCTATGGGGTATATTCACAAGAACGTGCGATAACTACTGCAAGAGTAGCGTAACGCAACTTTCAATATCGCAGCCTATTGCGGGAAAATAACCCTGTGTCAACGTGGAATTCACAACAAGGCCGAAACCGCGGACAATGTCCGCGATACAACCACCACGATGGAGATAAAAATACAAACCACAACACCAAAAAACACGCGATGGGCCAAAGCGCGATGAGGAAATCAGCGACAAGAAGCGCCAGGCCTGCAACACACACCTGGCAGGCGTAAAAAATCACCATAAAAGTAGAAAAAACACCCACACACAAACTGACCAACACCCAAGCACCATGGAGGCAGCCGGAGCAGGCGCAGCGGACGAGCGCAACCCCACAATCATCCCGGACGACCAGCCTGGGACCTCGGGGACAGGGAAGGGCAAGGACACGAAGACGAGGAAGACCAAGTTCAGTCCGCAGGCGAACAGGATCATAGTCACGGAGGTGATGGAACACAATCAACAACTCTTCGTCACCTCCAACGTGTCATTGGGCACCAAAACTGGAATATGGCGGGACATCGTCGACAAGGTGAATGCCGTCGGAGGGCACAAGAGGTCAATGGACGAGGTCAAGAGCGATGGAATGACATCAAGCGGAAGACCAAGGAGAAACTCACCGCCAACCATAAGGCAGCAACGCAGACCGGAGGTGGGGGCCCAGTGCCACAGCTGGAGCTGGATGACATGGAGGAGCTGGTGTCGACAGTCATCAGTGTGGAGACTGTGGCTGGAGTCAGGGGACCCAACACTGCTCGACAGGACACAACACAACAGGTTGAGTGACCACCAGGTACTGGGGGGACGGGTGGAGATGGCCACAATGGCACACATGCACAAGCAAGCAGGGCACAGTGCACACCCACAATGACCCTGGGTCCTCGCCCAGACCCACAGACTGTCACAATGTACAATGCCATGCTGTCTGAATGTCAACCTGTACCATGCGGCTACATACATGTGGACAAATTGTAATACACCATCTCCCCCTCACATCGCAGGGGCATCTTCAACACCTCCTGCAGAGCAGTCACAGCCACTCTTCACTGATGACGAGGAGGAGGACAACACCAGCATCGACATCCAAACCATCCAAGACCTCATTGACCACCTCCACAACTCACCTCCAGGATCAGGGCAGCCCAGCTACATTGATGAGACCCCACCCACCACCCAAACCACCCAGTAGGAGGCACCCACAGCCCCGGCACCCTCCCAGGTCCCCCAGGAACAACAAATGGCCTTCCAATGCCGTGTGTTGGAGGGCCAGAGGGAGACGGCCGAGCAGGTGCGGGTGGGGTTCGACCTCATGGCTACCAAACTGGACGCCATCCTTGGGTGTCTATGTCCGCCCCATGGTCTCCAACGAGCCCTGACTGACATCGCTGGAGTCATGACGTGGAGGGAAGAACAGCTGTCCGCTCAGAGTGGCCCCAGCGATGCCAGCCGTGAGCTGGCACACATGCGAAAGCTCATGGAGGACATGGTGCGGATGTAGGCGGAAAGGATGGCAGCCACCGCTGCACACCATCGAAGTGTAGCAGGGATCTACAATGCCCTGCAGTACCTGATCATGGCATTGCTGCCACAAGGTGTGGCGCTGATGAATGCTGCTGCCCCCACACCATCCACATCCCCGACCCTGGTGTGTCAGTGCCTCTCAGTGCGGCAGGCGTATCCACTCAGGCACCTGATGTGTCAGTGGCACACAGTGCTGCCGACAATCCCCATCCGGCCCCTGATGTGTCAGTGGCACACAGTGCCGCAGCTGGTACTGCAACACCCACAGGTGGGGCAGAGCACACATCCGAGGACTAGGACGTGGATGGGTTGGCTCTCAGAAGGAGGCACTAGCATACATATCCGCCACCCGGCCTGTTTCTGCTTGGTCCCGCACATGGCCTCATGACCTTCCACTGACCCCCAATACACTCCGATGCACTCACCTTGGACAGCGACATGGACTGCCACATCCTGTTTGACGACCAATGACACGGCGACCAGACTGCGGACTGTACCCTTCCTCTTCCGCAGTACATGTCATCCCCGGATGGACTCTGGCTGGCCCTTCACGTGCCCATATTGTGTAGTGTGCTCGGCATTGCCCTGTACCGCTCAAGCTGCATAACTGCACTGGATGTGCAATAAACATCCAGTGACGCACTGCTGTGTCATGTCTTTCATCATTCATGTGTGAATGTGTGGATGAATGTAGGGCTAGTGACTTCCCTTGCGTCAATGATGTTCATCCTGTGGGATGCCAGTCAGAGGGTGCTACATTGCATTTTGTGTACCGGGTCCCGTGAACACAACAGGGACACACGCATCAGTCACTTCCTTGTCCGGACATGGACTGAACCACGCCCAGAGCCCACGAGTCATTGTTGCAAGCCCTGCGCTGGTCCGGCGTACGGCAGGCCAGACCACTCCGCTAACGCTCCGAGGGGGGGCCCTCATTGCTACCCGTCGCAGGCGTACTCACTGGTGGTGTGCAGGTCCCTGGTCTAGTTGTCAGCATGTCACAGCCACTCCCTGAGGGCAGGTTTGCACGCACACCACACCCATCCGGCACAGGCGTCACAGGCCATGTGACTCCGCCAACATAAGGGGCCGACGACGTCACATTCCCCTCTGCCGTTGGTGACTGGATGACGGATGCTCCACGGTTCTCAATCATTAAGGGCCCATGAGTTTTTGCGCACAGGGTTAGTGGCACACGAGGCCTTGTGGACGGCACGGGCCTACCACCACGTGGCGCAGACTGGGGTTGCACAGGGTTAGTGGCACACAAGGCCTTGTGGACGGCACGGGCCTACCACCACGTGGTGCAGACTGGGGTTGCACAGGGTTAGTGGCACACGGGGCCTTGCGGATGGCACAGGCACCCCGCCACGGGACGGTGACTTTGGGTGCACTGAGTCAGTGGCACCTTAAGCTGCTGAGTGGGTGTGCAGCCTGCGATGATGTCCCGTCCCGGAGGTCCGGACAGCTCAGGTTTTGTGTGCCCTGCTGGACCGCAGTGTAGGCCAGAGCCAGCGGGCAGCACGGGCCTACCGCCACGTGGCGTCGCTTCCGGGATCCCAGAGTTGGTGGCACCCATTGGGCTGAGCGGTTGTGCAGCCTGCGATGGTGCCGGGTGCACTGGTATGTCCTATGCCATGGAGTAATCAAGACCCAGCACCAAACTCTCTCTCTCCCTCTCTTCCTCTCTCTCTCCTCTTCTCTCTCTCTCTCTCTCTCTCCCTCTCTTCCTCTCTCTCTCTCTCTCTCTCCCTCTCTTCCTCTCTCTCTCATCTTCTCACTCTCTCTCTTACTCTCTCTCTCTTCCTCTCTCTCTCCCTCCCTCTCTTCCTCTGTCCTCTTCTTTCTCTCTCTCTCTCTCTCTCTCTCTCTCTCCCTCTCTTCCTCTCTCTCTCCCTCCCTCTCTTCCTCTCTCTCTCCTTCGCTCTCTCTCTGTCCTCTGATGTGCGCAGGACACACCTTCTCATCATGTTTTTTGTCTTACAGGCTGTGACCTACGTATTGTTCCGAGGGGAGCGGCCATGTGTCTTCATTTCATTTTGGTGTTTGTTTTAATAAAGTTTCATTTGTTGCTTCGAAAGTGAATGTGTGCTGCTCATTTCTGTGACGACACATGCATGTCACCATTTGTGATTGTGCGACATCAAGCGGAATATTTTGTACATGTTTAGGTGTGGCTGATGTGGCATGTCTTTGGTCGGGGGGTGCCAGGGAGGGGTGTTCCTGAGGGTGGTGGCGGTGGGTGTTGGGGCCCTCTTGGGTGTCCGGGCCGCATGATGGGTGGCTCCATGGCATCTGTTGCCCTTCCGATGTAGCCCTGGGCTGTGCTCCCTTTTGGTTTGCAGGCTGCCGTCCGACTTTACACCAGGTCAGAGCAGGTGTAGATTTCCTGGTGCTAACGCGCCTGTTAGAAATGGGGGTCTCTAGTTGGCAATGGCTGGCCACTGTCCAAGTAGGGACCCTTCTTCCTAAGTCAGAGTGAGAGGGCTACCCTCTTTAATACCCCTGCTCAACCCTGTGGTAACGTAGCACGAGCAGGTAGGCTTATCTCAGAGGCAGTGTGTGAAGCATTTATGACCATACACAGTAACACAGTGAGGAACACAACAAAGGGACACCACACAAGTAGTTATAAAAAATAAGTATCTTTATATAAAGGCAGATTTATCACAAGACCAATAACTGTAAAAGCCACAATACTGTCAAAAATAGGATAGCTGTTGAAGGGCTGTCAAAGATAGTTCAAAAGGTTGCAAGAATAAGGTTCAAATTCAAGGCAGGGGTCTCTGCGCCCTTTCTCGTTCAGAGGTTGCAAAAATAAGGTTCAAATTCAAGGCAGTGGTCTCTGCGACCCTTTCTCTCATAAGACTGTCAAAAATAGGATGGCGGTTGAAGGACTGTCAAAAAATAGTTCAAAGGTTGCAAAAATAAGGTTCAAATTCAAGGCAGTGGTCTCGGCGACCCTTTCTCTCACAAAGTACCTGGGTTTAGTAGCAAAACCAACAAAATGTCGCAAAGAAGTGGTAGCGATGATTTTCCTCACGCGAGGCCGGCGATGCGTTAAAATCCTTGCCGCAAGGGAGGATGATGCGCCGATCTGCTGATGCGTGCGGAGACGATGCGACCAACTTCTGCACGCTAGGCCGCCGATGCGCTGAGACCTTGCTGCGAAGGCGATGCGACGATCCTGTTGCGTGTGCGGAGACGATGCGACAAACTTCTGCACGCTAGGCCGCCGATGCGATGACTTTCTTGCCGCGAGGGAGAAGTCGATGCGACGAGCCTGTTGCGTTGTGCGATCGTGTTGCGATGCGAAGAAATGGCGCTCCGCGAGGGAGCGACGAAATCCGGTGCGATGCGATGAAAATGGCGGACGCACGGCGTCCGCAATGCGATGTCTTGAAGCAATGATTCTGTAGGGGTTGCGAGCGCTCGGCGACAGCCACGCGATGATTTTTCCAGCGCGTCTCGGCTGCAGCGGCTCGCAAAGGGGCGTTAGCGATGGTCTCGTGTTGCGAGCACTCAGCGGCAGCAGCGCGATGATTTTTCCAGCGCTCTCGACTGCAGCGGCTCGCAAACGTGCGTTAGCGACGATTTCCAGCACTCTTTTCTCTGAAGCAAACTAGAGGCCCTGGAACTCACAGGAGCCTCATCAGCAGATAGCAATCCTCGCAGGGAGGAAGCAGGAGGTTGGTGGTGGAGTCTGATGTGCCTGAGACTCCAGCAGGAGGCTAGCTCTTTTCCTAGCCCTTGGGTAATTGCTGTAACAAAAATAAAAGTTCTCTCAAAAGTCCTTTTCTCTCTTCAAGGTCCAGTGGTCACTGCTGCAGGCCAGTGCAAGAAAAACACACAAGCACAAGGACAGTCACTTCCTGCAGATTCCTCCAGTGGCACGGACAGAGTTTCCTCTCCAGATCCAAAAGCAATACAAATTGTAGGGGTTTGAGCACAGATATTTATACCCCAAAAGTCTTTGTTCTCAGAAGCTACAAGTCACTGAACCTAGCCAGAACCAGTTCTGCTCAGGCCTGGAGCACTTTGTTTACCAGGCTGCATTCTTCCTTTCAGAAAGAGGGGTCTGCTAGCAGACACACAGTAGGAGGTGGAGCCAGCATTCACCTTGCCAGGCACAGCCCTATTCAGGTCAAGGAGCCACCCCTCCCCACACTCTAAATGCAGATCTCTCTATTCAACCCAGGTCTGACTCAGCCTGCCCTGCCCCTCTAAAACCAGACAGCCAATACACATAACAGCAGAGCACACTGGAAGGCTTAGGCAAGAAAATACCTACTTTCTAAAAGTGGTATTTTCAAACACAGAATATAAAAATAAACTTCACTAAAAGATGTATTTTAATATTCTGAGCTCAGGCATACTAAATTCGTTTTTCTACCATGTTCCTGGGGTCAGTTAGGACTATAGCATGGAATAGTCAAACTGCCCATTCTGGCCTATGGGAAACAGGTAGCCTTACAGTAGTGAAAAACGAAATTGGGTGTAATTCACTACCAGGACATGCTACCCACACCTAGGCATGTCCTACCTTACACATACAATGCACCCTACCATAGGGGTGACTTACATGATGCCAAGGGAAGGTTCAGGGGCTGGGAAGTGGGTGCACTTCACAGCCAAGATGGCAGTTCTGGACTGCACACAGACACTGCAGTGGCAGGTCTGAGACACACTTTAAAAGCTGCTTCTGTGGGTGGCGCAAACCAGCGCTGCATGCCCACCAGCAGCATTTGGTTTACCAGCCCTGGGCACACACAGGCCACACTACTAGGGACTAACCGGTAAACCAAATAAGCCAATAAGGGATATACCAATTCACATAGACATATTTACCAAGGGAGAGCATATGCACTTTAGCACTGAACAGCAGTGGTAAAGTGCCCAGAGTCATAAAACCAACAGAAACAGGTCAGCAAAAATACAGGAGGCAGGCAAAAAGTTTAGGGGTGACCCTGCAAAAAGGGCCATTTCCAACAGCGCCTTATCGCCTGTTTTGTGTCTTTATCGCCGATGTGGCTGGTCGTTGAGAATTTTGAGGTGTGATGTTGTCGCGCCTTTTGGCACGGGAACGCCCACTCTGCATCTCATTAGCGATAGTTGCGCGGGTCCTCTGTGGCGATGTTTTTTGCGGCTGCTATCGTGGGTAAACTGGTGCTGTGGGCTGTTTACACCAGCTTGTGAATGGGGAGGTATATTTATCACGACTTTGGCTGCGATAAAGTGCCGTTAATTCAGCGATGGCTCCTTGTGAATATGCCCCTATGTGTTTTCCAAAGCAGTGTCTGACAGCTCCTAGGGCCGTCAATTCGGTGGCGCAAGATGCGATGGGCCACGAGTTTGAACATTCATTGAGTAACACCAAAAACATAGTGGTTTCTCTGGATAGAAGGGGTCGCACAATAAATGTGGTTTCCGATATGGCAGCTGTTTCCCAGGCTGTGGATCTAGAAGAAGAATTGGCCCAGTGGAGCTGTGTCGCAAGAGCATTGATTAATACCTGTCCTGTAGCAGAAAAAAACGCACCTTTGAGGTAGCCTGGGTGGGTTACTTTTATCTTGGAATATGGCTGGCTTGGGTCATAATGAGGCGAAATTGAATTATTTGAAATCCATGAATCCCTTAATCATCTGTCTGCAGGAAACTTGGTCTTGCAAGGATTTCGATTGTGATGGTTTATTTGTTCTGTCTTGTCATGCTATACGTTCTGAAAGAGGTCATGCTAGTGGGGGGGTCTCCATTTTGCTTAAGAACTCGATTAATTGGAACCAGAAGGTATTCCGCCATCCCTCAAATTTTTGTATATGTCTGAAGTTGGCTGGTTTGGGAGACATTGGTAGGCCCATTTTTTTCCTTGTGGCAAATCTTTATATCCCGCCTGGGAGAAACTTTGACCATCTATTGAGTACTCTTTTCTTAAATATTCATGATATAGCCATCAGGGAAGAATGTCCTTTAGTGGTAATAGTGGGAGACTTAAATGCCAAAATTTCCAACTCTGCGTTAGAGATTTATGCGAATACTGATAAAGAGGAAACTTGGCATATCCCTGAGATCCTCCTACCGGACAAAATAAAAACAGATAAACGGGGCTACTCCCTGTTGGATAGTGTTAGAAGTATAGATCTTGTTATTTTAAACGGGAGAGTGCCCGCTGATGAAATAGCCCAGTTTACTTTTCACTCCCGTCACACTCAGAGTCTTTTAGACTATGTAATCGTGTCTTATCAAATGTTTGGGGCTTGTCAAAACGTATTTGTCCTTCCGTCTCTATGGAGTGATCACAGTATAGTAGGTATGACAATGCTTTTTGGTCTTCCTGCACTGGACCCAGGGAAGTCGGGCCAGGGCATGGTGGTCTATCATAAAGTACATGGACGCTCAAAAATACCACCGAAGTGAGTTTAATAGTGAAGAAGGCTCATGTAGAACAGGAGGGCTATGTACATGCGGATATTATACAGCACTTTGTCGCCCAAATGGAGGAGATACGGAACCTAAGTTCCAGATCTGCCGGTCCCCGTCTGTTTAAATGGGGCATGTCATCACTGAAGCAGTTAAACCAGGAAATTAATCGACTTGTTCGAAATCAATATATTCAATTTTCAATAGGTCAAAAGCAGGAAATCAATCGCCTCAAGCGAATAAGAAGCCGCCGTAAGCTTAGTGAAAGAAGAAGGGAGTTTGACGCTAAATGGATTGGGCCAAAGATTCAAGGAAGTACTGCCACTTGATTGCGGAAATGGGAGTGGGTGGACTATATTTCTTCACTATATAAAAACAACAGTTCAGTAGCTCCAGTAACGATATGCATGGAGGAGCCTTCTCTCCTTGAATATGGCCCCCCGTCAGGGGATGAGGTAGTAGGTTTTATAAAAAAACGCTAGAACCTCCGGCGCACCAGGACCGGATGGAACCCCGATTGTGCTAATCAAAAAGGAGTCTGCCGCATGGGGAACTCTTTTAGCACCACTGTTCAAATACTGCTTTCGAATGAGTAGTATTCCACCTTCCTGGAAGGGGAGTATAATCGTCCCTCTGTATAAAAAGGGTCCTAAAACTATACCAGCTAGTTTTAGACAGATTGCTTTGTTGGATGCTTTGGGCAAGTTATTTGCAAAAAGTATTTTATGTCATCTACAGCAATGGGCCCATGATCAGAATATTCTACCTCCTGAGCAAGCTGGCTTTAGAAAGAATCATGGTACTCTGGACAACATTGCTGTTGTCCAGACTATTGTAGAGAAGTATGTTTTCCTGCGAAGTATGCCAGTTTATACGGCATTTATTGATTTCTCCACAGCGTTTGACAAAGTCGATCGTCAAACTCTGTGGAGAAAGCTTGTCCAACTTGGTATACGCCAGCACCTTCTGGGTCTTGTTATAGAATTACACACAGATACTTGGTGTCAAGTCCTGATGGGAGGTGCGTTGGGGCTATCACGTAAGATTAAAACGAACAATGGGCTAAAGAAGGGTTGCTTGCTGGCTCCTTTATTGTTCTCCTCGTATATATCTGATCTGCCCGCCGCTTTGAATTCAGTGCGGGGGGATGCCCCTAAGATTGGCACAATGTCTGTTGGGTCCTTATTATATGCGGATGACGTTGCAGTCTTTGATTTAACGCCCATTGGTCTGCAGCGACGTTTGGATGTCCTAATTAGATATGCAGAAGCCCATTTTTTTAAAATTAATATTGCTAAAAGCAAAATTTTGGTCTTCCGCAAGAGAGGACATAGATTAAAGAGACGTTTTAAGTGGTCTCTGGGGTCTGAAGAACTGGAATCGGTTGTTTCCTATTTATATTTGGGGAAGGTTTTCTCGAAAACAGGGCGAGATTTAGAGCACATCAAACACTGCGTTAGCAAGGCTGTCTCCCAGGCTGGAGCTTTAAATAGACTTTATAAAACTTGTGGGAAACGTCATTTTAGTCATGTTTTGTCAGTTTTTAAGGTAAAAATTCCCCCCTCATTAACATACGCTGCAGAGGTGTTGGATATGAAATACTGGCTCTCTTTTGATAAGGCTGAAGGCCGAATCCTTCGTCAAATTTGTAATCTAAATTCTCAGGCTGCCGTACATGTTTTGCGGCTGGAATTTGGTTTAGTTTCTTCATACATTTTATCCTGGGCTGCGGTTTTAAGATGGGGTAACTCTCTGTGTTGGGGGGAGGAGGGCACTCTTAGGGCGGCCTTGAAAATAGAAATCTTTGATAAACTGAGAGAACATTCAACATTTTTTAGGTCCTTTTTACAAGCAACTGTCTCATTTGGTCTCACCTGGAATATTGACTCCCCCATGCCAAAAATTGCACTAAAGATGTTTATAAAGAAATTTGCATCCTCTATCAGCTTGGCTAGAGACATTGATTTAAGTAAGACCAAGTCTCGCAATGAGGTGGTTTGTGGGAGTGCTTTGGGGAATAGACCACAGCTTTATTTAACCTTGAACCTTCCACATGGAATTAGAAGGTTAATTCTTTTATTAAGAATTAATTTGTTGCCCTTAAGAGATGTTACTGGTATATGGGACAAAACACCCAGTGAGGAGAGAATCTGTGAAATGCGCCATTTGCAAATACTAGATTTTAATTGTGTTATTTTTTTGTATGAAGTTACAAAGGGCCAGGCATATGTTTTTAAGACCTCTATTTATCAAATACAATATTCACTCTGCCCAGGAGGCCCGTTCATTCGTTTTGTCTCCTCCAAATGATATGGCTTGTTTTAAGATATATCAATTTTTTAAAACATTTCTGGTTATTTACTAGATAATTTTTAATGTTACTTTTGTACATTGTGTTATCTGAAGGTTGAATATGGAAGAATTTTGTACTGTACTTAAAATATTTTGTATTCTAATCTATTTGTGCATTTTTGTGGACCTCAGTCGGAGTTCCATATCAAATAAATAAATAATTTGAAATTTGAAAGCGGCTTTGAGACTCACCTGTACCGCACCCTCATGGCGCTGCTTTCTGCCTCTACCTCAGTCGCATGGCCCGAGGTGCTGTATGGAGGATTATCGCAAATCACCATGACTCTGGGTCACCACATTTCCGGTTTTGGCCAGTTTTGACCCTTCCTTTCACTAATAATTGTTTTCAAGCGTGTTAGATTTGTTTTATTGAACTGAACCTGAATGACAACATCCCCAGGTGTGCTCTCAGGCGCACAGAAGGGTTAAAAGAGGGAAAAGTGTGAGCGGGTGCAAGAAAGGAGGATGGGCCCTTCATCCCTGGTTTGGAAGTGGAAGACCAGCGGCGGCTCCTCCGCAACAGCGGAGAAGCGTTGCCCCACTACCTGGCTCAGAGCCAGCAAATGTAAAATAAAACGATGTTCTTGCATCGTTTTATTTAGCATTTGCCGGCTCTGAGCCAGCACTGTAGGGAGGGGCGGGGCAAGGCATGGGAGGGGGAGGAGGAGTGCTGCATGCACTCCACTCCCTAAGTGCTCATGTGTGTTTGGCCTGCCATCTCGGGCTGACAAAAACATACATGCGCACTTAGGTTTTCTCCAGCCCAGCTGCATTGAGCAGCTGGGCTGGAGAAACCCCCGCAGACTTCCTGGTCTGAGCAGGGCGTCTTCTCAGCCCGCTCAGACCAATCCCCGTGCTGCTATGCAGCACAGGGATTGGCTGGGAGTCTGTCCCAGGGGCTGCTGGGACCCAGGAAGAGGAGAGGCGGCGAACGCGACGCGGGAGGCTGCCGGCGGTAAAGGTAAGTTTATTTATTTTTTTATTTATTGTTTATATCCTCACCACCCCCATGCACGACCCCCACGCGCTCCCCCTCCCGCCCCACCGCCCTTCATTTGTGGCACGCTCCACTGTGGACTACAACTATTCTAATTTTACGGTTCCTTGGCTCCTTACCCCACAGGGCCCCGGTGCCTCTGCACCAGCTGCACCACTGACAGCTCCACCCCGACCACAGCGCCATGCATACAGGATATGCAGGGGCATACATACAGGGGTATGCATAAAAGGCATACAGGGGCATGCATATTGGGCATCCAGGGCATGCATACAGGGCGTACAGGGGCATGCTTATGGGACATACAGGGGTATGCATACAGGGTATACAGGGGCATGCATGTAGGACATACAGGGGCATGCATGCATGGCATACAGGGTTATGCATACAGGGCATACAGTGGCATGCATATTGGGCCTCCAGGGCATGCATACAGGGACATTAATGCAGGACATACAGGGGCATGCATACAGGGTATACAGGGGCATGCATGTAGGACATACAGGGGCATGCATGCATGGCATACAGGGTTATGCATACAGGGCATACAGTGGCATGCATATTGGGCCTCCAGGGCATGCATACAGGATATACAGGGGCATGCATATGGGGCATACCGGGGCATGCATACAAGGCATACAGGGCCATGCATAAAGGGTATACAGGGGCATGAATACAGGGGCATGCAAGCAGGGCATACAGGGGCATGCATGCAGGGCATACAGGGACATGCATACAGGGCATACAGAGGCATGCATACAGGGCATATAGGGGCATGCATACAGGGCATACCGGGCATGCATACAGGTCATGCAGGGGCACGCATACAGGGCATGCATACAGGGGCATGCATACAAGGCATACAGGGGCATGCATGCAGGGAATAAATAATAAATTCATTTATAGGAGGCAGACAGGACACTGTCTAGAGAGCTAACAAGATCCGAATTATGCACTGCAAACCATGCCTCTGTTTGCATGGCTTGTCAAAATACTATGGAAATTAGTGTCGCATTGAGTGACTAATAGAATAAATGTAACTTATGATATGCCAGGACAAAGTTTATGTGTGATGTGTCAAACCTAAAGGGTATTTGCCCTGCACCCAGGACCCTCCAGCGCCTTCCTGTTTTCCAAGCAGTCCCTCTAGGCCAGAGGTCTTCAAACTGTGGGTTCCCAGGGGGGCGCAAAGGCCTCTGCAAGTACATGTAAATGAAGATGGCCTGGAAGAGCAGCGATGTTTATTTGCTGCATTTCCAGGCTGTCTTCATTTACATGGGGCCGGAGGTGAGTGAGCATGCTGCTGTGGGCTCGGCTGGACAGTGTCTGGAGTCTTATCTCCGGCACACCCGAGTTTTTCACAGGTCTTTAAAGACCATTTGCATACCTGTGTAAACTGGTTAACGAGGCTTAGTTTTTTTCTGGTTCTAGTACCCCTGGGCCCCCACTCTGCCTATTCCTTGCATTTGTATTTTACATTTACTGCTGTAGTGTGAAAATGCATTTCATGAAACGGAATATAAAGTAGGGTTGCCAATAGAAAAAATGCCAGCCATGTGTTGTTTAAAGAACCTGCAAAGACCTCGTCTCGACACTAAATAGGGTTATAAATAATAAAAAGTATGTATTCCTTTGTAATGTGACTTTTCTGTCTGTTCCCTTTAATTATCAGTCATGAATCATTCAGGCCACCCTAGAACACAATTAAAAGTGCTTTCTATATTTATTTGCTGTTGGAAGTATGCACAGAGAAGTGCTGAAAATACGGCTTTAGGTGACTGCTTATTTTTGTACCGTCTGCGACATCAAAATAATGAGCTGGCAATCCTAATCATAAGACTGGAAGTTTGTTGCAGGATCAGCACATTATTTATTTCCTTCACCCTCGATCCCTGATTAATGCCATAATAGTTTAACTTATATCTGAAACCCTACGCCCCGTCAATAACATGCTGATTTATTTTAAGTGTCTGGGAATACACCTTGCATTCAGACAACTCACTCTTCATTCTCACCCTTCACTTTCACGCTCACCCTGCACTCACAGCGCATAGTTATGGATTTCCTGTATTTGCCACATAATCCATCATCTGCTGCATAATTTGCAGATTAAAAAAAAAACTTGTTTCTAGCTCAAACGGTTCAAAAGTTACTAAAAATGCAGCAACACGTTACCTCGCTGTGGAAGGCCCTCTCTAAAGGTTGACTGGTCACCTTTCTGTTGCTTATTGCTATATGTGGGTGTTAATGTGGTACTTATGAGGGGCAATAAAGGCCAGGACAGTGTTAATAAGTGTAAAAATTGCAAAATAATGCAGTAATGCTATTGCAAAATATGCAGCATTATGCAGCATAATTCACCTTTGCCTGCTGCAGAATTTAGCCAACCATGCTGCATAATTTGGCCTTCTCCTGCCGCATAATTCCAATGGCCCTGTTTATAGTGCTTTGAGGTCCCAGCCTCTGGCAGAAAGCACTGTGAATATGTAAGTCATTATTTTAAAACAGTATTTGCATACACTAAGCTAGGCTACTGTAAAATGATGCAGTGATTGAGATAAAACAAGTTCTTACAAAATATACTTTTTAGTGATAAGTAATCAAACTGTATCTAATGCAGACATTTTTGTAAGTGTCTCCACTATTCCAGATCTCAGCTGATAACACCCTTACATTACATCTCAAAAAGAATAGATCTTTGCCACCATGAAGCTTTAAGCAGAGCCACTGGAATTATTCAGCAGAAGAGGACAACATTATGGGCAGGTTTGACTAAATTATGCAGCAGGAAAAGGTAAATTATGCGGCACAATGCGCCACATTTTGTGGTTAGCATTACTTCATTATTTTGTCATTTTAACTCAAGGTAACGCTGTCAGGGGAAATATTTCACCTCATTAGTACCAGTTTTACACCCAAAATACAGCAGCAAGCAACTACAAGATTACCAGTCAATCTTTGCAAAGGGCCTTCCACTGCTCCGGAACACTTTGTCACGCTTTAAGTAACTTTTGTTCTGTTTGAGCTAGAATCAAGTTTTTTGTTGAAATCTGCAGATTATGTAGCAAATGCAGTAAACTGGTAATTATGTGGAAAACGCTGCTGCTGCAGAAACTCAAAGACAGGGCCACTGGAATTATAAGTGACTCAATCAATTAATGGCTGGTAAGAAGGCTGGTTCCTTTTTAACTTTCTGCACTACCACCACACCCTTAGATTTCAGGCAGAGGCATCTCAAAGTCAGTATTAACCATTCAGGGGCATTGGGAAAGCTGAGTCCATGGGGTGGCAGGTAGAAGGCCAGCAGGGTTGCATTCAGATGCAGAGCCCTATTCCTCTTGATCCCTGGGGCCTCACAGTAATGGTCTAGGAGACAGAGGAAATGAGCGAGATTCATAGATATTGTCAAAGAGAAGGCCCAGAATAGGGAGCACTGTATGCAGACTCATTTTTGTGTTTACAAATGGCCAGAGACAGCTTCTTCAGAGAGATACCCCAAAGAAGGGGACAATATAAGTGTTTTTTTTTAAAAGGGACAGTCATTAGTGAAGCTGGTACTGCTGCCAAGTGTGTAAGTGGCCACTGCTGGTTATCATTAAGGCACAGATGCAGCAGGACTGGGGCCCAGGGATTTGAGGGGCCCACTGCATCACAGTTATGACTGTCTAACTTTAAAAAAGGGGCATCAGAGCTTATTTTCCTTTCAAGCATTAGGACAGAGGTGATGATCCGTCATGGTGGGTAAGAGGTAAAAGATGCAGAGGAGATAACTCCAGTCCTGAGTAGCAGGCTATCATTAGTGCAGCAGGTATAGTTGCATTGGGGTCAAAGAGTGTGAGGGGCTCACAACACCCCAATTATGGGGAGCAGCTTGTTTGGGATAATATCTGTTTTTGTTTAATGCATTTGCTGTTTTATAAGTCTCATATTTAGTGCGGTTCATAAGCCATAGAAAAAGTATTCCTGAAATCATCTCATAAGCCCCGCTCCCTGCACGCAGCCATGTCCCTCACGCTCCCCCAATCCTTGCCATAAAGTTTTGGAAGGGGGCCCGACCTCAAAGCATTTTGTTAGGGGGGGCTCACAGTAAAAAAGTTTGAAGACCTCTGCTCTAGGCGCCCAGCAGGGCGGACGGTCACCTGTTACCCTTCTTGTTGTTGCTCCAGGGTTTCCTATCTGCATCCGTGAGCAGAAAAATATCTGTCTGCACCCACAGTATCCCTGAACACAGTTCACAATATATTCTCCTTTTTGAAAAATAAAATGAAGAAAACGCACCTGTGAGAGGCAATTTTTTTATATTTTGTTTTCGGTTTTAAAACAAAATGCAGTCAAAAACCAAATCTGGCATCGAGTATGTCTGACCGAAACCACAACTGTGTATACAATTTTTTTTTTTTTTAAATGGATAAAAAAAGGAAAATGTAGCCCCTGACGACAGTTGTAACCAAGGTGATGAAGGGTCAGGCAGTCTTTTTTTTCTGTTCACACACATAAGGTGTGTGGCTCTGGGCCAGAACAAGGTCAGTCCCGGCCAAAGTGCACAAGACCTTCGCCAGAGTGATGCTAGGGGGGCCTGGCTGGGTCATCTCAGCCCACCCTGCTCTAATATCAGCCCTGTGCAAGCAGCACATGTGAAGAATGCCGGGGGGACTAGCTGGGTCAGCTCAGCCCAACCTGCTCTGATATCAGCCCCCGTTCCAGCAGCACATCTGAAGAATGCCTGGGGGGCCCGGCTGGGTCATCTCAGCCCACCCTGCTCTGATATCAGCCCCCTGCCAGCAGTCCATCTGAAGAATGCCAGGGGGGCCTGGCTGGGTCATCTCAGCCCATCCTGCTCTGATATCAGCCCCCGTGCGAGCAGCACACCTGAAGGATGCCAGGGGGGCCTGGCTGGGTCATCTCCGCCCACCCTGCTCTGATGTCAGCCCCCGTGGCAGCAGCACACCTGAAGAATGCCAGTAGGGCTGAGGGGCCATGGGTGGGTCATCTCAGCCCACCCTGCTCTGATATCAGCCCCCGTGTCAGCAGCACATCTGAAGAATGCCTGGGGGGGGCTGTGGGGCCACGGGTGGGTCATCTCAGCCCATCCTGTTCTGATATCAGCCCCCGTGACAGCAGCACACCTGAAGAATGTCAGGGGGGCCTGGCTGGGTCATCTCAGCCCACCCTGCTCCGATACCAGCCCCGTGCCAGCAGCACACCTGAAGAATGCCACGGGGCCTGGCCGGGGGGCCTGGCTGGGTCATCTCAGCCCACCCTGCTCTGATGTCAGCCCCCGTGCCAGCAGCACATCTAAAGAATGCCAGGGGGCCTGGCTGGGTCATCTCAGCCCACCCTGCTCTAATATCAGCCCGTGCCAGCAGCACATGTGAAGAATGCTGGGGGGGCATGGCTGGGTCATCTCAGCCCACCATGCTCTGATACCAGCCCCCCTGCCAGCAGCACATCTAAAGAATGCCGGGGGGCCTGGCTGGGTCATCTCAGCCCACCCTGCTCTGATGTCAGCCCTCGTGCCAGCAGCACATCTAAAGAATGCCAGGGGGCCTGGCTGGGTCATCTCAGCCCACCCTGCTCTAATATCAGCCCCGTGCCAGCAGCACATGTGAAGAATGCCGGGGGGGCAAGGCTGGGTCATCTCAGCCCACCCTGCTCTGATGTCAGCCCCCGTGCCAGCAGCACATCTAAAGAATGCCAGGGGGCCTGGCTGGGTCATCTCAGCCCACCCTGCTCTAATATCAGCCCCGTGCCAGCAGCACATGTGAAGAATGCCGGGGGGGCCTGGCTGGGTCATCTGAGCCCACCCTGCTCTGATGTCAGCCCGCGTGCCAGCAGCACATCTGAAGAATGCCAAGGGGGCCTGGCTGGGTCATCTCAGCCCACCCTGCTCTGATAAGCCCCAGTGTCAGCAGCACACCTGAATAATGCCAGGGGGGCTGGGGGCCATGGGTAGGTCATCTCAGCCCACCCTGCTCTGATGTCAGCCCCCGTGCCAGCAGCACACCGGAAGAATGCCAGGGGGGCCTGGCTGGGTCATCTCAGCCCACCCTGCTCCGATGTCAGCCCCCGTGCCAGCAGCCCATCTGAAGAATGCCAGGGGGGCTGGGGGGCCATGGGTGGGTCATCTCAGCCCACCCTGCTCTGATTTCAGCCCCCGTGTCAGAAGCATATCTGAAGAATGCCAGAGTGGTATGGGTGGGTCTTCAGTGGGGTGAGCAGTCCACATGTCCAGAGACACAACACGAGCGGAGCTGACAGCTGGATTCCAAGTCAGAGGCACAGATACAAGGACAGTGAAGGTAAGATGTGTTCAGGACAGCTCCCACAGTGCCCTGAGGCAGATCTGTGCTGTGAATCATATATGGGATACAGTACCCCCTGCCACACGTTGTAAGGTGGTTGCACGTCCTGGAGGAGCTGGTGACAGTACTTCTCAGTGACTTGCAGTGAGTTTAGACCATATATAACATGTTGCGAATCTACAATAAATGGTGTGAGAATTTGAGTTAATGATTAAAGGCGTTGTTAACGCTTTTCAATCAATGAACCAAAAAAGTGCTACATTAACCTAACTTAACCCTCTGGAATCTTGGTGCCAATGCTGCCAGGCTTCACTTCTCATGAGCTGCGGCTCTTTTCTCCCCCTGGTTTAGAACAGGCCCATTTCTGGACCAGTGAAGGTAGTGCGGGGTCAGCTCACTCACACGGTGGTGGTCCCCTGACATGTAATTCGTAAAAATAAATTCATAAGAGGCAGACATGACACTGTCTATAGAAGATCAGATGTTAGTACTGCAAACAATGTCTCTGTTTGCAGTGCTTCTCATGACACAAAAATAATTGTAGCCTTGAGTTACTTATGCAATAAAGGTAACTTATGATGTGACAGAACAAATGTTTATTAATGATGAGTTAATCACTTTAGTCTCCTCTGCTCATGCATAAACATTGCACCTGACAGCCACCGGTATCCTGGTTCTTCATCATGGGTGCTCTATCCTAATCCGTGAGCAGTAAAACTTCTCTCAGCTCCCACAGGCTCCCTGAACACAGTCTTTTGGAAGAAAAAGGAAAAGGTAGCCTCTGACAAAGGTTGTTCGTAAGGTGCCAAACTGACCCTGTACCTTGGAGTATCCCTAAAGCCCCGCCTTCCTATCATGAAATGAAGGGTCAGACAGTGGTTTTTTTGTGTTAACTCCAATGTGATGTGTTGTGCTCTGGGTCAGAGAAGAAAAAACAAAGTCAGCCCTGGCAACAATGTTCAAACCAGGCACACACTGCACAAGACGTCTCTGGAGTGAGGCCATGGGGGCCTGGATGGGTCATCTCAGCCCATCCTCCTCTGTTATCAGCCCCCATACCAGCAGCACACCTAAAGAATGCCAGGGGGGCCTGGCTGGGTCAGCTCAGCCCATCCTGCTCTGATGTCAGCCCCCGTGCCAGCAGCACATCTGAAGAATGCCAGGGGGGCCTGGCTCGGTCATCTCATTCCATCCTGCTCTGATGTCAGCCCCATGCCAGCAGCACACCTAAAGAATGCTAGGGGGGCATGGCTGGGTCATCTCAGCCGATCCTGCTCTGGTATCAGCCCCCATGCCAGCAACACACCTAAAGAATGCCAGGGGGGCCTGGCTGGGTCATCTCATTCCATCCTGCTCTATCAGCCTCCATGCCAGCAGCACACCTGAAGAATGCTAGGGGGGCATGGCTGGGTCATCTCAGCCCATCCTGCTCTGATGTCAGCCCCCGTGCCAGCAGCACACCTGAAGAATGCCAGGGGGGCCTGGCTGGGTCATCTCAGCCCACCCTGCTCTGATATCAGCCCCCGTTCCAGCAGCACATCTGAAGAATGCCAGGGGGGCCTCGCTGGGTCATCTCAGCCCATCCTGCTCTGGTATCAGCCCCATGCCAGCAGCACATCTGAAGAATGCCAGGGGGGCCTCGCTGGGTCATCTCAGCCCATCCTGCTCTGATATCAGCCCCGTGCCAGCAGCACACCTGAAGGATGCCTGGGGGGCCTGGCTGGGTCATCTCCGCCCACCCTGCTCTGATGTCAGCCCCCGTGGCAGCAGCACACCTGAAGAATGCCAGGAGGGCCGAGGGGCCATGGGTGGGTCATCTCAGCCCACCCTGCTCTGATATCAGCCGCCGTGTCAGCAGCACATCTGAAGAATGCCTGGGGGGGCTGTGGGGCCATGGGTGGGTCATCTCAGCCCATCCTGTTCTGATATCAACCCCCATGACAGCAGCACACCTGAAGAATGTCAGGGGGGCCTGGCTGGGTCATCTCAGCCCACCCTGCTCCGATACCAGCCCCGTGCCAGCAGCACACCTGAAGAATGCTACGGGGCCTGGCCGGGAGGCCAGGCTGGGTCATCTCAGCCCACCCTGCTCTGATGTCAGCCCCAGTGCCAGCAGCACATCTAAAGAATGCCAGGGGGCCTGGCTGGGTCATCTCAGCCCACCCTGCTCTAATATCAGCCCCGTGCCAGCAGCACATGTGAAGAATGCCGGGGGGGGCATGGATGGGTCATCTCAGCCCACCATGCTCTGATACCAGCCCCCTGCCAGCAGCACATCTGAAGAATGCCAGGGGGCCATGGGTTGGTCATCTCAGCCCATCCTGCTCTGATATCAGCCCCCCTGCCAGCAGCACATTTGAAGAATGCCAGGGGGGCCTGGCTGGGTCATCTCAGCCCACCCTGCTCTGATAAGCCCCAGTGTCAGCAGCACACCTGAAGAATGCCAGGGGGGCTGGGGGCCATGGGTGGGTCCTCTCAGCCCACCCTGCTCTGATGTCAGCCCCCGTGCCAGCAGCACAGCGGAAGAATGCCAGGCGGGCCTGGCTGGGTCATCTCAGCCCACCCTGCTCTGACATCAGCCCCCGTGCCAGCAGCACACCTGAAGAATGCCAGGGGAGCGTGGCTGTGTCATCTCAGCCCATCCTGCTCTGATACCAGCCCCCGTGCCAGCAGCACACCTGAAGAATGCCAGGGGGCTTGGCTGGGTCATCTCAGCCCAACCTGCTCTGATACCAGTCCCCGTGCCAGCAGCACACCTGAAAAATGCCAGGGGGGCCTGGCTGTGTCATCTCAGCCCACCCTGCTCTGATACCAGCCCCGTGCCAGCAGCCTATCTGAAGAATGCCAGGGGGCCTGGCTGGGTCATCTCAGCCCACCCTGCTCTGATATCAGCCCCCTGCCTGCAGTCCATCTGAAGAATGCCGGGGGGGCCTGGCTGGGTCATCTCAGCCCACCCTGCTCCGATGTCAGCCCCCGTGCCAGCAGCCCATCTGAAGAATGCCAGGGGGCCTGGCTGGGTCATCTCAGCCCACCCTGCTCTGATAAGCCCCAGTGTCAGCAGCACACCTGAAGAATGCCAGGGGGGCTGGGGGGCCATGAGTGAGTCATCTCAGTCACCCTGCTCTGATATCAGCCCCCGTGCCAGCAGCACATCTGAAGAATGCCAGGGGGGCCATGGGTGGGTCATCTCAGCCCACCGTGCTCTGATGTGAGCCCCCATGTCAGCAGCACACCTGAAGAATGCCAGGGGGGCTGGGGGGCCATGGGTGGGTCATCTCAGCCCACCCTGCTCTGATTTCAGCCCCCGTGTCAGAAGCATATCTGAAGAATGCCAGAGTGGTATGGGTGGGTCTTCAGTGGGGTGAGCAGTCCACATGTCCAGAGACACAACACGAGCGGAGCTGACAGCTGGATTCCAAGTCAGAGGCACAGATACAAGGACAGTGAAGGTAAGATGTGTTCAGGACAGCTCCCACAGTGCCCTGAGGCAGATCTGTGCTGTGAATCATATATGGGATACAGTACCCCCTGCCACACGTTGTAAGGTGGTTGCACGTCCTGGAGGAGCTGGTGACAGTACTTCTCAGTGACTTGCAGTGAGTTTAGACCATATATAACATGTTGCGAATGTACAATAAATGGTGTGAGAATTTGAGTTAATGATTAAAGGCGTTGTTAACGCTTTTCAATCAATGAACCAAAAAAGTGCTACATTAACCTAAATTAACCCTCTGGAATCTTGGTGCCAATGCTGCCAGGCTTCACTTCTCATGAGCTGCGGCTCTTTTCTCCCCCTGGTTTAGAACAGGCCCATTTCTGGACCAGTGAAGGTAGTGCGGGGTCAGCTCACTCACACGGTGGTGGTCCCCTGACATGTAATTTGTAAAAATAAATTCATAAGAGGCAGACATGACACTGTCTATAGAAGATCAGATGTTAGTACTGCAAACAATGTCTCTGTTTGCAGTGCTTCTAATGACACAAAAATAATTGTAGCATTGAGTTACTTATGCAATAAAGGTAACTTATGATGTGACAGAACAAATGTTTATTAATGATGAGTTAATCACTTTAGTCTCCTCTGCTCATGCATAAACATTGCACCTGACAGCCACCGGTATCCTGGTTCTTCATCATGGGTTCTCCATCTGAATCTGTGAGCAGTAAAACTTCTCTCAGCTCCCACAGGCTCCCAGAACACAGTCTTTTTGAAGAAAAAGGAAAAGGTAGCCTCTGACAAAGGTTGTTCGTAAGGTGCCAAACTGACCCTGTACCTTGGAGTATCCCTAAAGCCCCGCCTTCCTATCATGAAATGAAGGGTCAGACAGTGTTTTTTTTGTGTTAACTCCAATGTGATGTGTTGTGCTCTGAGTCAGAGAAGAAAAAACAAAGTCAGCCCTGGCAACAATGTTCAAACCAGGCACACACTGCACAAGACGTCTCTGGAGTGAGGCCATGGGGGCCTGGGGGCCTGGCTGGGTCATCTCAGCCCATCCTGCTCTGATGTCAGCCCCCGTGCCAGCAGCACACCTAAAGAATGCTAGGGGGGCCTGGCTGGGTCATCTCATTCCATCCTGCTCTATCAGCCTCCATGCCAGCAGCACACCTAAAGAATGCTAGGGGGGCATGGCTGGGTCATCTCAGCCGATCCTGCTCTGGTATCAGCCCCCGTGCCAGAAGCACACCTAAAGAATGCCAGGGAGGCCTGGCTGGGTCATCTCAGCCCATCCTGCTCTGGTATCAGCCCGATGCCAGCAGCACACCTAAAGAATGCCAGGGGGGCCTGGCTGGGTCATCTCAGCCCATCCTGCTCTGATGTCAGCCCCCGTGCCAGCAGCACACCTAAAGAATGCCAGGGGGGCCTGGCTGGGTCATCTCAGCCCATCCTGCTCTGGTATCAGCCCCATGCCAGCAGCACACCTAAAGAATGCCAGGGGGGCCTGGCTGGGTCATCTCAGCCCATCCTGCTCTGGTATCAGCCCCATGCCAGCAGCACACCTAAAGAATGCCAGGGGGGCCTGGCTGGGTCATCTCAGCCCATCCTGCTCTATCAGCCTCCATGCCAGCAGCACACCTAAAGATTGCTAGAGTGGCAGAGAGGATAGTCCGGCCATGGTTGGGTCTTCTGTTGAGGAATGTGCGTATAGTGGAGGGAACAGTCAACGACCCTCATTTATGGGGATTTGGCGTAGGGCGGCCCTGCAAGTCATCTTCCTGCGCTGGCCTATGTCAAAGTGAAAGGGCAGGAATGCATCATATTAATCCAGTACGGCACATTCCTGTCCTTTCCCCCTGCACTGGCCCTGTTTCAGCACCCTAGTGCCAACGCAGGCACCCTTGCACCCGGCACCCTTGCACCATGGTGTAAGGGTGCCTGTGTTGTTGGCAGGAATGTTGTTGTGCAGGAAGGGGCACCTTCCTGCATAAAACCAATCCTGGGAGGCATTTTCCTCTTTCCATGTGTGCTGCAGAATCAGCACACATAAAAAGAGGGAAAACAGAGAGAAATGAAGATATGTCTCCTTGTTACGCCTGCTCTGGGGAGACACACAGTTCTGTTGCAGATCATGGTAAATCTGGAAATGCGTCAAAAAACATGAAAGTTGCATAGGAACACCCATCGCAATGCCCATGGAACGCCTCCTGAATGTAGAGTAAGGCGACGCAGTGATTTGCGCTGTGTTGTCCTACTCAAGATTTATGAGGCCATTCCAAGCCACAGAATTTGGCGTTGCGCGGCTTCATAAATATGACGCAAAGCCTTGCATCACTCATGCACCACTTTGCGTGTTGCAAATGTGATGCAAGGCTCTCATAACTATGCCCCAACATATCCAGTGACGCAACAGGAGCTGTGCTGACAGAAGCACAGGTACAAGGACAGTGAAGGTAAGATGTGTTCCGGACAGCTCCCACAGTGCCCTGAGGCAGATCTGTGCTGCAAATCATCTATGGGATAAAGTCCCCCCTGCCGCACATTGTAAGGTGGTTGCAAGTCCCCGAGGAGTTGGTGACAGTACTTCTCAGTGACTTGCAATGACTTTAGTCCATATATAACATGTTGCAAATGTATAATACATGGTGTGAGAATTTGGGTTAATGATTGAGGGCGTTGTCAACCCTTTTCAAGCAACAGCCACGATCCTTGTCAGGATGAGCCACAAAAGTGCTAAATTAACCTATGCGTAACCTCTGGAATCTTGGCACAAAAGCAGTCAGGCTTAACTTAAAGGCACTGTGTAAAGTATTAATGCTGCACACAAACACAAAATTATCCCGCATCAATTTGGAAAAATAGAGCAAAATGTAATAAATAATTTGACACCAAAATGACAAAAATCCAAACAGTAGAACCAGGAGTTATTGAATTTTTTAAGTTTAAAGGGGAAAAATAGCACCTTAAAGATCAAACCGCCAACTGCGGACAACTAGTCATGTGAGGCGAGTCGACAGTTATGGCTGACAGTGAAGGAGCATGAAGTGGATTGAGCCTGGTCTCTGCTTCGGACTTAGAAGAAAAGTCATGGAAAAATGTCTGAGAAGGTAAGGTTCAGTGGAACAAGGCAGCCACCAGTGTCCGAGGAGGAGGCGTCATAGTCGAGGAGCCTGCTTTCAGCCTTAGTCGCTTTTTATAAAGTTGGAAATCTCCAGCAGGACAAAGCAGCAGGCTGTAGCGAACAAGGGCTCCACGAGGCAGGATACCCTTCTGAAGAGAAGCTGCTGAATAGAATTTGATATTGTGGAGCAGAATGTAGTGGGAGGTACCATGAGGTCAGGCCGGCCAGCGTACCCCTTGGGTGGACCAGTGAGCAGGTAGATCCAGGTCTCCTCTCGGTTCTCAGGACACGTTTTGGCAGAAAGTGTTTTAAGTGCCAGGTTTTGGATTTGGGATATCTGGGCAGCTTTACCCCTACCTCCAAGGGTCCAGGACAGGATGGGCATCACTTGGAGGGTCAGGACACACTCGGACTGGGTCCAGATCCATGTTTGTGATAGATGGAGCCTTTTAAGTCCCTGAGCCTCTCAACAGGAGGCCACTTAATCAGCCCTTGTAGTCACTCTGGTAGACCAGAGTTCAAACAGCAAAGCAGATCTCAAGCAGCAGGACAGTCCTTACACCCATCCCTAGTTTTAATCTAAAACAGCACAGCAGAGACATGATGATTATGTGATACAGAAATACAATAGACAGTCCAGCTAATGAATGAACCCTTGGAAAGAATCAAGGAAAGGGCTGTGAATCTTGTAAAGACAGGAACATTCTAAGCAAAGTTTCCTAATGAAGATGGCCCCTTAAAATAATGCCATTAGTACAGTAAACAACACCATGATCAAGGCTTCTATTTTGCTGATTTTCTGAAATGGCAAATCTCACAGAGAAACACATGTATGTGGAGAATGCTCGTTCACATCAAATAAAAATGCAGTTTCTTTCTGCAAATGTGAATTGATGTCAATGCAAGCTGGTTACGGCATAGTCAGGTTAACCTACACACACATAAATTAAGCGTTATTTTCTAATTAAAAAATCTATTACATTTTCATGTTTACTTACCTGTGCAGTCTCATCTGTTCAAGGGGCTACGAAGGGTCTTGGTATGAAAGCCTTTCCAGAATGCAGCGCATTTATCCTCAGAGGTGGGACGTACCTGATCAGAAGATGTCAGGATCTAGTGGCTGCGGAATATGGGAGAGTGTGGAAGAGGGTCTTTGGCCAAGTGGTGGTCCTCGTACAGTAGCAATGCAAAACTACACCTCAGTGTGGGTACTGGAGAGCCATTCAAGAGTGTATACATCAAGTCAGGCACCATACCTTCTGCATTACATTACACTTATTTAAATTTGAACAGGCACAGTAGATTATGTTGATTGCTAAGAACTGCCCATATGTATTGTCAAGCGCCAATCCCAGGATAAAAATCCAGGCCTTCCTGCTCCAAGGTCAGAAGCCACAACTCACAGGGCAGGAGGCAGCCTGTCTCTGATTCTTGGATATATATCGGGTCCACTGTGTCTCCCATACCTTCACAATACAAGTTACAGGGAAAACATTTGGGTTTATTTAACAGAAACAGGCAAGGCCTGGGGCAAAACATGAACCTGACTCCTTGTGAGCTCTCAGTATGTGAGATGTGTCTGGACCCTCTAAAATACTGGCTCAGTTTGCATAGAAAAAAAACTGACACAAAACTAGGCCTCAGTGTAAAACTCCACTCTGCTAGCGGAGTTCAGGGAATTCAGCAACTCCGCTTTCCATTGGCGAATGCAGAGATGCTGAAAAACTGAACACTGCAACAAAGCAGAGTTTTTTTTTCCTTGGCATGCTTGAAATCTTGTTTCACATGCGCAGGAGCGACTTGCAGAGCGCTCGCGAGTGCCCAAGAGATTTTCTAGCTGAGTGCGAGCACCACAAGAATTGCTGGCCAACTGCGAGATTATGCGGCTGCTAACGCATCTTTAGGCCACGCCAGCAACTTCTGGCCCTTCTTTTGTGATGTACATGATCGCGAGTGAGCACGATCGACCACGGCTCCAACCTGGGGAAGATTTTATCCTCCAGAAGCAACAAAATCTCAGTCAAAAAGTCTTTTTTTAAAGCTTTTTTTCCAACAGGAAAGTAGTGCCCCAGAGTCTCCAACTTCCTGTTCCTGTCCAGCAGGCTCCTCCCAGTGCTTTGTCCATCTCCCGAGCACTTTTCATTTGGATTTGGACCTGGAAGGATCACTCTCTGTGTCTGCTGCATTTATACCATTGGATTTAAAGACTTTGTATTTGAGATTGAACAAGCACGTTAAAAAACTGTTCTTTAAGGGTTTTGTTTGTTTGATGGAGGGCATGCACCAGGATGTATAGTATTTTTATTTGATTTTTTTTAAATGTATTGTGGTGGAGGTGGCCTGCAGTTTCAGTAGGTGCCTAATTATTTTTTTGCATGTACTTGTTCTTCTTTTGTAAAAGAAAAATGTTGCACAGTTTATTACATTTTCTCCATGTTTTCTAATAAAATATTGCAATATTCTTTTAGTTCGATATGTGGCCTAGTCTGCCAATGGGCCTTCCAGCCAGTAGGTCCAGTACTAGTCATAGGTGCATGAAACTACTGTTTTTGTGGTGTCTGTTGAATTGAGAGATAATTGAGGCCATGGATGGGATTGGAATAAAATACAAAATGATTTTTTTGGGTGGTATTTCCCTTTTTTTGTCTGCAGTGTATAGGTGGGGGTAATTGTGGTAATTATAAATAAGTCCATGTAGCCGAGGTGTAGATCAATGAAGCAGGTTTATTGAAGTAGATCATAGAGTGATATTGAAGATAGAAATAGATCATAAAGTGAGCCCCACCAGGAGCAGCTCCCTTGCTGCTCAGCCCATACACCCAACTGACACTCCATCCACCAGGCATCCCCAACATTCCATTACCTCACATGCACCAGCATTCCACAGCACATCCACTCTGGCTGAGCAGCAAGGCAGAGAAGCAGGCAAGATGCATAGCACTGAGAACCAGATACCACAGTAATGCCTTTGGAGAATGTGTGTTGTTGTAAAAAAAATGAACCCTGTTGATTTTCGTTTTTGGGCATTGCTGAATTAATGCTGTGTTCTCTGTGTTACCATGCCTCCTTTGTCTGGCTATTGTGTGAGTGTGTTTGCTGTAGGCCATCATTTGTCTTTGTCACCCATGGGGCCATTTTGTATAGTCAGGGTCTATAGGCCTGCATGCAATCTTTGCTTTCCATGCTCCCTGCTTGTTGTTTGATCATGTGGCTGGCTGCCATTTTGCGTAGGGAACCACTGTACTTTTGCCATAGGCCTGCATGTGTTTTTTGTTTTCTAGGACTCCTGCTTGTTGTTGTGACCATGTGGCTGGTGGCAGTTTTGCGTAGGCAGCCAGTGTGCTTTTGCCATAGGCCTGCATGTGTTCTTTGTTGTGGCCATGTCTCCTTGCTTGCTTTTTGACCATGTGGTCAGTGGCCAGTTTGTGTATCCCAGCCTGTGGGCTTTTGCCATAGGCCTGCAGGTGTTCTTTGTGTTCCAAGCCTCCTGCTTGTTGTTTTGACCATGTTGCTTGTGGCCATTTTGTGTAGCCCAGCCAGTCAATCAATCAATCAATCATGTCACTTATAAAGCGCACTACATACCCGCGAGGGTCTCAAGGCGCTGGGGGAAGAGGGGGGTGGTGCTGCTACTGATCAAAGAGCCAGGTCTTGAGGAGTCTTCTGAAGGCCAGTAGGTCTTGGGTCTGTCGGAGGTTGGTGGGGAGGGTGTTCCAGGTCTTGGCGGCGAGGTGGGAGAAGCATCTGCCGCCGGCGGTCGTTTTCCGGATGCGGGGGACTGTGGCGAGGGCGAGGCTGGTCGAGCGGAGCTGGCGGGTGGGGGTGTAGAAGCTGAGTCGTCTGTTGAGGTAGGCTGGTCCGGAGTTGTGGAGTGCTTTGTGTGCGTGGGTGAGGAGCTTGAAGGTTATCCTCTTGTTGACAGGGAGCCAGTGCAGGTCTCTCAGGTGGGGTGTGATGTGGCTGCGTCGGGGGATGTCGAGGATAAGACGTGCAGAGGCGTTCTGGATGCGTTGCAGCCGTCTCAGGAGCTTAGCCGTCGTTCCTGCGTAGAGGGCGTTTCCGTAGTCCAGCCTGCTGGTGACGAGGGCCTGGGTGACTGTTTTCTTGTTTCGGTGGGGATCCACTTGAAGATCCTGCGGAGCATTCGGAGGATGTTGAAGCAGGATGAGGAAACGGCGTTGACCTGCTTAGTCATGGAGAGGGTGGGGTCGAGGATGACCCCTAGGTTGCGTACGTGGTCGGTGGGTGGCGGGGCTGTTCCCAGTGATGTTGGCCACCAGGAGTCGTCCCAGGCTGAAGGGTTGGAACCAAGGATGAGGACCTTCGTCTTGTCCGAGTTCAGCTTCAGGCGGCTGGTCCTCATCCATTCGGCGACGGCCTTCATTCCTTCGTGGAGGTGGGCTTTGGCGGTGTGAGGGTCTTTGGTGAGGGAGAGGATCAGCTGGGTGTGATTTTGCCATAGGCCTGCATGTGTTCTTTGTTTGTGGACATGCCTCCTTGCTTGCTGTTTGACCATGTGGCTGGTGGCCATTTTGTGTGTTATGCTTGAGGCCTAGTAGCTCAATGCTCATACTATTGTGTTGTATGAACAGTTGTTTTATATATTATTACATACCTTTTTTGGTATTTTTCATCTGCATCACTCCTTGCCTCCCATATCCCAGTGATTTCCAAATTCTCATGGTAGTGAGTAGTAGTCCCCTTCCCCTAGTACATCAGCAATTTAATTTTAATTTTTTTTGATAATTTTTTCACAAACATTTTTTTATTTCATTTAAATGTGTTTAATAATTTGTTTTGCATTTCTTTTTAAAGTTTTAACAGCATTAATTTTCTATGGATTATTTCATTGTCAGTTTTCTTTTGTCACCTGCACCTCTCTGACTGCCACATTCCATTGCCGGCTTGATGCACATAAAGCAAACAGTTATATCTGTGTGTTATTGTTGCTCTTTCTTATCCTTCCTGAGTGTTCATGAAAGTTTATGTTGGTGTGGTTTTAAGAATGGATGTTGGATACACCAATTGTTAATTATTTATAACTTAAGTAACCATACTAAATTATACTACTAATTCAACTGTAACAATGCCACGTTTCACTGATGTTCTTCTTGCTTGTTTGCTTTTAGCTGCACAAGAGACAATGTCACCCAGAGTACTGCCAGACAGAGAGCCTGTGCACGGCATGACGCATGACCACACAACATGGATATCTCTTCAGCTTGTGAAGTTAAGTGCCACTGCCAACTGACAGCTTTAAATGACCCCAAAGAAAGGTGCTGGACGGATTACTTCTTAAGTGAACCACGGAGACTGAATAACATAGCCGAACACGGCGCACACGAGCAATATTCAATGACTCCCATTTGTGGGGAGTACGGAGTGTCTACTCAAATTTTCACAGAACCAAACTCGCATACGACATCCCTTTAGACGTCTTCCTGACACCAATTGATTATAGAGAAACAAGAAGGTGGGGAACCCAATATACCCTTGGAGGCTTGGGCAGTTAAATTGATAATGAGTAGAAAGGTGCCTACAAGGGATTTTGTTTGAAAATTCTTACTCTAATATGATATAAAAGTAATTACTTTTGTGTTCAACCCCAATTGGTAATGAACCCTTAAACAATCGAAACATAAATGAAGTTATTCAAAACATGAACATTCAATGAGTGAAAGAAAATTTATAAGCACGGGAATGTCTTTTTTTCAAAAGTACACAGTTTTTAATGTAGGTAAAATTAAAAAAAGGTACATTCAGATGTAGCAAAACACCATGATAGAGGATATACAAATCAACCTGCCAATCATGAATGTAAACATCTATTCCACACAGAAGTAATAAAGGAGGTAACGAATCTGAACATACAGAAAACAAATGTTGGGGAAATAGATGTGTAGGTCGACGTTTCGGTCTGTTGTGGCAAATTTGTCCGTCAGACCATCTTTAGGATGTAAAGTCGATTGTTTTAAAAGTCCCTTAACAATGGTCCAATATTCAGTTGGGACCGAGCAAATCGAAATATAAGAATCACCTGAAGGGGTTTCCAATGGATATATCAACTCTGGCAGAAGGCTGCTTGTTTCTGTCCGATTTAAAAGGGGCGTCAGTGAGTACGCATTATTTGACTCTGGCAGAAGACTGACTGTTTCTGTCCAATTCAAAAGGGCGTCAGTCAGTACGCATTATTTGACTATGCGAGCGAAAAGGAGGTCTCCAATCGAGTTGTATAGTCTCAAAACTATGTCCTGAAGATAGTCTAACGGACAAATTTGCCACAACAGACCGAAACGTCGACCTACACATCTATTGTACTTTAGTAACTGTTTTCTGTATGTTCAGATTCGTTACCTCCTTTATTACTTCTGTGTGGAATAGATGTTTACATTCATGATTTGCAGGTTGATTTGTATATCCTCTATCATGGTGTTTTGCTACATCTGAATGTACCTTTTTTTTATTTTACCTACATTAAAAACTGTGTACTTTTGAAAAAAAGACATTCCCGTGCTTATAAATTTTCTTTCACTCATTGAATGTTCATTGTATATCCTCTATCATGGTGTTTTGTTACATCTGTAGGCACATTTCTACTCATTACCAATTGATTATAGCGTGTCACAGTTCTACTATGGATACTATAAAAGACCACCTAGTTTGAGTGGTACAGTGTTACCAAGCAACTCTTTACACCGCAATCAAGCACCGGCTGATAGGGTTGTGATAGCCCTGATGAAGCCCTGTTTAGGGAGAAACGCGTTGGCTGCCTGTTTGTTTGGTGCAAGCAAATAAAGAAGATTTTGAAACTTCATTTGAAGAACCAAGATTTTGTGCTCTTGCTATTAGAATTGATATTGTGTGTTGCCTCTCTGTTGTATTTCCTTGTATTATTGTATGGTCTGTAAGCAGCGGACTTTAGAGGTGGGCAACAGTCGTTTCGTTTCTTACACTATTTCTGCAATTATACATTTGAGTGACAATCTGAGCTGTGCCGTCTTAATTATCCCTTGCTGCTTAGTGTGGGTGGAAAAACTGCCTAGAAAATGGCCACTGGGGAGAAGAAGCCAATTTCCACCACTGGCGTGTCAGCAAGGACTTTTTTGCCAAGTGTGTGCCTGCCGCACCGGCTTCTGGGGAGCAAGCTGGGAGTTGCACCCCAACATCAATGTACCAACCTCAACCTTGGCCCAACCTATGTCTGACACAGAGGCAGCCACTCTAATCACGTCAACACCGACGAGCAGAGACGTTGAAATTGACATATCTCTTTCATAAAGTAGTACCCAATATCTGCAGGAATCTCAGATAAGTGGACAACAACAGCCGCAGCCAGCAATGGTAATTCCTCTCAAAGTAGGAGCAGTTCAGGAGATTGAGCTTCATGCTGAGGAAGTAGAAGAAGCCACTCTTCCATTGTCTTCCAGATTTCCAGCAAGAAAAAGGATGGTTACTCCACCATCTTTTTCTCTAAGCCCCCCTTCTGACTCCACTTGGATCCCACCTCAGTCTGATAAATGCCAGGAGAAGCTAGGAAAAAGGAAGGTTCCTGAATGCCGTAGAGTTACCTATGAAGAAGAGGAGGATGACGACGAGCCAGTCATCATGAATGTGAGCCCAGGCCCAGTGGAGACCGATGTTACCCCAGCTCGACCTAGTTTGAGGGATGTTTCACAGATACCACCACCCCGCATGCCATATCTGCATGCTTTGTTTCTTGAAAAGATTGTGTACTACTTTACGAAAGGGACAAATCCAATTCAACATCGCTACTCGTCGGCGTTGACATGATTGCACTGGCTGCCTCACTGACAGACATGGTCCGGGGCTTAGGTTGGGGGGGTGGTGCTGTTGATGGAGGAGTGATGTCTCATAAGAGAAGAGACATCACCCACAGTATTGCCAGACAGAAGGCCTCTGCACAACGCTTCTGATGATGATGATAGGGACATGGAGAGGATCTCAACAGAGGCCAGGAGACAACAGGAGAGGCAAGGGAAAAGAATAGTTCAAGAAAGACTTAGGGCCAGATGTACGACCCTTTTTTGCGGCTGCAAACGGGAGATCCTCCCATTTGCGACAGCAAAAAAGGGTAATGGCATGTACAAATGCTATTTTGTGAGTCACTGACCCGCAAAATAGCATTTGCAACTCCCGCTATTAGGAGGGGGCGTCCCTTCCTAATAGCGAGTCACCATGCCATGTGCAATTGTTTTGCGACTGCATTTGTGGCCGCAAAACACTTGCAGTTTACCACCTACTACAAGTAGGTGGTAAACCACTCGCAAACGGGAAGGGGTCCCCAGGGGACCCTTCCCCTTTGTGAGTATGTGAGAAAATATTTTTAAGAGCAGGCAGTGGTTCCAGGGACCACTGCATGCCTTTAAAAAAATAAAACTGAAACGTTTCATTTTTCTTTTTCAAATGCATCCCGTTTTGGAAAATGAGCTGCATTTAAAAACAAAGGACTGCTTTATTTAAAAGCAGTCCCAGACATGATGGTCTGCTGACCCCAGCAGGCCACCATCCCTGGGAGCACTAGCCATTCCTAATGGGGTCACAAATTGCGACAGCCTCATTAATATTCATGAGGTATGCAATTTGCGACCCCATTAGGAATCGCTAACAGTGTCTGAGACACTGGTATACATCTCAATTTGCGAGTGACAAATTGCGAGTCGCAAATGCGATGCAGTTTGCAAGTCACAACTTGGTGGGTTGTACATCTGGCCCTTAGACTTATGGAAGGGGATGAAGAGGAGGATGACGATGACGGGGTAGTCATGGTGGAAGGTGACACAAAGGAATCTGACATTGCTATTCAACCAGCTCCGTGGGATGTGGCACAGGTAGCACCGCCACCAGCTCCCATATTTGTAGAGCCCCAGCGAGAACTGCACTAACCCTTGCCTCAGGAAAAGCAGAGAGGCAATCGATGACATGCCCACCTACCTCCAGTTCATCTTCATGCTTTGGCAGTGGCCTGGTAAAAACTACTCCTCTCTAGTTTGGGAGTTTTTTACAGTTAGCAAAGAGGGGGAGCACATTGCAGTATGCACCATTTACCACACAAATGTTCGTCGAGGTAAGCGTGGTTCACATTATGGTACTGGAGGCCAGAGGACCCATATGAAAAAACACCACACAATGAAGTGGGAGGAGCACCTTAAAAAAAATTCTGAATGTGGTTGTGGTGGTGGGGAGAGCCGGGGAACATCAGCTACAAGTCCAATCACGGCGGAAGGTGATGATGAGCTGGGCTTAAGTCCAGTGCAGAGGTGATGGCAAAACAGGTAGAGCAAGTGGTAGGACCAATGACCATCCACAGAATCTTCCAGGAGTATCTGGATGATCCAAAAGAGGTCTATATGGATCAAAATCCATTGATGTATTGGTATGGGAAGATGCACCAATGGCCAGAGCTAAGTAGGCTGGCAATAAAGTGTCTTGTTTGTCCTATTCCCAGTGTGTCTGTTGAACGTGTGTTCAGTGCAGCTGTTGCAGTCATCACAGTGAGAAGGACCAGTCTCTCTCCTCAAAATGTGGAGAGATTGACTATGGTCAAAATGAACCAACATTTTACACCACACAATTACACCGTTTCTGAAACAGCAGCACAGGAGGAGGAAGAGGGTGATTAGTCCAAAACTGAATCAAATGTGTTAGCTGACCAACTTCTGGGTGAACCACCTGACTTTAAAGACTAACTCTACTTCCCGGACTAAGTATGCCAGTGCCCCCATAGAACTTTTAAAATTTTCTCGTTGAACTTAGTTTTTTCTTTGCAAAAAAAGATTAAAAAAAGAATTAGCTAGAGGAAATGTATTATTTTTGTGTCAGATTTATGCTGCCCCATACTTTGTTATGACAAATATATTGCCGGATTGCAGTTGGACCAGTGTGCATTGAAGACGCCTCCACAATTCCTTCATGACATTGGGGACAATTCCTGCCCCCCTTGAATGCCTTCTGCCTAATGCCTATCCCTTTTTGCATCACTTAGTACTAGAACGGCTGCCTCATATAATCATTTATTATGTACAGGACTGCCTGCCAACACAAAATTCCAATGTGTTGCCTGCATCAAAGAGGATTGAATACCCAATACCTGAACTACCCGTGCTTGCCTTGGATTGGATGAGGTAACTTCAACTATTGCAACTGTGAGTGACTGATTGTGTGAGTCATGATTTAAGTTGATTGATGATTTATATGGTGGCAGACACTCAGGGAGGATGTGTGTTGAACTGTAATATGGAAAATTTCTTGATATGATTATTGATTCGCATTGTTTGGGGTTTGAGTGATGGCCGCCAATTTTATTTTCCCTGTAGATAATGATCATCCCTTTCACACTTAGCCAGATTTAATTAATTGCAGGGGTTTTCTCCTTTGTTTCTTGTTCTTCCAACACCAGAACAGTCACTTTTGTTATCAAACAAAAAGCTATGCAAAATACTGCAATTGTGTTTCATTCTCTACTTGTTCTTCAACAGCAGTGCACTGCACTCCACATCTATCTTGCTTGGGACCTTGCGATTCATGATGATGATGACTGGTCTGGTACGGGTTTACTCAGAGTCACTAAAGACTGGAGGAGTATCATGTAAGGACTCAGAGCTGCAGGACTACCTTGTCAACAGCAAGAAGCAAGAAGTTATTGAGTATTGCCTTCAGTTCAAAGGTAAAGCAAGAGTCTAAAGCCTACTACTTAGCTATTTTGAATAGAGAGAGGTGTGTTTTGAAATGCTGCCCTGTGTGTGTATGTGTTAGACTTGTGGCAAAAGTGAAACCCTTCATGCTTTTTTGCTCTGCCTCTGAGTCTTCTTATCTTGATACACTCCTCATGAAGCTTACCTTCTTTCTGTCCTTCTCCTCAACTCTAAAATACAGTTTCTCTTTTACAATCCACAGGCCTTCTAGTCTACTTCACAAACAAAAGGTGAAAGCTAGTTGAGCTCAACAACACTCCTGCTTATCTACCGGACCAGTGCAGATAGGTCCCAAAGAGTGGACATTCCCAAGGAAAATACCGGCGCACCACCCAATTTTGCAATATGGTATCATTTTTCTTTTAACAATCATATTAACTAAGAGAAGTGGGTGAGTTGGTTCACTCTCTAACCTAGAAGACAGAACAATTGGATATATGTAAATTGCGTCTTGAAGGCAGAAGGACTGTTTGCAATGCATGTATCTGTACTCTGTCATACTCATTCCTTTGTTTCTTTCTAACACCAGATTGATGGCGAATGATGTGCTGATGCTTATTGCTCAGATAATGTTGGCCTTGTGTTGTAGTGTTTGTCTTTGTCAAACATTTCCCAAATCCCATTACCCATCCATGCATCAAATGCAATAGACAAATGCATACTTCACATCATCACTGTGAATTCAATTAAATAAATTACCTGGAACTGTACAGACTACATAAACAAAGTCACAGAGAGAACGCGCTACTCAGTGATTCACTATAGTGACAGAAGAAACAATCTGCAATGGCTTCTTAATTAATCAGCCAGAAACTAGAAACTGGATAAAACTATACCAACGTAAACTTTACTAAACACATAACTTACCTCTGAGTGTGAGAAGTATGTTATTTTGATTTTTTTTAGCATTGTAGAGCACAAACACAACAAATAATTAATACTCACTGAGCCCTGGAATCACAACGCTTACCCAGTCGAGCAGTTCCTGCTTCCTTTTGAGAATGTCGGCCCAGCAGTGCCTCAGCTGCTGGGCGGTGCGCCGAACCTCCCTATGGAGCCGCACACACTGATGCACCATCCCCCAGAGCCACTGACGCTCCCGCAGGAAGTAGCCGCTACCGGGCCTGCTGCCTGCTGCCAGCATAGAGGGGAGATGGCACTGCAAAAAAAAAAGTGCTACCACCTCCTCCTCACCAAAGATCGCCCGGGGCTACACACCTGGGTGGCGGCACAGCCCGCATGGAAGCCACCCCTCTGCCTTGGTGCTGGGTGGGGAAATAATAAACTAAGAAGGGAAAGGAGGGAAAGTAAAGAAGAAAGACGGAAAGAAGGAGAAATAAACTAAGTCAAAAAAGTCACAAAAACACAAAAAATGTAAACAAAAATTTTAACTACACAAACACGCACACTATAGTAAAAAGTAAAAATTAGGGTTAGAAAAGTAATGAAAGAGGAGGATGACAAAGATTAACAAGACATTAAAAATTAGGCCAAGCACCATAACAGAGAGCAGAAAAACAAAATGGCCATGCCAATGTGGATCGTGTGGTGCTGTTCACACATGATTTAGAATGCAAGCACACTACAGGACAGCGTAGTGCCATTCCCGTGCAATTTTGGAGTGAGCGGATGCACTCCGCCCGAATGCAGAACTCCGCTTAGTGCAGCAGAGATTGTTTGCGACTCCGCGGAATTCCACGTAGTGGGATTCCGCGTACTCTGCCCACCCCTAGCACTGATTACATGTCCATCACTGCACACTGGGGGGTATATTCACAAGAACGTGTGATAACTACCGCAAGAATAGCGTAATGCAACTTCCAATAACGCAGCCCATCACGGGAAAATAACCCTGTGTCAACGTGGAATTCACAACAAGGCGGTACCATGCGATAGCCTGCCGAAACCGCGGACAAAGTCTGCGATACAACCACCACGACGGAGATAAAAACACAAACCACAACACCAAAAAACAGGCGATGGGCCAAAGCGCGATAAGAAAACAGTGACAACCAGCGCGAGGGCAGCAATACGCACGCGCAATGCGGGAAAAAGCACAAGAACAGTATACGGAAAATGCCACAGAACAAAATACATCAACAGCGGAGTGCCACGGATGCACCCTGGCCAACTGCAGAGGACAACATGAACACCACAACATCCACGCACCATGGAAGAACAGAACCCACAGGCACACCACTTGAAAGAGACCAGTGGCAGACAAATCAGAGCCGCAGGAGCAACACACCCACCGTGCAGCATACGCACACAAGCAGAAGTGCACCCGGACAGTGACAACATCCCGGTACAAACAGCAACACCTCCACAACTGAACACAGGACACAACTGGATCTAAAAATGCGCACAACCTGGCAAATCACACCTGAAACCCCAGGGACATGTAACATGACGATGTACAATTACAACCTGTGACCTGCAAACATGTTTATTCACACATACAGTGCAATTGGACATCCACTACTGTCCCATGAATGCCACGGAGGGTCACAATGTGACGTGCTCATGAGAAGTAAGTGTCAATGATGGAGTCCCTATGGGTCATTCCTGCCACAGCTGCAGTGGGATGTGGGCCACCTGCCCCATCACCACCATCATCGTCCGGTACCTCTGGAACTGGGATCCATGGGGCCCTGGTGCGAACACAGATGTTGTGCAACACACAACATGCAATGATCATCTTGCACACGACGTCCGGGCTGTACAGGAGCTTCCCACCAGTGCCGTCCAGGCACCTGAAATGTGACTTCAACACGCCAAATGTGTGTTCAACGATGCCCCTGGTGCGTATGTGGGCCGCATTGTACTGCCTCTGGGCGGGTGTGTTCGGGTCTCGGAGGGGTGTCATCATCCAAGGGCAGAGTGCATATCCCTGATCACCTGGGACAGTGCAGGGAGAAAAGAGTCAATACTTGGTTCGGCAGGATGTGATGGCAGGCCCACCAATTCAGTGACGCCTGTGCTGGCTGGGGAGGTGTAAGCCAGCCCTCAGGGAGGAGCATGTGCTGGCAACTACACCAACAGTCATTAGGCACACAGACATGCAATGTCTGAACTACAAGGGGGGATGACTCGAGTCGCACAGGGCTAGTTGCCCCAGATGCACAGCAGCCGACACGGGCCCACCACCACGGGACGCTGACCTGCGGGAGACCAGGGTAGGGTCATGGGGGCAGAGCAGTGCCTCACATGTGTCATGGCCGCATTCCGCATCTCCACACGTTCAGCAGTTGTGTGGCTGTGGTGCCATGTGGAGTCTGTATTGGGTGCAGGGGTAGCCCTGGATGACCATGGAGTGGGGTAGTCGTGTCTGGTAGGGGGTCGTGTAGTTTAACATGTCGGATGTGGTTAGGTCACGTGTGCATCCCCACAGTTGTGCCTTGTGCGTTGGTGGCTATGGGATGAGTGGTGTGTTGAGTTTGTACTTGTTCCATATGTGCCATCCAGGAAGCGCTGGTTGATGATGGACTGTCGGAAGATGAAGGAATCATGCACACTGCCTGGGTAGTTGGCTACAACATTGGTGAACATTCCCCGGTGGTCCACTATTGCCTGCACATTGATGGAATGCGTGTGCTTCCTGTTGCGGTAGTGGTGTGCAGTATCCGCAGGGCGCACAAGTGGGACATGTGTGCAGTCGATTGCCCCCAACACGGCCGGGAATCTGGCTATGGCGTAGAAGCCTTGCTTAGTCTCCAGCTGTTTCTGCGCAGTGTTGGGGAAGTGAAGGTTCTGGGGTATGAAGCTGAGGATGGCATCCAGGACGGGTGTGATGAACTTTGATAGGGTTGGCTGTGAGACCCCTCCGACTCTGGCAGTTGTTGGTTGGAAGGTCCCAGAGGCCAACAGGTGCAGCACTGCCAGCAGCTTTGTCTGCGGAGGGATGTTTGATCTCTGCTGTGTTGGGACCGTCAGCCTGTGGGCAATGTGAGTCGGGATGCGGAGGATGGTTGTCCTTTTGAGCCTGTAGTGGGCAATGACTTCTGTGGGCGTTAGGTCTGTGAGAGTGGTGCATTTATGGTAGGTCTGCTGCCTTGCTCTATGCTGCCTCTGTGGTGGTCCGGGGGGGAGCGGGTCTGGGTCCTGGGGGGGGGGGTGGCGGTACAGGGGGTGGTGGCGGGGGGTGTTGTGGCCCTGTTGGGGCTCTGAGCTGCAAGTAGAGTAGCTCCATGGCGTCGTTTGTTCTTTGGGTATGGCTGTGTGCAGGACTCCGTTGCCTACTGCAGGTAGACGTCCTTCTTTACACCTGCTTGAGCCAGGTGTTAAATACCTGCGGCTAGCGCACCTCATCGCCTGTTTTGTGTTCTTATCGCAGATGTGGCTGGTCGTTGTGAATGTTGAGGTGTGATGTTGTCTCGACTTTTCACACGGGAACGCCTACTCTGCATCTCATTAGCGATATTTGCGGGGGTCCTCTGTGGCGATGTTTTTTGCGGCTGCTATCGCAGGTAAACTGGTGCTGTGGGCTGTTAACACCGGCTTGTGAATGGGGGGGGTAAATTTATCACAACTTTGGCTGCGATAAAGTGCCATTAATTCGGCGATAGCTTCTTGTGAATATGCCCCTGGATCTCTTTTGTGGAGGTTAGAGAAATTATATCTGCAGGTGTTGACACTGCTTAAACTTGTAATGGAGCTTGGAAGCATGCAACAGTTGCCATGTTCGCCATCGAGAAATCCCACACTGCTGCAAACATCTTGGAAGACTTTAACAACAAGGTCTTTGAGTGGCTGCGAGAAAGAGGGCTTAACATTGGATTTTTTGCCACGGAAAATGGCAATAATATAGTTAAGGCCATGGCAGATGGTGGCTATTTCAGGGTCCTGGGTTTGGCGCACTGCATCAACATCATTGTACAGGACTTTTTCAAAAAAGAAGACCGAGTCAGCAACTTGCTGTCCACCTGCAGAATAATCTGCACTCTTTTCAGCCATTCTTTTAAAGACCGGAAGCACTTGAGGGTCATTCAGCATGATAGAAAACCAGTTAAAGCACTCATACAGGAAGTTCCAACACATTGGAACTCAACATATTACATGTTGCAACTTCTGTTTGAGCAGTACAGACTGATCAATGAATATATCATGCAAAGAGGGGATGCAACTGTGAAAAGCATAATCATTGAGATCAACCAATGGGGCCTAGTCAAATGCCCTGACAGAGATGCTGCTGCCTTTTGAGGTTTTCACACGGGAAGTCAGCAAGGAGGACTGTACCATGGGCCAAGGAGGTGTCTGAAATGTCCGCAGGTATGGGCAAAAAAAGATGTGAAGGGGTTGGTGGAGAGCTTAATTCTTCCTTTATCTGTTAATGCAAGGGTGCAAAGAGACATTGTGTCATCCAAACATTATAGGTGTGCCACAATTCTTGATCCAGCACACAAACCATTGCTGGCCACTTTCATTCCTTTTTCAGATGGGGTCATTTCAAACTACAAGATGTGGATTGTTGAGCAAGCCAGTGACCTAGAAAAAGAATGGCTGTGAATTAGAGGCCCACTCCTATAGGACACAAGTTATGCATTGCAGCCTTCATCTTTAGAGTCTGAGGGCAGTGCTGTTGGCTTGCAGCAGCCAAAACCAACAACAAGAACACTGTCAACAACAGGAGCATCAACCCGAAAATTTGCAATAGTTTGGTTTCTAAAGGCAGGGCCTAAGTCCAGTGCAGAGGTGAAGAAAAAAGAGGTCTAGCAAGATGCAGCACCAATGACTATTGAGAGGATGGTCCAGGACTATCTGGATGACCCAACAGAAGTCTATCTGGATCAAAACCTATTGGTGCATTGGTATGGGAAGAGGCACCAATGGCCAGTGCTCAGCAGGCTGGCAATAAAGTATCTGGCTGGCCCGGTTGCCAGTGTGTCTGCTGAGTATGTGCTCAGTGCAGCTGGTGCAGTTGTCACAGTGAGAAGGACCAATCTTTTGCCTCAAAACATGTAGAGTTTAACCATTATGAAAATAAATCAGCACTTTATACCACCGAATTACACCATACCTGAAGTACGACAGGAGGAAGATGAGGGTGATTGGTCAGACTCAGGTCATGGTAGTAGTGTGTTAGCAAACCAATGTCTGGGCGAACCATCTGAGTTTGAGGACAAACTCTACTTCCTTGACTTGTACTGAGGCTTTGGCCACCATAGAACTTTCTATCGCCAAACTGCTTTGACAAAATTAAATAGCATTAGCTAGAGGAATATAACATTATTTTGTTTGTGTCTGACTGAATAATGAAGCCCCACCTTTTTAGACACATCTATGGCCGGAATGGTGTTGGACCGGTGTACAGTGAAGAAGGCTCCCCCTGACATTCCCCTCAAGGACATTGGTGAGACAATGCCTGCCTCCATTCCGTGCCTATATATCCCTTCTTTATTCCCCTAGCAGGACTGCCCCACAATATTTAATTTACAAGACTGGCCAATGTGTGTTTCGTGAGTCAAAGAGGATCAGCAATGTACCACCTTGCTTAAACTAGAACAGGTAAATGGCATGCAGCAAAGGTTGATATATATTATGAGTAATTGTTGTTTGTAAGTGTGTTGTTGAGATGATTGATTCATGTGGTGATGGCAGACAGTGAGAGTGGGTGTTTAAAAATAACTATTAAGCTTGATTGTGTTTGTGATGATTTACAATGTTGGTGGCCTAACAATGGGCGATCATTTTTTTCCTGAAGGTAAATTTCTCCTTCCCCTTTGACACCTAACAAGATTTGCTTGTCTGGTCTGCTTTTTTTTCTGGGTCACACTTCTCAAAGAGCTGGCCAGTCCCTTTAGCTAACAAACACAAATCTAGTCTACACAAAGAATTACTCCATGTTTCTCTTGTTGTTCATCAACAGCATTGCATCGCAGGTCACAATCTCTCTCATTTGAGTCGGGTGATTCAGAACTGGAGTCGGTACAGAGTTGAACATACTCGTTACTCAGAGTCAGGAGGATGATGTAAGCACTCACGGCGTGACTACTTCAACAACTGCCAGAAGAAGGAAGTTATCAACTTCACAGAAACCAACATGGTGATGACTCTAAGAGGCCTACTCAACTCTGTGAACTGGTGAGAGGTGCGTTGATTTTACTTGATCTGGGAAATGCAATAATGTTGCTGAGTGTGTGTGCTGACTTGCTATAATTTGAAGCTATGTGTTGGTTGGGTGGGGGCACTGCCTGTTGTTGGTAACTGGAGACAGACATATGGTGATCATCACATTATACGCACGCTAGGCAACATGTTATTTATGATCATGACAGTTGAGAGTTTGATGAGCCCGATACGTGTGGCCACTTGTCTGTGATTGTACTTGGTTGTTGTAATTGCTCCCACCTAATTGATCGCACATCAGTCATAAAATGAATGAGTGCAAAGGACTATTCTCTCTTGCTCTGCCCCTAGACTGAGTCTTCTTAGTGCACTCCTCATTACGTTTACCTTCTGTCTTTCTCCTTGAATCTACAATATAATTTTTGCTTTACAATCCGCAGGCCTTCTCTTCTCCTGCACAAAAGGCAAAAGCACCATAACACTCACGCTTACCTTACCGGTCCACATCAGCCAGGCATCCATGATTGATGGGCAATCCAAGAACAATGCAGCCAGATGAACCTCCCAATTTGGCAATACAATACAATTTTTCTTTTAATAATAATTTTTTAGAACTGTGCATGTTGTTCGCTTCACTCTTACATAATTTGCATTTACTATTTTTCAAACCTAGGTGACAGAACAATTAAATATATAATAATATAATATAACTTGGGTCTCTCTGGGGCTGACAGACTGTTTGCATTACATTTAAGTTAACTGTGTCACAGTAGTGATTCCTTCATTTTCTTTTCCTCCCATAATAGATTGAGGATGGTTGACTGCTTATTGTCCAGATGAATATTGTCTTTGTGTATTGTTTGTCTTTGTCACACCTTTTCCAAAATCCCCTTTCCTATCCATTCATCAAACCCCTAACCCTCTTTCCCCGGGTTGTGTGATTTATTAAGATGTGATTCAATAATTGACACCATTATTTGAACAGACACTTGGTGGGGCAGATGTGGTGAAAGCAACACCAACGCAGTGCAGGATCTTCATTTCTTTTGGAAATGGTGGTCTGCAGGGGGGGCAGCAATGAAGGATTGGTGGCTGGCAGCTGCTAGCGGACTGCAGCGTCGATGTGGAGAGGCTGGAGGCTAGTGCTGGTGCTAGGCTGAGGCACTTGGCAGCTGCCTACTCCTCCTCCAGGGCCACCAGCTGCTGGTACTCGGCCCTAATCATCTCCTGCTTCTGCTGATGCAGCCGGGCTGCTGCATCCTGGCAAGATGGACAATGTTGACCAGGAGTAGCTAGAAAGAAAAAAGACAAATTGTAAACAATGCTCTGTGCAAAAAACTTGTTTAAAATTATGTAGTGGGTGACACACTAGCAGTACATTGCTGGTCCCCTAGGGCCATTCGATTTGATGTGATTAGACTCACAGCCATTACCCGCACATGCCTCTCATAAAACTAAAGGCAAATGACAAATGCACTAACTGTCTGAAAGGAATTAAGGCAGAATAAACGCAGCAGAAAAACAGTTAAAACTAACTAAATAAACAATCACTTTGTGTGGAAAAAATAAAAATAAATTACTTCTCATTAATGAGGAAGGCATTATGCACTATGGAGTACAAGTATTCTCTCTTGTTGTGCTAAATTAGTTAATGGAGGTATGCCTTAGCTGGCAACCTAGTTGTAGTCGTACTTTGCTAGCCCCTGCAGTCTGCAGCTGGGGCAGCTGTAAAAGACAATTATCTTATTCTAGTGGCCTTGCTCTTCTCCAAAATGCCTTTAAATTTCACCCTGACTACAAGGCAGATGAATAATATGAATGATACACGTCTCGTATAAAATCAATCAATCTTGCGGGCATCCTATCTACCGCTAGCAGACGGTGGGAAAAGTGATGTACTGCAGTACAGGGAAAGGATTAAGAAACGGGATATAGCTTCGGCACATTCATAACATAATATCTCATCCACAAAAGTCCAGCAATTATCCATTCATCATTGCATTGTTCTTCTAGTTTTCTTAATCTTCAACCTTGGCTTTGATACGCACCATTTAAGCTTTACATTCTCTCATCTAGCCTTTCACTATAGAAAACCATCCATCCATATATATCCAATCAATCCATCCATCCAAACATAGCTCTCAATGAACCAGGCTTTCACCAACATCCATTCACCCATCCATGCATCCTTTCACCCATTCACTCATCCTGCTTTGCCTTTAACCCACCGCACATTCCTTTCACCCACCCAGGCAGGCAACGTTTCACCTATACTCTTTCACCCACCTAGACAGGCATCCTTTCACCCTAATACCCTTTCATCCATCCTGCACCTAGCCATGCAGATTCCTATCATCACCCACCTATATGCATCCTTTCACCCACGCATCCTTTCACTCATATTACATAGATTTCACCCATCCTTCCTCTTTCCATCCTGTTTTCCCTCTCCCATCAACCCGTCATTGTTAAAGTTCATTTTTGAACCTTTGTCTGCTGAGTTGCAGATAGAAGAGGCCATTACTACTCAACTCCCACTGTATCTTCTAAAGTAGGGTGTTCATAAAAGTCAACAGCAATGCCGTTACAGTGAGTATATTACTATTTGTCAATAAGGAAGCAATGTGACTTACCACTGCCAGCCCCTGCTGCCGCTTGGACTCCCCTCTCATTGACCGCTGCCTCGTTTCCTCTGCTGGTGCTCTCACTGACGGACTGGCACTGGCAGTCTGTGTGGCTAGAAAAAAACATGACACATTTTGGATGCCAGACAGTTATGTCTCCTCTGATTATTATACACTACAGTTCGGTTAAAGTATCTTCTTTCAAAAATTCTAAATATCACTTTGGGCATTTTGTTGGTTGCTATTATTGAAAAAACATGTATTCAAGTCAACCAAAAACATTTTGTGATGGAGGGCTGAAGTTATGATGAATCTGAGTTTTTGAAGCGAAATAAAGGGGTGCAATAATTGATCAATGACGGACATTTGGTCTTGATTGGTAAATGCAATGGGGCCGTCCTCCTCGTACTTCAAGCCATGCTGCACTGTCATCAACTAACTGCTGCTATACTATACTATATGATATATCATTGGGCGGTCCACCATGGCCACTATCTCGTTTTACTGTTTAAGCAAGAAAAATGAAGCCTTCTTAACAAACATGCGTAGAACACCTAAAATGGGTTCTCTGAGTCTTACAGTAACACCTGTCCACAAGATTTATAAGGGGAGAGGGAAAGCTGACAAAGCAAAAGAACTACAGTGAGACTAGTACAGACATTTTGAAGTCAAGTAGAAAAACTTGAAATATATAAAATTAGTAGATAAGGAGAATTTAAGAAACAGAACGAAGATGAGTTGAAAAAAAATTAGGAGATAGGCACAGTAAAATGGAAAAATTATTCTAAATATGGAGCTGTAAAAGTTAGGCAAATAATAATATTAATACCTGGAGGACTTACTGAGGCCAGCAGAGCCATCTCCAGCGGCTCTCGTGGAGACACCTTCAGCTCCCTAACCCGCCTCGGTGCTATCCCGCTTGCCTCAGGATGCTGATGTAAGAAGTAAACAAAATAAATTTAAAAAAAGATTAGTGGTACAGTTAATAATTCCCCCAAAAATATTTTGACAGGGAGAGCCAAACCCAGTACCCTGAAGTTTTCTAAATCAGATCTCTTCTCCTATTAGTATCATAGACCTAGTCCTAATTACCTAACCCTATTCCAAATTTCCTAAACTATATTTTGGAACTACTGATAATAAATTGCAACAAATGATCTTTGCTTCTCACCTCATTCTCTCAGTGTAGGAAAGTATCCCTTTTTGCATGGTTGCCCCCACTTTTTGCCTAAATGTTGATGTACTTTGACTGAGTGTGCCCTGGGTTCCTGCCAACCAGGTACCCAGGGCCTATGTTCTTTCCCTCACACTGTGCTGTTGCAAAACCCAATTTTCAACTCTATGGCCACATGTAAGCCCCTTGCAAAAGGTACCCTAAGTACCAAGGGCACTGTGACCAGGGAAGGCCTCTAAGGGCTGCAGCACTTATTGTGCCACCCTTAGAGGCCCTTTACACACACACACTGCCTTTGCAGGCTGCGTGTTTTGGTGCAGAAGAAAGTGAAGAGTCGACAGGGCACCCATCCATGTGTGCCATGCCTACAACCCACTGCCCTGGCATAGGTAAGCCACCCCTCTAGTTAGGTGCACTATACCAGTGGTGAGGGTACAGGTGCATGAGCCCTGTACCCTACAGAGTCTAAGTTAATTCTTAGACATTGTAAGTGCAGTAATGCCATAATGAGTATATGGTATGGGAGTTTTTCATCACAAATTCCACAGCACCATAATGCCTTACTGAAATCTGGGACTTTTAGTATCAATCTTCTCAGCACATTAAACCTTCACTGATGCCAGTGTGGGATTTAATGCCAAATGCACTCAAAGGGCATCTTAGAGATGCCCCCTGAAAAACGACCTAGCTCTAGTGTCCTGGCTGAGTAGCTGCATGCCAGCTGCCACCACCAGACATGTTTCGGACCCCTGGGTCGAGAGCCTGCCACTCTCGGGGTCCTGAAATAAAGCACATCCTGGGACGAGGCGCCAAGCCTCCTTCCCCAGGATGGGCAGAGTCCACAAAGGGCTAGCTTCAAAGGCTTGCCGCCTTTTTGAGCTACCCCAGCCCTTTGCATGCTCCCAGAAACTGGCCCCTACAGGTTCTGACCCCCACCTTGGGTGGGAGACTCGGCAGAAAAACCAAGTTAGGAAGAGAGGTGTGCCCACCTTTGCCAATTCCACCCCTCAGGTGGGGGAGGCGAGGTGAAGCACAACTCTCAGTCCCCGCCATCTTGCAGATGGGGGGACCCTGCCAATCAGAGTGAGGCTTATACACCCCTCCCACTGGAGGGTGGCATAATAGGGGGTGTATCTACCCCAAGGAAGGTACCTATTGGTCCCGACCCTTACCTACCTGTAACACCCCTACATTTAGTATTTAGGGGCAACCCTGAACCTGGACTCCTCAGAACAGAGCCGAAAAAAAGAAGCAAGAAGAAGAAGGACCGAACAGCCGTGCGGAGAGAAGAGGAGGACACCAACTGACTTGGCCCCAGTTCTACTGGCCTGTACCAACCTCAGAATCCTCCAACAGAACCTCGGTATGTCCTGCAGCCAGCAGTCCTCGAAAACCCAGAGAACCTGCCGTTGCGACTAAAAAGAACTTTATCTCTGGTGAGCACCGGACTTGCTCAAAAGTAACCGACTCTGACTCCGGCTGACTCCATGAGTCTCCACCACTCCACTCCTGGCGCCCCGAGCCTGAGTGAACCAACATCCTAAGATGGTCCACCCAGCAATCCTATCCTGGTTCTCAGTTGCCCCTGAACCTCAACAACTCCAAACCAAACCTGCAGCCAACAACTGGAAGGTCCCCTCCACTACGACCGAAGGCAACTCCCTAACCGACTTGTAACCGAAGTGGTCCAGAAAGAGCAACCGCAACAGTCCGACCAACTCCTTCACCGAATGCTTGCGGTCAGAAGACGATGACTCCCAAGGACGCCATTTGCCTCAACAGCAGCTGACCGACTCCGAGGGAACCTCGACCGAATCTGCAACATCAGCCGAGACCGCATCCTACACCGGGCCGCCCCTGTGCCACTGGTGATGTAGTTCATGTGTTGGCCATTGGGCCCTACAGTGCTGACTTCGCCCCCAGGAGCTTTTGTTCCCCAATCTAGTGGCCTGCTCGCCGCAGTCCCCAAGCCCACGAGCGTGCTTAGCCCGTTGGCTAACATGTGGTCCCTGGACTCTGTGCCACTGGTGGTGCAACTCAAGTGCCCATTTGATCGAATCTTACACACGGACCCGTAAACCCAGTTCTGCATTCTCAGGATTAAATGTAGCTCTTGAGTAGTACTGTAAACCTGTATTGCGTTTGCAAAATGCATTGTCTACTTTTTCATTCCCTGAGGAAATGCCCCAGCCTTGCATCTAGAGATACCTGGCTGCGAAAGAAAAGTAATTGCAAAGATAATTCTTACTATCTGCAAATACAAAGTGATTCTACTGTAAATTAATTCACTGCATCCATTGCATATGCTTGCAAAGTATTTTTATACTTACATGTACCAGGCCTGGCTTGGTTCTAGACAATAAATATAACTAAATAATATTTTTATACAAAACAATTGGTCAAAGTTCAGTTCTTGAGTGTGTGAAATCATTTCCTGCTTGAGTTGTACAATAAATGCTTATCACTACCCTCTGATAAGGCCTTACTGCTCACCCAGGCTACCACAAATAGAGAGTAAGGTACTGTCTACTTTAACATCTGTCTACATTTGGGGTTCCACTGGACTCTGTGCACACCATGCCTTACTTTGATACAGTATATACAGCGCCAGCTTCCTACACTCAGTCTCAAGTTTTTCAACCTCCAATGACGGGGCAACTCATTCTGCAATTGTTTTCAATGCATAGATGCATCCATACTACTACACATCACTAGGAAGGTTCTTGGGCTTTAGACTGTACTTGCTACAAAAAAGAAAGGTAAAGAGACAGCGCCAACTCCTTAATACCATGACCACTATCCTAGAGATAGGACAGAGGAGTCTCTGCATGACTTCCTAAATAATCAGCCCATGTGAGTGCCAACAAGTAAGATTAGGTAGCACTGATCCCTGTCTATATGATGATCAGTGATCACATAATATTATTTGTAACATAAGCTTAACTTACCTGAGTGTGAACAGCATGCTTGCTATTTGGGAAAACAATATATGCAAGAACACACAAATAATTATTTATTACCTAGTGAGTGCCGCAACCTCCACACCCAGCAGGTCACGAAGGTCCTGCTCCCTATCTAGAAGGTCGGCTCACCGGTGCATCAGCTGTTGTTGGGTGCGCTGAACCCCAGAACTGTGGCACACAGCCCGGTGTACCCTCTCCCAGCACTGCTGAGGCTATCGGATGCCGTAACCACCTCCAGGCCTGCGGCCTGCTACCAGAGTGGAAGGGAGGTGACGCTGCATGTACAAAAAGGAGCACAGCTACCTCCACCTTGGAAAAATGGCACGGGCTGCGCCCCTTCAGCATGCCCCCGACCGCAAGGTAGGCTGCTGGTGCTACAGCAGTGTCTGGTTTGGGGGTATCTGGCACTGCCGCTCCCCCGCTCTGCCATGGTGCAGGGTGGGGGGAAGAGAAGAAATAGAAAGGAAAAAGAAGGAAGGAAGGAAAAAGTAAGCAAGCAAAAAATAAATGTACAAAAGCCACACAAAAACACCAAAAAATTGAAAAACCATCAAATACAAAAACACAAAGACACAGAGTATGGTAATAAATACAAATGAAGGGTAGATATGTTTCAGAGAGGTAGGATTAAATAGATTAAGAGGCATTACAAAAGTAGGCCGTAGAACCATAAACATAGCAAAAAACAAGATGGCCGCACCCATGCAAACGGTATGGTGTCGTTCGTGTGCGATTTCCGGTGTGAGAACACACTTTGCTTTATGTATGGCATAAAATGTCACGCAAACAGGTGCGGCAAGTGGAATTCCGCGTTGCTTGCCTAAGCGAACTCTGCCCAGGCCTACACAAAACTCCCCAGGAATTGCTGACGCTTTACAGACACTGCGAGCCCAGGATCCTGAAGCAGATTCATACAAAGGTGCCCTTTGCACCAGAAGTGGCATTATGGTATCTTGTTTGTGATGCTGTCCAGGCAGATTGCGGTGGAGAGCTGGACTTGTGCAAATGTGCTCATTTTAAGAGATCACGGCCCAGATTTATGAAGCCTTTGTTCTGCCATTGCGGCACACAAGGCAGTACAAGGCAATGCAAGTGCTTCAGTGAGCTTTACTCAGCCACGCAAAGCCACCTTGGGCAAGATTTAACACTTATTCATGCAGTGCAGTGCAGCGGCCGCAAATGCTGCACTGCGTGAAAAGGAGAGAGGAGGAGAGAGCCATATTTACAGAAATATGGCACTCTCCTCCCCTTTCCCTAGCACCGGTGCTGGAATCAGCTGCTGTGTGCCAGGGAGACACCTTTGCCCCATAGTACACCACGGGTGCCTGCATTGGTGCTAGGCAGCACATAGTGCACCAGCACGAGGAGAGAGCATGAATGTGTCATAACTTAGTAATTATGGCACATTCCTGTTCTTTCCCGATCACGCAGCTCAGTGCAGAAAAGTGTCTTGCTGCGTTGCTCTGTGTGACTTGTTAGCATATCTGGCCACTAGTGAATGGTGATAGGATGTGCACTTTTCAGAGCTTCAAATAAACATATTATGTCCTGGCAGGACAATGCCTTATGTTTAAAACATTAATCCATGTTTTGAAGAAAATATAAGATATTTCACAGGGTATATCACAGTAACCGTGGTGCCGTCCAAAGGTGCCCCCCAGGTCCCATAGTGGAGGGCCAGGGGGTAAGGGAGCCCTGCTAGGGGCCCCCAAAGACACTTGGCGACAGCCTTCCCATGTCGTAAAAAGGTCGACATGAAAAGGCTGTCGGAAAGTGCTAGTATAATCCCCGATGGCAGAGCCGAGCCTGGCTCCGCCGTTCTTGAGCCAGTCGGAAGCAACGCGGACGGTCCATCAGCCCGATGCCTCCGTACTCTGCATCGTAATGTGGCGGGCAGACCGAAAGGGGCAGATGTTTGGAGGACTGCAACCGACGTCATAGTCAGCCCCTAAATTAAATTTACACCATACATTTTTTTGTTAATAAATGATTTCTAAATAAAAAGAAAAATCTGTATGAAAATTAATTTTGTATTTTATTCATATTAACATTTGTAGCTATTTTTGATATGTGTTTAACATAGTTATTTTTTTATTTTAAATAATAAATATATTTAGTTTTTTTGTACATATTCATATTTTTCTTTATTTACTTTGATTTTCAAATAATTATATTTTGTTTAAGATATAATGTTTGTTTTTAATGTTTTACTGACTGCTGTGGGAATAGTACATTTTACCCCTCCACTATCCAACACTTTCCCTACTGCACTATTGACTGGAGTGGGAATAGTACATTTTACCCCTCCACTATCCAACACTTTCCCTACTGCACTATTGACTGGAGTGGGAATAGTACATTTTACCCTTCCGCTATCCAACACCTTCCCTACTGTTGCACTGACTGGAATTTTACGCCTCCATATTCCAACACTTACCCTACTGTTGCACGGACAGGAGTGGGAATAGTAAACTTTACCCATCCGAAATCCAAAGCTTTCTGTACTGTTATATTGACTGGAGTGGGATTAGTAAATTTTACCCCTCCGCAATACAACACTTTCTCTACTGTTGCACTGACTGGAGTGGGAATAGTAAATTTTATCGAACCGCAATCCAACACTTTCCCTACTGTTGTAATGACTGGAGTGGGAATAGTAAATTGTACCCATCCCCTAGCCAACACTTTCTCTACTGTTGCACTGACTGGAGTGGGATTAGTAAATTTTACCCCTCCGCAATACAACACTTTCTCTACTGTTGCACTGACTGGAGTGGGAATAGTAAATTTTATCGAACCGCAATCCAATACTTTCCCTACTGTTGTATTGACTGGAGTGGGAATTGTGTGCAGTCATAACTGACTGATTTATTAAGAGATAGTTCTTCTTTAAGCCATACTGCACATCACAGCATGAGAGGTAGCAACCAGATAAAATCAATAATATATCTCATCCCTAACACTTCATGCAGTATCTCAGTGGGAAAACAAAGCAATCACAAGGAGATGATGGACAGAGCGCTGAAAAGGTTCAGACACTCACCTCCAACCACTGTTCTGGGTTGAATCCATCATCGTTCTTTAGCTCACTTCGCCACCCCAGTTCAGACACAGCTATATGCAAATCAGTCTTGACCCAGTGCCTCATGGGAACAGTCCAGCCCGAACTGCAAGCCATGTCTCCCCTGGAACAGAAACAAGCATCCTGGGACCGGTTTCGGTATAACAGCCCTCATCAGTCAGGCTAGCTTGAATCCAGTGGCAAAGTGAGCAAGAGACCCACGTCTGGGCATACCCTGCTGACTTAGGGCGAACAAAGCAAACACAAGGAGATGATGGACAGAGTGCTGAGACTTTTCAGACACTCACCCCCAGTTACAGATCTAGGTTGAATCCATCATCGTTCTTTAGCTCACTTCGCCACCCACGTTCAGACACAGCTATATGAAAATCAGTCTTGACCCTGTGCCTCATGGGAACAGTCCAGCCCGAACTGCCTAGCTGGCTGGCTGATGAAGGGTGATGCCCTGAAACCGGTCCCAGGATGTTTGTTTTTCGGTCCAGGGAGGACCTGGCTTGGCAGTTTGGGCTGGACTGTTCCCATAAGGGACTGGGTCAAGACTGATTTGCATATGGCTGGGTCCAAACAGGGGTGGTGTGGTGAGCAAAAGAATGATGCATTAAAACCAGATCCTTGTGTCTGGGGTGAATGTTTGCATCATCCAGCATTCTGTCCATCAATTGTTTCTTTTGCATATGTCGTCCTAAGTGGGAAGGGTATGCCCAGACGTGGATCCCGTCCTCACTACACCACTGGATTCAAGCTAGCCTGGCTGATGAAGGGTGATGCCCTGAAACCGGTCCCAGGATGCTTGTTTCCGTTCCAGGGAGGACCTGGCTTGGCAGTTCGGGCTGGACTGTTCCCATTACGAACAGGGTGAAGACTGATTTGCATATGACTGGGTCCAAACTGGGGTGGTGCGGTGAGCAAAAGAATGATGGATTAAACCCAGATCCTTGTGATTGGGGGTGAATGTTTGCATTGTCCAGCATTCCGTCCATCAATTGTTTCTTTTACGTATCTCAATGGGGATACACTGCCCAACTCCCCCTGAAGAATGTATTCTCTGCTTCCCCAATTGTGTCTAAAATTGTGTACCCCCAGATCTCACAATCAAAAGTGGAAAGGGGAACACACTTAGCTTTATAGATATCAATAATAGTTCTCACAGTCTTTTGACCCAGGCACATAGAAAAGTCATTAACTCCGGCGCATTCCCTCCTAAGGTTTCCAATGTTCTTCTTTAGGAGGGGATGCCAACTGAGCTTGTGATCTATTCAAATTCATAGATAAGTAACATTTTTGACTTTACTTAAGGTCTGACCTTGGACAGAAAAAGTGGTGCTTTCTGTATTTTTTAACCTAAAACCATGATATGTGACTTTTTAAAATTAGTAACTGTTGGACTTGGCCCTTTTTGCGGGGTCATCCCTAAACTTTTTGCCTTCCTCCTATATTTTTTCTGACCTGTTGTTGGCTGTTTTATGACTCTGGGCACTTTACCACTGCTGATCACTGCTAAAGTACATATGCTCTCCCCATTGTAAATTGTGTTATGGATTAGTGACTCCATGATTGGATGATTGGTTTACTTGTCAGTCCCTAGTACAGTGCACTGAGTGTGCCCAGGGCTTGTAAATCCGAATGCTGCTGGTGGGCTTGCAGCACTGGTTGTGCCACCCACAGAAGCAGCCTGTAAAAGTGTGTCTAAGGCCTGCCACTGCAGAGCCGGTGTGCAGTCTGGTACTGCCATGCTGACTGGGCAAGTGCACCCACTTTCCAGTCCCTAAACCTTCCCTTTTCTTCATGTCAGACACCCCTATGGTAGGCCCAAGGGCAGGGTGCATTGTAAGTATAAGGTAGGACATGCCCTGGTGTGTGTGGCATGTCCTAATAGTGAATTACAGCCATTTTCGTTTTTCACTATTGCAAGGCTACCTGTTCTCCATAGGCCAGAATGGGCAGTTTTGATTATTACACCTTATAATCCTAACTGACCCAGGGAACATGGTAAAAAACGAATTTAGTATGCCTGAACTCAGAATGATAAAATACATCTTTTAGTGAAGTTGGTTTTAACATTCTGTGTTTGAAAATACCACTTTTAGAAAGTGGGTATTTTCTTGCCTAACTATCCAAGTCTGCCTCTGCTAGCTTGTGTATTCCTTGTCTGGAGATTGAGTGACAGGGGTTGGGGGTGGCTACAGGAGACAGGGTGAGTCAGCACAGGGCTGAATAGAGAGATCTGCATCCAGAGTGGAGGGAGGAGTTGCACCTGGGTCTGAATAGGGCTGTGCCTGCCTTCCACAATGCTGGCTCCACCTCCTGCCGGGCGGCTGAGCACTCTGCCCCACATTCTGAAAGGAAAGAAGGAGTCCTGTAAACAAAGTGCTCCAGGACTGACCAGAACTCGTTTTGGACTAGGCAAAGGCCTCTCTGCCTTCAGAGAACAAAGAAAAACTGTGTATAAAAAGGGGACCCAGACCCCTAGGAAATTAGATCACTTTGGGAAACAAGAAGAAACCTTTGCTGAGGAGAGGAACCAGAAGAAACTGAGGAGAGACTATCCCTAAGCTGAAGTGCTGCTTGGGGATTGGCCTGCAGTGGTTGCCTGACTGCCAAAGAAAGGAGAAAGGACTTTGTGTGCACTTGTATTCAACTTGTGAAGGATCTCCAAGGGCTTGAGAAAAGAGCTTGCCTCCTGCTGAAGTCTCAGGGACAACAGACTTCAACCCCCAGCTCCCCAAGAATCCTTTGGAAGTGCCTGCTGCTGTTTTGGGCCTTCTGAGGGACTGTGTGTCTCAAGGAGCTGGAAGCGCGACTCAAGAGGGAGAAGCGTGTCGCAGCCTCTGCCGTCGCATCACGGAGATGACGCCGTTGTAGCTGTCGCATTGCACTGCATCTCAAGAAACGTCCCGCAACCCCGAAGAAGCGTGTCGCCGTCGCAGCCGCTGCCGTCGCATCGTAGATGTCGCCGCTGTAGCTGTCGCATTGCACCGCATCAAGAGAAGCGTCTCGCAACGAGGAAGAAGCGTGTCACCGTCGCAGCCGCTGCCGTCGCATCGTAGATGTCGCCACTGTAGCTGTCGCATTGCACCGCATCAAGAGAAGCGCCTCGCATCCACGGAGAAGCGTGCCGCCGTTGGAGCTGCTGCCGTCGCATCACGGAACAAGGGTGTCGCCACTGCAGTTGTCGCATCGAGCGGAAGCGTCTCGCAACGTCGGAGAAGAGTGTCGCCGCCAAAGCCGCTGTCATCGCATCACGGAACAAGGGTGTCGCCGCTGCAGCTGACGCATCGAGTCGAGACTTCTCGCAACATCGGAGAAGCGTGCCGCATCAGGAAGAACTTGACGTCTTTATTTCTTTGCACCGGATCTTTGCCGCATCTCCATCTCTGCAACACTTTCGTTGTAGTAACGTGACGCATCGTAAGGTACATTGACTCAAAGTGTCGCATTTTAAGATCTGAAAAGAACTAATCTAAACCGACCATTTTAAGTACAGTATTGTGGATTTTTGTCGTTTATGGTCTTGTGTTAAATCTATATAAAAGATACTTATTTTTATAATACAACTTGTGTGGTGTCCATCTGTAGTGTGTCCCTTGATTACTGTATGTGTTCACAAATGCTTTACACACTGCCTCTGAGATAAGCCTGTCTGCTCGTGCCAAGCTACCAAGGGGGTGAGCAGGGGTTATTTTAGGAGTGTACCCCCCTACCCTGACTAGAGGCGAGGGTCCCTATTTGTCACAAGTACCTACCTGTGCCAACTAGAGACCCCCAAATCTAACAGTAACCAAGTCCAAACTGCCCATAAAACCAACAAAAAAAAATAAAAGCTGTTGCAAGTTTCTGGCAGTGCGGGCAATTAGAACAGCATCATCTGCATAAAGGAGAGCCGGGAGCAGTCAATGCCCGGTTCAAGGAGCGCATTCTCCAAGCTATTAATATACATAATGAAAATAAAGGGAACCGAAATGCAGCCCTGCCGGACCCCCCCCCCACTAAGAGTAAAGTGCTTAACGCATGATCCATCGCTGCCGTAGTGGTCTGATACCGTCAGCCCACAATGTAAGTCCCTAAGAAAATTAACCAAGATTGGATCCACCCCCATGGAACTCAGCTCTGCCCAAAGCTCCTCTCTGTTGACCTTGTCAAAGGCAGAGCTGAGGTTGATGAAGGCAAGATGAAGGGACTACTTATTGGTCTGAATATATTGATTAATGACCAGGTGGAGATTGAGATTCTGCTCCACCATGCCCCGCCCTGTACGAAACCCATATCGGCCATCGGACAGTATTTTCCCTTTCGCTGCCCAATGGGTTAGCCTTTTTAATAAATCCCTACCTATGATCTTAACCTCAACCTCTATCAGGGAGATAGGCCGATAACAGGTAGAGTCACTTATGTCTCCCTTCTTACACGCAGGCCTCGGGAAGGGGACAACTGATGGTGGCATATCTGTAAAGAGTAAGCAGAGGTGCGCAAATATCTACTGAGGTCTTAAATAAGTCATTGGGGACTCCATTGCCCCCCGGTGCTTTTCCCACATGCAGAGATAAAACAGCATCTCTGACTACTTCCCACTGCAGGGTCAGCTTCCCACCCCACACAGGAAGGAAGACGAAGGAAGTGAAACATCCCCCTGATATAAGGAAGAGAAATGGTCCACCCAGACCTGAGTAAGGACTAGAGGTGATAAATCAGATGTCTTATCCGTCTTGAAAAAAGGGGTGGTTAACCATCTTCCAAAATAATATACTATTTTTCTTAGTACTAGCTCCTCCGAAAGCTCATTTTTTAGTTCCAATTTCTTGAGTTTGAATACGGCTTTGTACATAGCCCTACAAGCTCTTATCACCCCTCTATCCTGTGATTGTTTTTTCAGCGCTAACAAGAGGGCTTTATGGGCATTAGTACAGCCTTTATCAAGCCGATGACAAAGTGTCTCAAAATTGGTCCTTGCCGGTTTAGAAAGAGCGTTTTTTATGTAAGAGATTTTATTATATGCCCAAATAGTTTCATGATGGGGAGCTTCAATATTCAGACAAGTTTGAAACTCCACAAAACGGGTTGTTACTAGTTTGCTGGTAAAAACCTGGGGAATAAAATTGCCCCACTTCAGTCTTTGTCCCTGAAATGGTGAACTGACTTGAGTTTTGAGACATTGAAAGAATTCCACTTGTTTGAGTTCCCAATAAAAGATAGCAATTTATTTATTTATTTATAAAGTTTTATATAGCGCAAACATGATCCCGAAGGATATCAGAGCGCTTTACAATTGGCGGGAAGAAAAGGTAATAAATGCAGTATCGGCATCAAATAAGAATACCAAACAGAACAGTTACAAACAAAAGGGGTCAGCAGATAATACGACAGAACTGGTACATATCGAACTAGGAAGGGAGCAGATGATAAGTTAAAGAAGAATAGCACCAACGCCGGCCTTAAAGGTGTAAGTCCAATCCCTTAGAGCAGAGGATCCAAACCCATTTAAGGTAAGAACTTGTTCATCAGGAATCTTCCAATTGAAAAGCAACCGTGGAGGAGATTCTGCGTACTTCCGGTGGGAGAGAGTTCCAGATCTTCGGGGCAGAGCCTGAGAAAGCTCGGTGACACGTTCTCTTTTTGCGAAAGATCTGTGGTTTCAGGAGGAAAGAGTTAGCACTTCTAGAAGGTCTACCACCTCCGGATAATACTAGCTTTTGCGCTAGATAACTGGGTTTTTTTTAAATGGAGGGCTTTGTGAGACAGGCAGGCAATCTTTAGCTGTATTCTTGCTTCGTAGGGCAACCAATTTAGGGATTTCAGGACTGGGGATATGTGCGCATTTCTTTTGGTACCCGTAACCAATCTGGCTGCAGCGTTCAATGATGCCCTTAGCAATAAGAGGGTTATGGTCACTGGCGATAATATGGACCATGGAAAACAATTTAAGAGAAGAAAACAGCCCCCCTGAGACATGAATGTAATCAATATGAGAGCCACAGCTATGGCCCGAAAAGGTAGGGGCAACCATGCCCATGAGCAGGATCTCAAGACTCATAAGACTAACTAAATTATAATTGTCCGAGAGCTCGTTCCACATGTCCCCTTGTGTAGAATGCTTAAGGTGGAATTGTGCCTGAAAATCGGCATCTTCTTGGACACCTCCCTCATAAAGAGAGCATCCTCTGCATAGATGGAGATTGAAGCCAAATATCATCAGAGTAATATGGGAGCTTGAATGTCCAGAAATGAAAGAGTGAAGGGAAGTGCTAAGTGATGTCAAAACGTCCCCAGTTACTGACCTTTAAATCGCATCATAAACATTTATACACAGAATATTACAATTGTTTTTAAACAAGAGAAAAACTCCCAAAATATGGGAAGAACAAGCCTTGATTACTTACACTTTCAGGTCTAATTTCAGAAATGTCACAAGGCCCCCACTAGCTCTCCCACTTGGCAATGGCATGGCATTATTAGAAAATGATTCACACCCCGTCCATATGGAGCTCCCCTCTAGTGTCCCAGGTCTCCTGGAACACTATAATATCATTAAGGGTGAAGACCTTTACCGATTCGTGATCCCAAACTTCTCCCTCAGGCCAGCACTATTCTAGGAGATAACTTGGAAAGCCTTGGGAGAAGTGGGTAACACAACGGGGAGGTGTTGGGGTTCTGGTTTGGAATGTTTGGGGATGTTCCTTGCTGATGTTCCCTGCGTGGAACAGAGAATGTACAGGTTTGGCAGTTGCTGCCTGAGAGCTGCCTGAACAGGACGAATAAACAAAGTACTTACGTGAGCCTGTGTACTTCTTTTCATTGGCGACGAGTTGTCCTGTTCCTGGCCTCCCCTTCGTTTTGTGTTCCGGGTTGCCTGCTGCCGGCTTCCTGGAGTCACTGGAGTGTTCTACCTGCTGCCTCCGCCTTCCTGTTGTTTCCTGTGATCCTGCTAGCCGAGGGATATCTTTGTTGCTTGTTGTTCCCATCTCGGTGCTGCCTCTGCAGACAGTGTCTGTCCTTGCCGGCATTAAGGTACTGTTTCTGTACAATAACAGGAGGTTCCCGCACTTGCTCATCGCATCTTGTGCTCGCGCGCTTGACGTAGCCTGCCAGCCCGGTGCCTGACCCATCTGTACGTTCCTCCGCAACGTGACGGCGTTGCGTGCAGCCATTTTGAATAGTCGCGTTCAGCTTCTCTGTCACCATGGCAATCTTGATGTTTCCCGGTCGCTAAGGCGCACAGCTGTTTGTGACCCGTTCACTTTATGCACAGTTCGGTCACATCGCTGATGCGCACAGCCTGCAATTTCCAGTGATTTTTCTCGTTCAAGTTACGTGCACAGCTCGTGCTACACCGCTGATGCTACACCGCTGATGCACACAGCTTAGCTAGCTTCAATGTTCCTTGGTTATGCGTACAGTTCGTGTGACATTCGCTGTTGCGCACAGCTTATTCAGTTATTCTGCTTCATTGCATGTTAGCTGCTTGTTTTGTGTCCTTGCTGATACGCACAGCTCATCTACTATTTCTGGATTCTTTTCTTCTGTGATGCACTCACTGTGTGCATCACAAATAAGAACTTGTTTCTCCATTCCTTTTTGACTTCAATTATTACGACCACTGTGTACATCACACTAAAATAAAAAAAGAGAAATATATATATATTTTTTTACAATTGTGTAGGCCGCAACTCACCCATGCACAGCCTCATTATGGAGCATATTTTGGCTCCGCCACCTTTTTTGCAATCTCCTGGTACTCCTCCGATTTTGTGGCAGCAGTGGAAGGATACATTTGAGAGTTACCTTAAGGCCATCGATGGCGACACCTTCACTGCAAAGAGAAAGAAAGCACTCCTCATCTACAATCTTGGGGCGGAAGGTAGAAACATTCTGAAGACTTTACCTCTTGAACTAATCAGCACTCATGTAAGTGGTGGTGATAATGGCGACTCCTTAGTCATTGACGACTATGCATCTTTGATCAAAACTTTGGATAAAAGATTCAATCCCCCAAAAAATGTTGTGTTAGAGCGCCATAAGTTTTTACTACGTGCCCAAGTTCCGGGTGAATCAATCGACGATTTTGTAGCTGCACTTAGAATTCTTGCTATCACCTGTAACTATAGAGAATTCAGAGACGAAATCATTTGTGATCAACTCATTGAGCGCACATGCAACAAAAAAATTCAAGAGAAACTTTTGTCATCTGATGATCCTGATCTTGAAACTGCTCTCAGTCTTGCCAGAATCATTGAACATTCTCAATTTTGCATGAAGGAAATGAGCAGTTCTGTGCAACCTGCTGAGGTCAAATTGTTATCTGCAAAGTCTAGTGTTAAGTCTACCAGAGTCTCTAATGAGAATCCGATGCGGAATTCTTCGACTGCAACTACGCCCAAGAGTAAAATTGAGAAGATACAACCTTTTTGTTTTTGTTGTGGGAGCAAATCCCATTTAGGAAATGCTAAGTTTTGTTTTGCTTTGAACCAAACTTGTTTTAAATGTGGTAAAAAGGGTCATCTTTCACGTGTCTGTAGAGCTTTTGGCTCGAACAGAGGTATCTCACAAACTGTCAAATCTATCGAAGAAGATTTTGTTGACCCAAATGATGAGGATGATAATGTTCTATTAATGCTGTCTTCTTCATCTTTGCAATCTGAAGGTGTGGTTGAAATTGCATCTATGGTTAGTTCAGGAAAAAGGAAATCTCCATTGTGCATCATCTGTGTGAATGGTAAAAATTTGAATTTCCTTGCTGATTCGGGTTCTCCATTTACCCTTATCAATACTAAGGATTTTGGTGGGTTAGATGACATTCAATTACTCCAGTCCAACATCAGAATTTTTGCGTGTGGAGGAAAAAGGGTAGAGGTTCTCGGCAAATTTGAGGCCAAATTGGAATTTCATGGGGGTCTTGCCACTGGGTCTTTATACATTGTTGAAGATGGTGCAAACTTGTTGGGGTGGGAGGAGCAGGGTGAGCTTGGCATCAATCTCGATCCCAACCATTCTGACATGGTTTTATCAAGGCATGAAGCATGTAAGTTTTACAACTCTGCCTCATCTTCAAATTCTTCCAGCACTGTGATGGTGGGGCACTTATCAGGTGAAGAGTGGATTCAAAAGTATCCTGAAGTCTTTAATGGTAATCTTGGTAAACTGAAGGGTTTCCAGCACCGCATCATTCTTAAGAAGGGTGCCAAGGCGGTCATACACAAGGTGCACAAGGTACCTCTGAGCCTGCGTGCTGAACTTAAGCGTGAACTCGAACGTTTGTGTGATTTGGACATAATTGAGCCCATAGAGGGATCTGAATGGTTGGCCCCTATAGTTCTAGCATGAAAGGCTGACAAGTCTCTTAGGATGTGTGTGGATTTGCGTGATCTCAACGCCAACATCTGGGTTGATCGCCAACCACTGCCTAGCATTAACGAAATGTTGGCAACATTGGATGGGGCTAAGTATTTTTCTTCATTCGACATTTCCTCTGCCTATCACCAAGTTGAGCTCAGCAAAGATTCTAGACACCTTACCTCCTTCGTGACACCAGAAGGAGCTTTTCGCAACAAACGCATGCCTTTTGGTTTGGTGTCGGCTTCCGCAGTGTTTTAAAAACACTGTGGGAGTCGCGTTTTTTCAAGACGATATCCTCGTTCATGCACAAACCGAATTAGAGCATGACCGTAGAGTCAAACATGTTCTGGAGACTGTGAAGTCACATGGTTTGACATTAAGAACGGACAAATGTAAATTCTTTCAAGAAGGTGTGGATGATCTAGGTCACCACATTTCCTGTAATGGGGTTGAACCCAAGGTGAAAATTCTAGATGCCATTCAAAATGCTCCGGCACCTACTAATAAAGATCAGCTTCACTCCTTCCTTGGGTTAGTGGAGTACTATGCCAAATTTGTGTGAAATTTTGTCGATTAAACCTCCTGCCTACGTGAACTCCTTAAGAAAAAGGCTAGGTTTATGTGGTGTGACAAATGTAATGATCAGTTTAACCTCCTAAAAAAAGAGATTGTGCAGGCACGCCCTCTAAAACTATTCAACATTAACGGCCTGTGTATTGTCTATACCGACGCCAGTAAGGTAGGTTTAGGTGCTGTTCTTATACAGAAAAGAAGTGATGGTTGTGAGGAGACCATTGCATTTGCCTCCAGGGCTCTTCGTGGTGCTGAGAGTACTTACTCCACCATCGAGAAAGAGGCGTTAGCCTTATGGTGGGGTGTTCAGTATTTTCGTAATTTTCTGTGGGGAAATGAATTCGTTCTAAGAACTGATCACAAGCCCCTAGTTGATCTTTTTACCACCAAAGGTGGCGGTCGCGCCACACCAAGGATAGCTAAGTGGCAGTACAGGTTACAAGAATTTAATTATCGTTTGATGTATGTTGCTGGTGTCAAAAATAACGTTGCTGACTGCTTATCCCGGTTACCCCTTGTCGATAGTGTCACCGAAGGTTCTGATGAGGATCTTGACATCGTATGTGCTGTTGGTGCTGTTGCTGATACTGGGAAGATTGCACTTTCAGAGTGTGAGTGGTTACAAGCTTTATCTGAAGACAATGAAATTAAGTTAGTTATTTATTACATGATGCATGGGTGGCCCATCAACAAGAATTTGTCCTCTGAGCTTATTCCTTTTAAAAGGGTTTGTGAAGATTTGTCCTTGGTGGATGGTATTTTACGCAGAGGTGGTCATTTGGTTGTTCCGATGTGTATGCGTGAGAACATTTTAGATCTTGCCCACGAAGGTCATCCTGGTATTCGTGCCATGAAGCGCAGAGTCAGATAGGATTTTTGGTGGCCCGGTTTGGACAGATCCATTGAGCATTATGTTAGGGAATGTTGTGCTTGTGTTTTGAGTGATAAATCGCAGGTTACTCATCCCTCTGCCATCGATCCCATTGTGGTGAAAGATTCTCCCTGGTGCCAACTTGCTTTTGATGTTGCGGGTCCTTTTGGCATCACTGGGAGTTCTCCGTTGTATGCTCTAGTTTTGGTGGACTACATGTCCAAGTGGCCTGAGATAAAGTTTGTGGAGTGTGTTAATTCCTTATATATCATAAAATTTTTCAAGGAAGTGTTTCTCCGTGAAGGGTTTCCTGAGGAATTGGTGACTGATAATGGCACCCAGCTGGTTTCTTAGGAAATGCAGAATTTTCTGAAAGAGCATGGTATTAAACATATTTTAACTTCTCTTTATCACCCCCGCAGCAATGGTCTTGTGGAACGCATAAATTGTGTCATTAAAGACCAGTTGCAATTGGCTTTGGTGAATGGTTTACACTGGAGAATGGCCATTGCTGACATTCTGTGGGCAGTCAGGACTAATCCACATGTCAGTACTGGCACTTCTCCCTTCACCCTTCTTAGGGGGAGGGTTGCGGGTTCCAAATTATACAAAGATTGGATGTCAAGGAAAGAAGTTGATCTGTGTAAACTTGGCAAAGTAGCAGATGTGAGAGCTTCTGTACAATCTAAGCATGATACCTCTTCTAGGAAAGTTTCTCCTGTTTGAGTTGGTGACTGGGTGAGAATCAAAAAGCCTGGGTTTGTTCGTAAGGGGACCTTTCGGTTCTCAGCTCCGGAAAAAGTGAGAGAGGTGAAGGACCGTGTAGTTGTACTTGACAATGGTAAAACTTGGAACAAAAGTGCTATATCCATTGTTCCCCATTCCAAGATTGAATGTGTTGGGGGGAAGTTGGGTGTTCATTTTGATCATGCATCTGCCCATGCTTCTACCAATGCTACTCCTGTGCATTCTGGTCACTCTTCTGTCGATTAAATTCCCTCCTGTAGAGGTGTTTGTCCTGATCGCACCTCTTCCAGGAGTTTTCCTTCCAGGGTAAGAATGTCTCCTGTCAAATTTAAAGATTTTGAAATGTTTTAATTATGTTGTGTTGCCCTTTTGGTTGCACTTGTTTTTTTTTCCCTTTCTTTGTTATTGTTTTTGCATATTGTGAAGAAAGGAGGATGTGTTGGGGTTCTAGTTTGGAATGTTTGGGGATGTTCCTTGCTGATGTTCCCTGCGTGGAACAGAGAATGTACAGGTTTGGCAGTTGCTGCCTAGGAGTTGCCTGAACAGGACGAATAAACGAAGTACTTACGTGAGCCTGTGTACTTCTTTTCAGGAGGCTACAGTTATGATCCCTCCCCAGTCAGTCTTGGTCATTCAGGCCACTCAGGGGTTCAAATTGATTAGACAAAACAAGATTTGAGTCATCAATACTGCCATAGCTTCTAACAGGGGTCCTGGAAACACCACAAAGGGCGACCCTCGGGGGGCCCCATGAACGTACGTCTATAAAAATAACCTAAGGGTAAAGGTAGGATGGCATTGGGAGTTGAAAGAACAGACCCAAGTTTGGACAACAATAAACCAACCCTGTGGCAATTGCAAAAATTGACTACAATACAATGACCCCCAAAAGATTTATGGACACTACCTAACCAGCCCACCCGGCCTGAGTGAGACCTGTGAGATCCAGGAGAGGTGGCTGGTGAATTGAATGTATCACACACTGTGACTGAGGGAGCACGCTTATTAACTGGCGAGATGTAGAGAGATGTTGTCGCAGAAAGGTGGGGCTACGGAGAGGTCATGTGGCAATGGGGTGATGCTGGGGCTGTGAAGAGATGCTGTGGTGAGAAGGTGGGGCTAGAAAGAGGTCCTGTGGCTGTGGGGTGATGCTGGGGCTGTGGAGAGATGCTGTGGTGAGAAGGTGGGGATACGAAGAGGTCATGTGGCTGTGGAGTGATGCTGGGGATGTGGAGAGATGCTGTGGTGAGAAGGTGGGGCTACGAAGAGGTCATGTGGCTGTGGAGTGATGCTGGGGCTGTGGAGAGATGCTGTGGCAGGATGGTGGGGCTATGAAGAGGTCATGTGGCAGTGGGGTGATGCTGGGGCTGTGGAGAGATGCTGTGGCGTGATGGTGGAGCTAGGAAGAGGTCATGTGGCTCTGGAGTGATGCTGGGGCTTTAGAGAGTTGTTGTAGCAGAAAGGTGGGGCTACGAAGAGGTCATGTGGCTGTGGAGTGATGCTGGGGCTGTGGAGAGATGCTGTGGCGGGATGGTGGGGTTACGAAGAGGTCATGTGGCTGTGGAGTGATGATGGGGCTGTGGAGAGATTCTGTGGCGGGATGGTGGGGCTACGAAGAGGTCATGTGGCAGTGGGATGATGCTGGGGCTGTGGAGAGATGTTGTAGCAGAAAGGTGGGGCTACGAAGAGGTCCTGTGGCTGTAGAGTGATGCTGGGGCTGTGGAGAGATGCTGTGGTGAGAAGGCGCAGCTAGAAAGAGGTCCTGTGGCTGTGGAGTGATGCTGGGCCTGTTTAGAGATGTTGTAGCAGAAAGGTGGGGCTACGAAGAGGTCATGTGGCTGTGGAGTGATGCTGGGGCTGTTGAGAGATGCTGTGGCGGGATGGTGGGGCTACGAAGAGGTCATGTGGCAGTGGGGTGATGCTGGGGCTGTGGAGAGATGTTGTAGCAGAAAGGTGAGGCTACGAAGAGGTCCAGTGGCTTTGGAGTGATGCTGGGGCTGTAGAGAGATGCTGTGGTGAGAAGGCGGGGCTAGGAAGAGGTCCTGTGGTTGTGGAGTGATGCTGGGGCTGTAGAGAGATGCTGTGGCGAGAAGGTGGGGCTAGGTAGAGGTCATGTGGCAGTGGGGTGATGCTGGGGCTGTGGAGAGATGCTGTGACGGGATGGTGGGGCTAGGAAGAGGTCATGTGGCAGTGGGGTGATGCTGGCGCTTTAGAGAGATGCTGTGGTGAGAAGGCGCAGCTAGAAAGAGGTCCTGTAGCTGTGGAGTGATGCTGGGACTGTGGAGAGATGTTGTAGTAGAAAGATGGGGCTACGAAGAGGTCATGTGGCTGTGGAGTGATGCTGGGGCTGTGCAGAGATGCTGTGGCAGGATGGTGGGACTACGAAGAGGTCATGTGGCAGTGGGGTGATTCTGGGGCTCTGGAGAGATGTTGTAGCAGAAAGGTGGGGCTACGAAGAGGTCCTGTGGCTGTGGAGTGATGCTGGGGCTATAGAGAGATGCTGTGGTGAGAATGCGGGGCTAGGAAGAGGTCCTGTGGCTGTGGAGAGATGCTGGGGCTGTAGAGAGATGCTGTGCAAGAAGGTGGGGCTAGGAAGAGGTCATGTGGCAGTGTGGTGATGCTGGGGCTGTGGAGAGATGCTGTCGTGGGATAGTGGGGCTAGGAAGAGGTCATGTGGCAGTGGGGTGATGCTGGGGCTTTAGAGAGATGCTGTAGTGAGAAGGCGCAGCTAGAAAGAGGTCCTGTGGCTGTGGAGTGATGCTGGGGCTGTAGAGAGATGCTGTGGTGAGAAGGCAGGGCTAGGAAGAGGTCCTGTGGTTGTGGAGTGATGCTGGGGCTGTAGAGAAATGCTGTGGCTAGAAGGTGGGGCTAGGAAGAGGTCATGTGGCAGTGGGGTGATGCTGGGGCTGTGGAGAGATGCTGTGGTGGGATGGTGGGGCAAGGAAGAGGTCATGTGGCATTGGGGTGATGCTGGGGCTTTAGAGAGATGCTGTGGTGAGAAGGCGCAGCTAGAAAGAGGTCCTGTGGAAGTGGAGTGATGTTGGGGCTGTAGAGAGATGCTGTGGTGAGAAGGCAGGGCTATGAAGAGATCCTGTGGTTGTGGAGTGATGCTGGGGCTGTATAGAGATGCTGTGGTGAGAAGGTGGGGCTAGGAAGAGGTCATGTGGCAGTGGGGTGATGCTGGGGCTGTGGAGAGATGCTGTGGAGGGATGGTGGGGCTAGGAAGAGGTCATGTGGCTGTGGGGTGATACTGGGACTTTAGATAGACGCTGTGGCGCGATGGCAGGGCTAGGAAGAGGTCATGTGTCAGTGGGGTGATGCTGGAGCTGTAGAGAGATGCTGTGGCGAGAAGGTGGGGCTAGGAAGAGGTCATGTGGCAGTGGGGTGATGCTGGGGCTTTAAAGAGATGCTGTGGCAATATGGTGGGGCTAGGAAGAGGACATGTGGCTGTGGGGTGATGCTGGGGCTGTGGAGAGATGATGTGGCGGGGTGGTGGGACTAGGAAGAGGTCATGTGGCTGTGGAGTGATGCTGGGGCTGTAGAGAGATGTTGTAGCAGAAAGGTGGGGCTAGTTAGAGGTCATGTGGCTGTGGGGTGATGCTGGGGCTGTGGAGAGATGCTGTGGTGAGAGGGCACAGCTAGAAAGAGGTCCTGCGGCTGTGGAGTGATGCTGGGGCTGTAGAGAGATGCTGTGGTTAGAAGGCAGGGCTAGGAAGAGGTCCTGCGGCTGTGGAGTGATGCTGGGGCTGTAGAGAGATGCTGTGGTGAGAAGGTGGGGCTAGGAAGAGGTCATGTGGCAGTGGGGTGATGCTGGGGCTGTGGAGAGATGCTGTGGAGGGATGGTGGGGCTAGGAAGAGGTCATGTGGCAGTGGGGTGATGCTGGGGCTTTAAAGAGATGCTGTGGCAGGATGGTGGGGCTAGGAAGAGGTCATGTGGCTGTGGGGTGATGCTAGGGCTGTGGAGAGATGCTGTTGTGAGAAGGCACAGCTAGAAAGAGGTCCTGCGGCTGTGGAGTGATGCTGGGGCTGTAGAGAGATGCTGTGGTTAGAAGGCAGGGCTAGGAAGAGGTCCTGCGGCTGTGGGGTGATGCTGGGGCTGTAGAGAGATGCTGTGGTGAGAAGGTGGGGCTAGGAAGAGGTCATGTGTCAGTGGGGTGATGCTGGAGCTGTAGAGAGATGCTGTGGCGAGTAGGTGGTGCTAGGAAGAGGTCATGTGGCAGTGGGGTGATGCTGGGGCTTTAAAGAGATGCTGTGGCAGGATGGTGGGGCTAGGAAGAGGTCATGTGGCTGTGGGGTGATGCTAGGGCTGTGGAGAGATGATGTGGCAGGGTGGTGGGGCTAGGAAGAGGTCATGTGGCTGTGGAGTGATGCTGGGGCTGTAGAGAGATGTAGCAGAAAGTTGGGGCTAGTTAAAGGTCATGTGGCTGTGGGGTGTTGCTGCGGCTGTGGAGAGATGCTGTGGTGAGAAGGCGGAGCTAGAAAGAGGTCCTGTGGCTGTGGAGTGATGCTGTGGCTGTAGAGAGATGCTGTGGTGAGAAGGCAGAGCTAGGAAGCAGTCCTGTGGCTGTGGAGTGATGCTGGGGCTGTAGAGAGATGCTGTGGCGAGAAGGTGGGGCTAGGAAGAAGTGATGTGGCTGTGGGGTGATGCTTGGGCTTTAGAGAGATGCTGTGGCAAGAAGGCAAGGCTAGGAAGAGGTCCTGTGGTTGTGGAGTGATGCTGGGGCTGTGAAGAGATGCTGTGGTGAGAAGGCGGGGCTAGGAAGAGATCCTGTGGCTGTGGAGGGATGCTGGGGCTTTAGAGAAATGCTGTGGTGGGATGGTGGGGCTAGGAACAGGTCATGTGGCTGTGTGGTGATGCTGGGGCTGTGGAGGGATGCTGTTGCGGGATAATGGGGCTAGTAAAAGGTGATGTGGCTGTGGAGTGATGCTGGGGCTTTAGAGAAATGCTGTGGTGGGATGGTGGGGCTAGGAACAGGTCATGTGGCTGTGGGGTGATGCTGGGGCTGTGGAGAGATGCTGTGGCGGGATGGTGGGGCTAGGAAGAGGCCATGTGGCTGTGGGGTGATGCTGGGGCTGTGGAGAGACGCTGTGGTGAGAAGACTTGGCTAGAAAGAGGTCCTGTGGCTGTGGAGTTATGCTGGGGCTATAGAGAGATGTTGTAGCAGAAAGGTGGGGCTAGGAAGAAGTCATGTGGCTGTGGGGTGATGCTGGGGCTGTAGAGAGATGCTGTAGAAGAAAGGTGGGGCTAGGAAGAGGTCATGTGGCTGTGGAGTGATGCTGGGGTTGTGTCAAAATGCTGTGGTGAGAAGGCGGAGCTAAAAAGATGTCCTGTGGCTGTGGAGTGATGCTGGGGATGTAGAGAGATGCTGTGGTGAGAAGGCAGGGCTAGGAAGAGGTCCTGTGGCTGTGGAGTGATGCTGGGGCTGTAGAGATGCTGTAGTGAGAAGGTGGGGCTAGCAAGAGGTCCTGTGGTTGTGGAGTGATGCTGGGGCTGTGGAGAGATGCTGTTTTGAGGAGGCAGAGTTAGGAAGAGGCCCCGTGGCTTTGGAGTGATGCTGGGTCTGTGGAGAGATGCTGTGGTGAGAAGGTGGGGCTAGGAAAAGGTGATGTGGCTGTGGAGTGATGCTGGGGCTGTAGAGAGATGCTGTGGTGAGAAGGCAGAGCTAGAAAGATGTCCTGTGGCTGTGGAGTGATGCTGGGGCTGTAGAGAGATGCTGTGGCAAGTAGGTGGGGCTACGAAGAGGTGATGTGGCTGTGTGGTGATGCTGGGGCCATAGAGAGATACTGTGGCGAGAAGGCGGGGCTAGGAAGAGGTCCTGTGGTTGTGGTGTGATGCTGGGGCTGTGGAGAGATGCTGTGGTGAGAAGGTGGGGCTAGGAAGAGGTCCTGTGGCTGTGAAGTGATGCTGGGGCTGTGGAGGGATGCTGCAACTGTGGAAAGAAGGGGGCTAGGAAGAGGTCCTGTGGCCGTGGGGTGATGCTGGGGCTTAGAGAGAAGCTGTGGCTGGATGGTGGGGCTAGGAAGAGGTAATGTGGCTGTGGAGTGATGCTGGGGATTCAGAGAGATGCTGTGGCAGGATGGTGGGTATAGGAAGAGGTCATGTGGCTGTGGGGTGATGCTGGGGCTTTAGAGAGATGCTGTGGTGAGAAGGCGGGGCTAGGAAGAAGTGCTGTGGCTGTGGAGTGATGCTGGGGCTGTAGAGAGATGCTGTGGCGAGAAGGTGGGGCTAGGAAGAGGTGATGTGGCTGTGTAGTGATGCTGGGGCTTTAGAGAGATGCTGTGGCAAAAAGGCGGGTCTAGGAAGCGGTCCTGTGGCCATGGAGTGATGCTGGGGCTGTGGAGAGATGCTGTGGTGAGAAGGCACAGCTAGAAAGAGGTCCTGTGGCCGTGGAGTGATGCTGGGGCTGTAGAGAGATGCTGTTGTGAGAAGGTGCAGCTAGAAAGAGGACTTGTGGCTGTGGAGTGATGCTGGGGCTGTAGAGAGATGCTGTGATGAGAAGGCGGGCTAGGAAGAGTTCCTGTGGTTGTGGAGTGATGCTGGGGCTTTAGAGAGATGCTGTGGCGAGAAGGTGGGGCTAGGAAGAGGTCATGTGGCAGTGGGGTGATGCTGGGGCTGTAGAGAGATGCTGTGGTGAGAAGGCACAGCTAGAAAGAGGTCCTGTGGTTGTGGAGTGATGCTGGGGCTGTAGAGAGATGCTGTGGTGAGAAGGTGGGGCTAGGAAGAGGTCATGTGGCTGTGAGGTGATACTGGGGCTTTAGATATATGCTGTGGCACGAAGGCGGGCTAGGAAGAGGTCATGTGGCAGTGGGGTGATGCTGGGGCTGTGGAGAGATGCTGTCGCGAGAAGGTGGGGCTAGGAAGAGGTCATGTGGCAGTGGGGTTATGCTGGGGCTGTAGAGAGATGCTGTCGCGAGAAGGTGGGGCTAGGAAGAGGTCATGTGGCTGGGGCTGTTGAGAGATGATGTGGCGGGATGGTGGGGCTAGGAAGAGGTCATGTGGCTGTGAGGTGATACTGGGGCTTTAGATATATGCTGTGGCACGAAGGCGGGGCTAGGAAGAGGTCATGTGGCAGTGGGGTGATGCTGGGGCTGTGGAGAGATGCTGTCGCGAGAAGGTGGGGCTAGGAAGAGGTCATGTGGCAGTGGGGTGATGCTGGGGCTGTAGAGAGATGCTGTCGCGAGAAGGTGGGGCTAGGAAGAGGTCATGTGGCCGGGGCTGTGGAGAGATGATGTGGCGGGATGGTGGGGCTAGGAAGAGGTCATGTGGCTGTGGAGTGATGCTGGGGTTATCGAGAGATGTTTTAGCAGAAAGGTGGGGCTAGGTAGAGGTCATGTGGCTGTGGGGTGATGCTGGGGCTGGTGAGAGATGCTGTGGTGAGAAGGCGGAGCTAGAAAGAGGTCCTGTGGCTGTGGAGTGATGCTGGGGCTATAGAGAGATGCTGTGGTGTGAAGGCTGAGCTAGGAAGAGGTCCTGTGGCTGTGGAGTGATGCTGGGGATATAGAGATGCTGTGGCGAGAAGGTGGGGCTAGGAAGAGGTCATGTGGCAGTGGGGTGATGCTGGTGCTTTAGAGAGATGTTGTGGCAAAAAGGTGGTGCTAGGAAGAGGTCATGTGGCTGTCGGGTGATGCTGGGGCTGTGGAGAGATGCTGTGTCAAAAAGGCTTGGCTAGAAAGAGGTCCTGTGGCTGTGGAGTGATGCTGGGGCTGTAGAGAGATGTTGTAGCAGAAAGGTGGGGCTAGGGAGAGGTCATGTGGCTATGGGGTGATGCTGGGGCTGTGGAGAAATGCTGTGTTGGGAAGGCAGAGCTAGAAAGATGTCCTGTGGCTGTGGAGTGATGCTGGGGCTGTAGAGAGATGCTGTGGTGAGAAGGCACAGCTAGAAAGAGGTCCTGTGGTTGTGGAGTGATGCTGGGGCTGTAGAGAGATGCTGTGGTGAGAAGGTGGGGCTAGGAAGAGGTCATGTGGCTGTGAGGTGATACTGGGGCTTTAGATATATGCTGTGGCACGAAGGCGGGGCTAGGAAGAGGTCATGTGGCAGTGGGGTGATGCTGGGGCTGTGGAGAGATGCTGTCGCGAGAAGGTGGGGCTAGGAAGAGGTCATGTGGCAGTGGGGTGATGCTGGGGCTGTAGAGAGATGCTGTCGCGAGAAGGTGGGGCTAGGAAGAGGTCATGTGGCTGGGGCTGTGGAGAGATGATGTGGCGGGATGGTGGGGCTAGGAAGAGGTCATGTGGCTGTGGAGTGATGCTGGGGTTATCGAGAGATGTTTTAGCAGAAAGGTGGGGCTAGGTAGAGGTCATGTGGCTGTGGGGTGATGCTGGGGCTGGTGAGAGATGCTGTGGTGAGACAGCGGAGCTAGAAAGAGGTCCTGTGGCTGTGGAGTGATGCTGGGGCTATAGAGAGATGCTGTGGTGTGAAGGCTGAGCTAGGAAGAGGTCCTGTGGCTGTGCAGTGATGCTGGGGCTATAGAGAGATGCTGTGGCGAGAAGGTGGGACTAGGAAGAGGTCATGTGGCAGTGGGGTGATGCTGGTGCTTTAGAGAGATGCTGTGGCAAAAAGGTGGTGCTAGGAAGAGGTCATGTGGCTGTCGGGTGATGCTGGGGCTGTGGAGAGATGCTGTGTCAAAAAGGCTTGGCTAGAAAGAGGTCCTGTGGCTGTGGAGTGATGCTGGGGCTGTAGAGAGATGTTGTAGCAGAAAGGTGGGGCTAGGGAGAGGTCATGTGGCTATGGGGTGATGCTGGGGCTGTGGAGAAATGCTGTGTTGGGAAGGCAGACCTAGAAATATGTCCTGTGGCTGTGGAGTGATGCTTGGGCTGTAGAGAGATGCTGTGGCGAGAAGGTGGGGCTACGAAGAGGTGATGTGGCTGTGTGGTGATGCTGGGGCTTTAGAGAGATACTGTGGCAAGAAGGCGGGGCTAGGAAGAGGTCCTGTGTTTGTGGAGTGATGCTGGGGCTGTGGAGAGATGCTGTGGTGAGAAGGCGGGGCTAGGAAGAGGTCCTGTGGCTGTGGAGTGATGCTTGGGCTGTGGAGGGATGCTGCAACTGTGGAAAGAAGGGGGCTAGGAAGAGGTCTTGTGGCTGTGGGGTGATGCTGGGGCTTTAGAGAGATGCTGTGGCTAGATGGTGGGGCTAGGAAGAGGTCATGTTGCTGTGGATTGATGCTGGGGCTTTAGAGAGATGCTGTGGCGGGATGGTGGGGCTAGGAAGAGGTCATGTGGCAGTGGGGCGATGCTGGGGCTGTTGAGAGATGCTCTGGCGGGATGGTGAGGCTAGGAAGAGGTCATGTGGCTGTGGGGTGATGCTGGGGCTTTAGAGAGATGCTGTGGTGAGAAGGTGGGGCTAGGAAGAGGTCATGTGGCAGTGGGGTGATGCTGGGGCTTCAGAGAGATGCTGTGGCGGGATGGTGGGGCAAGGAAGAGGTCATGTGGCTGTGGGGTGATGCTGGGGCTGTGGAGAGATGATGTGGCGGGATGGGGCATTAGTTGTTACGAGCCTGCAGCGCGAGGGGGGCTCTTTCTTAAAAATACGCTCAAATTTTTAATTGTTTTTAATTGATTTTAGTAACTGCTCTCAATGTGATTGTTGTTTTACTGTGGGGCTTGATGTACTGTGAGCTCTGTTAAGCTCAGGGGGGAATACGCTCGTTCTTTTCACTTTCCCCGCATTTGGCGGCCATTTTTGGGTCAGCGCTCTAGTCGCTGGACCCTGTCAGGGAATTTAAACCCACATGACGCGACCGCGCAGCGGGCATTAGTTGTTACGAGCCTGCAGCGCGAGGGGGGCTCTTTCTTTAAAAAAAGCTCGAATTTTTAAGTGTTTTTAATTGATTTTAGTAACTGCTCTCAATTTGATTGTTGTTTTACTGTGGGGCTTGATGTACTGTGAGCTCTGTTAAGCTCAGGGGGGAATACGCTCGTTCTTTTCACTTTCCCCGCATTTGGCGGCCATTTTTGGGTCAGCGCTCTAGTCGCTGGAACCTGTCAGGGAATTTAAACCCACATGACGCGACCGCACAGCGGACGCGCGCAGCGGGCGCGCCGCTGGCGCGCCGAAAAGGGCATGCCTAAGGCAAGCCCGTCTGCGCCCGTCCGCGGCCGGCTGGGGCGAGGGACCAGAAACTCTGCCCCTTCTCTAAAAAAAAGATATTGTAATAGCCCTGAGCAGCTAAAACGTTTGAAAAATACTCCTGAAACAGGATGCACTCACGATATTAATCTTAGTGGCCCCAGTACAAGTTGTAGGTACTGCCCTTTCAGGTTGCAAACACAGCCCTCCCCTCCCTCCTCAGAAGGTTCACAGAGGAGAACTTATAAAATTCTTCTGCTTAACTGCAGATCCTTACCCAAACACTCCTCGGAGTTGTTCATTTTGCTATCAGAGGAAAGTTCGGACATTCTGTTTCTAACTGAAACATGGACCAACCTCTACTCTGATCCTGATATTGCTTAAGCCCTTCCCCCTGACTACCTACTCCAGAGACTAGATAGACCAATAGGGAAAGGCGGTGGGGTCGCCATTATTTTTAAATACTCCCTCAAGTGTCGCACTCTTGGGAGCCCTCTAATTGACTGTGAGAATCTCAATTTTTCCATAAGACTCTCCCCCTTGCTCTCCTTCTCGGGCATTTTAATTTACCGACCGCCTGGACCTATGGGCCAGTTTCTTAATTCCTTGTCCGAAACAGTCACCAAGCTGGCCAGTTCGGCTTCAAATTTCACTATCCTAGGCGATTTAAACATTCATATTGACGACCAAGCGTCAATAGTCACGTCAGAACTTTCTTCTGACCTTGCTGCCCTCCAACTCCTTCAGAAGGTGCCACTCGCCACTCACACTAAAGGTCACCTTCTGGACCCAGTTTTCTCCAATTTACAAGACCTTCTCTGCTCGGACCCTATTCCCATTCCCTGGTCAGACCATCACTTGATCCCCTTACGCTGGTCCCCTAAGTTGGCTACCCCCACTGTTCAACCAATAGGAAATTAGTCCGTGGTTGGCCTAAACTTAGCCTTGAAACATGGACCTCTGTTTTGGATCGTTGCAAACCCTCTACTAATACTGACCCGGTATCAGCCAATGACCAGTTCAATAGTTGGATCGAAGGGACGTTAGACCAGGTTCTCCCTAAGAAGAACATCCAGACAGACAGAGGGCCTAATAAAGCAGCCTGGTATACGCCTGACCTCCGCGAGTTAAAGCAATCGTGTAAGAGAGCGGAGAGAATCTGGAGGAAAGATTTTTCCCTCTTCAGGAAAAAGCAATATAGGGACACCATTAGAACCTATAAAAGTGAAATCAAAAAGGCGCAAGCTCACTATTTTAGTAGAAAAATCACTGCCGCAGTCAATTCTCCCCGGGAGACTTTTCGCATTGTAAAAAAACTCCTGAATGTACCCACCCCCTTGGACTCCCATGAAGCCACAGACTACCGATGTAATGAACTTGCAGACTATTTTCACAACAAAATTTTGACTATTTGCTGCCTGTTCTCCAACTCCCCGTCCATCCCTCCCTCCGAGGAAATTAAGGTATGGAGTAGAGAACATTCCCTTGAAGTGTTCCCACCATTGGAAACAGAAACCTTCCAAACCATTCTTGCACTGGTTAAGAGTGGATCAACTCGAGATCCGGCCCCCTTATTATCCTAAAATCTGTAGTTGCTTCAGTAGGCCCTGTTATCATGGAAATGATCAACGCTTCGCTCTCCTCTGGGGTGGTCCCTCCCCTATGGAAAAAAGCTTTGGTAAAGGCCCTGCTGAAAAAACCCAACTTAGACCCTGACTGCCTCGGCAACTACCGCCCTATCTCGCTCCTCCCAGGGGTGAGTAAAATCGCAGAAAAGCGTGTCAATCTGGTGCTCTCCAGATACCTTGAAAGGGAGAACTTTCTCCACGCGTCCCAAACCGGGTTCGGTCCGGTACATGGGACGGAAACTGCCTTACTAGCAGTCGTCGAGGATTCCAGAAGGATCCTCGACGCAGGAGGTTCTCTGGCCGTGCTACTCTTAGACCTTAGCGCGGCCTTTGATACGGTCAATCACCGTATCCTAGTCCAACGACTTCAGGACTTGGGTATTACTGGAGTGGCCCTTGATTGGCTGCGATCCTTCCTGGAGGACAGATTTCTCCAAGTAGCCGAGGGCGAGGCCATCTCAACTCCACGGCCTCTCCATTGTGAGGTCCCTCAGGGGTTCTCCTTGAGCCCCACTCTTTTTAATGTTTACATGGTGCCTCTTGCCAACATTGTTCTCCCTTTTGGGGTGTAAATTGTCTCTATGCCGACGACACCCAATTGGTCGTTGCGTTGAACCACACCAATAAAGCATCCACCTGCCTTGGCCCATGCCTCGAAGAAGTGATGAGATGGATGAAACATTCCCATCTTAAACTAAATGGAGACAAGACAGAGCTCATGCTCCTGGGCAATCCCTCTCTCTGAATTAACTTCAGAGATGCTGTGGTGAGAAGGCGGAGCTAGGAAGAGGTCCTGTGGCTGTGGAGTGATGCTGGGGCTATAGAGATGCTGTTGCGAGAAGGTGGGGCTGGAAGAGGTGATGTGGCTGTGGGGAAATGCTGGGGCTTTAGCGAGATGCTGTGGCAAGAAGGCGGGGCTAGGAATAGGTCCTGTGGTTGTGGAGTGATGCTGGGGCTGTGGAGAGATGCTGTGGTGAGAAGACGGGGCTAGGAAGAGGTCCTGTGGCTGTGGAGTGATGCTGGGGCTGTGAAGGGATGCTGCAACTGTGGAAAGAAGGGGGACTAGGAAGAGGTCCTGTGGCTGTGGAGTGATGCTGGGGCTATAGAGAGATGTTGTGGCGGGATGGTGTGGCTAGGAAGAGGTCATGTGGCTGTGGGGTGATGCTGGGGCTTTAGAGAGGTGCTGTGGCGGGATGGTGGGGCTAGGAAGAGGTCATGTGGCTGTGGGGTGATGCTGGGGCTTTAGAGAAATGCTGTGGTGGGATGGTGGGGCTAGGAAGAGGTCATGTGGCTGTGGGGTGATGCTGGGGCTGTGGAGAGATGCTGTGGCAGGATGGTGGGGCTAGGAAGAGGCCATGTGGCTGTGGGGTGATGCTGGGCCTTTAGAGAGACGCTGTGGCAAAAAGGTGAGGCAAGGAAGAGGTCATGTGGCTGTGGGGTGATGCTGGGGCTGTGGAGAGACGCTGTGTCAAGAAGGCTTGGCTAGAAAGAGGTCCTGTGGCTGTGGAGTGATGCTGGGGCTGTAGAGAGATGTTGTAGCAGAAAGGTGGGGCTAGGAAGAGGTCATGTGGCCATGGGGTGATGCTGGGTCTGTGGAAGAATGCTGTGGTGAGGAGGCAGAGCTAGAAATATGTCCTGTGGCTGTGGAGTAATGCTGGGGCTGTAGAGAGATGCTGTTGTGCAAAGGCGGGGCTAGGAAGCAGTCCTGTGGCTGTGGAGTGATGCTGGGGCTCTAGAGAGATGCTGTGGTGAGAAGGTGCGGCTACGTAGAGGTGATGTGGCTGTGTGGTGATGCTGGGGCTGTGGAGAGATGCTATTGCAAGAAGGCGGGGCTAGGAAGAGGTCCTGTGGCTGTGGAGTGATGCTGGGGCTGTGGAGGGATGCTGCAACTGTGGAAAGAAGGGGGCTAGGAAGAGGTCCTGTGGCTGTGGGGTGATGCTGGGGCATTAGAGAGATGCTGTGGCTGGATGGTGGGGCTAGGAAGAGGTCATGTGGCTCTAGAGTGATGCTGGGGCTTTAGAGATGCTGTGGCTGTATGGTGGGGCTAGGAAGATGGCATGTGGCAGTGGAGTGAAGTTGGGGCTGTGGAGAGATGCTGTGGAGGGATTTTAGTGTAGTTCTTATTTCCCTGATAGGTTCTGCGCATTGGAATAACATACACTATAGGCTTGGCATAGGACTGAGGTCGGTATGCCCCTATCACGTATATTAAACTTAATTACTGTGTACCAGCTAGCTCAGAGGCCACTAGAAACCTCTTGACAATAAGAAGGGAATAGCTTCTGGCAACCACATAACATAAAACCCTGATCCCTCAGGATCGTGGAAACAATATACTACTTTTCATTCACTCATCTCAGAGAAGTACATAGAAGAAACAGTCGGGTGTGTTTACAATAAAATGTATTGCACAGTTGTTATTCTAGTACTGGTAATATGTGCTGCAACAACTGTTGGACAGTAGCAGAGAAATATGGCCAGCAGTGCAGTTAAATAAAAATGCATGGTACAGTTTTACCATTGTGCAATAGTAATGAACACATACATGAAATACAGAATGCCTTTAAGATAAAGCCTATACCCCTATGGTGCCTAACTAGATGTACCTAAGTGTACCTAGCATGTGTGTAGGTCTTAGAGAGCCAAGAATCCCCCTAGGATTTAGTCTAACCCCATTACCTTAGTGGGACTTCATCCTGATCTCGAGCTGGACACCCCAGGATGGGTGGATGGAGCTGGAGCTGTGGCATGACGTAGGTTGCAGCGTCTCATGTCAGAGTGTCAGCATGGAAGTCTCGGTCCCCTCTGGTTTGCTTGGGCAAAGGGAGGTATATTTATACCTGATAGGTACCTTGGAATGTTAGTATTGACGTAAAGCCGGTCAGAGGAAGACGTCAGGAATGAACCCTTAGGGAATAGTGGTTCATGCATATTTAATGAGTTCTTGGAGAAATCAATAATCCTGTGCTAGGGAAAATCCCAAGAGCTTAAGGGTCTGTTTCTAAGAACTCGTTGTGACGTAGGTTAGTCACTGTTGGACATGGAGATGACGTATTTAGGATGGACCGTCTTCTGCACCCAGAGCACACGTCAGATAAGGGACAGCCTCTGTTGCTCGTTATTGTGAAGGGAGGGCCAATGTAGGTGTAAGGGCCTGCCTGTCTTTGTGGCACGAAGGATTTGTGCCTCTGAAACGGCGCACCTATGTTAGGGCCTCAATCCAGCACATAACACCCACTCCAATCTATGGACAATCGTGTATAACCCATTAAAAGCAAACTACGTGACTAAAATAGGCATTTGCATATAATTGGCAGGTAGTTGCATGAGTGGTTTATGAGCTGAAAAAATAGCAGCTGTTAAAATATGTAAAATTACTATAGACTCTGTGAAGACAGGAAAAATCTATAGTGTCATTAAAAAATACTCTCTTACAGTCAGTAATTTTATAAAAGTTCCTGTTTATAAAATTGAAAACTCTTACAAGCTGTTCAGAAGACCATGCTATCTTTAGAAAAAAGAAAAAAAAGGTCAATTTAGAGGGAAAGCTCCAAGCACTCGGTGAGAGTTGAAACAATAAGAGAAAAAATGTGTTTCAGGACATGTTTTAGCAAAATAGAGATAAAAAGTGCTGGCTGGGAGACACAACATTTCTGTTGCTAGTTACTGCAGGGGACGGACCTTTGTAATACCTCGCAGAATCGTTGTGGGAGCACAGAATGAGCAGTGCTGCCAGTTGCTGGTTCTGAGGCAGCTGGTGCTGTAATCGATACCTTGGTGCTGCTAAGGGAAGCAAAAAGGCACCCACTGGATTTGCAAGGAATGCTTTGGTTTGATGGAATACGCTTGGGACACAGCCAAGCATGGGACTTCAGCAGTTCCAGCCTGGTGATAAATGCCGCTGGCGTTTCCTTTGGAAGTGTCAGACAGATGATGACCATGCATTCTTCACTGCAAAAAACAGGCATCAGAGAACAGGTATGTTGCAGTTGCAGTCTTTTTAGACAGGTCTTTACAATATTAGAAACCATGAGAAGCATAGTTCCTGTTCGCGAGGTATTACCAAGGTGTATCACACTGCTTGTGTGTGAAAGATCAAATTTATCAAAAAGGAAAGAGGGGCAGTCTGTTTTTAAGAGTGCTATTTTGCAAAAAAGAAAAATATTTCTTTAGCTGATGTGAAATGAAAAATAAAAGTGCTGCACAAGCATGGTTTTCAGATTGCTCAAAGCATTTGAACTTTATAAAGGAAACTTTTGGTTCACTACTTTCAGTGTTGGGGCTTCTAGCCAAAAAGGGCACAACTTCCCTACACTGTAGGATTTCACTACCTCTGGATGTTATCTGTACATAACGTAGGTCTGGCCTATGTATAGTGAGTCCTTTGGTGATATTCAGGAATCATTTTTGTGACAGGTATTTGTGTCAAAAGGCCAAACCACCCATACTTTCCTAACTGGGTCTGTCCTGTTGTTTTGTAAATGGCATCTAATGTTGCCCCTGCTGATGTATGTCAACTATTCCACCCCTGTGCGATGGTGTTTGGTGGTGTTTGGCAACGTTCCTACTGGTGTTTAAACAACCACATTTCTAGATGCATTACAATTGTGTAGGAGTTGATAACCTTAATGAAGGTAACAGGTATAAAGCGTCACAATAAGAATAAATCTCTAACATTTCATGATCTGAAAATGTAGCAATTATTCCTAAAACAGACAGCATATTATTCACTGTATCAGTAACCCAATTTTCAGAAAAATGTACTGCAGGTAATGACATCACTGAATGAATGATAAAACGAATGAAAATGAATGAAAGTTCAAAATACATTAATCAGACAAAGGCTTGTTCAGGCCGAATACATTTATAAGTCTCTTTTGCATTTGAATTGAAAATGGATGTGGCTTCAGTTTTATGTTGATCCTGTGTTGTAGAAAGTGTTCACTAAGAGTCATACTAAAAGCTAGCTATAAGCAAAGCTAGAACAGAAAAAGATGAACCCAGAAATACTCCATAGTTCTACCCATGGTGAAACCAGGTCTGTATCTTTTGGAAAAAGAAAAGGTTCAAATGTTTGTACTTCATGTTCATTGTTTGTTTTTGGGCTGGCTTCGCTTCCTGTTCACATGGAGCCATGGAAAACGTATCACAGTTAATGAAATAGCCAGTAGCTGTATGATCAATTGTTGAAATTGCATCGTGTTTAGTTGAAGTTATTTCTGCTGTTTTTGTTGAAAAACGTTGAAATGTTGAAGTTAATAGTTGATGTCTTTGCTGAAAAACGTTCAGATGTTGAAGTTAATATTTTATGTTTTTTGTTGAATAACATTGACGCATTTATTATTTGATGTTTTTGTTGAAAAACGTTGAAGCTTTTATTATTTGATGTTTTTGTTGAAAAACGTTGAAGCTTTTATTATTTGATGCTTTTGTTGAAAAACGGTGTACACATTTGTTTTTGGCCAAATTGCAACTTGAGTGTTGTCTTGACTTTTATTTTGAATTTGAAAGGTTGGTTCAAGGAGAACTAGTTCCATTGCATTGTTGCATAGTCCCCCACTCCATGGATTTGATTTCTCAAACGTGATGAGCTTTTCAGTTTGAATTTCTTGAATTGTAGCGAGAGGGACGTCTACTACTGTGGAGTTCACGAGGCCTACTGCTCAGTATTGCCCACATAGTGTTGGTTGATTCTTTCATTTGAAATGAATCTGGTGCTTTTATCACGGCAGGGTGCGGCAAAAGTACAGTTCTTGTTCCTTTCACTTCAAGGAATGGCACAGGTTTTCCTGTATGAGGGGCCAAATTCCTTTGTGTCCGCGATCTTTATCTCTCTCTGCCCAGATCCCCGACTTTTGGGATTCAGACAGGTCTTGCCGTGATTACCTCGACTTCCCAGTGGTGGCCTGTTTCACTTTGACAGGATCTTTGTCTGTTTCTTTGTTTCCTTAAGTTCCTGTAAAACAGCCAAACGATCATAGATACAGAATGGTTTTCATCTGCCACTGTGCCTTCACATTTATGATCAGGTTCCCACATTCGTAAATGGAGTCAGACCTCCTAGAGAGCTTCTTGAATGGGTGTGTATTGCCCCCTGAATCCATATAAGTGTTTGACCTCACTAGCGCCCCGCCTAATACCCTAGCTGTTAAGGATTGCTCTATGCCCCAGTCCTTCCTCTCCTCTTCCTAAATTCCCTCAGGATGGCATTGGAGAGGAGTACCGCAATACTACGTCCATCCCTTCCATGGCCTCTTTGTCAGCCCGAGAGCTAAGCGTGGAGCCACAGTCAGGGTGTAACGTTTATTGCGTATCTCCTGTTATGGACTCGCAAATCTTTCTATAACAGTTTTGAGCGTCAGCCGAGTGCTGAGGCCATACCTATAGGAAACTTGAGCACGGATCCACTGCCACCAAGATATATTTTTATGCCACCTCAAAATTTGAGGGGCCACAGTGGTCCTGTTACATGACACGATCAAGTGGACAGTCTGATGCTGTCTAGCAATGGGACCTGCGCGGGTCTTGTGATGGTGGAGCCTGGCATCTGTTTACAGATGTTGTAGTTCAAGACAAAGTCAATAGTCTGACTTCTGAACCCTGGCCACCAATAGCACTGTTGCAATGAAGAAATAGTAGCTATTACCCCTGAATGCGCGGTGCCCAAGCGCTTGTGTGCTTTAAATGATTAATTCCTGCCTACTATCCATATTTGGAAATACTCTATCCCCCACTCCAGGAATCTGAGCATATGGAATGTTGTTTGCACCTAACTTGTAGGAGTATATGAGTGGAAATTTCTTAGGCACTGCTGTGCTGCCCTTGCGTGAAGCAATTACAGCCACCATATCTCACAGTCTATTCTCATTGTTGAACGAGTGTGCGCAGCTACGGAAGCTGTGTGAACAGCCCCCTGTGTGGCTTCTACAGCCAATGAATTCCCTTCAACGTGCACGCCATCACGTTGATGACTCAGCATGTTAATCATGTGAGTTTTTGGTAGTTCGTTTTTCAACTCCACTACCTGTTCCCATAATTTTTGTGTTTAATTATGCCACATTTTTCATCTTTAAACCCATTTTGTTCCCAATGGTGTAAATATTTATTATATGATTGAACACAGTAAAGGAATCGCACACTATAAGTGTGGGGAATTCGCGATCTGTATTTTCAAGTGCTAGTTTGAATGCTTGTAGTTCAGCTCTCTGAGCTGTACAATCTCCTAGAGATTGAGTTTAAGTGACCATTGGTCTGAAGTTACCATCGTGCATGCGACCTTTAGCGATTGCGCACGCTGCACTGTAAGCTTGCTTACTCCCTGTAGCGGGTTGTGCTGATCCGTCAGTATGAATTATAAATTTGTACTGATCAAGAGGCAAAATTTCAGTGGGCAGAGGTAGTTTGTTTCTCAACTGAACTACTTGTTCCCAAAGCGTTTTATGCTTTATTGTATGATTGCACACAGTAAAAGGAATCACACACAATGAGTGTGGGGAATTCTCGATCCGTGTTTACAAGTGCAAGTATCAGGGCTTTTAAAGCTGCCAACCGAGCCGTGCTATTACCTAGAGGTAGTTTTTTGGTGCAATGAGGACGGAACTTGCCATCCAGCATCTGATCTTTAACAAAGGCGGCCGGTGAGGCAGACCCATCAGTGTAAATTTTAAAAATTCATACTGATCTAGAGGCAAGATTTCATTTGGTAGATGATGTTCTTTCTCATATTGCAGGAATGCCTGTGTTCTTTAAACTTGGATCAAATCTGTATTCAAAGTCTGATGCAGCAAAAGAATTAGCCCTTTGTATCCATTCTGGATGTAAGGCTTTGGCATTAGGAATGCTAGCCCCGGTACCGGGGTGACAACAAAAATGCATCTTCCCATGAGCCAGTGCTCTTTCTTTTGCTACAGCAGTCTGAATGGTTGTCAGAATTTTTTTCTGTTGAATTAAAACTCATTTCTGTGTTTGTGTACAGATGAGATTTGTATGCGATTGGTACAGTTTCATCTTCATTAAAGGTTTAATAAGTGTACCAGCATTGACCTAAAATGATACTGAGTACCAAGTGGTGCAAGTTTACACGTGTGTGTATGTGTTTGGAAGCAATAATATCTTCCTGGAGTGAATAAAGAATATTGGTGTGTTCTTGTGTCCAGTGTTTGACTGAAAAGTCAGGTTTGAAAAAGGTCGTAGAAAGGTTTTACTCTCTCTGCGAAATTCAAAATGTATGTTCTGCCAAAATCTAGGAATCCCAGTACTGATTGGAAGTTGTTTTAATGTCTTTGGAGGCTGGAGCAGCGCACACTTTTCTAAAAAGTTAGCTGCCAGGCTTTTCCCTTCACTTGAAAACTAGTATCCCAAAAATAGGACACAGAGGTGGGCAATTTTTGATTTCTCAAAATTAAATGTGTATCCCTCAGAGGCAAATCCCATAATAATGGTGCTCACCCTGGTCAAGTGTTTCCCCAATAGGTCGTCCGTTAGATAAATATCCTCCATATAGGACAACGCTTCTTCATCAAAATGCTTTAGCCATTCAGTAACTCTTTCAGAAAATACCCCTGAGCTGTTCTTATACCCACGGGGGAGATGACAAAAAATTGTCGCTGGGACTCTAATATACTAAATGCTGTTAGGTACCTGTTTTCAGATGCTATAGTTTGACAGAAAAATCCATTTTAGACAACAAGTGTTGTTTTGTATTTTTTCCCGCATAATGTTATTCATTAATGCGGCACTATCTGCATGTTGGACAGCATATGTCTTTGTGCAAGTGTTCAAGTGTCTGTAAATGAAAACTAGACGAAATGTATTATCATGTTTTGATAAGTGAAACAAGGGATTGTTCTTTTCTGAAGTGCATTTTTCAATGATCTCCTGGTATTCAAGTTGATCTAAGATCTCCCTGACCTGTGTTTTTAGCTTCTTGCTTAATACGATATTGTCTTTGAGCATGTGGTGAAACTATTAATGGGATCACGTGGTGGGTTGAGGCATCATCCCATCCAGCGTGAATTTTATACAATGCTGGAGCTTGGGCTACTGCCCACTCCCGTGCATATGTATGTTTAAGGTGAACGGGAACATGGTTGGAAAATGCAGGAAAAATATACTTTCTCCCTTTGGGCGCTTCCTGACGAATGCTGGCGGCTAATCTTGTTCTGCTAACAGTATGTCAAAACCAGACAATAGGTTCTTCGCAAAGAGACCTTTTACTTTCCTGTGTTTGTCCTCCTCCATGCGGAGTGTTATTTCATATAACTTGTGTGGGACATTCACCCTTTTGTCTGGTGTTTCCACCGTGATGTAACCATTCAATTTTGCTGTCCAGAAATTCCTTCAGGTTCTGGCGAGCTATTGTTACTTCTGCCGCGCTGTCTAGCATTGTCTGAGCCCATTCCCCGTTCAGAAGTTGAGTCCTTAGGATTCTGTGCATGTCTAACTTTGAGACCTGCAATTTTCTTCTTTTTAAATTGAGGTTTGGATTGTGGCTTGGCTTCTGTTTTAGAAGAGTCCTGAGCGTGCTTGTCCCTGGACTGCTTGCGCTCTTCTTTGTGTGCTGACTTTCCTTCTCTCCCTGTGTTGTTTGTCGAGAGGAATGTGTATCAGTATCCTGATACCTGTCAGGTTTCCTAATATTATCCCTATTCCTAAGGTTATACCTCTTTGCAGAGGGCTCCTGTTGAGGAGACCTACCTCGGGACTGAGAATCTTTTCTGAAACATTTTGTTTTTTATTATTATCCCACTTCTTTTTAGAAGAAGTAGGTGTCTGCTTAGAATTGTCCTTATCAGGACTGCCCATTAGCTGTGGTTTTAAAAGCTTTCCCACCCAAACTGTCCCTTCCCAGTTCTGCATATGCAGTTTCAATTATTTTGGGAAGTTCTTGTGGTTGGTCTATAAGACTGACCTCTCTTAGGTGTTGGTGGATCGCCACTGAAGCTGCTTTCCCTTTAATGTTAGCTAGTATTATTGTTGATACCTGGTCGTAGTTACCTAGTAATTTCATACCTAAGGTCAGAGCTGGTTCAGCTCCATACTTGTTCTGTGTCTGTCGTAAGACATCTGGAATTACTGCTAAGGAAGGAATACCATGAGTCCTGGTATATATGGCAGCAAAGACTGTACCCCAAGTGGTGCAGTCCTCTAACTGTGGTGTGATCCCCATGGGCAAGCAGAGTGTTAGCATTATATGCTTTCAAATGGTGTGGTATTTGGAAATACTGCTTCTACCTGGATAATTTTCTGAGCTACCCAGAAAGGAATCTGTTCACGTTTCGTGGGCAGTTTACCCATTACTGTGTGTAAGTTTTGTGGAGTGATTTTAGTAGCGGTGCTCTGTGTTGGAGCTGTGTTATTTGTAGCTACTGTGGGCTGGACACTAAGGGGCCGATTCCGATACGGGCCGGAAATCTCCCTGACCGAGCCGGACCCGGAGAGATTTCCGACCGACTCGGACCCGTGCAGCCCGACCGAATGAGTACGATGCGTCCGTATGCTATCGTACTCGAGTCGGTCGGACTCCCATTGAAGTCAATGGGAGCCGGTCGTACAATGCGTACGCGGGCTCCCATTGCCTCAATGGGTGCGAGGCGAACAGGGGCGCCCCCTACAGCGGGTACGCGGCGAAGCAACTCGTGCCGTACACGCACAGGTAGGGGGGACCCATGGGTCCCCCCTGTGTGCGACTCGCGCAGATACGCGTACTGGGGGGTCCAACACGGACCCCCGAAGTACGGCTCCGACTGCTCTTTCGAGCCGGACGGCGCATGTCGGTCGGACTGCTCGCGGCGCGCATCGTACTTACCCGGCCGGGGAACGTCTCCATTGCGCGGTGCGAGTCGTGTCCGAGCGAGTCGGTCGGTGCGGTTCGACCCGGGAACGAGTCGGTCGGAGCGGTTGGGACGCCCGAATGAGTCGGTCGGCGATTTCGCATCGTACTCGCTCGTCCGGACGTGCGTACGGATCGGTCGGGAAATAGGGCTCCGAATCGGATCCGGTTAAGCCGTATCCGATTCGGAGCCCTACCGGCCGAGATCGGAATCGGCCCCCAAGTGTCCTCATGACGAGTTGCGTCATGGCTCTGTAAGAGTTTTACCAACTCTTTGTGTTGTAAGAGCAGTGCATCTTGTGGCATTATATCAATGTCAGGATGTGGTGTGTAGCCGGCTAATGTCGGCCATGTAGCTCCTGGTCTACCTAGTGGACCGAGCCTGGTTTTATTTATTTGTTGTAGGGCGCCATTAAACCAGAAATTGTGGTCCTGGTCAGTGAGCGGAATCTTAATCTCCTCGAACGGAGTGTAGAGCGCTGGGACTTTTTCATGTATGTAAGAATGAAAAGTCTGAGTTGTTGCATTTACTGCTGGGAATGTAACCCAAGAATAGAACACATCGGTTTGATACTCTTCGTGTGCCTCTATTAATATCACTGTACCCTCTCGGTCTGTTAAACCATGTCTGAGGGGTTTTTGTGTGAGTGTATGCCTGATTTTGGATGCAAAATGTATTGCATTTGCTTCCTCTTCGTCGTTTGAGACCTGTGTCCCAGTGACAGGAGCCGCTGCCTCGACAGACATTGTGTTGTGAAAACAAAATGTCCTAAAAAGGGTTTTAAGATAAGGTTTTAAAAGGCACAATTATTCGGGAACTATTTCCTTCAAGCTTGATTAACCAACAGCCAATACATAGGAAGTTTGCCTACTCAGCTGTGGCGGAATTTTGTGCCTACCCACTCCAGACGTCTCTGGCGTTTTGTGAGTAGGGGTCTCTGAGAATAAGCATGACTGAACTACTCAGATTCTACTGTTAAATAAGTGCCAAATTCACGTTTGGGCGTCATGTAGTGTAGTTCCTATTTCCCTGATAGGTTCTGCGCATTGGAATAACATACACTATAGGCTTGGCATAGGACTGAGGTCGGTATGCCCCTATCGCGTATATTAAACTTAATTACTGTGTACCAGCTAGCTCAGAGGCCACTAGAAACCTCTTGACAACAAGAAGGGAGTAGCTTCTGGCAACCACATAACATAAAACCCTGATCCCTCAGGATCGTGGAAACAATATACTACTTTTCATTCAGTCACTCATCTCAGAGAAGTACATAGAAGAAACAGTCGGGTGTGTTTACAATAAAATTTATTGCACAGTTGTTATTCTAATACTGGTAATATGTTGGACAGTAGCAGAGAAATATGGCCAGCAGTGCAGTTAAATAAAAATGCATGGTACAGTTTTACCATTGTGCAATAGTAATGAACACATACATGAAATGCAGAATGCATTTAAGATAAAGCTTATACCCCTATAATGCCTAATTAGATGTACCTACGTGTACCTAGCGTGTGTGTAGGTCTTAGAGAGCCAAGAATCCCCCCAGGATTTAATCTAACCCCATTACCTTAATGGGACTTTATCCTGATGTTGAGCTGGACACCCCAGGATGGGTGGATGGACCTCTGCCAGCTGGAGCTGTGGCATGACTCAGGTTGCAGCATCTCAGGTCAGAGTGTCGGCATGGAAGTCTCGGTCCCCTCTGGTTTGCTTGGGCAAAGGGAGGTATATTTATACCTGATAGGTGCCTTGGAATGTTAGTATTGACGTAAAGGCGGTCAGAGGAAGACGTCAGGAATGAACCCTTAGGGAATAGTGGTTCATGCATATTTAATGAGTTCTTGGAGAAATCAATAATCCTGTGCTAGGGAAAATCCCAAGAGCTTAAGGGTCTGTTTCTAAGAACTCGTTGTGACGTAGGTTAGTCACTGTTGGACATAGAGATGACGTATTTAGGATGGACCGTCTTCTGCACCCAGAGCACAAGTCAGATAAGGGACAGCCTCTGTTGCTCGTTATTTGTGAAGGGAGGGCTAATGTAGGTGAAAGGGCCTGCCTGTCTTTGTGGCATGAAGGATTTGTGCCTCTGAAACGGCGCACCTATGTTAGGGCCTCAATCCAGCACATAACAGTGTGATCAGGCAGGCCCCGGCTCAGAGGAGGAGGGAAGGGTAGCGCGCTACCGCGGAGCATAGTGGAGGCAGCCTGTGACCTGGCTCACATCGATCCTTTGGGTGTGGGGAAGCTGAAGTGAAGCAGCAAAGGTGGCTGCACCTGAGACCCGAGCGCTGCCGGGGCTGCGGCTCCCCCTCCAGTAAGCGACATCGGGGAACCAGACTGAGGTGGCAGCGAGGGCCAGGTGTAGGGGAGAGCATTGACGGAACCCCCTTCAAACTCCCAAAAGATCTGGCATCCCCCGCCCCGCTCTTCCACAGCAGAGAGTAGCACCACGACAGGGCGCTTGAGTGGGGGGTGCGCAGCAGTGGTCCCCGGTGGGTGACTGGTGGTGGAGTGGAGCAGTGGCAGCAGCCCTGGGCTGAAGAACCTGCAACTAACGACGGGACCTGGCTATCTCCTGCAACTGTCCCAGCAAGTGTGCGTTGCTCCATGTAGAGTACAACGAGGCCCAGAGGGCTATGTAGTGTTGAGCCGCAGTGGATAGAGCCGCAAAAGTGACACAGCGTCGTAACTTATTACCCACTGATTTGTGGTGGCAGAGCGACACACGACGCCCTCCTGGTCCATAATGGGCAAAACGGACAGAAAGCAATCCAAGCTTTCCTTTGAGCAGTGCAAAACGCCTCGTGGAGGGATCCCGCCAGGAGAGGATCAATTGGAGACAGACATATCGTCCACGCAATCATCGGAACCTAATATACGCGTCATGTTCACGGAACTGAAGCAGTCACTGTCGACTATAGATCTTAAAACCGACTCAATGTCGGACCGACTAGACTGGCTTCGGGACAAGGTCTCAAATCATGATGAGCACCTTGCGGAGGTTGAACCGCACATGTCTGCACTGGAGGACGAGGGCTCCACCACCTGAGAAAAGCTGCTCCACATGAAAATTCTAGAGGTGATCCGCAATAAAAATGAAGATCTTGAAGCGCGATCGCGCTGCAATAATTTTGCGCATACTGGGGGTACCGGAGAATACGGCCATGACCAGAGTTGAGGACTATGTCGAAGAAATGTTTAAGGCGCTGTTTGGGGACTCTCTTTCGAAGATCTGCATAGTAGAACGTGCACACTGATCCCTAGGCAGGAGACCACCGCCGGGTGTCCCTGCCCGGCCAATGATAGCGCGCCTGCTGAACTATAGGGACCGCTATACTGTGCTGCGCAAGGCCAGAGACCTACAGGACACAAGGTACCAAGGTAATGCGGTCTCCTTCTTTCCGGATTTTACTTTAACGGTGCAGGCTGCTAGGAAGGAGTTTGTCCCAGTGAAGAGAATACTGCAGCAGCAGGATATCAAGTATTCGCTTCTCTATCTAGCAAAGATCAGTGTCTTTCATCAGGGCAAGACTGTGTTCTTCACTGATCCAAAGGCAGCCATTAAATATGCTCGCTCCCTCAGACAATCTGCATCGGCCGAGCGGGCGAACAGGGAACCTGCGGGGGGAGGCCCTCTGGACGAAAATGATTGAGGCCTCAAGAGAGCTGAAATGAGCCGGTAAGACAGCGGCGCACCTGACTGTGGGGGGCTGACCCCACAAGACACTCCCTATCTGGATTGGGGCAACAGCCTGCCCCGGGTGCTGTGGCTTGCATGCCTGCCCAATCTGCCTGGACCTGGAGGGTATTTTTTTTTCTGCCTCTCCTGACTGTATCCTGTCCAGCCACCCAGCTCACCACCGCTGGGTTTTCCCGTGCACTTAGTGCCTCCCGCAGGGATGAGTCCCATGAATGTTCCTACTGTTGGCTGTTCTGGGCCTAGTTTGCTTAAGGGTTATAGCTCTCAGCCATGTTGGGGGTCTGAAGTGGGAGGTGAGTGGGTTTGTTGGGTGGGGTGCACACCTGGTGTGCTGTTGGGTTTTGTATGTTCTTCCCCTTCTCTATCCCTGTCTTTCCCCTCTCTGGCTCTGCTGCAGGGTCAACTAGGTGCGTCACACTGTCTAGTACATAATGGCCCAGAAGGATCAGGGAATGGGTGACACCACTAAAGAAAGGGAGGTGATCAAGGCAGTGACATGGAATGTATGTGGCTTGAACGACTGTCGTAAGGCGAGATTGGTAGCGGCATATCTCCAGAGACATGGGGCGGACATCTGCTTCTTGCAGGTATTGCACCTTACCAGAAATGACTGCGCGCGACTAAGGGCGGGATGAAATGGGCGAAAAATTTGTATCAGGCTACTCCAATTATGCCAGAGGCACAGCTATAAGTCTTAGAAAAGGACTTCCCTGGTGAACGGGCGCTGTGCTTTGCAACCCGCAAGGGAGGTATGTAATTGTAGCAGGGGATTTAAGAAGGCAACCGGTTAGGCTAGTATCGGTCTAAAGGCCGAATGCGGACGATCCACAATTTTTTAGTGAGGTTCGGAGTTTGACGGAGTCGCCTGGGCCCGGAACAGTCTTGCGGAAGGGGGACTTTAACGTAGTGCCGGATGCGAGCATTGATAGATCTGGCGATTCTCGTCAGCCACATCCAAGAGCGGCAGAGCAGATACGCACAATCATGGAAGACCATGAACTGGTGGACGTCTGGCGACCTAGACATCCATCAAGACGAGAGGGCACATGCGTCTCCACAGCGGGCCCATCGTGGTCCAGAATTGATTACTGGCTTACATCACGTGATATGGATGCCTGGGTGCTCACGGTAGCTCACTTAGCCCGATCTCTATCGGACCACTGCCCCGTGCTACTGCGATTCACGCTGCCGGATGTGGCACGTACGCCATTCAGTTGGAGACTCCCCGCCGGGGCACTCCGGGATCAGGTATATAGAGAGTCGATTCGAGCCGATATAACAGAGTATTTCGAGTTAAATTGTGGGACCGTAGACTCGCCCTCGGTATTGTGGGAGGCCTTTAAACGGCAATTCAGGGCAAGTGTATCGCTAAGGAGGCGGACGTATTGCACTCACTCCGGGGAGACCTCCGACGTTTGGAGGAGGATATTAGGAAGCTCGAACTGGAGTACTTCGAAAGTAACAGCCCGGACATCCTGGGCAGCATTAAAGGGAAAATAGCAGAATTCGAGGAAGCTGCGCAGCGGGAGACGCACTACCTGGGCAAGGAGGCATGGGCACACCAATACGGAGAGGGGGACCGTGCCGGGAAAACACTGGTAGGACTATTAAGGAAGCCCTGGGCCAGTGAATATATAAGTGAACTGCGAAGGGACAGCTGGAGATAGTTACTCATCAGGAAGCAGTGCAGGCAGAAGTGCTTGAATTTTATACCTCCCTGTATACGGCTCAGCAGACAGCGGTTCATCCGGACCTGCTTTCCCTTTTTGATTCGATTGAACTTGCCTGGTTGAGTGACGGGCAACGAAAATACCTCAACGAGCCTTTTGAGGAGGAAGAGGTGATTGCGGTGATCCGGGCTATAACTGGGGACAAGGCCCCCGGGCAGGACGGGCTAACTGCTTCATTTTATAAGGAATATGCACCGCTCCTGGTCCCGCACCACCTCAACATGTATGAGGAATTCTTGGAGCGGGGTATGCTACCCCCCTCTCTGCGGGAGACGCTAATGGTCACCATCCTCAAACCTGATAAGGATCCACAGCTGTGTGACTCCTACAGACCATTATCTATGATTAACTAGGACAATAAGATCCTAGCCAAATTACTGGCATCACGCCTGCTCCCCTTGTTGCCGGCGGTGCTCCGGCTGGACCAGTGTGGCTTTGTGCCCGGACGGAGTACATCCCACAATCTGCGTACTTTCTTCACGACCATGCAGGGGGTTGACAGCACTCTTCCCACTGCGGCTGTGTTCTTGGATGCTACCAAAGCATTCGACACTTTTGAGTGGCCTTATCTGTTTGCACTCCTTTCTCGTATCGGAATCAGTCCCCTCTTCCTCCCAAAAATTGCCTTATTGTATTCGGCCCCATCTGCAAAGTTGAGTGTCAATGGCCAGGTGTCCCCTGCCATCCCGGTGGCCCGAGGTACGCGACAGGGGTGCCCCCTCTCTCCCCTGTTGTTTGCGGTGGCGACGGAGCCGCTCGCGGCCAGGCTTCGGCAGCATCACGCTCGGCGAGGACTTGATTTCACTCCCAAGGTGATCTTGGTTTCTATGTATGCAGATGATGTGACTCTGTATGTCCAACACTCCGCCAAGAACTTAGACCCCCTCATCTGGGAGGTTGTCTGCTATGGAGGAATATCGGGTGTATCCATAAATTGGGGAACGTCAATCATTTTCCCGCTTAATCAGGCCACTAGTCCTTTTCGGTCGGAATTCCCGCTTCAGTGGGCGAACTCCGCAGTAAAGTATTTGGGGAGATGGCTGAGCCAAAACGTGGATGAACTATGGAGTCACAACTATGGCAAGCTCATGGAGTGGCTGGAGAGCGGACTGAACAGGTGGAAAACACTCCCCTTATCCCTAGCGGGGCGGTTGGCCATCGCCAAAATGGTGTTCCTCCCCAAGTTTTTCTATATCTTTACTAATCTACTGCTTCCCCTCACTGCTGCATTTTGGCGCCTATTACGCTCTAACCTGATAACGTTGGCTTGGGCGGACAGACAACCCAGGGTGGCCTGGGAGAACCTGACGTTGCCGTTTGAACAGGGTGGGATGGCGGCTCCAGATTTGGAGCTCCACTATAACTGTGCTCAGGCACAATTCGCCTACCACTGGGTGTTACCGACCCTCTTTATGGCACACACCGCTCCGGAAAGTGATAGGGTGGACCCGATACCTCCACATACGGTGCTGTTTGGACCCCAAAGAATACCCCGGGCCAGGGTGGACACTGTGGGCTGCACGGTGTGGGCATGGCGGGAACTTAGGCACAGAGCGCGTTTGGAAAACACATTTGCCCCCTCAATCCCACTCATTAGACACCCAGGACTGCCCTTCACCACAGAGGCGGGGGTAGGCCAAAGACTGCGGCAGCTGCAGCTCCATACAATGGGACAGGCATTTCGCAATGGGGTGTTTGCTACCATAGATGAAGCGCTGTGCGAGGACCACACGGGGCTGCTGGACAGGTTCACTTACTATCAACTAGGAGCAGTGCTGCATACATTCTATGAATCCTTCACTGTGGCACCACCAACATTCCTAGTACTGGAGAAATTCCTGTTGAACCCCTCGCCGCGGAAGCTCATTACTCAACTGAATTCAGGTATGCAGCGCACATCCCCGATATGTGTCCCCCCTGCACAGCGTGAGTGGGAGAAGATCCTGGGGAGCCCGATAGACAGTAGCGGCCCGTGGTGGGAGTGCTGCCGGGCGCTGACCTGGGACGGGGGAGGGGCAGGGTGGGGGGTAGTAAACTACAGATTACGGCCGATTAGAGGTAAGTAAACATATAAATAAATAAAATGAATTTCGTTGCGCGCGCTGCATCGCCAAATGCGATGCAGTGCGCGCAACAAAATTCATTTTATTTATGTATATGTTTACTTACCTCTAATCGGCCGTAATACATAGTTTACTACCCCCCACCCTGCCCCTCCCCCGCCCCACGTCAGCGCCCGGCAGCACTCCCACCACGGGCCGCTAATGCCGATAGAGGAGGGTACATGGGCATACTGCTGCGCGCAAATGAGAGAAATGTCACCCAATTACAGACTGCGCCTTATCCATTTCAAATTTCTCCACAGGCTGTACAGGACCCCTGCCTGGCTGCATAGGGCCGGTCGGAGTGAAGATGCGAGGTGCGTGCGTTGTCGAGCCCCGGAGGCCTCTTTTTTGCATTTAGCCTGGGAATGCCCGGCTGTGGCGCAGTACTGGGAATGCGTTTTTGAGGTACTGGCCCTGCTGATAGGCGTTGTGGTTGAGTGTTCCCCCTTGGTGACTCTCCTGGGGTATGTGCATGAAATTGGTGCAGAACATAGGAAACTGGTCGCCATGTTGGTACTCCTAGCAAAGAGAAGGGTTACCATCTGCTGGGGTCGAAGGCGCAACCCGAGAGCTGCGGAGTGGCTCAAGGATGCAGCGTTCTGCCACAATCAATTGTCCGACTACTGGGAGCTGATGCCTGCACAAGCCCGACCCAAAGACATATGGGCGTCACTGCAGGGCTATTTAGACTCTTCGCCCCCCGACAATGAGGACAGCGCAGCTGTTTAGGCATGGACACTGCATGTGGGTCATTCCCGCTAACCACAGACAGTTGGGAATACAGACGTAACTGGAGTATCACACCTATACTCGAGCCAGAGTGGATCCCCCTTCCCTCCCCCCCTTTTTTTCCCCTTCGAGCCTCCTCCCTCCCCTATTATCCCTCTCTTTCTATCCCTATCTTTTCTTCGTTAGGGCCAATGTCAAGCCCTGGAACACATTGTAGGAGGACGGATGCTACAGACAGCAGCAGGACGCAACAAGGGTCAGGATCTCGGCTCATTTATGTTGTTCAAGACTATGTAATGCTATCCTCCAAGGGTACCCTGCTGCGATCAAGACTGCTAAAATGTAAGCATACTTACATGTAACAGCTATGACTTCCCTTCCCTGTTCCTTGTCATTCTCTTGAAAATTTCAATAAAAAGAACTTAAAAAAAAAAAAAAAAAAGAAGGATTGGGGTGAAGGTGGTGCAAGGTGGCTGAAGTCCCTCTCAATAGAGCACCCATTAGCTGCGGTTTGTAGTATGTTATTATCATTGAGATGGAGGACTGCCAGGATAGTGCCATTCTTCTTTGGTGGTTGAGGTCAAGGTTCAAACAGACAAGAGAGTGTCACACCAGTCCAGGGGAATGGGCTTGCCCACTGTGATGTCGGAGAAGTTGGTGAAACAAAATATGGTCTCATAGGTGAGCTGCGGTATTTTTGGGGTCCTTCACTTATTGGCTGAGTCTGTGATCGGGTTTTCTAGACAGTTGTTGGTGCTCAAGTCAATGTGGTCCTCCAGGTGAAAGTTGTGGTCTATGAGAACGATTAAGGAGCTGGAGTTGAGCATGATGGGGGCAATGATGTCTGTGATGGTGTTGCTGAAGTTGTCTCTTGGCCCGGGTGTCCCATAGATGAGGGTTCTTCCAAGGTTAGTGTTGGAGATCCTGAGTTTCAATGCCAGGTGTTACAGTTTGTCACAGGAGTTGACCGAGGCAAGGAAGCATTGGATTTGTTCCTTGTCAGTTCCTCCTCCTGGTTTGCTGGTACTGTCCTGTCTTGTGATCTTGTAACCTTGAGATATTGCAGTCACCAAATCTGGGGCTGAGGTAGGTTTGAACCACGTGTCAATGAGGAAGAGTAGGTCTGAGGAAAGGTCATGTAGGTGGTCACAGATTTCAGTACAGTGTTTGGTGAATGAGTGTTCAGGAGGGTGTAGGGTAGTGGGGGAGGGTGAGGTGCAGGTCCATGTTTTGAGATGTGGGTGTGTGAGTGTGGAGAGACGGGATGGAGGGGGCAGTGTGCTCGTGGAGGCATAGGAGTAGGAGCAGGTGGCACAGGAGAATTCTCCATTGTTGCTGGTCAGGGTAGCTAGGTAGCAGCACAGAGAGAGGTGTTCAGGGTTTAGGGTATGGAGGGCTGCAAAGGGGTTGCATCCTGAGCTGGGCTGGGTGTGAGGAGGTCCAGGAGTCCTACCGCTGGGCGCGTTCAGGGCATTGATGGGTGTAGACAGGCTTGTCGTTTGTGCACCATCTGCACACCAGTACCACATATTCATGTTGCGGCAGCCATTAAGAAAGTCTGGTAGGGGTCAGAGAAGAAGAGATCCTGGGTACAGTGGGGGTGGCTGGTTGGGGCCAGAGCATTTGACTGGAGAACACTGGAAACAGTGGCAGGAGGAACAGGTGAGAGTGTGGAAAGGGATGTACAAAGATAGGGGAAAAGGATATAGAGAAGGAGAAGAAGCAAAAGGAGCAAGAGACTTTGATCTTGAGAGAGAGAAATAGTGGAAAAAGGGCTAGAGTGATACAGCAAACCAGGGCAAAAGGAGTGAAAAAGAGTCCAAAGGCAGTAAAAGAGACACCAGAGAGAGAAAGAGAGCATGAGGAGGAGAGAGAGTGAGAAAAGCAATACAAATGTGGCAAAAGAAAGACTGAAATGAAAGTGAGAGAGTGAGTGAAGATTGGAGATAGTGAGAAAAAGGGAAGAGGTGCTAGGTGAAGGAAAAGTGCAACAAGGCAATAAGGAGGAGATCCAAAGGTGGAGAGAAGCAACAGAAAAATAGTCAGAGGTAAAAAGAGACAGCAGAAGATGTGGTCTGGAGGTTAGTGAAGCTCAGGATGAGCAGGAGGGATGCAAGGTCAGATGTGCTGCGCCTGGCCAGAGGACTAAGGCAATCAGATAAGGTGGTCAGGCAGGACCAGGCATTGCCTTCACAATGGCTGATCCATGCTGTGGCCACCTTTAAGCAGCATCAACACCATTACCCACCACTGAAAGCAGAGACTCCAAGGATCAGTTGGCGGGCCTCCCAGAACAGCACTGGGGACACTAAACCTGGAAGAATCCAAGTCACATCTCTGGTAGCCGTTGCAAACGTTTTGCTGCTCCCGGGCGCCAGGCACCCCAAAGGATGATTGAGAGATAGACAAAAGATGCACCCATGTCTGCTGGACTTGTGAGTGTTGGTTGTGGCTGGATTTCTCTTTCCAGGCAGACTCCATCAAAGATTGCACTGTGACCGCTGTGTTACAAAAGCGCAAGGTCTGCAACTGCACCCCTGGAACCTTGCAAAGAGGATTTTGTAGGACCCCGAGATACATTGACAGAGTTGCCCCCACTCATCTGTGGACCGAGGATACCCCCATGGAAGGCACAACATCAGGAGCATCCTAGAGCATCTTTAAGCCTGCATCCCCCTGCATCCCCCTGCATCCCCCTGCATCAGGTCTGCTTCATTGTTGTCTATGGTGGTCATCCTGTAAAGTTTTGATCTTGCTTTAAAAGGGCTCTGGTGGCCAGGAGACTGTCCATCGTGTCCATTCTGACCGCGTAGACCTCTGTCCTGCCAGACATGGCCACCTAACTTGGCCGGAGTTGTCAAACTAGCTCTTTCAAACTTTTCAAAAGTTTCCAAACTTTTACTTGGCCAGTGCTTGTTTGCAGTTGATTTAAAAGTTATTTACTGCTTATAAAATGTGTATTTCTGGAAACCTCTTTTGAATTTTAATGATTAAGGGCCATATGTAGGTAATTTCTATTTACCGATTCCTAAATACTGAATTTTACCGATTCGGTATTTAAGAATCGGTAAATAGAATGTAGGTAAACATTCGGTAAATTTTACTGATTCGGTAATATTCGGTATTACCGATTCGGTATTTACCGAATCGGTAATAAGGAATACCTTCCCATTCATTCCTATGGGCCTGGAGGCCCATAGGAATGAATGGGAAGCCATTCACTATTACCGATTCGGTAAATACCGAATCGGTAATAGGGGGAGCATATTCAAGGGTGGCAGGGTGTCAAATTGACACCCTGTTGCACCCCTGAATCGTGCATGTGTGCACATGTGGCGCACATGTCTGCCACATGGCACTTTTAAAAAAGCACAAAATTGCTTTTTAAAAGGTATTCAGTATTTACAACCAACCTGTAGTTGGTGGTAAATAACGAATCCTTAAACCAAAAATGCACTCACTTGAGTGCTCCCTACATAGGATTTAAGGAATCGGTAATTTACTGATTCCTTAAAATAACGAATCGGTAAATTACCGATTCCTTAAATCCGGCTTCCTACATCTCAATTGCCTAAATACCGATCAGTAACGGGAGATTTACCGAATTTCGGCCGTTACCGACCGGTATTTAGCTACCTACATATGGCCCTAAGATCTCTAAAAATTCATAAAAATAAGCTCGATTTTTATAAATTGTTTTCTCGTTTCTTTCATGTCCTGTGATTTTCTTATTTTGTTTTTTAGTAGTGTTAAATGCTTTATAATTTGTTCCTTTGCTAAACCTTACTGCTTGCAGCCAGAGTTACCTAGGTTTAAGCTTAAGATTAAGTAAACATATCTGACTGGACCCGATATGGTATGTGAGAGTGTAAGCACGATAGGGCAACCCAGCCATATCATATATTACATCCAAAGCCTCACAAGGCTCTACACCACCAAGGTCCCCTGCGGTGCGCGCGGCTGGAATGTGCGGCGCAGAACGCGAGAAGCAGAGGTGGGAGTGGCAGGTGAGAGAGTGGCATGGGGGAACAAAGGTGGAAAAAAGTGTCTATGGAGAAGAAAAGGACCAAAGGAGCAAGAAAGCCTCATTCCAGGAGTGAGAAAAAATGTAAAGAAGAGTGATAGAACATAACCCAGGATAAAGGTGTGGAACAAGAGTCAAAGAGTGACTAAGTGGCAACAGATAATCAGTGTAAGAGTGAGGAATAGAGAGTGAGAAAAGCGGGGCAAAAAAAACAGAAAAAGCAGCAAAAAAGTTGAAAAATAAAGTAAAAGGCAGCAGGAATATGTGATGATGGTAATACAGCCTGCACGCCTGTGAGTGGTCACATCAAGGCACAGACATGGGACTTCAGCCATGTTAAAAGGAGTTCCCCTGGTGCTGGACTCCTCTTTTCTACAGAGAAGATGACTTCCAGATCACTTGCCAGGGACCAGTCAGAAATAATGAAAAAAGAGCAGCATGTCACAAGGCTGCTGCAGCAGACACTTTCAACAGTAAATGTAAATGAGAAACTGGGCTTAAGCTGACATGATTTGCATATGCAAACAGAGGAGCCTATTTACATGCCTCTTGCGCCGCCGATGCGTCACTTTCTCCCATATTAAAAGTTATGCACCAGACTTGTAAATATGCAGAGTTCTTTGTGTTTGAAGATCATTTAAGATTGAAACTGCTTTATATATAAGCACGAGTGCAGGCAGCACTGTAGAGAATCAAAGAACACAGCGCTAGCAGAAATGGCGTCTACTACTGACCGCAAGGCGCTCTACGACCAGCATTTGGACCCAAAAAAACTGATGAAGATGTATCGGCCTCCAACGTCTGCTTTTCACGCAGATTATTTTATTCAAACGATTCCTTATATGCAAAAGTTCTTCTCATCAGGTATCTACTGAACTCTTTTCACCACTTCAATGTCGTGATACTTGATCTATATGTCCAAGAGCTGTTTTCACCTGTAAGGTCAGACTTCTTGCACAAATAGCTATCTTTACGACTCTTAAGTAATCTTTGTGCTGCAGCTGTAAAAAGGCAAAGGGCCGTATTTATGGCCCCAGTTGTATCGCGCTTGCACAGCACAACTCTTAATCTGGAGGATCGCAACGCAGCGCAGAGCAAGTCTCGGCATTGCATTGCTCTGCCCTGGAAGGCATTCCATGGGCATCGCTTTGGTGTCTCACGCAGCTCCCAAATGGTAAACCTGGGTATGTGCCAACATGCTGCGCCTTCCTCGGGGGGGCGTAACGATGAGAAATATTTTTATTTCTCCCCGGTTTTCCCTCTTTCCATGTGTTCTGCGTTCTGCAGTCCAAATAGAAATAGGAAAAAGCCTCTCAGGATTGTTTTTGTGCAATCCTGCTGACAACGCAGACACCTGCAAGGGTGTCAGCGTTGGCGCTAGGCTGCTGAAATGGCCCCAGCGCAGGGGGACAGGACAGGAATGCATCGTCTTGCATCAATACGCTGCATTCCTGCCCTTCCACATTGGCACAGGGCAGCGCAGCAAGAAGATTTGTGGTGCTGCCCTGAGCCGATTCCCCATAAACGAGCCTCTTTGTCTTCAGTCCCATGGTTCAGTTAGGAAATTAATGGAATGTAGCTTTAACTCTGGGTTGGGTTTTTCTTTTTTAATAAAAAGTTTTTCCCTCGATTGTCAGCCAACCTGTGCCCGTCCTGTGATTTCCACACAATGTACTGCACTACAAGCAAGCACACTTCGGCCGTACCACATAGAGTGGGCACCGAGGGTCAGATTAACAAAACAATTTTTATTGGTGATGTTTAATGCAGTGCTTGGCGCAAACACCTTTTACCACCATATTATGAAAACAGGATTCTGAAGATGATAATGTGTGATAAGAACGTCTTTGCAGATGTGTTGTCTCCCATTGTGCTGTGAAGGTGATGAGTTCTGTTTTCTGTGCTGCTGTTTTTGTGTTCTTTTACTGCAGTATTTTTTGTTGTGCTGTGCTGCTGTTGTGCTGCGTTCTGTTTTGACTGCTTTGTTGTCTTTGCCTCGCTGTGTTGTTATGTTGGTTTGTTTATGTTATTGTGTTATGGTCAGTTGTTTGCTTTGGATATTTCACAGATGCTGCTGTTTTTGTGTTCTTTTATTGCAGTATTTTTTGTTGTGCTGTGCTGCTGTTGTGCTGCGTTCTGTTTTGACTGCTTTGTTGTCTTTGCCTCGCTGTGTTGTTATGTTGGTTTGTTTATGTTATTGTATTATGGTCAGTTGTTTGCTTTGGATATTTCACAGATGCTGCTGTTTTTGTGTTCTTTTACTGCAGTATTTTTTGTTGTGCTGTGCTGCTGTTGTGCTGCGTTCTGTTTTGACTGCTTTGTTGTCTTTGCCTCGCTGTGTTGTTATATTGGTTTGTTAATGTTATTGTGTTATGGTCAGTTGCTTTGGATATTTCACAGATGCTGCTGTTTTTGTGTTCTTTTACTGCAGTATTTTTTGTTGTGCTGTGCTGCTGTTGTGCTGCGTTCTGTTTTGACTGCTTTGTTGTCTTTGCCTCGCTGTGTTGTTATATTGGTTTGTTTATGTTATTGTATTATGGTCAGTTGTTTGCTTTGGATATTTCACAGATGCTGCTGTTTTTGTGTTCTTTTATTGCAGTATTTTTTGTTGTGCTGTGCTGCTGTTGTGCTGCGTTCTGTTTTGACTGCTTTGTTGTCTTTGCCTCGCTGTGTTGTTATGTTGGTTTGTTTATGTTATTGTATTATGGTCAGTTGTTTGCTTTGGATATTTCACAGATGCTGCTGTTTTTGTGTTCTTTTACTGCAGTATTTTTTGTTGTGCTGTGCTGCTGTTGTGCTGCGTTCTGTTTTGACTGCTTTGTTGTCTTTGCCTCGCTGTGTTGTTATATTGGTTTGTTAATGTTATTGTGTTATGGTCAGTTGCTTTGGATATTTCACAGATGCTGCTGTTTTTGTGTTCTTTTACTGCAGTATTTTTTGTTGTGCTGTGCTGCTGTTGTGCTGCGTTCTGTTTTGATTGCTTTGTTGTCTTTGCCTCGCTGTGTTTGAAATGTGTTGTTATGTTGGTTTGTTTATGTTATTGTATTATGGTCAGTTGTTTGCTTTGGATATTTCACAGATGCTGCTGTTTTTGTGTTCTTTTATTGCAGTATTTTTTGTTGTGCTGTGCTGCTGTTGTGCTGCGTTCTGTTTTGACTGCTTTGTTGTCTTTGCCTCGCTGTGTTGTTATATTGGTTTGCTTATGTTATTGTATTATGGTCAGTTGTTTGCTTTGGATATTTCACAGATGCTGCTGTTTTTGTGTTCTTTTATTGCAGTATTTTTTGTTGTGCTGTGCTGCTGTTGTGCTGCGTTCTGTTTTGACTGCTTTGTTGTCTTTGCCTCGCTGTGTTGTTATGTTGGTTTGTTTATGTTATTGTATTATGGTCAGTTGTTTGCTTTGGATATTTCACAGATGCTGCTGTTTTTGTGTTCTTTTATTGCAGTATTTTTTGTTGTGCTGTGCTGCTGTTGTGCTGCGTTCTGTTTTGACTGCTTTGTTGTCTTTGCCTCGCTGTGTTGTTATGTTGGTTTGTTTATGTTATTGTGTTATGGTCAGTTGTTTGCTTTGGATATTTCACAGATGCTGCTGTATTTCCAGCTAAAAACAGCACCTGAGACAAGCAACATTTTGCCAGTGTTTGATGTAGTAAAATAGCACTGCTTCAGCTCTTCAACCACTTAAGGCTCAAGTCAACCCAAAGCTGTGACCGAGAAAAAAATATCTTCAAGATATAGAGCTGTCGAAGAAACTTTTTGTTTTCTATGTGCAAAACATTTATAAAATGAAATGTAAAATATTTCATTTAAAGCAATACAACTATTATCAGATGATGATGTGAAAGGCTGGGCCCTAGGCCGAGTTCTCCATGTGCAGCTGCATTGAGCTAGCTTCTGTTTTCTCCTAGCTCCCCACCCCCCATTTTTTTGTGTGCCTTTTTTTTGCTTTTCTCTCTTTCTCTGCTTTCTCCTTGTTTTTCCCCGCTTTTTGTGTGCCTTCTACTTGCTTCTACCTTGACCCTTTTTTTGTAAAGTGGGTAGCTGTGGAATTTGCGCCCTAGTTCAGTTGACACCTAAGGAAAACTAGCAAACTTGCACATTTTTGAAAACTAGACACCCAGGGGAATCCATGATGGGGTGATGTGTGTGGCTCTCACCAGGTTCTGTTACCCAGAATCCCTTGCAAACCTCAAACAATTGTGGCCGGGAGCCACCAACTTACTTCCACCCAGCTGTTCCTCAAGTCTCCCAATAAAAATGATACCTCACTTGTGTAGGTAGGCCTAGTACACGAGAGAGAAAACGGCCCAAAACGCAACATGGATACAACACATTTTTACACTCAAAACTGAGCCTTTCTGTTAATAGGGTAGCTGTGGAGTTTGGACCCTAGCACATCCGGCACACAGGGAAACCTAGCAAACTTGCATTATTTTTGGAAGCTAGACAACCAGAGGAAACCAGGGTGGGGTGACCTGCGTGGCTCCCACCAGGTGTTTTCTTTTTACCCAGAATCCCTTGCAAACTTCAAAATTTGAATACAAAATCACAGTTTCCTTATATTTCTATGATGGAAAGTTCTGGAATCTGTGGGGAGCCACAAACATCCTTCCACTCAGCATTCTCCAAAGTCTCCCAATAAAAGGGTACTGCACTTGTGTGGGTAGGCTTAGTGCCGTGAAAATAAACTGCCCAAAATGCAGCATGGATCATCACATATTTCCACTCAAAACGGACCCTTTTTTTGCAGAGTGGGTAGCTGTGGAGATCTTGGGCCCCAGCTCAGCTGACACCTAAGAAAAACAAGCATTTGCACTGCAATAGGTCTCGCATTTACACAAGCTTAAGCTATTGGCATTGTAAATGACAATGCGTTTTATTTTTGTTTTAAAAACCAAAACATAAATAAAAGGCATTGTCATTTACAATGGCAATAGCTCAAACTCGCGTAAATGCGAGACCTATTGCATTGCAAACGGGGAGAGGACTTAGCCTTACAGCTAGAGCTGTCGACTTTGGAGCTGGGGACCCAGGTTCGAGCCTCGGCTCAACATCCTGTAATTCTGGCAAATCACTTAATCTCCCCGAGCCTACCAAAATATGAATGTGTCCTTGTGTAACGTAACTGGTGCTCATGTAAAGTGCTCCAGTACCTTCGGGTCGGGTTCGCGCTATATAAAATCTGCAACAACAACAAAAAAACAATAGGTCTTGCAGACACCTGCCTTGTCAAGTCTGACTTAAAAATAAATAAAATGTGCACAACAGCACTTTTTCTGAAAAGAGGATCCCTGTAGCAACAGGAAGAAATTGATGAGCTGGGGGAGGAAAAGAAACGGGAGAACACAGGCGGTGGGTGTAAGTAGGAGGAAGCAACACACAGTGGCGAGGGGGCAGGAGAAAGAAAAGCCTTGCACCCCCATGGAGTGTTAAAACCAAGAGGAAACAAGTAGTTTCCAAGAATTAAAACAGTGGAAGAATACAACTCAAACAAAAAAAAAGGTGGTAAAGCGGCTATGCTCCATTGGAAGGATGAGCACAATAGGAGGAAAAAAGCCATCAAACAAGAAACAAGCAAATGAGATTAAAAAGAAAGCCAACCAATGGTAAGCAATGTGCTGGCTGGACGCCCACTGTAAATTCTAGTACAGTACGCATTAAGTATTTGCGACAACTAACAGCTAAAGTTTGTTGTAGGCGAAATCTATTGACAATTGTGCATGCAATAAGTGTTGTGAACCTTAAAATCCCAGTCCAACACTAATTCTGTGTGTGGTTAAGAATATTTGGCCCATTACATTTTCTGTTTTCATAGCTGTCTCTCTCTTGTGTGAGGCCTTAATGTGTGTAAAAACAGTAATTCAAGACTGTTTGTCAAGCCCTACAAGAAGTTTTACTTCATTGTACAGAGGTGGCCTAAAACGACCAAACTGTACAACTACAATGCATAATAAAAATAGCATGGGATATGCTCCTGGAAGACGGTTCTATTTTGGAATTGATCTTTACGTATTTGAGCGCCCTATACAATTGGTAAGGCAATAATGTGCACGCAGACTGACCGTAAAATTAATCTCTGATAATAACCAATCGTGTAGATAAACAATACAGCATATTAAATGCCTAGAGGCACGTTGGAACAGCCGAGCCGGCGTCGCAGAACATTGAAAAGCTCGTACATGTTTAGGATTCACAAATAGTAAAACACCTCTCAGAGAGACAGTAGAACCGCCACCAATGGCAAAAAGGAAAGGGCTCCTTCTCTTCCTGTCCAAGACGTTTGCAAACAAGAGTTAGCAACAACTGAACGGAAAAAATGTCTGATCAAAGCAACCCAATAGAGCACTCGTAATGCGTCTGTGTAGAATAGATCCTTCACGCTCCACCTTCTAGAAGTTGAAGGAGAGTGGGGTTCGGTGTTTTTGAGGGAGTGAATCCACTGGAGAGCACTCATGTCTAGGAGTGTGAGGAAGGACAATTTGTAGCCAACTAAAGGTACCCAACTTAAGTCTAAGGGAAGCAACTAGCTTACGTGGGGAATGCAAAAAAGTCAATTGAGGTTGACATTAGCTGAGGGGGACAGGGTGGGGGGTCAGTTGCCAAATATGCGTAGTTCCACTATGTTTGATCCAGTCAGGGCTTTAAGTGGGATGAAAAAAACTGGGGGGGGGTGTCTCTCAAAGAGGCGTGGCCGATGTAATTAAGGACGTGGCTTAGAAACAAGTAAGCGGAAAATCTGTGCTTAGCATAATGTGCAGCCCGACTGGTATTTAGATGCTTCTGTTATCACATCCAGATAAATAATACAACAAGTAACAAGCCAGGGCTATTGGCTTTGCAAATGGCTGTTAGTTACATAGGATAAATAAGCAACAACCATGGCTTTCGTTGTAGAGCACATTGAAAATGCGTCAGTTCTGAAATGATGAGACTGTGAAAGAACTATAGCGAGTCTCTGAAGTTACTTCTAAGGCAGTGAAGGGTGGTACTGCTGCAGAGTTAATATTTATTTTTTCAACCGGTGGGATAAAACGGAGAGCCCGATAGGGACCCGTCTCAGAACCTGCATTTAGCACCGACAGGACCAGGCCCACTTAAAGCCCTGGATCCAATGCACCTCCCCACCGCCCCCTGGCACCCACCCCCAAAATAAGCACGCACATCTGCCGCTCCCAATGTTTACCATAACAGACGACACTATGACACTTACTCCCCAGCCATTTGGCTTGGCTCAGCAGCGCCTCCTGGTCATCGGGGTCTCCTGGCCGCTGAGGGTCTCCTCTCCCCTCTTCCTCGGGCTGCTGCTGCCGCTGCTCAGGAATGTCTACCCCGCTATTAGACTCTACTTGACCCGGGCTTTGGGCAGGGTGCTCCTCCGCTTCCAAACCGAGCCAGCTGCCCAGACCCCGCAGCATCCCTGCGGTTTGTGAGCGCCGTGCCCGCACCTGTTGCCTTGTCTTGTTGTGGTTGTTATTGTTGATTCCACTTCCTCATTCATATATATATGACGCAGCAGCCGGATTCAGGAAGTCACAGTAGGAAGTTAACAGTGCAGTGAACATAGAAGAAGGACATGCGTTGAAGCGAACTGCTCGGCGTCCATCTGTCTATCTAATATGTTGGCGACCATCTTAACAAGCATTTGCAATGCATTAGGACTCGCATTTACGCGAGACCTATTGCATTGCAAACGGGAGTTTGTACGGGCAGGGGGCAAGAAGGCACAGACGTCGGGAGTGCGGGCGGGGGGGGGTGCGAGAAAGCAAGGACATCGGGACTGCGGGCGGGGGAGCGGGAAAAATAGTGCTTACAAATAACACGTACGGTACAGTGTAACACTCCAAGTAAAGGGGCCAGTAGCCATGGGAGGGTACAAATGACGACATGGACATAATAAGGTGGGACTGACAAGCCTCATAATCAATCAAAAGACATAATTTATGAAGGAAAAAGACAGAAGCCAATGAAAAATATGGGAAGAGAGTGAGGGAAGCTTGTCCCCCCATACTGGACTACTCCATGCCTCGCAGAGCGAGCAGCGCTTGCGCGCTGCCGCTAAAGCTCGACCTAACTAGCAAACTTCCACATTTTTGAAAACTAGACACCGGGTGGACCCCAGGGTGAGGTGACTTGCATGGCTGTCACCAAGTTTTTCTCTCCTAGATTCCATTGCAATCCTCCAACTTTGACTAAAAAACACATTTTCCTCAAATTTCTGTGATGGAAAGTTCTGGAATCTGCCAGGAGACAGGAACTTCTTCCCACCCAATATTTCCCCAAGCCTACTGATAAAAACGATACCTCACTTGTATGGATAGGCCTAGTGCCCATGACAGGAATACTGCCAAAGTTCCCTAAAGAGCATGTCATAAATTATGAAGAACGTTAGTTTTTGACGCACGGGGTAGTCACCGAGAATGTAGCGCATGTCATGTCCACTGTTATGTGCAAGGCTGTGACTGTAATGCACTTATTATAGAGTCAAGTGAACATCTACTAAGCTCTCACAGAGGATGAACATTGCAAGCAGGGCAAACATTTTACCCATACATGTAGTGTTGAATATAGATTTCTCTGTAATGTTATGATTTTTTTGTAAAGCACCCTATCACCCGAGAGGGTATCCTGTCCCCAGGGCAAGAGCAGTCAGGGCTGATCTATGGATTAACCTAATCGAAGAACCAATTGTTCAGCTTCGTGGGGAATGCACTAATTTTTAGAGATGGCACACACATGTAGAGACAGATCATTCCACCCTTTTGGAGCCAATAAGGAGAAGTCACTTCTTATTTCGGTGCTGAGTATGCAGTGAATGTGTAGCAATATGAGCCAGGCTAAGCAAAGGTGTCTGGAACTTTTCTGAAATCTGAGGCAATATTGAGGTAAGCTGGAACAGTGATGTGTAAGGCTATGAATGTTTGTTTCAGGAGTTTGAAAAGAGCTGTGAATGTGAATGGGAAGTCAGTGAAGCTCTTTGAGGTGCAGTGTTTATGTGTGTTGAATTGTTGAGGGAGGATGCTGTCTGCTGAGTTCTGCATGGTTTGGGATAATCTACTTAGTTGAGTGACGGAGTTACTTAGAAGAGGGGTGAGTGCGGTGCCAATGGGTTCAAATCCATAGGTGAAGATAAAGTGATGGCATGTGCATCTGTACTACCTTTACTATCTACCTTCTGCCTATGCAATATTCGTGTGAAAGCATACCTACCGTAAGCATTTCCTATCCATTCTTGTCTCTGCCCTCATCCAAGTCCTGACTAATCCTGTATACTTGAAAAGTGAACCCTATACTAATGCCTTCCGTAGCGAGCTACTTCAAACTTAAGAAAACATGTCATTCCACCTCCTTCTGATTTGTGGATGCAAGTTGGGGGTGTCAAAGAATTGCTCAGAGGCTTACATTCCTCGAACTGTGCGAGCATATCTACCTCTGAAACTAAGGCAAACATGCCACAGAATACTGTCTCAGCTCCCTAAAGTAATTAGCCAAACAAATGCCCCGTGGGAGTCATTCACCGACACTTCGACTCTTGCTTTAACAGTGTGAAAACTCAGTTACTAACTTCTATCAAAGTCAATGTTTTTGAAAAAGGGAACAGGACATAATATCGTGTCTGCGTGATGATGACTTTCACATTTTTAGTACAAGGACTATATACATTTCATTATATATCTAAATTAGTGCAAAAAACCCAGTGCTCAGACAGTGAGCAAATATATATACAACAACACAGAAGAAGGCACTGAACAGATCCCAAGTTTGCATAGGATTTTATATCAAACAAATGTAAGCTGAGATCCTGTCTGTTCAAATATGGTGTCTCCTGGTAAATCATAGCATATTTTAAAAGCAACTTGGTGAGTGGATGTCAATTTTTTGACCTGTAGTAACTCTTTCAACTCTTGTAGCTCTACAAGGTTTTCTTTCCAACCCACAGGTGACCAGAGTGAACTTAGTTCAATGCACCAGCGCTGAATGTGAAAGGAATGTTATTGTAGTCCTGCAAAACTCCACTCAATAAATCGTTGAAGTGAAATTATTGCTTTTGGGTTACTAACGATCCATAAAAAGGTATCATGGGTACTGCACAAGTACTATTCCAATTTCACTCTTCACAGTGTCACAACACAGAACTAAGAAGAAGAGAAACTTTTAATTAAAAGCTTTTATTACAACAGGGTGACCCTGTTTCTAAAATAATCACACGGGATAAAAACAGCAAGGAGACATGTTGCAAACAGCGAGAATAAAATGAACATTTCTAACATGATTAAAATTTCATCTAAATGCCTAACACCCTAAATCTACTTCCAGGCGCTACCCAAGGAGAACCTGTAGTAGAGCAACATGTGGACAAGAGTTTCTTGGGAAGAAGTAGCACACTGCATCCCATGTTGACAGCTCGGACTGTTGCTATCAGAGGGGCCGTGGAGGAAGTGTTCCCTGTGAGGGAGAAACACACGCTGTGGTAGCCGCTCTTCTCGATACTCAACTCTTATGAGCTTCAGGCAGGATGCATCAGCTTCTCTAAATGCCGGCAATGCCCAAGATCGTCTTAGGACAGAATCTTGGCAGGATAATCTGGGATGAAGGACCTCTCTGCCTAAGGAGCTGAGTGCTGGTCCTTAAATACTTTGGGGCAGATCTGTGGAGATGCGTCAGTTTCCCTGCGCCAGCCTGCGATACCCTTGCGCCACCATGGATGTGCCAAATTTACAATACAGCGCACCATGGCGCAAGGAATGACAGATGCGTCAGAAATTCTGACACATCTGTTAGCCCAAAAGTCATGCATTGCTGGAGTCGTGTAGCAAGCACGACGCAACTCCAGCAATGGGGAAACATCCTTTACCCCGCATGCGTTACTCTGCATGCCATTACCCCACATTTTTTACACTGCAAAATCTTTTACAATGCAGGGCTTTACACCGCAAACTATTACAACGCATTCCCCAAAGTAACGCCCCCGTGGAGTTAAAACAGTAAATCGCGTTGTAATGGGGAATGAGTTGTAATGGATTGCGTTGTAAAGCCCTGTGTTGTAAAAGATTTTGCGGTGTAAAAACTGCGTGGTAATGGCACACAGAGTAAAAGTGTGTGGGGTAAAGTGTCCTATTCAAGCAATGCATTTTGAGGCCTATACTTATTGTACTGCGTCACTCCTTATGCCTGCTTCAAGCAGGCGTAAGGTTTTGATGCAGTGGCATCCTAGAAGTGGCGCAGTGAAATCTTGTAGATTTCACTGCATCCCTTTTACGAGGCTTTCCTGCGTGGGAACGCCTACCCTGCATACATTATACCTGACACAGGTATAATGAGATGCAGGGCTTTACAACGTGACGCATCTCCCTAGATGGTCACGTAAATTGGTCGCATTGTTTACGCTGCCGATGTGTCACAAAAGTGACGCAACTGCAGCGCAAAAGTGTTGCAAGGGGCTTGTATATCTGCCCCTAAACGTTGTCAGAGATGAAGCCCTTTGACACAGTTTTGTCATTCATTTAGTTATTTCTGTTGAATGCTACTATAACGACGTGTTCATGAAATTCAACTTAGCAGATGAAATACAATTGACCCTCTTGTTCCCATCCTCCGCTCCATGAGCGCACTTTTTCATTATTTGTGCTCACTTCAAATCGCCCTATTTAATTCTTTTGTCCAGTTCTTTCTATGTGCTTTTTCTGACATTTGTTCTCTGATATTTTTTCTAACTGCTGTAATTTTGCTGTTTGCGTCCCTTTTTGTAATAAATAATGTATTGATTTATTAAAACAGAGAAATATATGCAGTACAAACTTAAACATGGCTAAAAGACATTGGCAAAGCCAATAGTTCTCACATAGGCCGGAATTATTAGCTATGCCAATGCTTGTTTATATTGCATAGACAGTCACTAAGTCTGTCATTTTGGATGGCAATTTGGAAAGTTAGACCACTCACTGTTTGAAAACTAAAACTGAACTTTCGAATTAGTGAGGCCAAGAGCAAGATGTAAATGTTAAATAGACGTGGTGAAAGAAGGGATCCTTATGGAGCTCCAAAGTTAAGAGCCATTGGTCCAGAGAAGAACGTATCACCCATAATGGTGCAGCTTTGTCCTTTATTCCACAGTCCAGACGTCTAAAGAGGAGTAGATTATGGTTCACTGTGCCGAATGCCACCGACAAATGCAGCAACAGGCAGTAGAACAGATTCTGTCTCCTATTCAGGTGAAACCCTCCTTGAGAGTCATCTAGGGTTCATGACTCAGTCGTTGGCTGGCTATAAAGCTTTCCATGATCCTTGAACCTGCGGGAGAGGAGTAACTGGCCAATCACTGGAGAGTTCTATAGGGTTAAGGATGGGTTTCATGAGTTAGAATTTTGCTATACACTGTTCGAGGTCTGTGGTTACTAAGCCATGTTTGAGAGAAATTAGGTTGTTGGTTGCCCTGGGTGTTAACCCTGCTCAAGCAACAGTCACAATCCCTGTCAGGGTGATGCACCTCCAGCGGATAGACAAGGAGGTTGGTCCTGGTCTTCTCACGGTTAACACATCAACCAAGGGTCCAGGACAGGAGAAGCACCACTTGGGGGTTTAGAACTCAGTCCGGCTGAGTCCATATGTGGGATCAAGATGGTTGGAGCCTTTTCTATCCTGAAGACTATGATCAGGAGGCCAGCCAACTAACCCTTGGAATCACTCTGGTAGTCCTGGGTTCAAGTGATGAAAAAGGGCTCAACCAGCAGTGACAGCCTTTGAGGTTTCAAGGCCGGGTCCCGGCACAAAGGCAGTCCTTCCAGGTGCAGCAACGCAGTCTTGTGGAGTACACAGCCAGCAGGCCACAGCAGCAGGCAGTCCTCTGAGTGTCCTTCGGCAGGTCCAGAAAGTGATCTGATTTATTGGTCTGAAGGTCCTATTTTTATACCCGGTGCCTCCTGTGAAGTTGTAAAGTAGGAGACATTTCTAGAAGATTACCTTTGAAGTGCTTGAAGTTTACTGACTTCCCTGCCCTGGCTCCAAGCTGGATGTATGAACAATGCAAGGGTGACAAGTCCTTTGTATGAAGGCACAGCACAGCCTATTCAGTTGCAAGTGGGGCTATGCCCAGCTTCACACCCCCAGCCATTCTGCAAGTTGATGTCCCATCCAGGCACATCTAATCCCACTATTATGCAGCTGTCTAGGAGGAATAAACACGTCCAGCTGACAAGTACACCTAGTAATGTGCCCTAGGACAGGCTGCAGGAACTAAATAACTAAGGCAGGGAAATGCCAACTTTCTAAAAGTGAAATTACCAACAAAGGACTTACTTAGACCTGAAAGCCTACACTTTGATATTGAATTAGTTCTCAGATGTCCATAAATGACACAAAAATAAACCAATCACTTGACATGCAAACACATAACAAATCACTTGACACAGCTGATGTAGAACAAGCAAAAAATAGCTTTATATTTAAAACACACAGTAATATCCAAAATAAGGTTATTGAGGTTCACAATCTAAATCGCAAGAATACAAGGACAACATATAAATATGATACAGTCAGAATTATCTCCACTATATGTCAATGTATATACACAACTCACTCAAAAACATATCCTAACACTGCCCACAAATAAAGAAGGGATCCAGGGTTAAACGGTCAATTAAATGATGTTAATAATGAATTGGGTTATGCGTCAACGTTTCGATATTGGTTGTGAACAACAGTGAGACCATCTTCAGGACTTGAAATGAAGGAAAATGTGACCCCCTACAGAAATGAAACATCAATCCAATAACGAAATTCAACCAATGCACCTGCAGAACAGCTAAAAAGGAAAGGAAATAAGAAAGCCATCACCACAGAGGACCAATCCTGTGATATGAGCATGAATACAGCAGAAGACCACTCCCATGTGCACTACTGCATGAAAAATCTGAACATGAGGAAGTGAGAAAATGGTGTCCTTCCTCTCTATACATACTAAAAGTAACATTTACAGAACAATTCTCATTGATAATATTATACCTTCGTAAATGAATGAAATCAAAAACTGTATCAGGAGTGGCTAACCGGTACAGTTACTACGATTCAAAGATACATAAACAATAGACAAGCAAGGTGTAATAAACAATGGACAAGCAAGATGTAATAAACAGTGTACAAGCTAGGTGTAATACACATTGTAAGATTTCCATAGCAGAATGTTATCCTGCATCAAAGATGCGCAAACCATCTTAGAGTGTGGAAAGCATCGACCATTCAAGAGGCAGATGAAGTCCCCTATGTACACTGTTGGGTTTTAAAATCAACCGATTTCATTTAGGGGTCAGTATACTATCCACGTTAGGAGATCTGATCGTGGGTTTTACAATGTCTAAGACCCGCCATGAACTATCTTTCTCTGAATATTGTAGTTGAATGAAATGTTCAACCATTACCGCATGTTCAATTTGACATCTGATGCGTGATTGATGTTGAACAATGTGTTTTTTAAATTGTTGAGTTGTCTTTCCTACATAAGGAAAGCAACAAGGGCACACAACACAGGAAATAACATTACTTGCATTGCAATTAGAGAAATGCTTCAAAGTTGATTGATAACCATTGATGGTGAAAGTTTTAACTGTTTTCGTAGTGCTGCATGCTATGCAATTATTGCATTTGTGGTGACCTTGAATAGGAGTGAGTTGAAGCATCTGCTGGATATTGGGAGATGTGTTTTCAACAAAGGCTTTACTAATCTAGCTCTCAAATTGGGACCACTCTTGAAAGCAAATTAAGGTTTTTATGAAAGAGGGGGTTACTTGTAAGCAAGTTCCAATATTTACAGATAATTTTCTTAATCTGGGTCGACAGCGTACCAATGGTGGACATGCTTATCAGTTTGGACTGTTTGGGTCATTCTCTGGTTTCTAACATGGCTTCGTCTTGGCCATACCAAGCCCGTTTGAATGATCTTCTGAATAATCTAGATGGATACCCTCGAAAGAGCAGTTCATCCTTCAATTTTTGTACCTCCATAAAGTAGTCTTCTATTCTATTACAATTACGCCTAAGCCGCAAATTATTCTTTATAGATTGGGTATGGTGACTGGTTTATTTTAACAGTGCATTACTAGCTGTGGGGTTTGTGTATAGTGTGGAGTATAGTTTATTCCCCTCTGATTTGATTGTAATGTCTTAAAAAATTCATCAATATGTTTCTGAGTTCAATGGAGAATTTCATATTGGGATTGCATGTATTAATCTAGGTGTAAAACCTCAATAAACTAGTGGAATCACCTTTCCAGATCAGTGAAACACCATCAATATATCTCATCAACTTGATGATGTGCAATTTAAATGAATTATTATCAGTCTCAATGAACTGGGACTCAAAATGAGCCACATAGCTGTTAGCTAGATCTGGGTTGAAACAGGCCCCATAGCTACTCCCTTTATCTGTCCATAGAGTTGGTTTTCAAACACAAGAAATTTCTAGTTCAAGTCTAATTCAGTGCATTTAAGAACAAATGAGGTGGGCACCCGATGAGGATGAGTTCTGGTCTCCAGTAATTGATTGAGAATTGTAAGACCCTCTGTGTGTGGGTTACCAGGATTCAATGGATGATCACCTATAGACTTACTGACAGCTGTAGAGTCTCTAATATAGGTTAAGTGATCAATGGAACAAGCTCTGTAATGGCAGACCTGGGCTATGTTTCAGGGGATACTTAAGTGGGTGGCACAATAAGTGCTGTAGGCCAACTAGTAGCATTGAATTTACAGACCCTGGTTGTGTGTAGGACCATATAGTAGGGACTTGCAAGTAAATAAATGTGCCAATTTCACCATTTGAAGTGGAGAGCACAAGCACTTTAGCCCAGGTTATCAGTGGTAAAGTTTGCAGAGTGCTTAGGCCGACAAAAACGAATACAGCAAAACAAGAGGGTGAAGGCAAAAGGTTTGGGGTAAAACCACGCCAAGTATATCAGGTCTGTTAGAAACTGGGATTCTTGCCCCCCCCCACACTTTTTGTCCCATTTTAGAGTGCTAGATGCTGGTTTTTGACTCTGATGGTGCACTGGGACCTGCTAACCAGGTCCCAGCATTTGTGCTCTTTCCCCTAAATGTGATGTGAATTGGAAGTACTTTTCTCCCTCATACGTCCCTTATAAATGGTACCAGGAGTACCCAGGGCAAGGGTGGTAAAGGGGTAACCAGAGCGGCAGCACTGTATTGTGCCACCCTGTGGGACCCAAGTAAAAGTTTATCTGCTGATCTGCCATTACATCCCTGCACGAGCGACCTGTCTGCTCAAGAGTGACTCTGCACACACCATGTGCTGCAGAGCCACACCACTGCCTTAATGTAAGTAAGTCACTCTTAACTCACTTCTAACGTTGTGCTCCTAATCCTAGGAGGTAGAGTGCATTATATTAAAGGTGTGAATTTATATATTTATACATATATACCCCTACAGTAACCCTATTAATCAAGGTTTTATTTAAGTGGCCAGCAGTCCATAAAGTAGCATGGGCTGGCTACCGAGAAAACTCAAGATAGTCAGCTCCATTATGGAACAACTGAATTGTGTTGTGTTTGGTGTCAAACACCCTGCTTTTTCACCCCTGACATGATTCTTGTGTCGATGGTGAGCTGGCATGTACATTGGTGCCACCCTGTGTGGGTGCCCACGTAAGAATTAGTGCTCTAGTGCCTTGGCGGGCTTCCCTGAGCCATTAGTCACCAAGACAAGAGTCTGCCCTCCTGGTGGGATGTGCTGACACTTACCCAGGACAGAGACAAAGGCCAAGGCAGGAAGGAGGTCACACCTCCCTCCTCCCAGGAAGGCTAGTGTTTACAGCTATCAAAGTGGTGAGCCTCAAAGGCTTCATCACCCTTGACATGCAAGAGTACTTGTCCCCCACTTGAGGACAAAGCCCTTCCTGTCCTGTCCAGCCTGACGGGTGGGAAAATTAGCTATTCAGGAGGCGTACACCTTGTTAAGGCCGGCCTCAACTTTAGGGTGGACTAGGAGGTCTCTACAATCAATGAGGAGTAGAAGACACCAGATTGGTGGACTCTGGATAGAAAGGTGATGTACAATTCACAGGATGTTGTCACCCCAGGGGCGGGTTAGGCGCAGGGACCAGTAGCCCCTTGCTCACTAACCCTCATGCCCTTAACACCCCTTAAAGTAGGATTTAAGGGACTACCCTGATACCAGAACCTCAGTTCTGACAGTGAATCTGATAAGACACACAAAGTAGATGCCGTCACCCAAAATATGACCTTTTACTCTGCCGCAGTGCGAAGATAGGACACTTAAGTGCCCTGACGAGACCAAATACTGGAACTGTGTGTTTGACATGTGTTCGTGGCAAAGTCTTGTTGCTCCTAGCAAGAGGTACTCCAGTGGATGCCAGAAACCGAAGCAGACTCCCAAAGATTGGTGGGTTCAGTCTCCTGCAAGCTGTAGGAAAATCTAATTGCTGCGTGACAAGAATCGCAACCCGTTGGACCAGCTAAAAGTGGGCCCAAAGAGAAGTGGTGTACTGCAAATCCGGAGTGGTAGTCAAGCTTTCACCAAGTTTCAAGCCACTACTCCACTCTTGTCACTATCTAGCCTCCGAAGTAACCATGGACTACATTTGCCGCAATCAAGGCTTGGTGATCGCCAGTCGGGTGATCGAACTTGTCATCGACATCTCCAGCCCGAGAGCACCTCACAGCGACTGACGTCATCAATGACCCTGCTGCTGTGTTCCAGCATCCAGAAGTTGGAGTCGTCGAGTGTGCAGCAAATCATCTTTGGCGCAACCTGCCCCCAGTGATTGACAGCTGCCAGCTAACTCTGCACCCGGAGCCGCCGAGCAGGGTAGAAGAAATCCAGCTGTTGAACCAAGATCCTAGGACCCCAAAGTTCCCTACTCTGCGTGGATAGAATGGAACTCCATCTCCAAGTGTGGATTTGTCAAGTGCTGCAGGTTTGACAGCTCCCGCAGATCCCGTTCAGTACCAAGGACATCCAAGTCACCTCTGCACCCAGACTCCCTGGGCAAGGTAACGAAGTAACGGATGTCAAGTCTTGGACTAGGGGACTTCAATGAGACCAGTTTGACAGATAAAGTGCATCTATTTTTGAACTCTTTAAAAACTTGCAAATCCGGTTGTATGTATGATACAAGGCTCGATTTGGTGTCTATATACATATAAAAATATACTCTATTTTCATAAATTGGTGTCAGATTTCTTTTGACTTGTCTCAATTACTTATGGACCATATGTGGTACTGTAAAGTGTTTAACACATGTTCCTCCAGTAATGCCTGACTGCTCTTTGCCACACTACCAGGGTTGAGCTAAGGATTATTGTTGTTGAAGAAAAAATCATCCACTGTGTATTGTCAGAATATTACACGGTAACACCCCAGCCGTACCCCATAAATTCCACCTTGCAACAAGGTCTAGCAACTAAACGAGCATTTTCAGGACATAGAACTCGCTCAATCCTTCACAAACGGATCTACTTTATTTAGAGGCTGCTCAATCAATCAATCAACCAGCATTTGTATAGCGCAGCACTGTCACCCCAGGGGGGGTATCTGGGCACTGTGAGTGCGAGGTCTCCGTCGAAGAGCCAGGTCTTAAGTTTCTTTCTGAAGTCCGCAAGGGATGATGCTGTTCGAAAGTGGAGGGGGAGGTCATTCCAGATCTTGGCAGCAATGTAGGAGAAGGAGCGGCTGCTGCTGCCACTGCAGCTGCTATGGATTTGGGGGGTATGTGCGAGAGCTTGTGAGGAGGAGCGCAGATGTCTGGTGGGCTGGTGGAAGTTCAGTCGGTGGTTAATGTAGGCTGATCCTTGGTCATGTGAGGACTTATAGGCGTGTGTGAGGATCTTAAACTGGCATCTCTTCTGAATGGGGAGCCAGTGGAGTTTTCTGAGGTGGGGGTGATGTGGACACATTTGCGTAGGTGCAGGTCGAGTCTGACTGCCGTGTTCCATATGGTCTGGAGTTTTCGAGGACCTGGGTGAAGATGCAGGCGTAGAGTGCATTGCCATAATCAAGCTGGTTGGTGATAAGGGTCTAGGAAACAGTTTTTCTGGTGTTGACTGGGATCCATCTGAAGATTCTACAGAGCATGCAAAGGATGTGGAAGAAGGAGGAGGCAACTAAGTTGATCTATCACCTCAGTGTCAGTTCGCTGTTGAGGATGATGCCAAGGTTGCAAGAATGGTCTGTTGGCATTGGGGAGTGTCCGAGTTCGGCTGGCCATCAGCTGTGGTCCCATATGGATGTGTTTCTCCTAAAGATCATTACTTCTGTTTATCAGATTTGAGTTTGAGGCAGTTTGCTTTCATCCAGTCTGCTACGTTGGACATGGCATTGCGGATGTTAGTTCTGGTGGTGGAGGGGTGTTCGGTGAGCAAGAGGATGAGCTGTGTATCTTCTGCATAAAATATGATGTTTACACCGTGGGATTTAATGATGTCGGCTAGGGGGGTCATGTAGGTGTTGAACAATGTGGAGCGAAGGGACGATCCGGATGCTCTGAGTATGTCCTATCAGGAAGGAGGTGATCCATCTGAGAACGATCTCTTGTATGGCAATTTTGTGGAGCCTGTTGATGAGGTTGTGGTTGGAAACAGTGTTGAAAGCTGCTGAGAGGTCGAAGAGAATAAGGGCAGCGGTCTCCTCACAATCAAGGAGTGTTCTGATGTCATCTATGGCTACGATGAGTGCTGTCTCCGTGTTGTGGTTGGCGCAGAATCCTGATTGGGAGATGTCAAGCAAGTTGTTTTATTCTAAGTATTCGTGAGTTGGTGAGTTGGTGATTAATGGCCTTCTCAAGTACTTTGGTGGGGTAGAGGGGCAGAGAAATGTGTCAATAATTTTATAGTTCGCTGGGGTCGGCAGATAGTTTCTTTGGGAGGGGTCTGACTTCTGCAAATTTCCATTTGTCCCGGAAGACTGCTGTGGTAATGGAAGTGTTGAGGATGCTGGTGAGTTCTGTGCTGATGTGATTGGATCCGAGGTTGAAGATGTGGTGAGGGCACGGGTCAGGGGGTGCTCCAGAGAGGATGGTTGATATGAGGGTCAATGTGGATTGTGTGGTAACCGGTGTCCATGTGGTGATCATCTGGCTGGTGTGCGTTGGTTGGTGCATCAAGGCACAAGGACCCGGTGTTTTCTCAGAAAGAGACGGCTTGCATCTGGACAGGGATTACCACCCCCTTTATTGATGTCTTATCTGAGGGGCAAGAGTGAAAGAGAAAAAACTGATGGAATGGTAAACATGATAAAAAGATAACATTTTGAAAAGGGGGAGGGACTGTAATCAGCAAGGAGAGGAAGACAAAATAGAAACCAAGTGGGAAGAGGAGATCAGAGACAAGAGCAGGAACCTTCAGAAGGCTCCCAAGAGAGGTGGAAAGGACGGTGGCAGCATGGAAGGAGGTCCCAAAGCCCAGCATTACTCCCACCTGGTTGACTCAAGAACATATGACTTCTTTCCAAATAAACGCTCTTGTGAATGCTGTCGCCGGCCTGCACCAGTCTCTACATCGATCCCTACCATGACCAAAGGCCCAATTTAGTTCTCCCCAGGTTCCAGTCTGGATCTTTTCACAAAGGGGTAGGTGAGGGTTTATAGGGAAGAAGATGGAAACTCAAGGAATATTTTTTTCTTTCGGGAGGAGAGAACACAAACAGTTATTATATGGTGACAAGTTTCTTTACACATGAAACAAATCCTCACCTCCCAGGTCCCTTACAAGGTGCTTGCTTGGATCCGAATATCTTTTTCTCCCTCATCTCTTATTCCCTAACAAATTTCTTGTTGAAATTAGTTCATTAGTTACTTAGATACCCCTCTAAGGGCCTGACTTAGAACTTGGCTAATGGGTTACTCCGTCATGACAGTGGCGGATATCCTGTCCGCCGAAATCTAAATCCCATAGGCTACAATGGGATTTAGATTTTGGCGGACAGGATATCTATCACCGTGGTGATGAAGTAACCTGTCTGCCAAGTTCTAAATCAGTCTGTAAGTCTTTTCTGAAGATCCAGAGATTCCTGAGAAGAATCCTGGGATCTCTTTTTTGTATAAAGCTTGCAAAGTCTGTCAAGGTTGCTGAGTAAGACCTTATGTTTTATTTAATTCCCTAGTAACTCTATCAAGTGTCCCTCCCTAAGGCTTCAAAAGCACTACAGGCATCTTCTAGGTTTACTTAGAGTCCTGTTGTGTTGTGTGTAGGTCAGGAGCCATGAGATTCCATATGAATAGGTTTTCAGTCCCCTTGTCCATAACCTATCCTACTGCTCTTCTGTGAAGGTGTAATATGCCCCATTCTAAGGGAGACTGGGCAGCTACAACATATGACTTGTAAATGCTAATGATAAGATGCATGAACATTCCAGTTGGATGATTTTGAAGACATTATGCTCATATTGTAAATTGAAATTCTCTCTTATTAACTATTTCTCTAAACAGGAGCTGTGAAGGGAGGGACTCTACTTGAAATGTCCTTCGCCCCGTTGGTTCATTGCGCTCTCCCTGCCAGTCATTATTTCACTGATACCTACTTCGCTTGTCCCAATGATAAGACTATCCAGGAGGTGCAGAAGTGGATAAATAATGAACCTGGCAGTTTGGACATTTCTGACATTATAAAGTATGTTGTTGAGCTCCTGGGCGACAGGTAAGGATTCAACGCTGTATTACCTTACAGACGTGTGCTTTCATATTGAGATTCACTGGGCCCTTTATTTATTGGATGCGATATGCGATAAATAACACCCTTCACGAGTTCATGGGGAATAACATGCAGATGTTGGTGCTTTATTTTCCATACTTTCCCCTGTTAAATTTGAGCAGCTGAAGCCTACTGGAATTTAACAAAGGGTGAAATATTGAACAAACCCAGTGATTACTGGGCGCGTTAAAGAACACCCAAGTCATATTACAATCCCTGGGCAAAGAGATCAAATACACCGTCCACCCCCTAATCAAGACTGAAAAGGAAGGGACCGGCTCATTTGTCTTTTATCAGAGGTTCCACAATGCCAACACTCATCTATTAGAGATCAAAGGATAACCAAAGCTCTGTTAGGTTTCCTCGACTCTTTTTTTCATAGCTTTTGCTGCGCTTGAGGCTTCACCTGGAGGACTTCTTGGACTATGTAAAACATATACATAGGTCAGAACTGTATACACTAGTCAGAACATGAGTAATATAAACAAGTGAAACCAAAAACAATATACAGAGTTTAAAGCAAAAACAATGCACACAGGTCAAAACAAGAATAAGACATGTAGATCAAACCAAGACAAATTAAGCTCAATATGCCCTAGTCAAAACAAAAACAATATTCACATTAAAACATGAACCATATACATTGGAGAATGCACCCCTGATTTAATTTATATTGAAGAGTTCCATGATCCTATAGAGAAACGAGGCAGAAGGAGACTTCTTTTATAAGGTCACGCACCTCCAAGATGATTTTACATATGTTTTTAATGAGTAGCAGAGGGCATTTTATTCCATCTAATAAATGGTCCCACTAACACCCTCCACAAACCCTGCTTAAATCCTTGAGGTCTTGTTATTTCATGTGCATTGCAGACAAGAAGAATAAAAGCTGAATCTGTGAAATGAAACACACCAAATAAGCTACTATTCTTTGCAAAATTATAATAATATCAGTATAAAGTGCATCATTTAAAAAGAATTCTGTAGCTCTGAAAAGTCACCCTATTTATTGTTTTCCTCGTTCTCCTCTCATCGGGCTCCCAATCCTCAACCAACAATGATGGAAAAGGGGGGACAGTAGAGAAGGAACTGCCATTTACTGCCCCACCACAATGTGAGAGAATGCTGGTGCAGGATGCACAGATGGATTGGAGATGGATTGGAGATTCACTGCCCCCCCCATACACTGAGAGAGAATGCTGTCTACTTTGGTCATTTGTGGCAGACAGAACCAACGTTCACTGTCCGGCCTTACACTGGAAGAGAATGTTGGTACAAACAGCAGAGATACAATGGATATTCACTGTTTATCCATACACTGGAAGAGAATGCTGCTTTAGACAGTGGAGATGGAATGGACATTCCCTGCACAGCCCTATTGAAGGATGATCAGAACAATTGAGTCGTCATGGTCATCACCCTTAGTGGTTGCATGCAAACGCAGTGGGGAGTTGAAGGATGTGTTGAACTTTGTAGTCTCAACAAGGAGACAAAAGTAGATTCACATCCTCTTTCCAAGATACAGAGATGCTGGCAGCATTGGTTAGGGCCCCGTGTTTCAGTAAGCTTGATTTTGTGTGAGGTTACGGCCAGGAAGAAAGTGCCCTCCAATCCTGGCATTGCAATGCGTTTGTGTTTGCTTTGGGAAGTTTTCCGTTTTCAAGGCTATCTATTTGGACTGGCCTCTGCAGCTTCTGTTTTCCAATGGATAATGTCCCAGATGGTTAGGAATTTAAAGGGGTAGCCTATTTTTTATGATGACATACTGACCTATGCTTCTCAAAGGGAAGAGCTCAATCATATGAGTTCTTGAAAGTTCAATTGGAGAACTTCGGTCTTGTTACTTTGAAAGACTTTGTGGAGCTGTGCTCAGGGTTAGTTGAAGTAATTGTGGAGAGCCAACCACTACTGATAAGGATGGGTTGAAGTCTTCCATTGGGACGTTTGATTTCTATGGATGGTTCGTACATAACTACACCAACCACACAAGGCTTTTCACTAATATGTTCAAGAAAAGAGTGTGGGACCAGTGCTGTTGGTGAGCACACAAGCCTTGTGTCCCATAAGATCCCAGTGTTGTTGCTTTCAGCGATGTGGTTTTAGGCGCTGTCCTGACCCATGAGAGGGGTCAGAATAAATACACGGTAGGGTATGCCTCACACATCTTGAGAAACACTGAACTTCATTGTTTAGTGATTGATAAAGAGCTCTTAACCTGTTGGTGGGCAGTGCAGAAAAACGAAATCTATGTATGTGGGTGAAAGTACTTAAGTCAGACCCACCACACAATCTTGGTTTACATTCTAAATGGAGACGAGACCAACAAACAAGCATGCAGAATTGCTAGGTGGTCGAGGACACTGCATCAATTTCAGGTTGAAATTGGTCTCATTCTAGGTGGAAAGAATGGACAGGAGGATTATTTGATAAGGTTTTTGAAGGTTGGTGGTAGTGAGAATGAAGTAAGTGATGATGAGGAAGAAAACTCTTCAGTGGTGGTTGTGGATGTAGAAGTGTTGGTGCATGGTCTGAGCAGGATTGGCGTGAACCCAAGGATGCAGTCGAAGTGTTGAAACAGGTCATTCATTTTATCGTATGCGAATGTCTGAACGTGTTCATGAGCTTGACCAACCTTTTGTTATGGTGAAGACAGGAAGATGGACATTTCTGGTCCCTGGTGGCCCTGCCTCTTCTAGCAGCTGAGAATAAAGCTGGATGAATTACTTAAGATGCAGTAACCTCTTCACGAGTCTGATCAGTGCCGTCTCTTGTGACTGTGATTGCAGCCATCTATAGTGTCTACGAGTGAAGCCATCTCAAGTGCCTGTGCCTGTTTTTTTGTAGGTCTGCTGTTATCCAAGACCTTTTGATTCTGATAACAATTTATGTATAAATAAACTTAACTAGAGAGATGGCCATCCAGCTCCTTTTCTTCCATTGATGTACTTCAGTGTTATTCACATTTTGCTTACATTCAGCAGTGCCTACAGCATGTGCCAACAGTCATTACACTTGAGCCATTGACTCCCATCACTGTGAGTGACATTATTCTGCTAGTGTTCAAAGTTCACTGCTGCTAAAAAAGTAGTATGTGTAAGATGGCCCAATTTGTTTTTTTTCATTTTTTTCTATTCCCACTTGTCTCTAATTGCAAAGACCATGCAGTTCCCCAGACACTCTGAACTGGTCTCTGCTTGGAGTGTGCCACATGTCTCATGTGCACCGCAAGCGGTGCCAACTTATAAATGGGCTTAAAACCCATTTAACAAAGAAGTTGCCCATGTGTATGTATGCATGCACATGGGCACACATCAGCGGACATCTTAGAAAGGACCTTTAACCAATTCAAAGATGGCCGTCTGTGTAGGCCCATGCACATGCATGCACACTTTCAAACAGCATCTTCCAATGTTAAAAAACTAGAAGATGTTGATCTGTGAATGTGCACACATGTGCACACACACACAACATTTTTATAGTTGTGTTAAAATGCTGTACAAAAGCATTTAAAAAACCATCGCTGGCAAAGCCAATAAGCTGTCAGCCAATGGATTTGCCAATGCTTGTTTCAAACAGTGTTGGCAAGTCAACTTTACAAATAGGTCAAAAAGCACCGTACGCACTGCATTATCTTTATGGTGCGTTCGGGTCTCTCTTCAAAGCCGATTGAACTTGACCATTCTCGATGCAGCTTCCTCGGGTACAGCTTCAGGCATGCCTCGCTGGGGGATTTTGGACTTCATAGAAAGGCTAAGGGCCTGATCTAGATACTGGTGGGCGAGTTACTCCGTCACAATGGTGATAAATATTCCGTCCGCAAATACCAAAAAAATCCCGTAGGATATAATGGGATTTAGATATTGGCAGAAGGGATATCTGCACCATTGTGACGGAGTAACTTGTCTGCCAATATCTATATCAGGCCCTAAGCCAGAACATAAAATCTTTCACCGGGAGAAGCATGCTTTGGGTATCCGACCCATGCTCCATTACAGGTGGCCTGAAATAGCGCCAAGGTCCGGTCTTCCGCTTCTATAAACTGTTGTTAGCTCTTAGGGTCAGATGTCCAAAATTCTTATTTTGCATTTCCTAAATAGCCATTCCTACTGAATAGCTATTTAGCAAATGCAAAATGGTATGTACAAAATTAGTGATTTCTACAGAGTAGGAATCCTTATAGCAAAATCGCAAATAGGAATGGCGTTGCATTCCCACCTTTGGGCAAAATAGGAAATGGTTTGCATTGGCCCTATTAAAAAAAATGAACTCTGACCCTTCGGAGCTTAGCAACTACTGCCCAATCTCACTATTTCCAGCACCCGCAAAAATGCTGAAAAACTGGTGCAACGCCAACTCACCAGTTTCATAGAAGCCCATGACATCCTGCACGACACTCAATCCGGTTTCCGACTGGGATTTAGCACCGAGACTACACTTGTGGATGTGGCGGATTCTGTAAGAATGACTGTGGACGCAGGGGCATCAGTGATGCTGGTCCTTTTTGATCTGTCTGCAGCATTCGACACAGTTGCGCACCCAATCCTAATGGCCAGGGGGTCGTACTCTTCTAGATCCAGTCTTATCTGAAAGACCGCTCTCAGAGGGTCTTTCTCCAACCTCATCAATCAGAAACTAAGCCACTGTGGTGCGAGGTGCCTGGGAAGTGAAGGCAGTCTCCTATGCGGACGTCACCCAGCTGGTGTTCTCTTTTAAGGATCACTCTCCTGATTCTTTCACCAGATTTAAGGGGTGTCTGAAGGACATTTCCTGCTGGATGAACAATAACAACTTAAAACTTAATGCTGACAAGACGGAGGTCTTGTTCTTCGGCCAGGCTTCTCTTCCCCCTCCGGACTTTGGTGGCCAGCTGAAATGGGCTTGCCACCTCTACCTGCAACCACAGCAAAAAATGTGGGCGCCAAATGGGATTATGATCTCTCTTTCTCGACCCAAGTCCGTCATGTATCAGACTTATGCTTTGGGAAACTGAGACGTTTAAGGAAATTCTTGCATCTGTTGTTGGAGGACAGCCGAAGGGCCGTAGTCCACGCTAAAGTGACTTCTCGGCTGGACTACGCTAACTGTCTCTACCTGGGGCTGCCCTACTATCTGATCAATAGATTACAGATGGTTCATGTAGGAAAGTAGGATCTGCTTCTTATGGTTACCCCCACTTTTTGCTTGATGTTACACTGTTTTTGACTAGTCTGACTGGGATCCTGCTAATCAGGACCCCAGTATATCTGATTTCTCCCTAAAATGTTATGCCATGTACTTAGGTACACTCCAGAATGGATACTGGGGTACCCTTGTCAGCCCATGGTATATGGTACCCATGTACCCAGGGCATAGGTACCCCAGAGGCTTCCCATGGACTGAAGCATGTATTATGCCACCCAGGAGAGGCCATGCAAAATGGAACTAGAGGCCTGCCATTGCAGCCTGTGTAAGATGGTGCATGCACCACTTACTTTAGATATATAGGTTTACTATATCTATAGGTCATTACACTTAAAACCTATAAGTCACCCCTCTAGCAGGCCTTGACAATCCTGAAGGCAGGGTGCTGGGTTTACGTGAGAGGGTGCCCCTGCATGAGCAGAGCACCCCTGCAGCCTTCGGAGACCATTCTCCTGGGTTGTCGGTGACGCAGCCAGACGTATAGTTAGAGGTGCATTATATGCTCACGTAAAATGCTATCTCGAAAACGGCTGCAACAAACCATGTCGTGTTTGGTATCAAACACCTTGGAATCATACCGTATGATTCCACCCTTCTGAAGTGAGCTTCGTGGGGTCCCTGGTCTTTCCGGTTACCAGCCTTCTCGACCCGGACAGCACGAAATGGTTGCTGCCGACCAGAGACACATTTCTGCCCCGCGCTGCTGCTGAGCCAAGCTCGAGCAGGGGAAGGCAGCACAATAGGCATGCTGTCACAGGGAGGTGTGACCACCTCCCAGACAGGTTTTAGTGTATTGGGGCTGGGTGGGTGCACTTACAAAGTGCCTGAAAGTCTGCATGAGGGGCACATTTGGTGTCCCTGTCCATAGTCCAGCTCAAACCAGTCCTGGGAGCCGTTGGCTCCTCCTCTGGTGTGAAACTGGACAAAGGACAGGGCAGTATCCTCCCCACTGTCCTGACCCGACCCTGGGAGGGATCCTGAATCTGTCCAAACCTCTCCCGTGGGAACAAAAGGGCTTACCTGGCTGTAGGACCCTAGATTCGACGTGGACAGGATTCTGATCAAGAAACCACTGACCTTCGACCGTCTGGACACTCAGGACTTTGCTGGACTTCGACCGGGCCCGACTTCGTCTCCCTCTCTGTCCAAAGCACCGTCTGTACCTGTCCACCATACAGGCTCTGTGCAGAACCTGTGGAGTATCAAGGACAACTGAAGTTATCTCCCTTGGGGTGAAGGAGTCACTCCCCTGCATTCGCAGGCACCATAATGCAACTGACTGGTCTGCTGATCCTGAGCTCCTGCAAATTCCGAAGGCTGCAGCAACACAGAAGGTGGGTTTCTTAGTCCTTTGAGGTTGAGCTTCCATCTCACCAAGTCTGAGGCCAGTATCCCTTGTGGGGACCGCATAACCCAAACCCCTGTGCACTTCATACTTTTGCAAGAGCATATGCTTGTTAGCGTTCCCCAACTAATTGCACTGGGCTATCCATAGCCCCAATCTCTGCGCATTTTTCTTACAAAGAACTTTGGCCTCCTTGCACTCTGTGCCCTGCAAGCTGTTACTTTGTGAAACTGCTAGAGGTCCCCTCGTGACTCCTGTGCCTTCGGCCTGTGGGTCCATTTGATGGACAACCCTGCTTTACTTGGGCTCCCCTGGTTGCTCCAGGCCTGCCCTTACTCCACTTGCTGTGTTGAGTTCCCTGGTCCTTGCTGGGCCAGACAGTAACCCTTCTTGACCTTCTTCGTGGGTTGCCGCTGCCAAGGCTTGTTGTGCTCCCGCCGGACACCGACCCCTCAGTACTGGACATCCTTCGTGGGACAGCTCGTATCCAGCTCCTGGTCATCCTCAACATCTCCTGGTCCCTGCAGCTGTAGAGTCAAGGTCTCCATCTGTACACCTGAAGCACTTGACATCGGTGGGCATTTGTCTACCGAGCCCCTGGTCACTCCTGAGTGACCTAGACTCTGTCCCCTCTGCTTTCAGGTACTCTTCAACATGAATCCACCTTTGGATTCCGAAGGACACTTTCCTTCTTTCCCGCAGTGGCATTTCCTTGAAGTCCTCTATTGAGATCGACAGCGGTTTCCGACACCACTTCAGCCCTATGCACCAGGCTTCCCTGGGATAGGTAACTCTGGTACTACGGTATCCATGGGTGGGGTGGCTCTCACAACTCCTATGATCCAAAGGGTTTCTTCATAATCCACTGCGAAGGGTTCTTAAACTGTAAAACTGCAACCGCGACTCTCCCATTGAATTGTATGTAGCACGCGGTCATGTTCTCACACTGCACCCGTCCTCCGTGGGGTCCCTCCTTACTTACCTTGGGTGGTTCATTGGGGTCCCAGTGATTCTACAACCTCTAGACACTGTCTTGACTCGAGGCGTGGTTGTTATACCACTATTTTAGTATATGGTTTGGTCTCCCCCTGGAGCCAACTGTGTATTAGTGCTACTTACGATTGTTTCTGTGCTACAGTATTGTGTGCTTTGTGTTTATCTGCATGTAGCAGATACTGTGAGGTATTTAAGGTGTGTTATAATAATAAATACATATTTTAATAACTACTGTGTGGTTCTCCTTTCATTTAACCAATACAATAAGGTTACATTCTGGTAAAAAAAGCTGCTTAACATTCCTTGAAGACTAAGCCTGGAGGCTGCTCTCCACAGCAACCACTGGGATAGCTTTCTAAGGTTATCTTTGACCTCTTAAATCACCATAAGGGTTGTTTGGACTAGTGCAAGGTGCCCACTTTAGTTAGTGGACATCATATACCATGCCAACTTCTCATATTGGTGTGCAGCAGTTGGGATTCAAGCCTGCATTGTTTACCAGATAAATCTCTGTATTGATTAACTAAAAACCACTAAGTACTAGGTGCATATAATACTAGCTTAGAATACGTAAGTTCTACTGAACTTAGCGTTGGGTAAGTCAAGGGTCTAGCAGACCCTTTCTCCAACCTCAGAGAGTTTAGTTCTCACTAGGTTAGGTAGGTGCAACACCTCACCACACTTTGTATGTCTTCTAAAGGAGATGCCAGTGGCTCTCTGCCCTCTAGATACAGTGAGCTTTCATTCCAAGAAATGAAAGCCCTGTGTGCCTCGAGAAAGCTGAAGACAGCGAGAAGTGCCAATACTCAACGTCTCATAGAGACATTACTTCTTGATGACCTTAGGAAGACCCCTGGGTCAGATGAACAGGAGAGAGTGAGTGGGACAGGGAATGAGGACAGGTCAGGAGGTGTCACCTTTTATGACCTGGACTCAAACCCTGGCCAGGAGGAACAAGATGGTTCCCAGCTGGACAACTCAGATCTTCAGGAGATGATGGAGAAGGCCAAGAAGGCCCCCTCTTCACCCCTCCTGGAAGAGTGCAGAGTTTACCAAGGAGATCTAGATCTCCCTCTGCAGAGTATAAACACTCAGGACAGTTTGTAGGGACCAGAGAGCAAGAAAATAATTGGGACTAGAGTCCCATGGTGGCAGCAACAGTGTCCCTAGAATTAGGAACATTCCTTTGAGCAAGAGTGTCCCTCCCTACCATGTTGGGGATGGCATCCATAAATGGATAACTGCTTTAGAGAGGGCCTGTAAAGTTCAGAGGGTCCCTGAAGAGCAGTGGGCAGCTATCTTGTGGCTCTCCTTTGCTGACAAAGATAGAGATAAGCTCCTCACATTTAGAGAAGAGGATGCTGACAACTATTCAGTCCTGAAGAGTGCTCTCATTGATGGGTTTGGCTTAACCACTGAACAGTATAGGATTAAGTTCAGAGACACCCAGAAGGCACAGAATCAGGTCTGGGTTGACTTTGTGGATAGTGCCATTAAGGCTCTGGAAGCCTGGTTGCTTGGCAGCAAAGTGAATGATTTCAAGGGATTGTACAATGTGATTATGAGGGAACAGATCCTTAATAATTGCAAAAATCAGTTGTTGCATCAATACCTGGTTGACTGTGATCTGACTTCTCCCCAAGAATTGGGCAAGAAGGCAGATAGGTGGGTCAGAACCAGGGTGAAGCAGAGAAACCAGAACCATGGTGGTGACCAAAAGTAGCAAGATGCTAAAACTTCAGATAGGGTTGGGGACAAGGGTAAAGATGACAAGTCTTCATCAGGGCCACAAAAACCTGCATCTGGGGGGAGTCACAATCCAACAAGGGAAAAGGCAAAAAGAAACCTTGGTGTTACTTATGTAAAGAAAAGCTGCCAATTGTCCAAAGGCCAAGGATTCAACTCCAACCACCACTGCCCTTAAGGCAACTTCTCCCCCTACTACAGTTTCAAGTGGTGGTTCAGGGAACAAGGGATTAGTAGGGTTAACCTTGGGCTCTGAGATGGGTTCTGGCTTAGTCAGAACTCCAGCTCAGGCAGTACTTGTCTGTGATGGTGGCATAGATATTGCCACCCTAGTTGTCATTCCCAGTAACTTGGGCAAATGCAGGCAGCAGCCTTTGATTAATGGTAAGGAGGCCATGGCATACAGGGACACAGGTGCAAGTGTCACTATGGTGACAAAAGATCTTGTGGGCCTTGACCAAATCATACTTGGTGAGATGTACAAAGTGACCAATGCTAACAATGTCAGGACTGATCATTCCTTGGCAGTTGTTAATTTCAGCTGGGGAGGGGTAACTGGCCCTAAGAAAGTTGTGGTTAGCTCAGACCTTCCAGTGGAATGCTTGTTGGGCAATGATTTGGAGACTTCAGCCTCGGCTGAAGTGGTACTTAGGACTCATGCAGCAATGCTGAGCATCTCTGCAGATGTGTTTACTGTGACCAGGTCACAGGCCAAACTGACTTCTACTGAACAGGCCCTGGATTCTGAAAAGATGGACCAGGTGCCTTCCAAGAGAAGGAGCAGGAGGGGTAAGGTTGTGTCTTCCCCCCAGGCTCAGAGAGAGGATCAGTCTCTTGAGGGAGATGATCTCAGTCCCTGTGAAGGAACTGTCTCAGATGAACTAGAACCTGATCAGGTTGAATTCTTAGGGACAGAGGGCCCTTAAAGGCCAGATCTGAGTCAGGAGCAACAAACCTGCCCCTCTCTTGAACCCCTCAGACAGCAAGCTGCTGCTGAGGCTGCTGGGAGTGTCAGTAGATCCCACAGATCTATTGGGATGAGGGACTCCTTTACACAGAGGGTAGAGACCCCAAGCCTGGTGCCACCAGGCGGTTGGTCATACCTCTGAAGTTTAGGGGCTTCCTACTCACCTTGGCACATGACATTCCCTTGGCAGGACACCTAAGCCAAAGTAAGACTTGGGACAGGCTTGTCCCTCACTTTCACTGGCCTCACATGTCAGAAGAAACAAAGGAGTTTTGTCACTCCTGTACCACCTGTCAAGCCAGTGGTAAGTCAGGTGGTACCACAAAGGCCCCCCTCATACCACTACCTGCGGTGGGGTTCCCTTTGAGAGGGTTGGGATTGATATCATTTGTCCCATGAACCCTCCTACTCATCTGGGCACAGTTACATACTAGTGGTGGTAGACCATGCCACTAGGTATCCAGAAGCAATACCCCTTAGAACCACCACAGCTCCTGTGGTGGCCAGGGCCCTCCTGGGAATTTTTTTCAGAGTGGGTTTCCCTAAGGAGGTCTTAACTGACAGAGGTACAAACTTAATGTCCAGTTATATCACTGCAATGTGGAAGTTGTGTGGAGTGAACTACAAGGTCACGACACCCTATCACCCACAATGCAATGGGTTGGTTGAAAGGTTCAACAAAACCCTAAAGGGCATGATCATGGGCCTCTCAGAAAAGCTTAGGCGAAAATGGAATGTCCTGTTGCCCTGCATTCTCTTTGCCTACAGAGAGGTTCCACAAAAGGGGGTTGACTACAGCCCTTTTGAACTTTTGTTTAGACATCCAGTTAGGGGTCCCTTGTGTCTGGTTAAGGAAGGATGGGAGTTACCTCTCAAACCTCCCAAACAAGACATAGTGGACTATGTACTTGGTCTCTGCTCCAGGATGACTGAGTACATGAAGAAGGCAAGCAAAAACCTTGAGGAAAGTCAAGAATTGCAAAAAGATTGGCATGACCAAAAGGCTGTACTGACTGTTTACCCTCCAGGACAGAAAGTATGGGTGTTGGAGCCTGTGGCCCCAGCAGCCCTCCAAGACAAGTGGGGGGGACCCCATCCTATTCTTGAGCAGAAGGGAGAGGTCAACTACTTGGTGGACCTTGGATCTCCCAGGAGACCCCATAGGGTGCTCCATGTAAACAAGCTCAATCCCTATGTGGACAGGGCAGACAAGGGCTTTCTCATGGCTACTGATGAGGGACAGGAGGAAGAGAGTGACCCACTCCCTGACCCACTCTCACAGAACCCTGATGATGGCTCAGTTGATGGAGTAGCCTTGGCAGGCAGCCTCACTGAGCAACAGCAGATTCATTGCAGGAAGGTCCTCAATCAATACAGACATATGTTTTCTTTGACTCCTAGTCAGACCACCTGGTGTACCCATGAAGTGGACACTGGTGAGAGTCTACCTGTTAAAAATAAGATTTACAGGCAGCCTGACCTATCAGAGATTGCATCAGGACTGAGGTCCAAAAGATACTGGAATTGGGAGTGATTGAACCCTCAGATAGCCCTTGGGCTAGTCCAGTGGTCCTGGTACCCAAACCTCATACCCAGGGTGGTAAGAGAGAAATGAGGTTTTGTGTGGACTATAGGGGACTCAATGCAGTCACTAGGACTGATGCTCATCCAATTCCAAGGGCAGATGAACTCATTGATACCTTGGCCTCAGCTAAGTTCTTGAGCACATTTGACCTCACTGCTGGATATTGGCAAATCAGACTAGCTGAGGATGCTAAACCCAAAACAGCATTTTCAACCCCTAGTGGGCATTATCAATTTATTGTCATGCCCTTTGGTTTGAAGAATACACCTGCCACATTCCAAAGGCTGGTGAATACATTTCTTACAGGCCTGGAAGTCTATAGTGCAGCATATCTTGATGATATAACTGTCTTCAGCTCCACCTTGGAGAATCACCTGGTCCACCTGAAGAATGTTTTGGAGGCTCTGCGGAAAGCAGGTATCACTATCAAGGCCACCAAGTGCCAGATAGGGCAGAGTAAGGTTGTGTACCTGGGCCACCTTGTGGGTGGAGGCCAGGTTCAACCACTGCAGAGCAAAATCTAGACCATCATGGACTGGGTTGCTCCCACTACCCAGACTCAGGTCAGAGCTTTCTTAGGCCTGACTGGGTACTACAGAAGATTTGTGAATGGGTATGGATCTATAGTGACTCCCTTGAATTATCTTACTTCAAAAAGAATGCCCAAGAATGTTCAGTGGAAAGTTAGCTGTCAGAAGGCATTTGATGATCTCAAGCAGGCCATATGCACTGCTCCCATTCTGCAAAGTCCTGACTATTCCAAACAATTCATTGTCCAAACAGATGCATCTGAGATGGGCGTAGGGGCTGTGTTTTCACAACTTAATGCAGAGGGTCAGGATCAACCAGTAGCTTTTATTAGCAGAAGGCTGACCCCCAGAGAGAAACGTTGGTCAGCCATTGAGAGGGAAGCCTTTGCTGTGGTTTGGGTTCTGAAGAAGCTGAGGCCATACTTGTTTGGCACTCACTTCATTGTTCAGACAGACCATAAGCCCCTCTTAAGGCCCAAACAGATGTAGGGTGAAAACCCCAAATTTTTGAGGTGGTCCATTTCCCTACAGGTGATGGACTATACTGTTGAACATAGACCTGGGAGTAACAATGCCAATGAAGATGGACTCTCCAGATATTTACACTTAGTAAATGAAGACTTAACTGGGCAAGGGTAGTCTCATCTCCTTACATTGGTGGGGGGTTGTGTAGGAAAGTAGGATCTGCTTCTTATGGTTACCCCCACTTTTTGCTTGATATTACACTGTTTTTGACTAGTCTGACTGGGATCCTGCTAATCAGGACCCAGGTCTATCTGCTTTCTTGCTAAACTGTTATGCCATCTACTTAGGTACACTCCAGATTGGATACTGGGGTACCCTTGTCAGTCCCTAGTAAATGGTACCCATGTACCCAGGGCATAGGTACCCCAGAGACCTCCCATGGGCTGAAGCATGTATTATGCCACCCAGGATAGGCCATGCAAAATGGAACTACAGGCCTGCTATTGCAGCCTGTATAATATGGTGCATGCACCACTTACTTTAGATATAGGTTTACTATATCTATAGGTCATTACACTTAAAACCTATAAGTCACCCCTCTAGCAGGCCTTGACAATCCATGGCAGGGTGCTGGGTTTTACATGAGAGGGTGCCCCTGCATGAGCAGAGCACCGCTGCAGCCTTCGGAGACCATTCTCCGGGGTTTTCGGTGACACAGCCAGACATATAGGTAGAGGGGCATTATATGCTAGCGTAAAATGCTATCTCGAAAACGGCTGCAACAAACCATGTCGTGTTTGGTATCAAACACCTTGGAATCATACCTCCACACCGGTAACTGGTGTGGGAGGTATGATTCCACCCCTCTGAAGTGAGCTTCGTGGGGTCCCTGGCCTTCCCCGTACCAGCCTTCTCGACCCAGACAGCACAAAATGGTTGCTGCCGACCAGAGACACATTTCTGCCCTCCTGCTGCTGAGCCAAGCTCCAGCAGGGGAAGGCAGCACAATAGGCATCCTGTCGCAGTGAGGTGTGACCACCTCCCAGATAAGATTTAGTGTATTGGGGCTGGGTGGGTGCACTTCCAAAGTGCCTGAAAGTCTGCACGAGGGGCACATTTGGTGTCCCTGTGCATAGTTCAGTTCAAACCAATCTTGGGAGCCGTTGGCTCCTGCTCTGGCTAAAAACTGGACAAAGGACAGGGCAGTATCCTCCCCACTGTCCTGACCCGACCCTGGGAGGGTCCCCTGAATCTATCCAACCCTCTTCCGTGGGTACAAAAGGGCTTACCTGGCTCTAGGACCCTAGATTCAACGGGGACAAGATTCTGATCAAGAAACCACTGACTTTCGACCATCTGGACACTCTGGACTTCGCTGGACTTCGACTGGTCCCGACTTCGTCTCCCTCTCCGTCCAAAGCATCGTCTGTGCCCGTGCACCATACAGGCTCTGTGCAGGACCTGTGGAACATCAAGGACAACTGAAGTTATCTCCCTTGGGGTGAAGGAGTCACTCCCCTCCATTCGCAGGCACCATAATGCAACTGGGTGGTCTGCTGATCCTGAGCTCCTACAGAATCCGAAGCCTCCAGCAACACAGGAGGTGGGTTCCTAAGTTCCTTGAGGTCGAGCTGCCCTCTCACCAAGTATCCCTCGTGGGGACCACATAACCCAAACGCCTGTGCACCGCATACTTTTGCAAGTGCATAAGCGTGTTGGTGTTCCCCAACTAAGTGCACTGGCCTATCAATAGCCCCAATCTCTGCACACATTTCCTACAAAGGACTTTGGCCTCCTCACAATCTGTGCCCTGCAAGCTGCTACTTTGTGAAACTGCTAGAGGTCCCCTCGCGACTCCTGTGCCTTCGGCATGTGAGTCCATTTGAGGGAAAACCCTGCTTTACTTGAGCTACCCTGGTTGCCCCAGGCCTGCCCTGACTCCCCTTGCTGTGGTGAGTCCCCTGGTCCTTGCTGGGCCAGACAGTAACCCTATTTGAACTTCTTCGTGGGTTGCCGCTGCCAAGGCTTGTTGGTGCTCCCGCCGGACACCGACCCTTCAGCACTCGACATCCTTCATGGGACAGCTCGTATCCGGCTCCTGGTTGTCCTCAACATCTCCTGGTCCCTGCAGCTGTAGATTCAAGGTCTCCATCTTCATACGTGAAGCACCCAACATCGGTGGACATTCGTCTACCGAGCCCCTGATCACTCCTGAGTGACCCAGACTCTGTCCCCTCTGCTTTCAGGTACTCTTCAACATGAATCCACCTTTTGATTCCGACGGACACTTTTCTTCTTTCCCGCAGTGGCATTTCCTTGAAGTCCTCCATTGAGATCGACGGCGGTTTCCGACACCACTTCAGCCCTATGCACCCGGCTTCCCTGGGATAGGTAAATCTGGTACTATGGTATCCATAGGTGGGGTGGCTCTCGAACCTTGTATGATCCAAAGGGTTTCTTCGTAATCCATTGGGAAGGGTCCTTAAACTGTAAAACTGCAACCGCAACTCTCCCATTGAATTGTACGTAGCACGCGGTCGTGTTCTCATGCTGCACCCGGCCTCCGTGGGGTCCCTCCTTACTCACCTTGGGTGGTTCCTTAGTGTCCAAGTGATTCTACAACCTCCAGACACTGTCTTGACTCGAGGCGTGGTTCCTATACCACTATTTTAGTATATGGTTTGGTCTCCCCCTGGAGCCCACTGTGTATTAGTTCTACTTACGATTGTTTCTGTGCTACAGTATTGTGTGCTTTGTGTTTATCTGCATGTAGCAGATACTGTGAGGTATTTAAGGTGTGTTATAATAATAAATACATATTTGTATGACTACTGTGTGGGTCTCCTTTCATTTAACCAATACAATAAGGTTGCATTCTGGTAAAACAAGCTGCTTAACATTCCTTCAAGACTAAGCCTGAAGGCTGCTCTTCGCAGCTACCACTTGGATAGCTTTCTAAGGTTATCTTTGACCTCCAAAATCACCATAAGGGTTGTTTGGACTGGTGCAAGGTGCCCACTTTAATTAGTGGACATCATATACCAGGCCAACTTCTCAGTTCAGAATGCGGCAGAGAGATTATTTTTTTGAGTCCTGTTCCCTCACCACATCTCTCCCCACAGACAACTTGACTGGCTACCTGTGGCTAAAAGGATAGAGTTTAAGTCCCTTTTGTGCATTGCAAGACAGCGTCCCGGGAGATCTCAGGCGTAGGTTTTGCCTATATGAACAAAAACACACTCTGAGATCAAACTCCCAGAACCTCCTCTGTAAGCCTCACTATGCTAAATTTCGATTAGGAGGCAGGTCCTTCACTGTGGGGTTAGCCAGACGTTGGAACTCCCTGCCTTCCCTTATGCGCTTGATCAAGTCCAAACGTGAGTTCAGGAAAACCTTGAAGACTTGGCTTTTTAGTCAAATGTGTCACTTGTGTTGGACTCCACCTGCTGTGACCGCAAAGCGCCGGGACACCTATGCTTGAGGTAGCTGTTGCACTTTACACATACTATTACTATTATTATTATTATTTCCTAAATTGCAATTTCCTAATAGAAAGTCGCAATTTAGGAAAAATCTAAACCCAAGAGTGCCTCTAGGCTTAAGGCCTCCCCGGAGGTACCCTAAAATGCGTAGTGCACATGTAAGTGCACATATGCCCACATTAAAAATAACTTTTTTAAATGCTTTTTTTAATTTTGCACATGGTAACAATTTATGATACCTGAGATGTATTCTACCACAAATGAGAATTCTTGCAATCAAACTATCCATTTTCTAACCCTCTCTGAGTTAGAGACCATCCCTGTCTTCATTAACACTTCCCTTAAAAGATTGTATTCAGTGAGAGCTCTAAATGTAGGCCCCAACACGAGATTTCTTTGAGGTGCAAAATGCATGGCATGTGGCTTCTTCTCAATCACTGACTCATGTCATTCGGTACCTCTGAGTGCACGTGGGATACAAGTAATGAGCTGTTTATTTCCACATTCCGCCTAAATCAGAACTGCATCTAAACCCTTTGAACTGGTGTATGTGACTAAAAAGATTTGATTCCCAGTACAACTGGCTGTAAACATGTATCTCTTTCCCAATCTTCTTTCAACATGATGAACTCCCTCTGACACTCCCCATTCCAGTGGAATACCACACATCCCCTCAAATGAGTTGTTATTTTCACATAGCCTCCTAAAAACATACTATAATATTTCACCATCCCCAGGGAAGACACCAGCTCATCCTTAGTTTTGAGTGAAGGCTATTTGTAGGTCTGACCTACACAGCACATGTACTGTGTATTGTTTACAATTCAGTGGACTCACACCCAGCCCACAGCATACCATTAGTTGTTTTAGTTGTCCCTCTCATTTGCAAGGTTTCCCTTCCTTTCTTGTTTTAGCTCTTCCCTGGAGGCAGGACCAAGTACATGTGTTCCTTCTGATATTAGTTCCTCCCCATCATTTTGCAATGCACTATTCGTTCAGGTGTTTCACTTTTATTCCAGGATGTACAATGTGCTTTCCTACTCTTAGCACAGGCTTATGGTTTCCTATTTATGTTACTTTCACTTTATATGCTGTCTCTATTGATGATTTAGTTACTTACACACACAACACGCCACTCTATGCCACTCCATTCCACTATATGCCACTCTACACCACTCCACACTATGCCATTTCATGCCAGTCTACACCACCCTACTCCACTCCAATCTACTCTTTGCCACTCTGCGCCACTTCACTCTTCCCCACTCTACTCCACGCCATTCTTCTCCATGCAACTCTACTCTATGCTACTCAACGCCACTCCATTTTATACCACTCCATTTCATTCTAGGCCACTCTTCTCTACCCACTCTACACCACTCTACTCTATGCCACTCCACTTCAATTTACGCCACTCTACTATATGGCATTCCAATTTACTCTACACCACTCCATGCTACTCATCTCTATGCCACTCTGCACCACTCTATTCTGATCCATGCCACTCTACTCCACCCTGGCCCACTCTATCCCAATCTACGCTATGCCATTCTATGCCACTCTACACTATGCCATTTCATTCCACTCTATGCCATACTGTCACTCTACTAACACTCTATGCCACTCAACACAGCGCCACTCCAGGCTATTCTTTTCCACTCCACTCCGCTCAACTCCACACAATGACACTCTATAGCAGCCTCCTCTACCCCACTTCATGCTACTCTACTCTATGCCACTCCACCCTACACCACTCCATGTCTCTCCAGTCAACCTCACGCCATGTACTTCTCTCCATCCCACTCGATGTCACCACTCTATGCCACTCTACTATACAGGACTCACCTCTATGCCACTCTACTCTACACTACTCCACTCTAGGCAACTCTACTCTACACCACTTCACTCTACTCTGCGCCACTCACTTGACTGCACTCTACTCAACGCCACTCCACTCAACGCCATCCCACTAGACACTCCACTCCACTCCAGTTTATGCCAGTCTACGCCACTCCACTCTACGCTACTACACTGTATGCCATTCCACTCTACAGCACTCTACTCTATGCCACTCCATTCTATTCTACGCATCTCTATACCACCCTATCCTATGCCTCTGTGCTCAACTTTATACGACTGTGCTCAAGCTTATGCGACACCACTTAACTTTCTGCCACTCTACGCCACTCCACACCACTCCACTCTATCCCACACACTGTCACTCTAACACAATCTATGCCACCCTACTCTATGCCACTCTGCACCACTCTACTCTATGCCACAACACTCCATGACTCTCCACTTTATGCCAATCCATTCTAGGCCACTCCAATCAACTTTATGCCACTCCATGTCACTCAACTCTATGCCACTTACACTACCCCACTCCACTCCAGACCACTCTACTCCACTCCATCTCACTCTATGCCATTTTACTCTGTGCCACTCTACACCAGTCTACTCTTTGCCACTCCATTCCACTCTACACCACTTTATGTCACTCTACTCTATACCACTCCACACCTCTCAAGTCTACACCACTCCTCTTCACTCTATGCCACTTTATGCTATGACAGTCCCTGCCATTCCACTCCACTCTATTCTCTGCCACTGTATGCTACGTCATTTCACTGTACGCCAATCAACTCCTCTCCATCCACTCTTTCACGCTACTCTACTCTACACAATTCTACTCTACGTCAATCCATGCCACTCTGCTCTAGCCCACTCTATGCTATTCCACTCCGCACAATGCCACTCTACTCTACTCCACTCCACTCCAGTCTATGACACTCTACACTACTCCAATCTGCGCCACTACACCCTAAGCCACTCTATTCTACAGCATTCTACTTTATGCCTCTCTACTCAAAGAAACTTCACTCTACATTACTCAATGCTAGTCAACTCTACGCCACTCCACTCTACACTCTATGCCACTGTACTCTACCCCACTCTACTGTCTGCCACTCTATTTTGCACCACTCCAATCTACTCCACTTCATGCCACTCTATTTTATTCCACTCTACCCTACACCACTGTACTCCCCTCTATGCCACTCTACTCCACTCTCCTTTACACAACTCTCCGGTACGCCACTCTACTCTAATACATGCCACTGAATTTTAGTTATCCTGAACAGGAGCCAGTAACTCTCATGTAGGCGAGACCTATTGGCTTTGCCAATGCCTGTCTGCTCATGATTTTTTCTTCTTGACCCAGACCTTCTCCTGAAATTTAATGGTGTAAATAATTCACCTCCTTGACTCCAAATTTGCATTACTCAGCCTTCAGTGTTAGACCTGTGTCTAATATCTTCTTCAAAACCATCTGGACCCTTCCGTTATGTTCTTCCAAGGGCTGGCAAAAGATCAAAAAGTCGCCTTGATGGCACCTTACTCCTGGAACGCCTTGTAAATGTAGTTCATCACCGTTTGAAACACCAATGCAGCCAATGTGAGCCCAAATAGCACTCTTTTGTGTGAACCTATGTATATATATGTTATTTCTATAGCATGAGCCTGCCCAAAAGGCAGTGGAGTGCTGTACATGGGCAAGGTCACTGAGTGATGGGAGAGTAGCTTGTTTGTGGATTGTTAATGCACTGTGATGTAATGTTCTCTAATGAGGTGCGACTTCAGCTCTTTCCTAAATTGTGGAAGCATTGAGGACGTCTTGATAGATGCATAGGTGCTGTTCCAGATTCTGGGCACATAGATGGGAAAAACCTGCTACTTTTTCTTTTAAAAAAACTTCTCTTTCTGCAGTCCGATGGTGTCCTGGGTGTGTGTATGTCCCGAACCAGAGATGAAGAGCTTGTCTGCAAGATAAGTGGGGATGCTGGTTTTGTTGACTTTGTGATTGATGAAGCTGGTTTTGAAGATGGTGCGGACCAGCAAGAGGAGTCAATGGACTTCCACCAGGATGGGGGTGAAGTGATCGCATTTTTTCAGGCATTGGGTGAGATGTGAACCGTGTGTAGAATATCCCTGAGGGGAGCCAAGTGAGAGTCTAGGACGCCGTGGAGTAGGGCTGCGCCACTATCCAGATTCAAGAGTACGAGTACTTGAACAGGAGTCATGAAGTCTCATTGTTGAAGAAACAGTTCACATTTCCTTGAAAAAGAGAGCTGTACCATATGCTGCAGAGCCTCCCTGTTTCCTACTCCCACGATACTTCAATGATTCTCCTGAAGCTAGAACACTTGGAGACAAGTCAAATAGAGTGAGGACCCACCCTCTATAGCCCCACCTTACCATGTCCCATCTCCAACCTCTGGATGGCTGCATCAGACCCCTGGCTTCCAGACCATGACTGTTGAAGTTCCAGGCTGGGCCCCAAGAGAAATACTTATTTTAGGCAGTTCAAAGCCCAGGCTCCCCAATCATTCAGCTAAGATAATACTGTGCAGTCAGAAGTGTGGCCTCATTTAGGGGCAGGCCTACTGCAAAATTCAGTGAGTTGAGTCACGTTCCTGCCCTGCTTCTCATGGCTGAAGTTGGAATCTGCAGTTATCCTGTCTGGAAAGCTCCTATGTCAGGGTGTCCATCACTCCTAGCTGAATTTGACACCTAGGGTAAGGTAATCTCTGCGGCTGGGATCCCAGGACTCCAGCTAACGTGTAAAACATGGCCTGAACTCAGAGTTGGCTGATGAGGAGTATGGAGCAGAGGACATCCTTCAGTGGTGAGAGGCTGTCCTAACATTTGTTGCTGAGATCTGATGACCCAGCGGAGGCAGTTAAGATGACGGTTGGGCCCAGTGGTGACCCCCTGAAGGTGAGTACCAGCAGCCGCAGTGGGTGCGGACCCATGATGAGCCCGGGCCTGCTACAACCCAGGATGCGGGCTTCTGCATAGGGCCATGCACCGCTGTGCATGCATTTCTGCCCTGTTAGCTGTATCCACAGAGAGAAAGCTTTCTGTGGTGCGGGCAGTCCTTGATTTGGGGTACCCAGGAGCCACCTTGTTGTGAATACTATTTATTGACTGTTAAGGAGATGACCTCCGCCCTTCCCACCTTGGATGGGTCCTTGTTTTGGGGTCTTCTATGATATTTAGTAGTGAGTGATAATCACAGCACCAACTGCATATTTAGATGTCAAGGACGTATAGGGAGAGAAGTGGAGGGCAGGGGCTTTGATCAATGCCGAGCGGTGTCTAGGGAAGTGGTTCTCTGCGCTCTGGTTATCCTTTGGCCCCAATGACAAGACTGAGTGAAAGCTGAGAGTGCCATTGCAGCGTGCCAGGTACGTGCAGTGGGCACACCCATCACATTATGATATGTCAAATGTATTTTGAGATGGTTCGCTCTGAGGGAAGTAAGAGCTTGCAAGGCAGAGCTGGCAATGATGGGAGGTGATGCTGGCTCCAAGACTGCGGGAGCTCTGAAATCCATGGAAACAATTTTAGAAAGACACAAAAAATGTTTGATGTAATACCACAGGTGATTTTGGAAACAAAGTCTACTCTGGAACATAAGGTAGATGCAATTGCCATTGATGTGAACCTGCTTCGCGCTGATCAAAGCAATTATCTGAATGGGTGAAGTGAAATGAGTTTGTTCTTTTCTTTCTACATTTCTCTTTGCATGAAATAGGCGTATTAGTGAGGGGGGGGTGAGAATCTCCAATAACAAGCTGCAAATAATACCCCCAGCCCTTGTCAAGATGAACCACAAAAGTCACTAAATGAACCTGTACTTTACCTGAGCTCATGTTTTTATGCATTACAAAACATTGAAATGTGAACAATAAAAATCCCAAAATGAATTAGAAAAATAAAGTACAATTGAATTAACCTACTTGACAAAAATCCAATAGGAGGAACAAGACTTATACATTTTTAAAGTTTTTAATAAAAATAGCACAAGTGCTAATAAAAATCAATGGTAGAGCAGAACTGAAACACAATTTGACACTGACGGTGAAGGAGTGCTGGTCAGATACACCAACGAGGTTTTCCCTGGTTAAGGTTTTTACCTTCCGACTTTAGTCAGTTTAATCCAATGCATCATTGTCGTACATTTCAAAAGCCCCTCAGAGGAGGCACCTGGAGACGCACCGATAGGCAGGTAGACGCTACAGCAGGGTCCAGTCCTGATACTCTGGGCAGTTCCAAGAAAAGACCTCTTGCAGCCGGTGGTGAAAGGCAATCCTTTTGTCGAATCCCTAAACCAGTTCTGGTCAGTTCTCCCCTCTCCTATGAGTTCGGATCCAGCCTGGCTAGTGAAACAAATTCCTGGGCAGGCCTCTTTAAAAGTGAAATCAGGACAGGTATTAGTTCCCCCCCCCCAGTCATCCTGTCTGGTAGACGCTCCTCCCCAAACCAAGTCCCTTTGTCCACTGTCTGGGAGAAATAAAAATCTCATTCCTGGGATCCAGCAGGGATCAGGTGAAACCTGGATAGTGGCAGTAAGGCAGCTTTAGGTTCAGGGAGGAACATTACAACTTTCTAAACATAGTAACTTCAAATCCCAGTGTACCATTCTGTTGGTCTTTAAATTACTATCAAAATGGGTCTTTGAAATATTTTTCTAGCTGCTCCAAAACTGAATTTAGCCCTTACTAAATGTAATAGGGTAAACCAGTGTTAGCCTGGGGAGGCCAGCTTTGCCACAGTGAAAAACAATTTGGAGGTTTTTCACTGCCAGGACATGTAAAACATTAAATATACATGTCTTTCTTTTTAAATGCCATAAACCCCACGCTATGAGCATTTAGGTCCAACTTTGTGGTGAATCATAAGTATTAACAAGGAGGATTTCAGACTGGCAAATATTTATATTGCCAGGTGGAAATGGAGGATTTAAGCTGCGCTACAGACTGATTTGGCAGGCCTGAGACCTGTTTTACAGGGCTACTTTAGTGGGTGGCACAATCAGTGCTGACCCCCCAATTAGTACTATTTAATTTATAGGCCCTTGGTACATGTACTACCATAGACTAGAGACTTCTTATCAGACCTCGATCTGACCCAAATTTGTGATCGCCCTACTAACAATAAAGGAGAGACCCTAGACCTAATCATTGCAAAATGGGGCAACACTACACTGGAGTCTATTCTGCCACAGAATTGGACAGACCACTACCATAGTACCTTCCTCATCAATGCTGGTGTGACCCCAAAAAAAGCTTAGGTAAAAAAACAAAAACATTGGAAACGAAGTCTACAGAGCATAAACCTCAATGACTTATCGGCCCTCAGTCACAATTACCTGACCCCCTAGGTGGACATGATGGACGTCCACAGAGCATTACAATACCTCCATCTTGAACATCCTTGACTCGATCGCTCCTCTACAACTAAAATATATATCCACTAAAGTTTCTAAACCCTGGTTCAACGAAAACCTCAATACTGAAAGACGCAATTTGAGACTAACAGAAAGAACCTGGAGATCCTCACCTTCCATGGAGAACCAGAAAAGGTTAAGGTCAGTGAGAAACACTTACAACAAAAGCATCAGAAACTCGAAAGCCAAGCCAGAAATCGCCCCAAAAAACGTTTTGAAACTATCAAGCAACAATGCAACAACCAACCCTACTTTCCCGGTATTGGATCCAACAAACTTCCAAATTGAGAAGAATTTGCATCTTTTTTTCATGGAAAAAACGGTCATTATTGAAAAGGAGTTACAGACTACGAGGGAGCTGATACCATCTAACTTACTCACCTTTAGTCATCCATCACAGTCTGCTATTCCTATCAGTCACCCTGAGTATTCCCCCAAAAACAATGCCTCCTGGCACACATTCACCCCCTCAAGGAAAGTAACATTCACTACTTGCTCACAGAGCTGACACCTTCAAATCACTTTATCGACCCTTTACCTCCGATTATCTTTAAGGATATCAAATCGTCTGTCCTCCCATTATGGACCAAGATTGTAAATGCCTCACTCCTTCAAGGCACCATCCCTGGTTGTCTAAAAGTAGGGCAGGTAACTCCCATCCTAAAAAAAACAATGGCAGGTTGGGGAGACTTAAATAATTTCCGCCCAATCTCCAACATTCTGCCCTCTCTCCCTTTCTCTTTAACTTATTCATGGAACCTTTGGCAGACTCCTTGTCATCCTCCAACATTCATTATCACATGTAAGCAGATGACACACAACTGTACCCCTAAAATCTCCTCCCCTGATGACCTCAATACCCTCAAAGTTATTCTTTAAAATACTCACTACTGGCTTGCTCTCAACCATCTCAAACTTAAGGCCATCAAAACGGAATTACTCCTCATTACCCCACCCAAACACAATCTCAAGATCGACCTTTGGATGAAGCTTCTAATGTTGCGGGGATTCTGCACCTACACAGAACTATGCGCAGGAAAACAGGACCTCGGTGTATAGGAGTGTACCAACCTATCACCTTAGTACCCAAAATCCCCAAACCGACTAGCTATAGTGTCTCGTTCGTTCTCCTCCAAAAATCACAGAGCTACAAATGATTAGACAACCCAGAACACAACACCCCCGACTCTCTCAGGAATCGCGGTAGCAAGACATACTCTTTTGCTCGCTCACTCGTACTTGTCCACAATAAGAATTTGGTAGAGTCACTGTAATAGTTCAAAATGTTTATTTTAACTATCATGCTCTACAATACAGTATACGAGCCACTACCAGCAGCAAAATGCATAAACTCAAAACAATTAGCATTGTTACAATTCCATGGAGCCCAAAAGGGGAAGTCATTTTATAAAGACAGTGGAAAAAGGACTATGAGGCCTAACCACCCTCCCCTGGACTGGAAGAAGTTTATTTATATAAAGGAAGATCTCTGGGCTTTGACAGCAGACCCCATACCTTAAAGCCTGGATGTAAGGTTTACATCATAGGAACAGCATAGCTCTTCTCCATGGAAAGGCTCTCTCCAAGTGAGTGTTAAAACAACATGCATCCCCGTAATATCAAAGCACGAGTCTCCAGCATTGCAGCTGTGTTCAGCATGTTATGTCTAGGTGCTAGGGACTAACCAGAACAGAATAACAAGGGGCACTGTTTATCGACCTTGCACATCATGTTCAGACAAAACTCCAGGAACTCAGCAGAAAACGTCAAAGGCAGACTGTTCTCATGTGAAAGGCACAAACAGAGACTTGCAAAAATAAAGGCATGTAGTAACGTGCACAAAAGCAGCATCATGGCAGCAAAGCTCATGCTAACTTAGCAATGTCGACAATGTCCCTGGGGCCATATAACACTAATTGCCCTCAATTGTACACCTGACCTTATAGATTCTGTGGGAATTACACTAGACATATCAGTAACGCCACCAAAGGAGCGAACTACCAGATGAGCATCCTAACTTAAAACCCTTCCTCCCCCAGGATGACCTTAAATCTGCGGTCCAAACCCTAGTCATCCCCAGCCACGATTACAGAAATGCTACGCTCAGTGGCCTGCCCAGATACAAGCTGGCCCCTTTACAGGCCTCTCCTCATGATGTGGCCCGACTCGTTACCTGAACAAAAAGTAACAAACACATATTCCCCGGTCTGAAATCCCTAAACTGGCTCTCTTATGAAGCACAAATTCATCTCAAAATTGCTTGCATGGCCCATAAAGCCCTACATTTCAATGCTGCCAGAAATCCAGTACAAAAGCTTGAATTATCTGGCGGATGTAGATCAGCGAAGTACCATCTCCTTGCTGCTGAAACTACAGATTTTCCGCAAAAAGAAAACGTGCAACAGAGCTTTTTCAGGCATCGTATCGAAAATATGGAATTCTCTTATGGAGGAAATCCATCTGATCCCCTCTACCGCCTCCTTCAAAATAGAAGCGAAAACATTTCTGATGAACAAATGGTTGGCCTACAATCGAAATCATACCATATATCGGTTGACCTTACCTGTTGTACTCTTATTTTGTTGATCATGACTACCTCCTTCTGATGTCCTAGGGAGGTCGCGTTCCACAATTTGTTTTTCTTCTATGATGGTATTTATGTTGACGCTGCACTTTCTTACCGTGACTTTACTGGTTATTCACCCTCCCCTCCTGTAAAGCGCTCTGATACGCTCACGGGTCATGTTCATTCTATCTAAAACTTATAAATAAATAAATAAAAGTACCAATGAAGTATATATCAATCTTACCATATGTGAAAGAGAGAGCACACGCTCTTTACCTCTGGGTAGCGGTGGTTAATTACCCAGAGTCCTATGGCCAACAGAAAAGCAGGTTTAGCAAAGGAAGGGACACATCTGGGGTGACCCTGCCGAAAGGGCAAATTTCCAACACTTTTTCTGTAACTGTCACCCATTCCATGACTTATCTCTTCTGAAGCCACTTCACATCTTGACAGATTTGCTCTTTAAACCTTTCTGTGTTCTCAAGGCCCATGAAGCTCAGTTGCTGTGGCCTTTTTATACATTGTGGAGCGCTATCTATGGATGCATGGCTGGTGCTAGGGTCGGTGGTATCGTTAGCGCAGAACCACAGACCGCAGGCAGCACCCCGGGGGAGGGGGGCACTGAAGTCTTTTTCTGATGGTCGCACACACACCACAGCATCATTGGCAATCTCACAGTGGGTGTTTTGTGTACTCTCTAGCTCATTTAATAACTCTAATAAACATGACCCATCAACACAGACCTGCCTGACTCCTCTGACTGCTCTCAGATCACAACTAAACATAAACTCCAACCCATCTTCGGTAAATCACTAGTGCTTTGATATCAATTCAAAGCACTTAATGTTAAGGACTTGAATATAATGTCCAAGCAGAGGTATTCCTTCAATAAAAATATGAGAAATTATTCAATAAAAAGTGTTATCATTAATCTGAATCCATATCTTGCTTATTCCTGTCACAATGAATCACAAGATGTTCCTTCTTGTCTTTATAGCGCGGGGGCCCTCTTAGGTGTCCTACTTGGAGACAAAAGTGGCCCTGTGGTGAGTATGCTCCATCTTTCTCTCTCTAACTCAATCTTTTTTTTATTCTTCAATTCTCCTTACCCTTCTCTCTCTGACACTGCCTTCTTCCCCTTCTGTTCTACTCGATTTCTCTATACATGTTTTAACTATCCTCCTACACATCCTAGACTCTACTTATTACCAGCAGGAAAGAAGAGAAAAAAACGTTTGTTGAAAAGGGGAACACACATAGCGCAATTTCCTTTCCCAAAGGTTTTGTGTTTTCTTGTTTGAGCATTTCACGCTTGTTTTCCTTCCCTTTTCTGGGGCTTGCTCTATTAGTTTTCTTTTCTATTAGTTTTGGTTTTACTCTTACCATTTCTTACTTACTTACTGTTAACCAAACACCAAATCTTTCTCTGCCTGCGAGTCCACTTGCACCCCATCCCATCACCAGTCTTTGGGCCGCTACAGGCCTACACTAGTTCCCGTCTCTGGGGTTCTGTCCTTCACGCCCTGCCTTCAGCTGTGTCCCTCGTTTCCACTGATGTTAGATTCTCTCCACTGTCACCAGGATTTGTTTTTCATCAGGTCAGTTGGCCTTTTTCCTCTGTGTGGGCCTTTCCTTTGCAACATGTGGGCTCCTATATCTTGTGGCTACTGTCACTCATCTGGTGCTCCATGCCCCCTCTTGTCCTCTCGTTCCTTCCCTATATTTCTTCTTTCTCTTCTCCACACCTCCTCTTGTCCTCTCCTTCCTTGTCTGTGTTTCCTCTTCCTCTCCTCAGTGCCTCTTGTCCTCTCCTTCCTTGTCTGTGTTTCCTCGTCCTCTCCTCCGTGCCTCTTGTTCTCTACTTTTTTCCTCTGTTTCCTCTTCCTCTTCGCTTTATCTCCTCTTGTCCTCACCTTCCTTGTCTGTGTTTCCTCTTCTCCACGCCTCATCTTGTCCTCTCCTTCCTTGCCTCTGTTTCCCCTTCCTCTTCCCTTTATCTCCTTTTGTCCTCTCCTTCCTTGCCTCTGTTTCCTCTTCTACTTCCTTGCCTGTGTTTCCTCTTCTCCTTCCGTGCCTGAGTTTCCTCTTCCTCTTCTCCATGCCTCTTGCCCTCTCCTTTCTTGCCTCTGTTTCCTCTTCCTAGCGCCATGCCTCTTGTCCTCTCCTTCCTTGCTTCTGTTTCCCCTTCCCTTTATCTCTTCTTGTCCTCTCCTTCCTTGCCTCTGTTTCCTCTTCCTCTTCCCTTTATCTCTTCTTGTCCTCTCCTTCTTTGCCTCTGTTTCCTCTTCATCTTCCCTTTATCTCTTCTTGTCCTCTCCTTCCTTGCCTCCGTTTCCTCTTCCCTTTATCTCTTCTTGTCCTCCTCTCCTTCCTTGCCTCCGTTTCCTCTTCCCTTTATCTCTTCTTGTCCTCCTCTCCTTCCTTGCCTCCGTTTCCTCTTCCCTTTATCTCTTCTTGTCCTCTCCTTCCTTGCCTCTGTTTCCTCTTCACTTTATCTCTTCTTGTCCTCTCCTTCCTTGCCTCTGTTTCCTCTTCCTTTTATCTCTTCTTGTCCTCTCCTTCCTTGCCTCTGTTTCCTCTTCCTCTTCCCTTTATCTCTTCTTGTCCTCTCCTTCTTTGCCTCTGTTTCTTCTTCATCTTCCCTTTATCTCTTCTTGTCCTCTCCTTCCTTGCCTCTGTTTCCTCTTCCTCTTCCCTTTATCTCTTCTTGTCCTCTCCTTCCTTGCCTCCGTTTCCTCTTCCCTTTATCTCTTCTTGTCCTCTCCTTCCTTGCCTCTGTTTCCTCTTCCTCTTCCCTTTATCTCTTCTTGTCCTCTCCTTCTTTGCCTCTGTTTCCTCTTCATCTTCCCTTTATCTCTTCTTATCCTCTCCTTCCTTGCCTCTGTTTCATTCTTGTCCTCCTTTCCTTCTTTGCCTCTGTTTCCTCTTCATCTTCCCTTTATCTCTTCTTATCCTTTCCTTCCTTGCCTCTGTTTCCTCTTCCTTTTATCTCTTCTTGTCCTCTCCTTCCTTGCCTCTGTTTCCTCTTCCCTTTATCTCTTCTTGTACTCTCCTTCCTTGCCTCTGTTTCATTCTTGTCCTCCTCTCCTTCCTTGCCTCTGTTTCCTCTTCATCTTCCCTTTTTCTCTTCTTATCCTCTCCTTCCTTGCCTCTGTTTCCTCTTCCCTTTATCTCTTCTTGTCCTCTCCTTCCTTGCCTCTGTTTCCTCTTCATCTTCCCTTTATCTCTTCTTATCCTCTCCTTCCTTGCCTCCGTTTCCTCTTCCCTTTATCTCTTCTTGTCCTCTCCTTCCTTGCCTCTGTTTCCTCTTCATCTTCCCTTTATCTCTTCTTATCCTCTCCTTCCTTGCCTCTGTTTCCTCTTCATCATCCCTTTATCTCTTCTTGTCCTCTCCTTCCTTGCCTCTGTTTCCTCTTCCCTTTATCTCTTCTTATCCTCTCCTTCCTTGTCTCTGTTTCCTCTTCATCATCCCTTTATCTCTTCTTATCCTCTCCTTCCTTGCCTCTGTTTCCTCTTCCTCTTCCCTTTATCTCTTCTTGTCCTCTCCTTCCTTGCCTCTGTTTCCTCTTCCCTTTATCTCTTCTTATCCTCTCCTTCTTTGCCTCTGTTTCCTCTTCCCTTTATCTCTTCTTGTCCTCTCCTTCCTTGCCTCTGTTTCCTCTTCATCTTCCCTTTATCTCTTCTTGTCCTCTCCTTCCTTGCCTCTGTTTCATTCTTGTCCTCTCCTTCCTTGCCTCTGTTTCCTCTTCATCTTCCCTTTATCTCTTCTTGTCCTCTCCTTCCTTGCCTCTGTTTCCTCTTCCCTTTATCTCTTCTTATCCTCTCCTTCCTTGCCTCTGTTTCCTCTTCCCTTTATCTATTCTTGTCCCCTCCTTCCTTGCCTCTGTTTCCTCTTCATCTTCCCTTTATCTCTTCTTGTCCTCTCCTTCCTTGCCTCTGTTTCCTCTTCATGTTCCCTTTATCTCTTCTTGTCCTCTCCTTCCTTGCCTCTGTTTCCTCTTCCTTTTATCTCTTCTTATCCTCTCCTTCTTTGCCACTGTTTCCTCTTCATCTTCCCTTTATCTCTTCTTGTCCTCTCCTTCCTTGCCTCTGTTTCCTCTTCCCTTTATCTCTTCTTATCCTCTCCTTCCTTGCCTCTGTTTCCTCTTCCCTTTATCTCTTCTTATCCTCTCCTTCCTTGCCTCTGTTTCCTCTTCCCTTTATCTCTTCTTATCCTCTCCTTCCTTGCCTCTGTTTCCTCTTCCCTTTATCTCTTCTTGTCCTCTCCTTCCTTGCCTCTGTTTCCTTTTCCTTTTATCTCTTCTTGTCCTCTCCTTCCTTGCCTCTGTTTCCTCTTCCCTTTATCTCTTCTTGTCCTCTCCTTCCTTGCCTCTGTTTCCTCTTCATCTTCCCTTTATCTCTTCTTATCCTCTCCTTCCTTGCCTCTGTTTCCTCTTCATCTTCCCTTTATCTCTTCTTGTCCTCTCCTTCCTTGCCTCTGTTTCCTCTTCCCTTTATCTCTTCTTGTCCTCTCCTTCCTTGCCTCTGTTTCCTCTTCCCTTTATCTCTTCTTATCCTCTCCTTCCTTGCCTCTGTTTCCTCTTCCTCTTCCCTTTATCTCTTCTTGTCCTCTCCTTCCTTGCCTCTGTTTCCTCTTCCCTTTATCTCTTCTTGTCCTCTCCTTCCTTGCCTCTGTTTCCTCTTCATCATCCCTTTATCTCTTCTTGTCCTCTCCTTCCTTGCCTCTGTTTCCTCTTCATCATCCCTTTATCTCTTCTTGTCCTCTCCTTCCTTGCCTCTGTTTCCTCTTCCTCTTCCCTTTATCTCTTCTTGTCCTCTCCTTCCTTGCCTCTGTTTCCTCTTCCTCTTCCCTTTATCTCTTCTTGTCCTCTCCTTCCTTGCCTCTGTTTCCTCTTCATCTTCCCTTTATCTCTTCTTATCCTCTCCTTCCTTGCCTCTGTTTCCTCTTCCCTTTATCTCTTCTTGTCCTCTCCTTCCTTGCCTCTGTTTCCTCTTCCCTTTATCTCTTCTTGTCCTCTCCTTCCTTGCCTCTGTTTCCTCTTCATCATCCCTTTATCTCTTCTTGTCCTCTCCTTCCTTGCCTCTGTTTCCTCTTCCTCTTCCCTTTATCTCTTCTTGTCCTCTCCTTCCTTGCCTCTGTTTCCTCTTCCCTTTATCTCTTCTTGTACTCTCCTTCCTTGCCTCTGTTTCATTCTTGTCCTCCTCTCCTTCCTTGCCTCTGTTTCCTCTTCCCTTTATCTCTTCTTGTCCTCTCCTTCCTTGCCTCTGTTTCCTCTTCATCTTCCCTTTATCTCTTCTTATCCTTTCCTTCCTTGCCTCTGTTTCCTCTTTCCCTTTATCTCTTCTTGTCCTCTCCTTCCTTGCCTCTGTTTCCTCTTCCCTTTATCTCTTCTTATCCTCTCCTTCCTTGCCTCTGTTTCCTCTTCCCTTTATCTCTTCTTGTACTCTCCTTCCTTGCCTCTGTTTCATTCTTGTCCTCCTCTCCTTCCTTGCCTCTGTTTCCTCTTCATCTTCCCTTTATCTCTTCTTATCCTTTCCTTCCTTGCCTCTGTTTCCTCTTCCCTTTATCTCTTTCTTGTCCTCTCCTTCCTTGCCTCTGTTTCCTCTTCCTTTTATCTCTTCTTGTCCTCTCCTTCCTTGCCTCTGTTTCCTCTTCCCTTTATCTCTTCTTGTCCTCTCCTTCCTTGCCTCTGTTTCCTCTTCCCTTTATCTGTTCTTATCCTCTCCTTCCTTGCCTCTGTTTCCTCTTCCCTTTATCTCTTCTTGTCCTCTCCTTCCTTGCCTCTGTTTCCTCTTCCCTTTATCTCTTCTTGTCCTCTCCTTCTTTGCCTCTGTTTCCTCTTCTTCTTCCCTTTATCTCTTCTTATCCTCTCCTTCCTTGCCTCTGTTTCCTCTTCCCTTTATCTCTTCTTGTCCTTTCCTTCCTTGCCTCTGTTTCCTCTTCCTCTTCCCTTTATCTCTTCTTGTCCTCTCCTTCTTTGCCTCTGTTTCCTCTTCCTTTTATCTGTTCTTATCCTCTCCTTCCTTGCCTCTGTTTCCTCTTCCCTTTATCTCTTCTTATCCTCTCCTTCCTTGCATCTGTTTCCTCTTCCCTTTATCTCTTCTTGTCCTCTCCTTCCTTGCCTCTGTTTCCTCTTCCCTTTATCTCTTCTTGTCCTCTCCTTCCTTGCCTCTGTTTCCTCTTCCCTTTATCTCTTCTTGTCCTGTCCTTCTTTGCCTCTGTTTCCTCTTCCATTTATCTCTTCTTGTCCTCTCCTTCTTTGCCTCTGTTTCCTCTTCCATTTATCTCTTCTTATCCTCTCCTTCTTTGCCTCTGTTTCCTCTTCCTTTTATCTCTTCTTGTCCTCTCCTTCTTTGCCTCTGTTTCCTCTTCCTTTTATCTCTTCTTGTCCTCTCCTTCTTTGCCTCTGTTTCCTCTTCCTCTTCCCTTTATCTCTTCTTGTCCTCACCTTCTTTGCCTCTGTTTCCTCTTCCTTTTATCTCTTCTTGTCCTCTCCTTCTTTGCCTCTGTTTCCTCTTCCTCTTCCCTTTATCTCTTCTTGTCCTCTCCTTCCTTGCCTCTGTTTCCTCTTCATCATCCCTTTATCTCTTCTTGTCCTCTCCTTCCTTGCCTCTGTTTCCTCTTCCTTTTATCTCTTCTTATCCTCTCCTTCCTTGCCTCTGTTTCCTCTTCCTCTTCCCTTTATCTCTTCTTGTCCTCTCCTTCCTTGCCTCTGTTTCCTCTTCCCTTTATCTCTTCTTGTCCGCTCCTTCCTTGCCTCTGTTTCCTCTTCCCTTTATCTCTTCTTGTCCTCTCCTTCCTTGCCTCTGTTTCCTCTTCCTTTTATCTCTTCTTGTCCTCTCCTTCCTTGCCTCTGTTTCCTCTTCCTTTTATCTCTTCTTATCCTCTCCTTCCTTGCCTCTGTTTCCTCTTCATCTTCCCTTTATCTCTTCTTGTCCTCTCCTTCTTTGCTTCTGTTTCCCCTTCCCTTTATCTCTTCTTGTCCTCTCCTTCCTTGCCTCTGTTTCCTCTTCCTCTTCCCTTTATCTCTTCTTGTCCTCTCCTTCTTTGCCTCTGTTTCCTCTTCATCTTCCCTTTATCTCTTCTTGTCCTCTCCTTCCTTGCCTCTGTTTCCTCTTCCCTTTATCTCTTCTTGTCCTCTCCTTGCCTCTGTTTCCTCTTCCCTTTATCTCTTCTTGTCCTCTCCTTCCTTGCCTCTGTTTCCTCTTCATCATCCCTTTATCTCTTCTTGTCCTCTCCTTCTTTGCCTCTGTTTCCTCTTCCTCTTCCCTTTATCTCTTCTTGTCCTCTCCTTCTTTGCCTCTGTTTCCTCTTCCCTTTATCTCTTCTTGTCCTCTCCTTCCTTGCCTCTGTTTCCTCTTCCCTTTATCTCTTCTTGTCCTCTCCTTCCTTGCCTCTGTTTCCTCTTCCCTTTATCTCTTCTTGTCCTCTCCTTCCTTGCCTCTGTTTCCTCTTCATCATCCCTTTATCTCTTCTTGTCCTCTCCTTCTTTGCCTCTGTTTCCTCTTCCTCTTCCCTTTATCTCTTCTTGTCCTCTCCTTCTTTGCCTCTGTTTCCTCTTCCTCTTCCCTTTATCTCTTCTTGTCCTCTCCTTCCTTGCCTCTGTTTCCTCTTCCTTTTATCTCTTCTTGTCCTCTCCTTCCTTGCCTCTGTTTCCTCTTCCTCTTCCCTTTATCTCTTCTTGTCCTCTCCTTCTTTGCCTCTGTTTCCTCTTCATCTTCCCTTTATCTCTTCTTGTCCTCTCCTTCCTTGCCTCTGTTTCCTCTTCCCTTTATCTCTTCTTATCCTCTCCTTCTTTGCCTCTGTTTCCTCTTCCCTTTATCTCTTCTTGTCCTCTCCTTCCTTGCCTCTGTTTCCTCTTCATCTTCCCTTTATCTCTTCTTGTACTCTCCTTCCTTGCCTCTGTTTCATTCTTGTCCTCTCCTTCCTTGCCTCTGTTTCCTCTTCATCTTCCCTTTATCTCTTCTTGTCCTCTCCTTCCTTGCCTCTGTTTCCTCTTCCCTTTATCTCTTCTTATCCTCTCCTTCCTTGCCTCTGTTTCCCCTTCCCTTTATCTCTTCTTGTCCTCTCCTTCCTTGCCTCTGTTTCCTCTTCATCTTCCCTTTATCTCTTCTTGTCCTCTCCTTCCTTGCCTCTGTTTCCTCTTCATCTTCCCTTTATCTCTTCTTGTCCTCTCCTTCCTTGCCTCTGTTTCCTCTTCCCTTTATCTCTTCTTGTCCTCTCCTTCCTTGCCTCTGTTTCCTCTTCCTTTTATCTCTTCTTATCCTCTCCTTCTTTGCCTCTGTTTCCTCTTCATCTTCCCTTTATCTCTTCTTGTCCTCTCCTTCCTTGCCTCTGTTTCCTCTTCCCTTTATCTCTTCTTATCCTCTCCTTCCTTGCCCCTGTTTCCTCTTCCTTTTATCTCTTCTTGTCCTCTCCTTCCTTGCCTCTGTTTCCTCTTCATCTTCCCTTTATCTCTTCTTGTCCTCTCCTTCCTTGCCTCTGTTTCCTCTTCCCTTTATCTCTTCTTGTCCTCTCCTTCCTTGCCTCTGTTTCCTCTTCCCTTTATCTCTTCTTATCCTCTCCTTCCTTGCCTCTGTTTCCTCTTCATCTTCCCTTTATCTCTTCTTGTCCTCTCCTTCCTTGCCTCTGTTTCCTCTTCCCTTTATCTCTTCTTGTCCTCTCCTTCCTTGCCTCTGTTTCTCTCTTCCCTTTATCTCTTCTTGTCCTCTCCTTCCTTGCCTCTGTTTCCTCTTCATCATCCCTTTATCTCTTCTTGTCCTCTCCTTCCTTGCCTCTGTTTCCTCTTCCCTTTATCTCTTCTTGTCCTCTCCTTCCTTGCCTCTGTTTCCTCTTCATCATCCCTTTATCTCTTCTTGTCCTCTCCTTCCTTGCCTCTGTTTCCTCTTCCTCTTCCCTTTATCTCTTCTTGTCCTCTCCTTCATTGCCTCTGTTTCCTCTTCCCTTTATCTCTTCTTGTCCTCTCCTTCCTTGCCTCTGTTTCCTCTTCATCATCCCTTTATCTCTTCTTGTCCTCTCCTTCCTTGCCTCTGTTTCCTCTTCATCATCCCTTTATCTCTTCTTGTCCTCTCCTTCCTTGCCTCTGTTTCCTCTTCCTCTTCCCTTTATCTCTTCTTGTCCTCTCTCCTTCCTTGCCTCTGTTTCCTCTTCATCTTCCCTTTATCTCTTCTTATCCTCTCCTTCCTTGCCTCTGTTTCCTCTTCCCTTTATCTCTTCTTGTCCTCTCCTTCCTTGCCTCTGTTTCCTCTTCCCTTTATCTCTTCTTGTCCTCTCCTTCCTTGCCTCTGTTTCCTCTTCAGCATCCCTTTATCTCTTCTTGTCCTCTCCTTCCTTGCCTCTGTTTTCTCTTCCTCTTCCCTTTATCTCTTCTTGTCCTCTCCTTCCTTGCCTCTGTTTCCTCTTCCCTTTATCTCTTCTTGTACTCTCCTTCCTTGCCTCTGTTTCATTCTTGTCCTCCTCTCCTTCCTTGCCTCTGTTTCCTCTTCCCTTTATCTCTTCTTGTACTCTCCTTCCTTGCCTCTGTTTCATTCTTGTCCTCCTCTCCTTCCTTGCCTCTGTTTCCTCTTCATCTTCCCTTTATCTCTTCTTATCCTTTCCTTCCTTGCCTCTGTTTCCTCTTCCCTTTATCTCTTCTTGTCCTCTCCTTCCTTGCCTCTGTTTCCTCTTCCCTTTATCTCTTCTTATCCTCTCCTTCCTTGCCTCTGTTTCCTCTTCCCTTTATCTCTTCTTGTACTCTCCTTCCTTGCCTCTGTTTCATTCTTGTCCTCCTCTCCTTCCTTGCCTCTGTTTCCTCTTCATCTTCCCTTTATCTCTTCTTATCCTTTCCTTCCTTGCCTCTGTTTCCTCTTCCCTTTATCTCTTCTTGTCCTCTCCTTCCTTGCCTCTGTTTCCTCTTCCCTTTATCTCTTCTTATCCTCTCCTTCCTTGCCTCTGTTTCCTCTTCCCTTTATCTCTTCTTGTACTCTCCTTCCTTGCCTCTGTTTCATTCTTGTCCTCCTCTCCTTCCTTGCCTCTGTTTCCTCTTCATCTTCCCTTTATCTCTTCTTATCCTTTCCTTCCTTGCCTCTGTTTCCTCTTCCCTTTATCTCTTCTTGTCCTCTCCTTCCTTGCCTCTGTTTCCTCTTCCTTTTATCTCTTCTTATCCTCTCCTTCCTTGCCTCTGTTTCCTCTTCCCTTTATCTCTTCTTGTCCTCTCCTTCCTTGCCTCTGTTTCCTCTTCCCTTTATCTCTTCTTGTCCTCTCCTTCCTTGCCTCTGTTTCCTCTTCCCTTTATCTCTTCTTGTCCTCTCCTTCCTTGCCTCTGTTTCCTCTTCCCTTTATCTCTTCTTGTCCTCTCCTTCCTTGCCTCTGTTTCCTCTTCATCATCCCTTTATCTCTTCTTGTCCTCTCCTTCTTTGCCTCTGTTTCCTCTTCATCTTCCCTTTATCTCTTCTTATCCTCTCCTTCCTTGCCTCTGTTTCCTCTTCCCTTTATCTCTTCTTGTCCTCTCCTTCCTTGCCTCTGTTTCCTCTTCCTCTTCCCTTTATCTCTTCTTGTCCTCTCCTTCTTTGCCTCTGTTTCCTCTTCCTTTTATCTCTTCTTATCCTCTCCTTCCTTGCCTCTGTTTCCTCTTCCCTTTATCTCTTCTTATCCTCTCCTTCCTTGCCTCTGTTTCCTCTTCCTTTATCTCTTCTTGTCCTCTCCTTCTTTGCCTCTGTTTCCTCTTCCTTTTATCTCTTCTTGTCCTCTCCTTCTTTGCCTCTGTTTCCTCTTCCTTTTATCTCTTCTTGTCCTCTCCTTCTTTGCCTCTGTTTCCTCTTCCTCTTCCCTTTATCTCTTCTTGTCCTCTCCTTCTTTGCCTCTGTTTCCTCTTCATCATCCCTTTATCTCTTCTTGTCCTCTCCTTCCTTGCCTCTGTTTCCTCTTCCTTTTATCTCTTCTTGTCCTCTCCTTCTTTGCCTCTGTTTCCTCTTCCTCTTCCTCTTCCCTTTATCTCTTCTTATCCTCTCCTTCTTTGCCTCTGTTTCCTCTTCATCATCCCTTTATCTCTTCTTGTCCTCTCCTTCCTTGCCTCTGTTTCCTCTTCCTTTTATCTCTTCTTATCCTCTCCTTCCTTGCCTCTGTTTCCTCTTCCCTTTATCTCTTCTTGTCCTCTCCTTCCTTGCCTCTGTTTCCTCTTCCTTTTTATCTCTTCTTGTCCTCTCCTTCCTTGCCTCTGTTTCCTCTTTCCTTTTATCTCTTCTTATCCTCTCCTTCCTTGCCTCTGTTTCCTCTTCCCTTTATCTCTTCTTATCCTCTCCTTCCTTGCCTCTGTTTCCTCTTCCCTTTATCTCTTCTTGTCCTCTCCTTCCTTGCCTCTGTTTCCTCTTCATGATCCCTTTATCTCTTCTTGTCCTCTCCTTCTTTGCCTCTGTTTCCTCTTCCTCTTCCCTTTATCTCTTCTTGTCCTCTCCTTCTTTGCCTCTGTTTCCTCTTCCCTTTATCTCTTCTTGTCCTCTCCTTCTTTGCCTCTGTTTCCTCTTCCCTTTATCTCTTCTTATCCTCTCCTTCCTTGCCTCTGTTTCCTCTTCCCTTTATCTCTTCTTGTCCTCTCCTTCCTTGCCTCTGTTTCCTCTTCCCTTTATCTCTTCTTGTCCTCTCCTTCCTTGCCTCTGTTTCCTCTTCATCATCCCTTTATCTCTTCTTGTCCTCTCCTTCTTTGCCTCTGTTTCCTCTTCCTCTTCCCTTTATCTCTTCTTGTCCTCTCCTTCTTTGCCTCTGTTTCCTCTTCCTTTTATCTCTTCTTATCCTCTCCTTCCTTGCCTCTGTTTCCTCTTCCTCTTCCCTTTATCTCTTCTTGTCCTCTCCTTCTTTGCCTCTGTTTCCTCTTCCCTTTATCTCTTCTTGTCCTCTCCTTCCTTGCCTCTGTTTCCTCTTCCCTTTATCTCTTCTTGTCCTCTCCTTCCTTGCCTCTGTTTCCTCTTCCCTTTATCTCTTCTTGTCCTCTCCTTCCTTGCCTCTGTTTCCTCTTCATCATCCCTTTATCTCTTCTTGTCCTCTCCTTCTTTGCCTCTGTTTCCTCTTCCTCTTCCCTTTATCTCTTCTTGTCCTCTCCTTCTTTGCCTCTGTTTCCTCTTCATCTTCCCTTTATCTCTTCTTATCCTCTCCTTCCTTGCCTCTGTTTCCTCTTCCCTTTATCTCTTCTTGTCCTCTCCTTCCTTGCCTCTGTTTCCTCTTCCTCTTCCCTTTATCTCTTCTTGTCCTCTCCTTCCTTGCCTCTGTTTCCTCTTCCTTTCATCTCTTTCTTGTCCTCTCCTTCCTTGCCTCTGTTTCCTCTTCCTTTTATCTCTTCTTGTCCTCTCCTTCCTTGCTTCTGTTTCCTCTTCATCTTCCCTTTATCTCTTCTTGTCCTCTCCTTCTTTGCCTCTGTTTCCTCTTCATCTTCCCTTTATCTCTTCTTGTCCTCTCCTTCCTTGCCTCTGTTTCCTCTTCCCTTTATCTCTTCTTGTCCTCTCCTTCCTTGCCTCTGTTTCCTCTTCATCATCCCTTTATCTCTTCTTGTCCTCTCCTTCCTTGCCTCTGTTTCCTCTTCATCTTCCCTTTATCTCTTCTTGTCCTCTCCTTCCTTGCCTCTGTTTCCTCTTCATCATCCCTTTATCTCTTCTTGTCCTCTCCTTCCTTGCCTCTGTTTCCTCTTCATCATCCCTTTATCTCTTCTTGTCCTCTCCTTCTTTGCCTGTTGTGATGTGGTGGGGCCCTGGGCCCCATGCATTAATAACCATGACACCGACACTGGAATATAATAGGTAGAACTGGCTCAGGGCATGTGCGCCCAGCCCCTTTTATTGCCAGGGTCACATGTCCTGTGACGCCTGTGTTGGATGGGTGTGGGGTGGGGTGTAAGCCAGCCCTCCTGAGTGGCCGGCACAGCAAACACTAGACCAGTGACCAGCAGGTCACTACAACTGTGTTTCTCCTCCTCTTCTCAACACCTCCTCTAGTCTTGTTCTTCATTTCCTGTGTTTCCTCTTCCCCTTCTCCACACTTCCTCTTGTCGTGTTTTTCCTGACCTGTGTTTCCTCTTCCTCTTCTTCATGTCTCCTTAAATCTTATCTTTCCTTGCTTTTGTTTCTTCCTCCTCTTCTGCATGCCTCGTCTTGTACTCTACTTCTTTGCCTGCGTTTTCTCTTCCTCTTCTCTGCGCCTGCTCTTGTCTTGTTCTTCATATCCTGTGTATCCTCCTCTTCCTCTTCTCCACGCCTGCTCTTGTCTTGTTGTTCATTTCCTGTGTATCCTCCTCTTCCTGTTCTCCACGCCTGCTCTTGTCTTGTCCTTCATTTCCTGTGTATCCTCCTCTTCTCCACGCCTGCTCTTGTCTTGTTGTTCATTTCCTGTGCATCCGCCTCTTCCTCTTCTCTGCGCCATCTCTTGTCTTGTTCTTCATTTCCTGTGTATCCTCCTCTTCCTCTTCTCCGCGCCTGCTCTTGTCTTGTTCTTCATTTCCTGTGTATTCTCCTCTTCCTCTTCTTCGCGCCTGCTCTTGTCTTGTTCTTCATTTCATGTGTATCCTCCGCTTCCTCTTTCTTGTTCTTCATTTCCTGTGTATCCTCCTCTTCTCCGCGCCTGCTCTTGTCTTGTTCTTCATTTCCTGTGTTTCCTCTTCCCCTGCTCCACACTTCCTCTTGTCGTGTTTTTCCTGACCTGTGTTTCCTCTTCCTCTTCTTCATGTCTCCTCAAATCTTATCTTTCCTTGCTTTTATTTCTTCCTCCTCTTCTGCATGCCTCGTCTTGTACTCTACTTCTTTGCCTGTGTTTTCTCTTCCTCTTCTCTGCGCCTGCTCTTGTCTTGTTCTTCATTTCCTGTGTATCCTCCTCTTCCTGTTCTCCGCGCCTGCTCTTGTCTTGTCCTTCATTTCCTGTGTATCCTCCTCTTCTCCACGCCTGCTCTTGTCTTGTTGTTCATTTCCTGTGTATCTGCCTCTTCTTCTTCTCCGCGCCATCTCTTTTCTTGTTCTTCATTTCCTGTGTATCCTCGTCTTCCTCTTCTCCGCGCCTGCTCTTGTCTTGTTCTTCATTTCCTGTGTATTCTCCTCTTCTCTGTGCCTGCTCTTGTCTTGTTCATTTCCTGTGTATCCTCTTCTTCCTCTTTCTTGTTCTTCATTTCCTGTGAATCCTCCTCTTCATCTTCTCCGCGCATGCTCTTGTCTTGTCCTTCATTTCCTGTGTATCCTCCTCTTCCTCTTCTCCGCGCCTCTTCTTGTCTTGTTCTTCATTTCCTGTGTATTCTCCTCTTCCTCTTCTCCGCGCCTGCTCTTGTCTTGTTCTTCCTTCCCTGTGTTTCCTCTTCCTCCTCTCTGTGCCTCCTCTTTTCCTCTCCTTCCTTGCCTGTGTTTCCTCTTCCTCCTCTCTGTGCCTCCTCTTTTCCTCTCCTTCCTTGCCTGTGTTTCCTCTTCCTCCTCTCTGTGCCTCCTCTTGTCCTCTCCTTCCTTGCCTGTTTCCTCTCCCTCCTCTCTGTGCCTCCTCTTGTCCTCCCCTTCCTTGCCTGTGTTTCCTCTCCCTCCTCTCTGTGCCTCCTCTTGTCCTCTCCTTCCTTGCCTGTGTTTCCTCTCCCTCCTCTCTGTGCCTCCTCTTGTCCTCCCCTTCCTTGCCTGGGTTTCCTCTCCCTCCTCTCTGTGCCTCCTCTTGTCCTCTCCTTCCTTGCCTGTGTTTCCTCTTCATCCTCTCTGTGCCTCCTCTTGTCCTCTCCTTCCTTGCCTGTGTTTCCTCTTCCTCCTCTCTGTGCCTCCTCTTGTCCTCTCCTTCCTTGCCTGTGTTTCCTCTCCCTCCTCTCTGTGCCTCCTCTTGTCCTCCCCTTCCTTGCCTGTGTTTCCTCTCCCTCCTCTCTGTGCCTCCTCTTGTCCTCCCCTTCCTTGCCTGTGTTTCCTCTCCCTCCTCTCTGTGCCTCCTCTTGTCCTCTCCTTCCTTGCCTGTGTTTCCTCTTCCTCCTCTCTGTGCCTCCTCTTGTCCTCTCCTTCCTTGCCTGTGTTTCCTCTCCCTCCTCTCTGTGCCTCCTCTTGTCCTCTCCTTCCTTGCCTGTGTTTCCTCTCCTTCCTCTCTGTGCCTCCTCTTGTCCTCTCCTTCCTTGCCTGTGTTTCCTCTCCATCCTCTCTGTGCCTCCTCTTGTCCTCTCCTTCCTTGCCTGTGTTTCCTCTTCCTCCTCTCTGTGCCTCCTCTTGTCCTCTCCTTCCTTGCCTGTGTTTCCTCTTCCTCCTCTCTGTGCCTCCTCTTGTCCTCTCCTTCCTTGCCTGTGTTTCCTCTCCTTCCTCTCTGTGCCTCCTCTTGTCCTCTCCTTCCTTGCCTGTGTTTCTTCTCCCTCCTCTCTGTGCCTCCTCTTGTCCTCTCCTTCCTTGCCTGTGTTTTCTCTCCTTCCTCTCTGTGCCTCCTCTTGTCCTCTCCTTCCTTGCCTGTGTTTCCTCTCCCTCCTCTCTGTGCCTCCTCTTGTCCTCTCCTTCCTTGCCTGTTTTTCCTCTTCCTCCTCTCTGTGCCTCCTCTTGTCCTCTCCTTCCTTGCCTGTGTTTCCTCTTCCTCCTCTCTGTGCCTCCTCTTGTCCTCTCCCTCCTTGACTGTGTTTCCTCTCCTTCCTCTCTGTGTCTCCTCTTGTCCTCTCCTTCCTTGCCTGTGTTTCCTCTCTGTCCTCTCTGTGCCTCCTCTTGTCCTCTCCTTCCTTGCCTGTGTTTCCTCTCCCTCCTCTCTGTGCCTCCTCTTGTCCTCTCCTTCCTTGCCTGTGTTTCCTCTTCCTCCTCTCTGTGCCTCCTCTTGTCTTCTCCTTCCTTGCCTGTGTTTCCTCTTCCTCCTCTCTGTGCCTCCTCTTGACCTCTCTTTCCTTGCCTGTGTTTCCTCTCCCTCCTCTCTGTGCCTCCTCTTGTCCTCTCCTTCCTTGCCTGTGTTTCCTCTCCCTCCTCTCTGTGCCTCCTCTTATCCTCTCCTTCCTTGTCTGTGTTTCCTCTCCTTCCTCTCTGTGCCTCCTCTTGTCCTCTCCTTCCTTGCCTGTTTCCTCTTCCTCCTCTCTGTGCCTCCTCTTGTCCTCTCCTTCCTTGCCTATGTTTCCTCTCCCTCCTCTCTTTGCCTCCTCTTGTCCTCTCCCTCCTTGCCTGTGTTTCCTCTCCTTCCTCTCTGTGCCTCCTCTTGTCCTCTCCTTCCTTGCCTGTTTCCTCTCCTTCATCTCTGTGCCTCCTCTTGTCCTCTCCTTCCTTGCCTGTGTTTCCTCTCCCTCCTCTCTGTGCCTCCTCTTGTCCTCTCTTTCCTTGCCTGTGTTTCCTCTTCCTCCTCTCTGTGCCTCCTCTTGTCTTCTCCTTCCTTGCCTGTGTTTCCTCTTCCTCCTCTCTGTGCCTCCTCTTGTCCTCTCCTTCCTTGCCTGTGTTTCCTCTCCCTCCTCTCTGTGCCTCCTCTTGTCCTCTCCTTCCTTGCCTGTGTTTCCTCTCCCTCCTCTCTGTGCCTCCTCTTGTCCTCTCCTTCCTTGCCTGTGTTTCCTCTTCCTCCTCTCTGTGCCTCCTCTTGTCTTCTCCTTCCTTGCCTGTGTTTCCTCTTCCTCCTCTCTGTGCCTCCTCTTGACCTCTCCTTCCTTGCCTGTGTTTCCTCTCCCTCCTCTCTGTGCCTCCTCTTGTCCTCTCTTTCCTTGCCTGTGTTTCCTCTCCCTCCTCTCTGTGCCTCCTCTTGTCCTCTCCTTCCTTGCCTGTGTTTCCTCTCCCTCCTCTATGTGCCTCCTCTTATCCTCTCCTTCCTTGTCTGTGTTTCCTCTCCTTCCTCTCTGTGCCTCCTCTTGTCCTCTCCTTCCTTGCCTGTTTCCTCTTCCTCCTCTCTGTGCCTCCTCTTGTCCTCTCCTTCCTTGCCTATGTTTCCTCTCCCTCCTCTCTTTGCCTCCTCTTGTCCTCTCCCTCCTTGCCTGTGTTTCCTCTCCTTCCTCTCTGTGCCTCCTCTTGTCCTCTCCTTCCTTGCCTGTTTCCTCTCCTTCCTCTCTGTGCCTCCTCTTGTCCTCTCCTTCCTTGCCTGTGTTCTCCTCTCCCTCCTCTCTGTGCCTCCTCTTGTCCCTCTCCTTCCTTGCCTGTGTTTCCTCTTCCTCCTCCTCTGTGCCTCCCTCTTGTCTTCTCCTTCCTTGCCTGTGTTTCCTCTTCCTCCTCTCTGTGCCTCCTCTTGTCCTCTCCTTCCTTGCCTGTGTTTCCTCTCCCTCCTCTCTGTGCCTCCTCTTGTCCTCTCCTTCCTTGCCTGTGTTTCTCCCTCTCTCCCTCCTCTCTGTGCCTCCTCTTGTCCTCTCCTTCCTTGCCTGTGTTTCCTCTCTCCCTCCTCTCTGTGCCTCCTCTTGTCCCTCTCCTTCCTTGCCTGTGTTTCCTCTCCCTCCTCTCTGTGCCTCCTCTTATCCTCTCCTTCCTTGTCTGTGTTTCCTCTCCTTCCTCTCTGTGCCTCCTCTTGTCCTCTCCTTCCTTGCCTGCTTCTCTCTTCCTCCTCTCTGTGCCTTCTCTTGTCCTCTCCTTCCTTGCCTATGTTTCTCTCTCCCTCCTCTCTGTGCCTCCTCTTGTCCTCTCCCTCCTTGCCTGTGTTTCCTCCTCCTTCCTCTCTGTGCCTCCCTCTTATCCTCTCCTTCCTTGCCTATGTTTCCTCTTCCTCCTCTCGGTGCCTCCTCTTGTCCTCTCCTTCCTTGCCTATGTTTCCTCTCCCTTCTCTCTGTGCCTCCTCTTGTCCTCTCTCCCTCCTTGCCTGTGTTTCCTCTCCTTCCTCTCTGTGCCTCCTCTTGTCCCTCTCCTTCCTTGCCTGTGTTTCCTCTCCTTCCTCTCTGTGCCTCCTCTGTCCTCTCCTTCCTTGCCTGTGTTTCCTCTCCATCCTCTCTGTGCCTCCTCTTGTCCTCTCCTTCCTTACCCGTTTCCTCTCCATCCTCTCTGTGCCTCCTCTTGTCCTCTCCTTCCTTGCCTGTGTTTCCTCTCCATCCTCTCTGGGCCTCCTCTTGTCCTCTCCTTCCTTGCCTGTGTTTCCTCTCCATCCTCTCTGGGCCTCCTCTTGTCCTCTCCTTCCTTGCCTGTGTTTCCTCTCCATCCTCTCTGTGCCTCCTCTTGTCCTCTCCTTCCTTTCCTGTGTTTCCTCTCCCTCCTCTCTGTGCCTCCTCTTGTCCTCTCCTTCCTTGCCTGTGTTTCCTCTTCCTCCTCTCTGTGCCTCCTCTCTGTCCTCTCCTTCCTTGCCTGTGTTTCCTCCCTCTCCTCTCTGTGCCTCCTCTTGTCTCTCTCCTTCCTTGCCTGTGTTTCTCTCTCCTTCCTCTCTGTGCCTCCTCTTGTCCTCTCCTTCCTTGCCTGTGTTTCCTCTCCATCCTCTCTGTGCCTCCTCTTGTCCTCTCCTTCCTTGCCTGTGTTTCCTCTTCCTCTCCTCTCTGTGCCTCCTCTTGTCTCTCTCCTTCCTTGTCTGTGTTTCCTCTCCTTCCTCTCTGTGCCTCCTCTTGTCCTCTCCTTCCTTGCCTGTGTTTCCTCTCCTTCCTCTCTGTGCCTCCTCTTGTCCTCTCCTTCCTTGCCTGTGTTCTCCTCTCCCTCCTCTCTGTGCCTCCTCTTGTCCTCTCCTTCCTTGCCTGTGTTTCCTCTTCTCCTCCTCTCTGTGCCTCCTCTTGTCCCTCTCCTTCCTTGCCTGTGTTTCTCTCTCCTTCCTCCTCTGTGCCTCCTCTTGTCCTCTCCTTCCTTGCCTGTGTTTCTTCTCCCTCCTCTCTGTGCCTCCTCTTGTCCTCTCCTTCCTTGCCTGTCTTCCTCTCCTTCCTCTCTGTGCCTCTCTCTCCTGTCCTCTCCTTCCTTGCCTGTGTTTCCTCTCCCTCCTCTCTGTGCCTCCTCTTGTCCTCTCCTTCCTTGCCTGTGTTTCCTCTTCCCTCCTCTCTGTGCCTCCTCTGTCTTTCTCCTTCCTTGCCTGTGTTTCCTCTTTCCTCCTCTCTGTGCCTCCTCTCTGTCCTCTCCCCTTCCTTGCCTGTGCTTCCTCTCCCTCCTCTCTGTGCCTCCTCTTGTCCTCTCCTTCCTTGCCTGTGTTTCCTCTCCCTCCTCTCTGTGCCTCATCTTGTCCTCTCCTTCCTTGCCTGTGTTTCCTCTCCCTCCTCTCTGTGCCTCCTCTTGTCCTCTCCTTCCTTGCCTGTGTTTCCTCTCCCTCCTCTCTGTGCCTCCTCTTATCCTCTCCTTCCTTGTCTGTGTTTCCTCTCCTTCCTCTCTGTGCCTCCTCTTGTCCTCTCCTTCCTTGCCTGTTTCCTCTTCCTCCTCTCTGTGCCTTCTCTTGTCCTCTCCTTCCTTGCCTATGTTTCCTCTCCCTCCTCTCTGTGCCTCCTCTTGTCCTCTCCCTCCTTGCCTGTGTTTCCTCTCCTTCCTCTCTGTGCCTCCTCTTGTCCTCTCCTTCCTTGCCTATGTTTCCTCTTCCTCCTCTCTGTGCCTTCTCTTGTCCTCTCCTTCCTTGCCTATGTTTCCTCTCTCCTCCTCTCTGTGCCTCCTCTCTGTCCCTCCTCCCTCCTTGCCTGTGTTTCCTCTCCTTCCTCTCTGTGCCTCCTCTTGTCCTCTCCCTTCCTTGCCTGTGCTTCTCTCTCCATCCTCTCTGTGCCTCCTCTTGTCGTCTCCTTCCTTACCCGTTTCCTCTCCATCCTCTCTGTGCCTCCTCTTGTCCTCTCCTTCCTTGCCTGTGTTTCCTCTCCATCCTCTCTGGGCCTCCTCTTGTCCTCTCCTTCCTTGCCTGTGTTTCCTCTCCATCCTCTCTGGGCCTCCTCTTGTCCCTCTCCTTCCTTGCCTGTGTTTCCTCTCCATCCTCTCTGTGCCTCCTCTTGTCCTCTCCTTCCTTTCCTGTGTTTCCTCTCCTTCCTCTCTGTGCCTCCTCTTGTCCCTCTCCTTCCTTGCCTGTGTTTCCTCTTCCTCCTCTCTGTGCCTCCTCTTGTCCCTCTCCTTCCTTGCCTGTGTTTCCTCTCCCTCCTCTCTGTGCCTCCTCTCTGTCCTCTCCTTCCTTGCCTGTGTTTCTCTCTCCTTCCTCTCTGTGCCTCCTCTGTCCTCTCCTTCCTTGCCTGTGTTTCCTCTCCATCCCTCTCTGTGCCTCCTCTCTTGTCCTCTCCTTCCTTGCCTGTGTTTCCTCTTCCTCCTCTCTGTGCCTCCTCTTGTCCTCTCCTTCCTTGTCTGTGTTTCCTCTCCTTCCTCTCTGTGCCTCCTCTTGTCCTCTCCTTCCTTGCCTGTGTTTCCTCTCCTTCCTCCTCTGTGCCTCCTCTTGTCCCTCTCCTTCCTTGCCTGTGTTTCCTCTCCCTCCTCTCTCTGTGCCTCCTCTTGTCCTCTCCTTCCTTGCCTGTGTTTCCTCTTCCTCCTCTCTGTGCCTCCTCTTGTCCTCTCCTTCCTTGCCTGTGTTTCTCTCTCCTTCCTCTCTGTGCCTCCTCTTGTCCTCTCCTTCCTTGCCTGTGTTTCTTCTCCCTCCTCTCTGTGCCTCCTCTTGTCCTCTCCTTCCTTGCCTGTGTTTCCTCTCCTCTCCCTCTCTGTGCCTCCTCTCTGTCCTCTCCTTCCTTGCCTGTGTTTCCTCTCCCTCCTCTCTGTGCCTCCTCTTGTCCTCTCCTTCCTTGCCTGTGTTTTCTCTTCCTCCTCTCTGTGCCTCCTCTTGTCCTCTCCTTCCTTGCCTGTGTTTCCTCTTCCTCCTCTCTGTGCCTCCTCTTGTCCTCTCCCTCCTTGCCTGTGTTTCCTCTCCTTCCTCTCTGTGCCTCCTCTTGTCCCTCTCCTTCCTTGCCTGTGCTTTCCTCTCTGTCCTCTCTGTGCCTCCTCTTGTCTCTCTCCTTCCTTGCCTGTGTTTCCTCCTCCCTCCTTCTCTGTGCCTCCTCCTGTCCTCTCCTTCCTTGCCTGTGTTCTCCTCTCCCTCCTCTCTGTGCCTCCTCTTATCCCTCTCTCTTCCTTGCCTCAGTGCTTTCCTCCTCCCCTCCTTCTCTGTGCCTCCTCTCTGTCCTCTCCTTCCTTGTCTGTGTTTCCTCTCCTTCCTCTCTGTGCCTCCTCTTGTCCTCTCCTTCCTTGCCTGTTTCCTCTTCCTCCTCTCTGTGCCTCCTCTTGTCCTCTCCTTCCTTGCCTATGTTTCTCTCTCCTCCTCTCTCTTTGCCTCCTCTTGTCCTCTCCTCCTCCTTGCCTGTGCTTCCGCTCCTTCCTCTCTGTGCCTCCTCTTGTCCTCTCCTTCCTTGCCTGTCTCTCTCTCCTTCCTCCTCTGTGCCTCCTCTGTCCTCTCCTCCTTCTTGCCTGTGCTTCCTCTCCTCTTCCTCTCTGTGCCTCCTCTCCTGTCCTCTCCTTCCTTGCCTGTGTTCTCTCTCCCTCCTCTCTGTGCCTCCTCTGTCCTCTCCTTCCTTGCCTGTGTTTCCTCTCCTCTCCTCCTCTGTGCCTCCTCTTGTCCCTCCTCCTTCCTTGCCTGTGTTCTCCTCTCCCTCCTTCTCTGTGCCTCCTCTTATCCTCTCCTTCCTTGCCTGTGCTTCCTCCTCCTTCCTCTCTGTGCCTTCTCTCCTGTCCTCTCCTTCCTTGCCTATGTTTCCTCTCCCTTCCTCTCTGTCTGCCTCCTCCTGTCCTCCTCCCTCCTTGCCTGTGTTTCCTCCTCCTTCCTCTCTGTGCCTCCTCTGTCCTCCTCCTTCCTTGCCTGTCTCTCTCCTTCCTCTCTGTCCTCCTCCTGTCCTCTCCTTCCTTGCCTGTCTCTCTCCTCCCTCCTCCTCTGTGCCTCCTCCTTATCCTCCCCTTCCTTGCCTGCTGTTCTCCTCTCCCTCCTTCTCTGTCGCTCTCCTCTTGTCCTCTCCTTCCTTCGCCTGTGTTTCCTCTTCCTCCTCTCTGCTGCCTCCTCTTGTCCTCTCCCTCCTCTGCCTGTCCTTTCTCTCCTTCCTCTCTGTGCCTCCTCTGTCCTCTCCTTCCTTGCCTGTCTTCCTCTCCTTCCTCTCTGTGCCTCCTCTTGTCCTCCCTCTTCCTTACCTGTGTTCTCTCCTCCTCTCAGTGCCTCCTCTTGTCCTCTCCTTTCTCTTGCCTGTGTCTCTCTCCTCCTCTATCGTGCCTCTCCTCTGTCCTCTCTCTTCCTTGCCTGTGTTCTCCTCCTTCCTCCCTCTCTGTGCCTCCTCCTTCCTCCTCTCCTTCCTGCCTGTTCTCCTCTTCCTCCTCTCTCGTGCCTCCTCTGTCCTCCTCCTTCCTCGCCTGTGTCTCCCTCCTCCTTCCTCTCTGTGCCTCCTCTGTCCTCTTCCTTCCTTACCTGTTTCCTCTCCTCCTCCTCCTCTGTGCCTCCTCCTGTCCTCCTCTCCTTGCCTGCTTGCTTCTCTCCTTCCTCCTCTGTGCCTCCTCTTGTCCTCTCCTCCTCCTTGCCTGCCTTTCTCTCCTCTTCCATCCTCTCTGTGCCTCCTCTGTCTCCTCTCCTTCCTCTGCCTGTGTTTCTCTTCTCCCTCCTCTCCTGTGCCTCCTCTGTCCTCACCTTCCTCTGCCTGTGTCTCTCTCCTTCCTCTCTGTGCCTCCTCTTGTCCTCTCCTTCCTTGCCTGTGTCTTCTCTCTCCTTCCTCCTCTCTGCCTCCTCCTGTCCTCTTCCTTCCTTGCCTGCCTCCTCTCCTCCTCCTCTCTGTGCCTCCTCTTGTCCTCCTCTTCCTTGCCTGTTCCTCTCCTCCTCTCTGTGCCTCCTCTCTGTCCTCCTCTTCCTTGCCTGTCTTTCTCTCCTCCTCCTCTCTGTGCCTCCTCTTGTCCTCCCTTCCTTGCCTGTGTCTCTTCTCTCTCCTCTCTCCATGCCTCTCTGTCCTCTCCTTCCTTGCCTGTGCTTCTCTCTCCTCTCCTCTCTAGTGCCTCCTCTGTCCTCTCCTCTCCTTCCTCTGTGTCCTCTCCTTCCTCTCTGCCTGCCTCCTCCTCTCTGTCCTCCTCCTTCCTTGCCTGTGCCTCTCTCCCTCCTCTCTGTGCCTCCTCTCTCTCTCCTTCCTTGCCTGTGTCTCCTTCTCTCAGCTCTCTGTGCCTCCTTCTCTGTCCTCTCCTTCCTTGTCTGTGTTCCTCTCCTTCCTCTCTGTGCCTCCTCTCTCGTCCTCTCTCTTCCTTGCCTGTGTTCTCCTCTCCTCCTCTCTGTGCCTCTCTCCTGTCCTCTCCTTCCTTGCCTGTGTCTCCTCCTCCTCCTCCTCTGTGCCTCCTCTCCATCCTCCTTCCTTGCCTGTGTCTCTCCTCCAGTCCTCCTCCTCTCTGTGCCTCCTCCTGTCTCTCCTTCCTTGCCTGTGTTTCTCCTCCTCCTCTGCCTCTGCCTCCTCCTGTCCTCTCCTTCCTTGCCTCTGTCTTCTCCTCCTTCCTTCTCTGTGCCTCTCTCTTGTCCACTCCTTCCTTGCCTGTGTTTACCTCCTCCTTCCTCCTCTGTGCCTCCTATTGTCCTCTCCTTCCTCTGCCTGTGTTTCTCTCCTCTCCTCCTCTCTGTGCCTCCTCCTCTGTCCTCTCTCCTTCCTTGCCTGTGTCTCCTCTCCTCCTCCTCTGTGCCTCCTCTGTCCTCTCTTCCTTGCCTGTTTCTCTTCCTCCTCTCTGTGCCTCCTCTGTCCTCTCCTTCCTGCCTGTGTTTCCTCTCCTCCTTCCTCTCTGTGCCTCCTCCTGTCCTCTCCTTCCTTGCCTGTCTTCCTCCTCCTCCTCTCTGTGCCTCCTCTTGTCCTCCTCCTTCCTCGCCTGTGTTTCTCTCCCTCCTCTCTGTCCTCCTCTTGTCCTTCCTTCCTTGTCTGTGTCTTCCTCCTTCCTCTCTGTGCCTCCTCTTATCCTCTCCTTCCTTGCCTATGTCTCTCTCCTCCTCCTTCTCCTCTGCCTCCTCTGTCCTCTCCTTCCTTGCCTGCTGCCTCCTCTTCCTCCTTCTCTGTGCCTCCTCTTGTCCTCCTCCTCTCCTTCCTGCCTGTGTCTCCTCCTCCTCTCTGTGGCCTCCTCTTATCCTCCTCCTTCCTGCCTGTGCCTCCTCCTCCTCTCTGTGCCTCCTCTCGTCCTCTCCTTCCATGCCTCGTGTTCCTCTCCTCCTTCCTCTCTGTGCTTCCTCTCTGTCCTCTCCTTCCTGCCTGTGTTCTCCTCCTCCTCCTCTCTGTTCCTCCTCCTGTCCTCCTCCTTCCTCGCCTGTCCTCTTCCTCCTCTCTGCCTCCTCCTGTCCTCTCCTTCCTGCCTGTGTTCTCCTCCTCCCTCCTCTCTGCCTCCTCTCTGTCCTCTCCTTCCTTGCCTGTGTCTCCTCTTCCTCCTCTCCTGTGCCTCCTCTCTGTCCTCTCCTTCCTGCCTGTGTTTCCTCTCCATCCTCTCTGTGCCTCCTCTGTCCTCTCTTCCTCCTCCTTTCCTGCCTCTCTCCTTCCTTCCTCTGTCCTCCTCCTGTCCTCTCCTCTCCTTGCCTGTGCTCTCCTCTCCCTCCTCTCTCTGCCTCCTCTTGTCCTCTCTTTCCTCTGCTCTGTGCTCTCCTCTCCCTCCTCTCTGTGCCTCCTCTTATCCTCTCTCCTTCCTTGCCTATGTTCTCCTCCTCCTCTAGCCTCCTTCTGCCTCCTCTCTCATCCTCCTCCTGTCCTTGCCTATGTTTCTCTCTCCTCCTTCCTGTGCCTCCTCCTTGTCTCTCTCCTTCCTTGCCTGTTCTCCTCCTCCTCTGGCTCTCTGTCCTCCTCTGTCCTCTCCTTCCTCTGCCTGTGCTTCCTCCTCCTCTCTGTGTCTCCTCTGTCCTCTCCTTCCTTGCCTGTGTTTCCTCCTCCTCCTCTCTGTGCCTCCTCTGTCCTCTCCTTCCTTGCCTGTGTCTCCTCCTCTCCTCACCTCTCTGTGCCTCCTCTTGTCCTCTCTCTTCCTTGCCTGTGCTCTCCTCCTCCCTCCTCTCTGTGCCTCCTCTCAGTCCTCTCCTTCCTTGCCTATGTCTCCTCCTCTCCTCCTCTCTGTGCCTCCTCTCTCCTCCTCCTCCTCTCTGCCTATGTTTCTCTTCCTCCTCTCGGTGCCTCCTCTTGTCCTCCTTCCTTCCTGCCTATGCTTCTCTCTCCTCTCCTCCTCACGTGCCTCCTCTTGTCCTCTCCTTCCTTGCCTGTCTCCTCTCTCTTCCTCCTCTCTGTGCCTCCTCTGTCTCCGTCCTCCCTCCTTGCCTGTCTCTCTTCCTCCCTCTCTGTGCCTCCTCTCTGTCCTCCTCTCCTTCCTGCCTCATGTCTTCCTCCTTCCTCCTCTCTGTCCTCCTCCTGTCCTTCACCTTCCTTCCTGTGCCTTCCTCCTCCTCCTCTCTGTGCCTCTCTCCGTCCTCTCCTTCCTGCCTGTGCTTCCTCTCCTTCCTCCTCTGTGCCTCCTCTGTCCTCTCCTTCCTTGCCTGTTTCCTCTCCCTCCTCCTCTGTCTCCTCCTCTGTCCTCCCCTTCCTTGCCTGTTTCCTCTCTCCTCCTCTCAGTGCCTCCTCCTGTCCTTCCTCCTTCCTTGCCTGTGTCCTCCTCTCCCTCCTTCTCTGTGCCTCCTCTTGTCCTCCTCCCTTCCTTGCCTGTGTCTCTCTCCTCCTCCTCCTCTGTGCCTCCTTCCTGTCCTCCTTCCTCCTCTTGCCTCGTGTTCTCTCTCCTTCCTCTCTCTGTGCCTCCTCTGCCTCTCTCCTTCCTTGCCTGTGTGTCCTCCTCCTCCTCTCTCTGTCCTCCTTCTTGTCCTCCTCCTTCCTTGCCTGTGCTCTCCTCTCCTCCTCTCTGTGCCTCCTCCTTCCTCTCCTTCCTTGCCTGTGCTCTCCTCTCTCCACCTCTCCTGTGCCTCCTCTGTCCTCTCCTTCCTTGTCTGTGTTCCTCCTCTCCTTCCTCTCTCGTGCCTCCTCTCTGTCCTCTCCTTCCTTGCCTGTGTTTCTCTCTCCTTCCTCTCTGTGCCTCCTCTCTGTCCTCTCCTCCTTGCCTCTGCTTCCTCCTCCTCCTCTCTGTGCCTCTCTCTGTCCTCTCCTTCCTTCCTCTGTGCTCTCCTCTCCTCCTCTGTGCCTCTCTCTTGTCCTCCTCCTTCCTTGCCTGTGTCTCCTCTTCCTCCTCCTCTCTGCCTCCTCTTGTCCTCTCCTTCCTTGCCTCGTGTTCTCCTCTCCTTCCTCTCTGTGCCTCCTCTCTGTCCACTCCTTCCTGCCTGTGTCTTCCTCTCTCTCCTCTCTGTGCCTCCTATTGTCCTCTCCTTCCTGGCCTCGTTCTCCTCTCCTCCTCTCTCTGCCTCCTTCTGTCTCTCTCCTTCCTTCATGTGCTTCCTCTCTCCTTCCTCTCTGTGCCTCCTCTGCTCTCCCTTCCTTCCTTGCCTGTTTCTCTTCTCTCCTCCTCTGCTTCCTCCTTCTCTGTCCTCTCCTTCCTCTGCCTCGTCCTTCCTCTCTCCTCCTCTCTGTGCTCTCCTCTCATCCTCTCACTTCCTTGCCTGTTTCCTCTCCTTCCTCTCTGTGCCTCCTCTTGTCCTCTCCTTCCTTGCCTGTGTTCTCCTCTCCCTCCTCTCTGTGCCTCCTCTCTGTCCTCTCCTTCCTTGTCTGTGTTTCCTCCTTCCTCCTCTGTGCCTCCTCTTATCCTCTCCTTCCTCTGCCTATGTTCCTCTCTCCTCCTCTCTCTGCCTCCTTCCAGTCCTCTCCTTCCTTGCCTGTGTCTCCTCTTCCTCCTCTCTGTGCCTCCTCTGTCCTCTCCTTCCTGCCTGCTTTCCTCCTTCCTCTCGTGTCTCCTCTCATCCTCTCCTTCCTTGCCTGTGTCTCCTCCTCCTCCTCTCTGTGCCTCCTCTTGTCCTCCTCCTTCCTTGCCTGTGTTTCTCCTCCTTCCTCTCGTGCCTCCTCTTGTCCTCTCCTTCCTTGCCTGTGTTCCTCTCCCTCCTCCTCTGTGCCTCCTCTTGTCCTCTCCTTCCTTGCCTGTCTCCTCTCCTCCTCTCTGTGCCTCCTCTTGTCCTCTCCTTCCTTGCCTGTGTTTCCTCTCTCCCTCCCTCTCTGTGCCTCCTCCTTGTCCTCCTCCTTCCTGCCTGTGTTCTCCTCCTTCCTTCTCTGTGCCTCCTCTCTGTCCTCTCCTTCCTTCCTCTGTGTCTTCCTCTCCATCCTCTCTGTGCCTCCTCTTGTCCTCTCCTTCCTCACCTCGTTTTCCTCTCCATCCTCTCTGTGCCTCCTCTTGTCCTCTCCTTCCTTCCTGTGTCTTCCTCCTCTGCCTCCTCTCTGTGCCTCCTCTCCTGTCCTCTCTCCTTCCTTGCCTCTGTTCTCCTCCTCCCTCCCTCTCTGTGCCTCCTCTTATCCTCTCCTTCCTTGCCTACCTGTTTCCTCTCATCCTCCTCTCTCTGCCTCCTCTTATCCTCTCCTTCCTTGCCTCATGTTTCCTCTTCCTCCTCTCTGTGCCTCCTCTCTGTCCTCTCCTTCCTTGCCTGTGTCTCTCTCTCCTTCCTCTCTGTGCCTCCTCTGTCCTCTCCTTCCTTGCCTGTGTCTCCTCCTCCTCTCTGTGGCCTCTCTCCTCTCCTTCCTTGCCTGTCCTTCCATCTTCCTCCTCTCTGTGCCTCCTCTGTCCTCCTCCTTCCTGCCTGTGTTCCTCTCTCCCTCCTCTCTGTGCCTCCTCTTGTCCTCTCCTTCCTTGCCTGTGTTCCTCCTCCTCCTCTCCTGTGCCTCCTCTTATCCTCTCCTTCCTTGCCTATGTTTCCTCTCTCCTCCGTCTCTTTGCCTCCTCTTATCCTCTCCTTCCTTGCCTGTGCTTCCTCTCCTCCTCTCGGTGCCTCCTCTTGTCCTCTCCTTCCTTCTCATGTTCTCCTCTCCTCCTCTCCGTCCTCCTCTTGTCCTCTCCTTCCTGCCTGTGCTTCCTCCTCCTCTCTGTGCCTCCTCTTGTCCTCTCCTTCCTTGCCTGTTTCCTCTCTCCTCCTCTCTCTGCCTCCTCTTAGTCCTCTCCTTCCTTGCCTGTGTTTCCTCTCCTCCTCTCTCTGTGCCTCCCTCTTGTCCTCTCCTTCCTTGCCTGTTTCCTCCTTCCTTCCTCTCTGTGCCTCCTCTCTGTCCTCTCCTTCCTTGCCTGTGTTTCCTCCTCCCTCCCTCTCTGTGCCTCCTCCTGTCCTCCTCCTTCCTTGTCTGTGCTCTCCTCCTTCCTCTCAGCCTCCTCTTATCCTCTCCTGTCCTCTGCCTCATGTTTCCTCTCCTTCCTCTCTTTGCCTCCTCTTGTCCTCTCTCCTTCCTATGCTTCCTCCTTCCTCCTCTCTGTGCCTCCTCTTGTCCTCTCCTTCCTTGCCTGTTTCCTCTCCTTCCTCTCTGTCCTCCTCTTGTCCTCTCCTTCCTTGCCTGTCTTCCTCCTCCTCCTCTCTGTGGCTCCTCTTCCATCTCTCCTTCCTTGCCTGTGTTTCTCTCTTCCTCCTCTCTGTGCCTCCTCTTGTCCTCCTCCTTCCTTGCCTGTGTTTCCTCTCCTCCTTCCTCTCTCTGTCCTCTCCTTCCTGCCTGTGTCCTCTCCTCCTCTCTGCCTCAATGCTTTCCTCCTCCTCCTTCCTGTCTCTCCTCCTCTGTCCTCTCCTCCTCTCCTGCCCTGCTTCCTCCCTCCTCTCTGTCCTCCTCTGTCCTCTCCTTCCCTGCCTGTGTTCTCTCCTCCTGCCTCTCTCTGTGCCTCCTCCTGTCTCTGTCTCCTTCCTTGCCTCGTGTTCCTCTCCTCCTTCCTCTCTGTGCCTCCTCTTGTCCTCTCCTTCCTTCACCTCCTCTCCTCTCCATCCTCTCCCTGTGTCTCCTCTCTCGTCCTCTCCTTCCTCTGCCTGTGCCTCCTCTCCATCCTCTCCTGTGCCTCCTCTTGTCCTCCTCCTTCCTTGCCTGTGTCTTCCTCTCCATCCTCTCTGTGCCTCCTCTGTCCTCTCCTTCCTCAGCCTGTCTTCCTCCATCCTCTCTCTGCCTCCTCTCAGTCCTCTCCTTCCTTGCCTGTGCTTCCTCTTCCTCCTCTCTCTGCCTCCTCTTGTCCTCTCCTTCCTTGCCTGTGTTTCCTCTCCTTCCTCTCTGTGCCTCCTCTTGTCCTCTCCTTCCTTGCCTGTGTTTCCTCCTCCCTCCTCTCTGTGCCTCTCTCTGTCCTCTCCTTCCTTGCCTGTGTCTTCCTCTCCTCCTCTGTGCCTCCTCTTGCCTCCTCTCCTTCCTCCTGCCTCAGTCTCTCTCTCCTCCTTCTCTGTGTCTCCTCTGTCCTCTCCTTCCTTGCCTCTCCTTCCGTCCTCCTCCTCTCTTGTCTCTCTTCCTCTCCTTCCTGCCTGTGTTCTCCTCTCCCTCCTCTCTGTCCTCTCTTCATCCTCTTTCCTTCCTTGCTCTGCCTTCTCTCTCCTTCCTCTCTGGCTTCCTCCTGTCCTTCCTTCCTGCCTGTGTTTCCTTCTCCTTCCTCTCCATGCCTCCTCTGTCCTCTCTCTCCTGCCTGTGTTTCCTCTCTCTCCTCTCTGTGCCTCCTCTCTTCCTCTCTCCTTCCTTGCCTCTGTTTCCTCTCCTCTCTCTTGCCTCCTCTTATCCTCTCCTTCCTTGCCTATGTTTCCTCCTCCTCCTCTCTGTGCCTCCTCTTGTCCTCTCCTTCCTTGCCTGTCTTCCTCTCCTTCCTCTCTGTGCCTCCTCTCTGTCACTCTCCTTCCTTGCCTGTGTTCTCCTCCTCCTCCTCTGTGCCTCCTCTTGTCTCCTCTCCTTCCTCTGCCTGTCGTTTCCTCTTCCTCCTCTCTGTGCCTCCTCTTGTCCTCCTCCTTCCTTGCCTGTGTTTCCTCTCCTCTCCTCTCTGTGCCTCCTCTTGTCCTCTCCTTCCTTGCCTGTGTTTCCTCTCCCTCCTCTCTGTGCCTCCTCCTTGTCCTCTCCTTCCTTGCCTTCTCTCTGTCCTCCTCTCGTGCCTTCCTCTCCTCCTCCTGCCTGTGTTTCTCTCCCTCCTCCTGTGCCTCCTCTGTCCTCTCCTCCTTGCCTGTGTTTCCTCTCCTTCCTCTCTGTGCCTCCTCCTGTCTCTCCTTCCTTCCTGTGTTTCCTCTCCATCCTCTCTGTGCCTCCTCTTGTCCTCTCCTTCCTTGCCTGTGTTCCTCCTCCTCCTGTGCCTCCTCTGTCCTCCTCCTTCCTTGCTCTGCCTCTCCTCCTCTCTGTCCTCTCGTCTCTCTCCTTCCTTGCCTGTCTTCCTCTCTCCGTCCTCCTCTCTGTGCCTCCTCTCCATCCTCTCCTTCCTTGCCTGTGTCTTCTCCTCCTCTCTTGTCTCTTGTCCTCCTTCCTTGCTCTGTTTCCTCTCCTTCCTCTCTGTGCCTCCTCTGTCCTCTCCTTCCCTCGTCTGTGTTCCTCCTCCTCTCTGTGCCTCCTCCTCTCGTCCTCCTCCTCTCCTTCAGCTCTGTCCTTCTTCCTCCTCCTTCTCTGTGCCTCCTCCTCTAGTCCTCCTCTCCTGCCTGTGTCTTCTCCTCCTCTCTGTGCCTCCTCTGTCCTCTCCTCTCCTTGCCTGTGTTTCCTCCTCCTCTGTGCCTCCTTCAGCCTCTCTCCTTCCTGCCTGTGTTTCCTCCTCCGTCTCTGTCCTCCTCCTGTCTCTCCTTCCTTGCCTGTGTTTCCTCTCCTTCCTCTCTGTGCCTCCTCTCTGTCCTCTCCTTCCTTGCCTGTGTTTCTCTCCTCCCTCCTCTCTGTGCCTCCTCTGTCCTCTCCTTCCTTGCCTGTTTCTCTCCTCCTCTCTGTGCCTCCTCCTGTCCTTCTCCTCTCCTTGCCTGTGTTTCTCTCCTCCTCTCTGTGCCTCCTCTGTCCTCCTCCTTCCTGCCTGTGTCTTCCTCTCCTTCCTCTCTGTGCCTCCTCTTGTCCTCTCCTTCCTTGCCTGTGTTTCTCTCCATCCTCTCTGTGCCTTCTCTTCCTCCTTCCTGTCCTGTCTTTCTCCTCCTCTCTGTCCTCTCTTGTCCTCTCCTTCCTCTGCCTGTGCTCTCCTCCTCTCTGCCTCCTCTGTCCTCTCCTCCTGCCTGCTCGCCTCCTCCTCTCTGTGCCTCCTTCTGTCCTCTCCTTCCTCTCTGTCCTTCTCCTTCCTCCTCCTCTCCTGTGCCTCCTCTTGTCCTCCTCCTTCCTTGCCTGTGTTTCCTCCTTCCTCTCTGTGCCTCCTCTTGTCCTCTCCTTCCTTGCCTGTGTTTCCTCCTCCTCTCTGTGCCTCCTCTTGTCCTCTCCTTCCTTGTCTGTGTTTCCTCTCCTTCCTCTCTGTGCCTCCTCTTATCCTCTCCTTCCTTGCCTGTGTTTCCTCTCCTCCTCTCTGTGCCTCCTCCTGTCCTCTCCTCCTTGCCTGTGCTTCCTCCTCCTTCTGTGCCTCTCTCTCCTGTCCTTCCTCCTTCCTTCCTGTGCCTCCTCCTCCCTCTGTGTCCTCTCTCCTCCCTGCCTCTCTGTCCTCTCCTTCTCCGTTCCTCTCTTCCTCTCTGTCCTCTGCCTCCTCCTCTGCTCTCCTCCTCTCTGTCCTCCTCCTGTCCTTCCTTCTGCCTGTGTCTCTTCCTCCTCCTGTCCTCCTCCTGTCCTCTCTCTTGCTCCTCTCCTTCCTTGCCTGTGTTCTCCTCTCCTTCCTCTCTGTGCCTTCCTCTTCCGTCCTCTCCTCCTGCCTGTGCTTCCTCCTCTCCTGTGCCTCCTCTCTGCCTCTCCTTCCTCCTGTGTCTCCTTCCCTCTGTGCCTCCTCTGTCCTTCCTTCCTTGCCTGTGTTTCCTCCTCCTCTCGTGCCTCTCTTTCTCTCTCCTTCCTTGCCTGTGCCTCTCCTCCTCTCTGTGCCTCCTCTTGTCCTCTCCTTCCTTGCCTGTGTTTCCTCCTCCTCTCTGTGCCTCCTCTTGTCTCTCTCCTTCCTTGCCTGTCTTCCTCTCCTTCCTCTCTGTGCTTCCTCTTGTCCTCTCCTTCCTTGTCTGTTTCCTCCTCCTCTCTGTGCCTCCTCTTGTCCTCTCCTTCCTTGTCTGTGTTTCCTCTCCTTCCTCTCTGTGCCTCCTCTTATCCTCTCCTTCCTTGCCTGTGTTTCCTCCTCCTCTCTGTGCCTCCTCTTGTCCTCTCCTTCCTTGCCTGTGTTTCCTCTTCCTCCTCTTCTCCCCGCCTCCTCTTGTCCTCTCCTTCCTTGCCTGTGTTTCCTCTCCTTCCTCTCTGTGCCTTCTCTTGTCCTCTCCTTCCTTGCCTGTGTTTCCTCTCCCTCCTCTCTGTGCCTCCTCTTGTCCTCCTCCTTCCTTGCCTGTGTTTCCTCTCCCTCCTCTCTGTGCCTCCTCTTGTCCTCTCCTTCCTTGCCTGTGTTTCCTCCTCCTCTCTGTGCCTCCTCTGTCCTCTCTCTCCTTGCCTGTTTCCTCTCCTTCCTCCTCTGTGCCTCCTCTTGTCCTCTCCTTCCTTGTCTGTCTCCTCCTCCTCTCTGTGCCTCCTCTTGTCCTCTCCTTCCTTGTCTGTGCTTCCTCTCCTTCCTCTCTGTGCCTCCTCTTATCCTCCTTCCTTCCTTGCCTGTGTTTCCTCCTCCTCTCTGTGCCTCCTCTCTGTCCTCTCCTTCCTTGCCTGTGTTTCCTCCTCCTCTCTGTGCCTCCTCTTGTCCTCTCCTTCCTTGCCTGTGTTTCCTCCTCCTCTCTGTGCCTCCTCTTGTCCTCTCCTTCCTTGCCTGTGTTTCCTCTCTCCTTCCTCTCTGTGCCTCCTCTTGTCCTCTCCTTCCTTGCCTGTGTCTTCCTCTCCCTCCTCTCTGTGCCTCCTCTTGTCCTCTCTCCTTCCTTGCCTGTTTCCTCTCCCTCCTCTCTGTGCCTCCTCTTGTCCTCTCCTTCCTTGCCTGTGTTTCCTCCTCCCTCCTCTCTGTGCCTCCTCTTGTCCTCTCCTTCCTTGCCTGTGTTTCCTCTCCTTCCTCTGTGCCTCCTCTGTCCTCTCCTTCCTTGCCTGTGTTTCCTCTCCATCCTCTCTGTGCCTCTCTTGTCCTCTCCTTCCTTGCCTGTGTTTCCTCCTCCTCTGTGCCTCCTCTTGTCCTCTCCTTCCTTGCCTGTGTTTCCTCCTCCCTCTCTGTGCCTCCTCTTGTCCTCTCCTTCCTTGCCTGTGTTTCCTCCTCCTCTCTGTGCCTCCTCTTGTCCTCCTCCTTCCTTGCCTGTGTTTCCTCTCCCTCCTCTCTGTGCCTCCTCTCGTCCCTCTCCTTCCTTGCCTGTGTTTCCTCCTCCTCTCTGTGCCTCCTCTTGTCCTCTCCTTCCTTGTCTGTTTCCTCCTCCTCTCTGTGCCTCCCTCTTGTCCTCTCCTTCCTTGTCTGTGTTTCCTCTCCTTCCTCTCTGTGCCTCCTCTTATCCTCTCCTTCCTTGCCTGTGTTTCCTCCCTCCTCTCTGTGCCTCCTCTGTCCTCTCCTTCCTTGCCTGTGTTCTCCTCCTCCTCTCTGTGCCTCCTCTTGTCCCTCCTTCCTTGCCTGTGTTCCTCCTCCTCTCTGTGCCTCCTCTTGTCCTCTCCTTCCTTGCCTGTGTTTCCTCTCCTTCCTCTCTGTGCCTCCTCTTGTCCTCTCCTTCCTTGCCTGTGTTTCCTCTCCCTCCTCTCTGTGCCTCCTCTTGTCCTCTCCTTCCTTGCCTGTTTCCTCTCCCTCCTCTCTGTGCCTCCTCTTGTCCTCTCCTTCCTTGCCTGTGTTTCCTCTCCCTCCTCTCTGTGCCTCCTCTTGTCCTCCCCTTCCTTGCCTGTGTTTCCTCTCCTTCCTCTCTGTGCCTCCTCTTGTCCTCTCCTTCCTTGCCTGTGTTTCCTCTCCATCCTCTCTGTGCCTCCTCTTGTCCTCTCCTTCCTTGCCTGTGTTTCCTCCTCCTCTCTGTGCCTCCTCTTGTCCTCTCCTTCCTTGCCTGTGTTTCCTCCTCCTCTCTGTGCCTCCTCTTGTCCTCTCCTTCCTTGCCTGTGTTTCCTCCTCCTCTCTGTGCCTCCTCTTGTCCTCTCCTTCCTTGCCTGTGTTTCCTCTCCCTCCTCTCTGTGCCTCCTCTTGTCCTCTCCTTCCTTGCCTGTGTTTCCTCCTCCTCTCTGTGCCTCCTCTTGTCCTCTCTTTCCTTGCCTGTTTCCTCTCCTTCCTCTCTGTGCCTCCTCTTGTCCTCTCCTTCCTTGTCTGTTTCCTCCTCCTCTCTGTGCCTCCTCTTGTCCTCTCCTTCCTTGTCTGTGTTTCCTCTCCTTCCCTCTCTGTGCCTCCTCTTATCCTCTCCTTCCTTGCGTGTGTTTCTCTCCCTCCTCTCTGTGCCTCCTCTTGTCCTCTCCTTCCTTGCCTGTGTTTCCTCTTCCTCCTCTCTCTCCCCGCCTCCTCTTGTCCTCTCCCTTCCTTGCCTGTGTTTCTCTCCTTCCTCTCTGTGCCTTCTCTTGTCCTCTCCTTCCTTGCCTGTGTTTCTCTCCCTCCCTCTCTGTGCCTCCTCTTGTCCCTCTCCTTCCTTGCCTGTGTTTCCTCTCCCTCCTCTCTGTGCCTCCTCTTGTCCCTCTCCTTCCTTGCCTGTGTTTCCTCTCCCTCCTCTCTGTGCCTCCTCTTGTCGTCTCCTTCCTTGTCTGTGTTTCCTCTCCCTCCCTCTCTGTGCCTCCTCTTGTCCTCTCCTTCCTTGTCTGTGTTTCCTCTCCTTCCTCTCTGTGCCTCCTCTTGTCCCTCCTCCTTCCTTGCCTGTGTTTCCTCTCCTTCCTCTCTGTGCCTCCTCTTGTCCTCTCCTTCCTTGCCTGTGTTTCCTCTCTCCTCCTCTCTGTGCCTCCTCTTGTCCTCTCCTTCCTTGCCTGTGTTTCCTCTTCCTCCTCTCTGTGCCTCCTCTTGTCCTCTCCTTCCTTGCCTGTGTTTCCTCTCCTTCCCTCTCTGTGCCTCCTCATGTCCTCTCCTTCCTTGCCTGTGTTTCCTCTCCTTCTCTCTCTGTGCCTCCTCTTGTCCCTCTCCTTCCTTGCCTGTGTTTCCTCTCCTTCCTCTCTGTGCCTCCTCTTGTCCTCTCCTTCCTTGCCTGTGTTTCCTCTCCCTCCCTCTCTGTGCCTCCTCTGTCCTCTCCTTCCTTGCCTGTGTTTCCCTCTCCCTCCTCTCTGTGCCTCCTCTTGTCCTCTCCTTCCTTGTCTGTGTTTCCTCTTCCTCCTCTCTGTGCCTCCTCTTGTCCTCTCCTTCCTTGCCTGTGTTTCCTCTTCCTCCTCTCTGTGCCTCCTCTTATCCTCTCCTTCCTTGCCTGTTTCCTCCTCATCTCTGTGCCTCCTCTTGTCTTTTCCTTCCTTCCCTGTGTTTCCTCTTCTCTCTCGCTCATGTTCTTTCTCTCTTTTCTTTCCTTTGAAGCTTGCCTCGGTTACTGGAGCCCTTACTAAGGCCCTCCCATCTCTAGATCCGTAAGTATTCCCATGAGAGTAACACATTTAATTCCACGTGTGATTTTTGTGACGTCTCTCTCCTCTAATAGGTGCATGCCTCAGTGTCATTTTTTGTGCGTCCTGGGAAAACACATTTTTGGAGGGATCCTCTTCATAACAACTTTTAATTTGTTTCCCCATGTTCTGCTAGTTCAGGCTGACATGGTCCAACATGCACTTAAACAAAAATAGTTGAAATGTGTCTTTCTGGTGGCTTAAAAAATCCTTAGCATGACGCAGGGCAGAGAGAGAGAGGTGAGATAGAGACAGGGTTCACTTCCCGGGGGGGGGGGGAGGTGGGGGGGCTTGGAAACCTCCCTCATATCCGGAATCTTCAGGGCCCCCTTTGTAGCCCCCTACATCACCCGATGACCCGAGAACCTTGGAAATCTTTCATTCCTTTTCTCTATTTCTTCTCATTTTACCAACATGGCAACTTGAATAACTCCAGGGCCCACACACCAGACTGAAAACATAGAATACAGCAGATAACATCTGAAAAAGGAAAGATGCTGTAAAATAAAGCCCCCAACTAGCATGGAAGATTGTAGTTAAAAATCAACATCAGATGGTGGAGGAGTTGGGATGATGAATGCAGCAGTTAACTTGGGGATTTTTTAAATATCTTTAGTTTTTATGAACAAGGAACTACCAAACAAATTAGACATCTTCAGCACCCTTTGTACATCAGTTGTGAAGTCATTCTTTGTTGTGTATTTTTAAAGAAGCTTGGCTATGAATGTATGTTTCACAGACATGTTGAGTATTTTTTTACTCAAGGCATAAATATTTACTTTACACTATTACATATCTAATGTTTGTCTGAACATCTTTATTTCTGTTGGAAAAATGAAGGTGTTTGTAATCCAAAGGTCATGTTTTGCAACATTAGGACCGAAGTCTTCAAGATGCTTCTTACGCGCCCTTCATCCTAACATCGTGACACTGAATATGACGCTTTTATGTGGATGTGATCTTATTAAATACACACTTTGGGGATATTAGCAAGGGCACTATCGCCGCTTTAGCGGCACTTTTTGCCGCTAAAACGGCGATATTCTTATCTCACTATCAGCAAACTGTCTCTAACAGCAGTTAGCGACAGGTTTCGGGCATTAGCGCCCGTGTTTTTACCGCTTTGCATGTCAGCGATATTTATCGCTAATGACATGCAAAGTGGGCGTTCCCGACTAACAAACCTGGGAAACACCCGCTAACAGGCCTATCGCCTATTAGCAAGGTGAGCCATGGCCCCAGTTAGCGACGTGAAAAGTCGCGCTAACCGGGTCATCGCTATTTATTTAACACCTGCAATTAGCAGGTGTTAGCCATATCTAACATGGGGGTGGATTATGCTGATACGACCACAGGGTCGTATCAGCAAGGTTATCGTCGTTTTCCATGAAACATCGCTGGAAAACCAGCGATGTTTCATGGAAAACACCACTATGGCTGGAATAATTATCGCCATAGCGCTAAATGTCGCTAATACAGCGTTATCATGGCATATTATTCCGACGATAGCCGGCGATAAAAAAGTGCTCGCTAAACACGCTTTGCGATGTTTAGCGCACTTTTTAGATAATATGCCCCTTTATTTTTTCACCTACTGCCCAACCTCAAAAGTGTCTCTTCAGCCCAAAGATGGAGGGAGCACAGCACATCCTCATCTAACGTGCCATGGCTGCACCTGTGGGGGCCATGCTGCCTCAACATCTCTGTCTGTGTTGAGTTTTGTGATACAGACCCCCACCCACACTGACCATCCAGAGACACCGAGGGTGACATGGCACCAGTGTCAGCCACTGACCCCTGGGTAGCCCAGTGGGTATTGGACCTGGACTCACTTTACTCATTTGAGTCCTCCAACCAGGCACTGGGGACAGGATACTTCGCCATTCTAGGCACCCGGGAAAGACACAGGGACACTTCTAGGAGACACCTAAAAGAATTTTTATAGGGCTATCTCTTCAATGATTTAGGGATCGACTACTTTTAAAGGCTTTTTAGTTTTGTGGCTGGTGCAGAGAGTGCGTTGTTGAATGCAGGCACTGCATACTGAACCCCCAAACCTATATGCTGAAACCTTTGATCTTTTACTGAAAAAGACTTTCGAGTGTCTTAGACAAAACCCCTTCTGAAGAGGGCGCAACCAACTGGCAACATATTAGGTATAATTGGCCACAGCTCCAAATGTTAAACTCTCAGGAGCTGGAGCTGGGATCAGGGTCAGTTCTCTGGCCCCGAAGGTGAGAGGCACTGTGGGGTTTTGATACCTTCCTGTGTTTAGAGTTCATACCGTTTATTAACATATAAAAATAATCAGTATAGAATCTTAGGAAATGTCTTACTGTTGGAATGATCCCAGCTGTGAACACTCGACTGACTGTGAAAAGGCAATAATGTAGGGGTTAGTTAACCATTGGGAGGTGGTACAGCATCCTAACAGATCAGCAGGAGCCTGGGCCTCTTCTCCCCTAGTGAAGACCCTCCTGCCATATTTAGAGATCTTTTGAAGATCTCTGTAATGGAAGTGCACCCGTGGATAAGGAAAATTCAAATGTTTCTGACACAAAGAGAGGTTATTTTCATGTGCAGCACATATGTTTGAGCATTTTCATGCCTGAAAAAATAATGAGGTTAAAGGGTAATTGTAAGAAATTGGATTATTGGTCTCAAGCAACAGCCACAGCCTTTGTAAAGGTGAACACAAAAGGTCAATGAATTAACCTGTGCTTAACCCTCTAGTAGGCTGGCAAAAAAGCAGTCAGGCTTAACTTGAGTTAAATATTTATCCAACACAATCAAGACAAACCCCACTCCAATTTAGAAAAATAGAGTGAAGTTTAATAAATAAAATGACACAACCAAAACAAATCAAATCCAACCTGTAAAACCGAATTATTGATTTTTAAAGTTTTACCATCTAGTTGTGTGAGTCAAACGTTATGGCTGACCGCGATGAAGAGCAGTTCCGATCCATGAAGTGGATTGGGCCCTGCCTCCTCTTACCTTCAGACTCGAAGAAATGTCAAGGAAAATTTCCTGAGAAAGTAAAGTCCATCTGGACAAGCCAGCCAGTGATGTCTGCGAGGAGGTTTTGTTGACAAAGAACATCAGGATGAACTCTTGAAGATTTGCAAGTTCAGACTTTGCCACTACTGCAGCACACCGATGCCACACCGATGCCACACCAATGCCACACCGATGCCACACCGATGCCACACCAATGGTGCACCGATGCCACACCGATGCCACACCGATGCCACACCAATGGTGCACCAGAGGCAAACAGGTCTGCGCCTACACACAGAAGGAGCTTTCACTTTCACCCACTGTCAGTTTAAAAGCAAAACACACCCACCACACCAACAGCACCATACCACACACATCTCACATACAAAAAAAAACACCCACCAACAAACAAAACAAACTAACATGCATGCTCCTTACCAACCGGTCACTCAGCAAACATGCCACAGAAATCTGGGACATACTGAGCAACTCGGACATCCTATACCTCACGGAAACATGGCTGATTGCCGAGTCGGGACCAGACCTCGCCATGCCATCCAAGAGGGAGACAATTTTGCATGGCAGGATTGCCAACATAAGCAGGAGGAGGAATCTCGATCATCAGCTGCACAATGAGCACAGAGAAAGCCACCCTCTACATAAATTACCTACACTTCATGTCGAACAACTCAACAAATGAATCACAGACTATGCCTTCTCCTTGGCACCCAACAAAAACAGTAACCAAAAGAGAACCAGGAAGTAAGCAGGTTGGTACCTTCGAGCAACAAAACAACACTGTAAGCAAATCGAAATTAGCAGGAGAGTACATTACAAAGAAGTAGGAAAGGACACCTTCAAAGCAGCCCTGAGACTCTACCACCAGAAGATTAGAGAAACCAAAAAGAAGGTCCTAGCAGAATGCATAGAAACCAATACCAGCAGATGCAAAATAATCTTCAAAATCATCAAATAATTTGCTGCACTAATCACCACCACCAGCCTTAACCCCTTGCAACATTATGCACCGATCTGTCAGAACTTTTTAGCAACAAAAACAAAAACATCTATAACAATTTTGACCCAAAGCCGCATCCCAACAAACTAGCTGCCAGTCTGCCATCAAAGACCTTGGCAACACTCTGACATCTTGGAAAAGAGTCACCAAGGAAGAAACTGCCAACATCATGAGATTGAACTACTACGGGGCTGACAGACCCTCGCCTCTACCACGTCTCCAACATAGGTGCCTCCCCTGTCAGTGAAGTTCTCATCCATATACTGAAGTCCTCCATCACCATGGCAACATTCCTGGAGACCTCAAAACACGCAGCAGTGAACACACTAGTGAAGAACCCCTCAGATGATCCTGCTATTAAACTACCATCCATTCTCCCATCTTCCCAACACAGCCAAGGTAATGGAGAAAATTATCAACATGTGACTGGCCCACCACCTTGACGAGCACCAGCTCCTGGACAGCACACAAGCAGGAGGCTCCAGAGCCAAGCCCAGGACTGAAACAGCCCTTATCACATCAGGATGATCCTTGACTGAAGAGAAACAGTGGCACTCATGCTGATCGACTTTTCCACTGCATCTGCCACAGTCTCCCACAATACCCTCATCTGAAGACTTCATAAAGTGGGCATTCAGGGATCTGCCCTCAACTGGATCTGCTCCTTCATTACAGGAAGAACTCAAAGAATCAACCTGCCACCATACAAGTCAGCAGATAAGGACCTCATTCGCGCAATCCTCCAAGATTCATCTCTCAGCCTGACATTATACATCTACATGACAGCTACATGACCCCATTGGCAGACCTCATCAGTACACATGGCATCAACATTGTGTCTTATTCACATGACACTCAACTGATTCTCTCCCTGTCGGACGAGACCCCAGCAACCAAAAACAACTTTGCCAGATACATGTCAACTGTGACAACCTGGATGAGATCTAACTGCCTAAAGCTCAACACAACAAGACCAAAGTGGTAATCTTTGGAAGAAGACCCCAGCATGAGACTACACCTAGTGGTCAGCAGACCACTGCCCCACACCAGTCCCCACAGCTCACACCAGGAACCTAGGAATCATCCTCGATAACAAACTCAACTTCTGCATCCCAGATAAATGCTGTAACCTCCACCTGCTTCCACATCATGAAGATACAATGAAAAATCTTCGAGTGGCTCTCAGAAAACACCAGTGAAACAATAACACAGGCCCTGATTACCAGCAGACTCGACTACGGCAACACACTCTACACAGGGATCACCAAACAACTCCTGAACAGGCTCCCAACCATCCAGAACGTGGCAGCAAGACTCATCCTCAACCTACCTTGCCTCACACACATTTCCCCACACCTCCAAGCAGTGCACTGGCTCCACATACACAAACACACTAAATTCAACCTACTCACACACACATACAAAGAATACCACAACATAGGTCCCACCTCCCTCAACAACAGCATACACTTCCACCACACCACCAGACACCTTAGATCAGCAGGACTCTCACTAGCACAGGTAGCCACATCCAAAAACAGAACTGGAAGGTGCACTTTCTCTCACATTGCCCCCAAAACCTGGATTGACCGGGCACAGCAGATCAGAGCCTCCTCGTCACCTCTCAAGTTCTGCAGGAATCTGAAGATCTGGCTCTTCACGTAACCATCCTCCGTGTGGGCACCTCCTCAGCTGAAGGATGTCTTAACATGATCCAAAATGCAGAAACTAAAGCAGAATGTAAAGAGATTCTCAAATGAAAAGGTCTATCTACATTTGATGTTGGAGGTCTCCTTACGCACAATGCAGGGCAATGACAAAATGGACAACAGTTTATTGGATGACCTGGTTTTAATGCAAGGGAACACTTGCGTTCCCTACAAGCATCACCCTGTTTATAATCTTGCCTGGGCACCCTGCACAATATTAAATTGAGGAAAGGGAGCATGAAACATTTTTAATTCAAATTCCCTCACTGTAACCACCAACAACCCCAGATAACAACTGCCTTAACCACATGATTGAACCGGCCCAGACACAGTAGGTGCTTGGCTGAGAACTTGATGATGAAGCATGCCGCTAGATACGTCTAGCGGGAGAGAGTCCTTCTAACAACTAGAAATAAGTGCCCTATGGAAGGGTTGGGGGACACATTGAATGGCTTGAGATAAACATCTCAACCAATCAGTGGGTTACCTTGGTATTGATTTGGTTCATAGAGAAAGTGGAATGGGGTGAACCCACTTCAAACACTTCTATTGCTCTCTATTGGTGATATAAGGATACTGTACATGAGCCTTTTGTCTTTCACCCAGCTGGTGAATGGCCCTCAATGAGACATGAAAATTGCTCCCAGAGTAGAGATAAAGGCCTTGATGTTGGGAGGTGTTAGAAATTTCAGAGGGATGTACCCTGTCCAAGCCGGTACCACAATCCTAGTCAAGGTAAGTCAGCTACACACCATAAATTAACGTGCTCACCCTCTGGTAACTTGGCACAGAGAAGTCAGACTTAACATGTGAGGCAATATGTGAAGTTTTTGTCCAATACTTCAAACAGTGACACAGTGAAAACACGACAACAAGGCTGCACACCAAGTTAGAAAAATAGATTGTATTTTAAGAGTAAAACAAGACCAAAATGGCAAAAATCCAATAAGTAGAAGTCGAGATATGAATTTTTAAAAAAGATCTGTATATATATAGTGCTTAAAAGCTTAAATAGTCAACTGAGCTAGACCGGAGTACATGCAAAGGTTCAGGCCAACCGCGATAGTGCCCAGGCCGGCTACAGGGACCAACCTTGTCCTACTGAAAAAGTTCCTCGTGTGGAGGGTTGCATTGATGTTGAAGATCCGTTGCAAGGAGCAGAGGAGACGATGCAAAGCCGATGTGTCGGTTTCAATCTTCACAGTCAGGGATGAGTCATTGTCAAGCCGCACAGTCATTGATGAAATGTCCTTGACCTTAGCGATGGCAGTGATGCGTCACCATCAAGGGAAGATGCTTCGGGTCCAACCGGCGCAACAACGGTAATGAATGTATTTTGGTAGAAACAGCTGAAGAACCAACGTCCAAGGGCGCAGCACTGGATTGGCCCTACTTGGCAGGGCAGGACTCACAGTTGGACAGAGACTGTCGCAGGGTTGAGTGAAATCTTTGTTATCTCTGAGACTTCAGAAAAGGAGGCAAGTCAGTAAGCCCTTGGAGTCACTTAGGTTCTGGGAATGTAGAGTGCAGGGCCAGTCCTTCTCACTCCAAGGCAATGAAGGCAGCAGGGCTTGCACAACAAAGTAGGAGTCCAGCAAAGTCCAGCAGATTCCAGCAGAGTGACAGTCCCTTCAGCAGCACAGCAGACCTTCTTCCTGGCATGAGAAGTGAAGAGACACACATTTTTCAAATTAACATACAGAACATAAAAATGCTTATGACAATTCACAATTGAATTGGAGTGTGTCCGTGGGGCACTTTTTTATCACGGAGGAATTTGAATAAGCTTGTTGTAGTGTGTGAGGGAATTGTATTGAATAGTATGCCCCACGGACACACTCCAAATATCTCCCCGTGTTTGGCCCCAAAAGCAAGATAGCGATAAGATTTCTCTAGTTTCTGATGCTTTGATGCAAACGTTCAACGTTGTTGTACATAAATGTGTTTGTATATAAGTATTTCATATGTTGTCTATTGTGAAGTCATAAGCATTTTTATGTTCTGTATGTTAATTTGAAAAATGTGTGTCTCTTCACTTCTCATGCAACTAAAAACTTGTTGGTAAATATAATAAGAATAATTGCAAAGAAAGGAATGGTCTAATAAAAATTCCATTCAAACAGATAAGATAGTGGTCTGTTTGTTGCTCAAAAGTAATAGGAGCATAAGGTTAAACGGAGCCAGGTTCCGCTTCTTTGTGTTTTCAACTCTCTAAAAGGGGCATTTTCAGACTTACAATTTAAAATCTGACTTCACCAGAAGTTGTGATTTTAAATTGTCATTCCGAAGACACAGAACTTGGGGTCCCATCCCTTCCCAATTGGAAATTACACTTATAAACTGTAATAAGGCAATGTCATGTTAACCTATGGAAGAGATAAGCCTTGCAGTAGTGAAAAACAAATGTAAGAGTTTTTCACTACCTGGACATGTAAAACTTAAATGTACATGTCCAGCGTTTTAAATACACTGCACCCTGCACTTGGGGCTGTCCAGGGCCTCAATGAGTGGTGACTTATATGTATTAAAAAGGAAGGTTTGGGCCTTGCAAGAAGATTAACTTGCTAGGTTGACATGGCAATTTAAAAATGCACATACAGGCTCTGCAATGGCAGGCATGAGACAAGTTTAGAGAGATACTAAAGTGGGTGGCACAATCAGTGCTGCCGCCCCACTAGTAGTATTTAATTTACAGGCCCTGTGTACATGTGGTGTCACTGTACTAGGCACTTATAAGTAAATTAAATACCATGTTTTAATCAGAGGGCATATGCACTTTAGCACTGGTCAGCAGTTGTAAAGTGCCCAGAGTCCTAAAGCCAACAGAAACGAGGTCAAAACAAAAGGGGAGGAGGAAAGCAAAATGTTTCGGGACTTCCGTGCAGAAAGAGCCTGGTCCAATGGAGGTGTTTCTGTTCCACTGCAGGATACCAATTTGGATTGTGTCCAGGGCATTAATTTAATTTAAAGGGCCATCTTCTATCACAAGCAGACATCAGATGACACCTGGATAGACCCCTTCTTTTGTCCTCCCAGTCAGACAGGCTACAAACCCACGGGAAGAGCTGTCTCAGATGATTTCGAGTGACCACAGAGGAGGGGCTGCTCATTATCCTGGCCATGCCTCTGGTTGGGCACACAGGATCTGCACGCAGGGAGAAGGGTTTCAACATTTTGGATTTTAGGAGTATGGGGTAATGTAGTATTCTTTGAAGAGGAGCAGATTGGAACGGCTGCAAAAGAGGCTAGGATTACCCCTGGGGACTTTTACCCCATTGGTTAGGGAGGTGCCAGGAGTCCCTCCCACACACGAGGCAGTACAAGGCATAATTGTGGCATGCCCTGGCACACTAGTCAGAACACTACAGATGCTGAGGAAGATCACAAGAGGACTAAAACTGCTCTCTGTGGCCTGAGAGGAGACGTGAAGGACTGGACCTGCTCTGTTTTGTACCAAGGGCACCGACGTGGAGCCCAATAGTCATAAAGCTGAACTCCTGTTCTAGTAACAGGGACACAAAAAGCTCAGAGAGACCTTTCTCTGCAACTGCCCAGCTGACCAATTCCAACTGGACCTTCCCTAGACCCTGCTGTAGGCCTCTGCTGGAGTGAGTCCCAAATGTTGCTCTTCTTGAGGTCCTGGACCCCTTGGCTGTGTCTGGTTGAGTGTCTACAGTTCGTGAGAAACTGGGACTTAGAAACCTTTTTAACTTGAAGACCTCCAGAGGAATAGGACCAACCTGCCCATGCCCATCTCCGGGTGCGTCAGGAAGTTCCATATTGTATAGTCAGTGTGTTTTCCTCTGTATAATGTGGGAGATGACAGAAGCTTCAGATAGGAATCTGTGCCGCCCGATCGACAGTCATGTATTTCGCTAAAGAAGGGAAAGTCGCTCATTCTCTTTAGTATCTGAAATTATCAGTCGGCCCCAGCCGACTGAAGGGTGATGAATGGTTCCCAGATTGCCTCGAAGAGGCCTGCCTGTTCATTGACCTTGTATGTGATTCGCTCAATTGCTGGTACCCTAGCAAGCACCGATAGCTACTCTGCAAAGGTGGAGACAGACTGCTTCTGCCAGTGACAAAGTATACCCATTTGTTATGGTCATGAGAATGTCGTGCCTTAACAGTGGTCATTCAAAGGGGTACGCCATGAATATGAGGGGAGAGTCTAAGTGCCAGGGCTAAAGGCTCCAGGGCTAATAGGAACAGTAATGCAGAGTAGGGATAACAATGCTTAGTTCCACAACCTATGGGATACTGTGTGAGAGGAAGAGTCTGCACTTGTGTTTAGGGAATCTGGTGCAGCCATTGAACACTGGCTATGGAATGCTGACCCAGCCCAAACCTGTTTCCTGATCCCAGTTCCTTCATACCCTCACTAGATAGGCCAGAGTCTTCATGTGAGTCCCAGATGAGCATCCAAAGAGGAAATAGAACTGGGATGAATTATTCATGGACAGTATAATTTTACACAGCCGGGTCGCCAATATTTTGGCTAAGATTTAGATGACAGTGTTGATGAAGGATGAAGGCTACCACATTCCAGAGGAGCGTTGCCTTCTTACAGCAATAATGTGATACTTGCTTTGTTGTAGATAACCCTGAGAGAGTGTGTTGGACTTGGCCCTTTTTGGCAGGTTCACCCCTGAACTTTTTGCCTGGTCTGTGACCTAGTGTTGGTGGTTTTAGGCCTCTGGGCACTTTCGCACTGTGGTCCAGTGGAAAGTGCGTGCGCGCTCTGTGCGCATTTAGTGAGATGGGCCTGCCCTCCCATAGGAATGCATGGGGATATGTGTGTCCATGGTAATTCCTGGTGTGAGAGGAGTGCAGGGCGAGTTTAGTATGTGCGAACTCGTGAGAATAAATGCTGCGCAATGGTGTGCGCAGATTTATTATAACTGGTGTAGAAATGCCACTTGTAGAAGTTGGCATTTATGTGTGCTCTGTGTCTGCCTGCCTGATGTGAATTGCATGTCTGACTTGTGAGTGACAGGGGCTGGGAGGTGTGTGTGGCTCCAGGAGGGGCAGGGTGAGTCAGCGCAGGGCTGAATAGAGAGATCTGCATCTAGATGGGAGGGAGGAGTTGCACCTGGGACCAGAATAGGGCTGTGCCTTCCCTCCACAATGCTGGCTCCACCCCTGTGGTGCGTCTGATGTCCCTAGCCTGTCCTGTGAAAGGAGAGAGGAGCTGAGCAAAACAAAGTGCTCCAAAGCTCCCCCAAACCAGTTGCATCTGGTTTTCCCTAAACCCTACACCTTTAGACAAAGGAAAAGGGTGTATAAAAGAAGGGGCTGTGACCCCATGTAAATGTTCACTCTTGCAGTTCAGTTCCTGGTCTGTTTCTAACGGAGGGGGGCTTGCTGCTGGTGGGGCCCAGGAGGGACCGCCATGGGGGCTGCCTCCTGCCGGAGGGCCCTGTGTGCTGGCCCCTGGGCCCTACATTGCCCCTTCTTTCCTAAAAGACCTCTTTGCTGGGGAGCTTCCTTTGCTCCATCTCTTTGCCCCAGGACTTCGTGTGCTCCTAGCCCCTGGGAGCGCCTTATTTTACTGTCCCCTTGGAAGGGGAGCGTGGCTTCGCAGCGCGGCGCTGCAGCCCTTGGAGAGGGAATCCCGGCGTGAGGGATTCCCCGTGATGCTGCCTGAAACGGGTGCCCACCCCGCATGTTTGCGCACGGAGCGGGTGCCCACCCCGCGTTATATTTTTAATGAAGAGGGAGCCTACCCCTCATTGCCACCACGAAGGGAGAAGAAGAAAACAGCCGCCGCGATCGCGCAGCGACCCGGAAGTCAGGCACGCCTGCCTGGGACGTGGGCGGGGCCTACCGCCGGACCGGGAGAGGCCAACCGGACGTGATAGCGCGGGGCTCCCATGCTTGAGGGGAGAGCCCGCGGTAGCGGCCAAACTGAAGAGGAGTCCCGGGTCCCAGGAGGGGCCCGGGTGAAGAGAGATGCAGCCGGATCCCCAGCGAGGCTCTCAATGAGCGAGAGAGCCCAGCCTGCTGGCCGCGGTGTCCGGGATGAAGAGGAGCGCCTCCCCAGACCAGTCCGGTGAGTGGGGGCTCCAGGGGCACAGTGTTGGTGCCGATCGCGGCACCACGACAGCAGAAGTACCGAGTCAGAGCGGCCCCGGATGGCAGCGGGCCGCTCCAACGTGAGGGCACGGAGGTGCCCAAGCCCCATAGCCGCATTTCTCCCAGCTGCCCCGTTCGCAGAGGGCAGCTGCACCAAGAGGGCACATTTTATTATTTAAGAGCCCCAGAGCAGGGCTCAGGCCATTTCCCCGCTGCCCCGCCTGATAGAGGGCAGCGGCCACGTTTGGCGCAGATTGCTTGAGGAGTCCCAGTGAGGGGCTCAGAGGGCACAGCGAGTGCCCCTGCCTACAGCGAGTTTCCCAGCTGCCCAGCAATTAGTGGGCAGCTGCAACGTTTAGGCTATCATTCTTTGGGGGCATTATTGAAAGATGAGGTAGGAGTGGAACGCACTCCTAGGCCCCATATCTTCCCAGCTGCCCAGCAAGTAGTGGGCAGCTGCTACGTTTAGGCTTGCGCAGTTGCGCACCCTTGACGTTCGCTGCCTAGGCAGCGCGCCCTGACATTTTGGACACAGGGCATTTGAGCCCCTTTAGAGATGGCCAGTTGGCCAGGGGGACAGTTAGGTTTATAGGGCGCCAGGCCCTAATCTGATCTATGTGCTAATGTGATTATGGGTGCTAGGAAATGTGATTCCTATATTGTGGTTTACGCACCCTGGGTTATACCTCTAAATGTGTTTCATGGTTATGAGGTTTTGCATAATATGTTTATGCTTGTGATTTTATTATTACCTAATGCGTTTAGGTTGTGAGCTATTCTCTACCGTGATTACGCCCCTAATGTGAGTTATACTTAGGAGGTTAGGGTCTAATGTGTTTAGACTTATGAGAGGATTGCATAACGTAGTTAGGCTTATGAGGTTGGCGCAGAATGAAATTCGCGCCTAATGTGATGCTGTGCATAAGGTGGTTTATGTTACAGGCTGATGCTAAGTACAGTAACTACCAGTGAGTACTGGTTGTACGTTGATGATGTTCTACATTTATTATAAGTTCTACATGTACTAAGTTCACTTTGTGCTGGTTCTGACAGTGGTCCAGTTGGCCCTGTCAGGTGTAAATAATCCCTTGTAAATATGACCTAGTGCCAGGTGGCACCATGTATATTATGTGAGTACTATTCTAATGTGTTATGATAATACAAAGGCTATTTTTGATATAACCTTGTGTGGAGTTCCTTTTGTGGTGTGCCTAGTATGTTGTTGCTGTGGGTGTGTTGCGCAAACGCTTACACATTGCCTCCGGGATAAGCCTGACTGCTCGTGCCAAGCTACCAAGGGGTGAGCAGGGGTTATCTGGGATGTGTAACTCCTTGCCCTGACTAGAGTGGTGGTCTCTGCCTGGCTTTGGCGCAAGCCTTAGCCAACCAGAGATCCCATTTCTAACAGAGTGCAATATCTCCACTTTCATGAAGGCTTCCTGGACCACTGGCACTATGTGGAACTTACAGGTTTTAAAGAACTTCCCAGGGAATCTACCTTCTCCGAGAGACTTGCTTGTCAGGAGGTTGGAAATAGCCTCACTTTTTCCTTCCTGACAAGGAGGGGAGGGGAATTGGGTTCAGAAATATTTCTTCCACAGTGTGGCCAATATTATCTGGTGCATCATAAAAGGATTCATAGTAACAGGTGATGCCGCTCTAATATCTTCAGAGTGTGTGAGATGTTTCTAGCTACTATGTATTCCTCCTTTCCCCCAGGATCTCTTATTTTTTAATGCTGAGTTCTTTTCTAGGCCTCTCCTGATTGCTTTGCCTCTCTCCCATAACATCTGGGGTGATGTGATGCAGTGTCTAATTTGTGTGCATTTATGGATGAGTATGGTGTGTATGCATGTATGGATGAGTATGGCATGTGTGCATTTATGGATGAGCATGGTGTGTGTGCATGTATGGATGAGTATGGATTGTGTGCATGTATGGATGAGTATGGCATGTGTGCATGCATGAGCATGGCGTGTATGCATGTATGGATGTGTATGGTGTGTGTGCATGTATGGATGAGTATGGTGTGTGTGCATGTATGGATGAGTATGGTGTGTGTGCATGTATGGATGAGTATGGCATGTGTGCATGTATGGATGAATATGTTGAGTGTGCATGTATGGATGGGTATGGATTGTGTGCATGTATGGATGAGTATGGCATGTGTACATGCATGTATGAGCATGGCATGTGTGCATGTATGGATGAGTTTGGCATGTGTGCATTTATGGATGAGCATGGTGTGTGTGTGTGTGTGCATGTATGGATGAGTATGGATTGTGTGCTTGTATGGATGAGTGTGGTGTGTGTGCATGTATGGATGAGTATGGCGTGTGTGCATGTATGGATGAGTATGGTGTGTGTGCATGTATGGTTGAGTATGGTGTGTGTGCATGTATTGATGAATATGGCGCGTGTGCTTGTATGGATGAGTATGGTGTGTGTGCATGTATGGATGAGTATGGTGTGTGTGTGTGTGCATGTATAGATGAGTATGACATGTGTGCATGTGTGGATGAGTATGTCGAGTGTGCATGTATGGATGAGTATGGTGTGTGTGCATGTATGGATGAGTATGGTATATGTGCAATTCCCTATGGATGTGTATGGCGTGTGCATGTATGGATGAGTATGGTGTGTGTGCATGTATGGATGAGTATGGCATGTATGCATGTATGGATGAGTATGGCGTGTGTGCATGTATGGATGAATATGGTGTTTGTGCATGTATGAATGAGTATGGTGTGTGTGCAATACCCTATGGATGAGTATGGCGTGTGTTCATGTATGGGTGAGTATGGTGTGTGTGAATGTATGGATGACTATGGTGTGTGTATATATGGATGAGGATGGAGTGTATGCATGGATGGATAAGTATGGTGTGTGTGCATGTATGGATGCATATGGCGTGTGTACATGCATGGATCAATTTTGCATGTGTGCATGTATGAATGAGTATGGTGTGTGTACATGTATGGAGGTTTATGGTGTAAGTGCATGTATAGATGAGAATGGTGTGTGTGCATGTAAGGATGAGTATGGCATTTGTGCATGTATGGAGGAGTATGGTGTAAGTGCATGTGTGGATGAGTATGTTGTGTGCATGTATGGAGGAGTATGGCATGTGTGCATGTATGGATGAGTACTGCGTGTGTGCATGTATGGATGAGTATGGTGTGTGTGTGCATGTATGGATGAGGATGGTGTGTGTGCATGTATGGATGAGTACTGCGTGTGTGCATGTATGGATTAGTATGGTGTGTGCATGTATGGATGAGTATGGGGTGTGTGCATGTATAGATGAGTATGGCGTGTGTGCATGTATGGATGAGTATGGCGTGTGTGCATGTATGGATGAGTATGGTGTGTGTGCATGTATGGATGAGTAGGGCATGTGTGCAATACTCTATGGATGAGTCAGGCATGTGTGTATGTATAGATGAGTATTGTGTTTGTGCATGCATGGATGAGTCTGGGATGTGTGCAATACTCGATGGATGAGTCAGGCATGTGTGCGTGTATGGATGAGTATGGTGTGTGTGCATGTATGGATGTATATGGCATGTGTGCATGTATAGATGAGTATGGCATGTGTGCATGTATGGATGAGTATGGCGTGTGTATGTATGGATGAGTACTGCATGTGTGCATGTATGGATTAGTATGGTGTGTGTGCATGTATGGATTAGTATGGTGTGTGTGCAGGTATGTATGAGTATGGCATGTGTGTGCATGTATGGATGAGTATGGCACGTGTGCATGTACGGATGAGTACTGTGTGTGTGCATGTATGCATTTCTTAGTCGTGTTGGCTGACTGGGGAGTGGGTGTCCCGATTTGGGATTGTACAGCAGCTGTAAACTACCCTTCCAACCGATCCCTCTTCAATGTGTCTGCTTCACAGGGGAACAGGTGGGTGTACTGCATCATGGCTGCATCTGCATGTTTGTGTCTTAAGGACGTGAGGACTGTTTGCTATTGGACATAGTTATTCAAGCCACTTACAATTAAAGATGGAATATCAAAGGCAGGTGCTATCAAAGGTTATCTGATGGCTCTTCTTATGGCAAACAGACTGCATGTTTAGGGTGGCAGCACCATCGCATGTGTGGGAGACTGCGTCATCCTGACACCATCATGGAGCTCTCAGCCTGACTCCTGGCTAGCCCGCAGTACCACACCCACCCCAGTAAGGGTAGTAGTGATCAGTGGCAACCTAAACCTGACACGCTGACTCCTCAGGGAAGTCGCAGTGAACAGATCACACCTCTTTCACTCGGGTCACCCAAAGACTCAAACATGCCAGGGCAAGACGAGAGATGCAAACTGGAGTTCAATCTATTCATTGAAACAATTGCATCCTGGCGTATAGCGCACATGCCATGATAATAAGGCAGATGAAATATAATATCATTACAATGAGTGCGAAAAAGATAGACAACCCCACCATTGTGTATGGCTCTAAAAAGTCGAGCGATTCCTGCCTGACCTCTATGTATGAGCGCATAGTGGTAGTAACCCATCTGCAGGTCCCAATCCAAGGGATGAACCCTGAACCCCAGACCTGAAATGAACATCAGGGGTCCGAGTGGTTGCGACCCTCTCTGGAGCTGAAGAGTCCACAGCAAATGTTTTGCGACAACAATTGCGGTCACAAAACATTCTTACATAGGGTAGTGAGTCGCAATTAGGAAGGGATGCCCTTGGAACGCCCCTTCCTAATTGTGAGTCGCAAATCGCATTAAGAGTGTCGCAAATAAATTGTGACTCGCTAAATAGGGTTTGTACATGGCCCTGTAGGTTTTTGCATGAGCAAATGGGTCGCAAACCCGTTTGTGCATGCAAAAACGGGTCGCACATCTGGCCCAGAATGCGTTCTGTGCTAAAGGGTGATAAAAATGTGTAGGCAGTGAAACTAATGAAAAACCTGGGTGTCCAACCCAGCGCTAAAAGGCCACTACAACTAGGTGAGGCCATTCATCTCCTCTGGACAGTGGGGTGAGGTTAGTATGAATATGCATGTGTTTAAAGAAGACAAATTAATATGGTGCTGTTTTGGTGAAACAGGATCCAAAGAGGTCTTGTGAGTCTATTCAGGGAAGAATAGTGTGGATTCAAGTCATGGGCATGATGAATCTCTAATATCGTGGCTGGAGGCCACCCAGAGATGGCTGACCTTCATAGGGATGAGTGATAATAAATGATCCTAATATATCCATTCCGTTATTATCAAACCTTTAACCTGCGAGCCTCACTCCTTCATCCACCAACCTGAGGTAGTCATCGGGGGTGCAGTATATAGTGTGGGAGATTAAATGAAATTATGGAAATGCCAGTACATAAACCTGGTGCCAGGGTGGCACGGTGATCGCTTGTCCATAACAATCACAAAGCTTATGTAGGACCCACTTTAAAACACCATACAGTACACATGATACTTGCACTGCTGTTGTTGACATGGTGTAACTCTCAGAAGGGATTGAGTCAGAAAAGCAGTCTGACATATGGTATGCCGATGAGACGACGGAAATAGGCACGCAGTCCATAATGTGTCGCACACAGAGACAAGAGTCCCAGAGCATTCTTACGGGATTTCATTGCCCTCTCTCGGCCCATCTTTTGATGGTGCTCATGATATGTCTCTGTTCTGTGCCAACGCCTCTACCACTTTTTTGGGACCTTCTCTTCCCGACCTCCTGTTGTGAGACAGATGAGATCTGTTGCAGGTCTCGTTCTTCCCAGGATGACATTCAGTATGTGCCTCCATCATAACCGGATTCTGAGATTCCTCTTCCATGGAGGTCATATCCTTTGAGTACAAGTCATCCGAAATTCCATGGCCCAACCACTGAAGGTATGCTGTCAAAGCCGGGGACTCAGGGCTAAGAAGCTTGCCTGTTCACTGCTGTATTGTTGGAAAGGTCTGCCACAATGTGGATCTGTTAACCTTCAAACTGTTTTCAAGCTGCCTGTAGAATCATTTGCGCCTGTCTATGTCAACGCAAGCAGGCTACGATTGCTTTGGAGTAAGGGGACGCCTGAGGCCATCAAGGTCAAATTCTCTGCATTACGTGAACCTTTCAAATGTCAAAAATTGGACTCCCAGGAGTTTTTTAAGTATGGCTTGTACGAAGGCAGTCATATATTGTTTGTCAGTGTTTTCCTGTATCCCATGGATGCAGATATTGTTCCATCAGAAACAGTCTTCCAGGTCTGTGACTTTCTGATTAAGGTGCAAAAGTTCTAACCCCAGTCATCAAGCTTCCTCTCCCCCGCATTAAGTTGTTTGAGCACTAAAGTGAAGTGAGAACGCATGGATTACATTTTTGTCATTAAGCTTGAGAGTGGGGGAATCGAAGCCTACCAGGGCTGAGATTTCTTTAAGGATGGTGTCCTTTTTAAGGATTCAAAGTGGTTCCTGCACATGCACGCACACACACACACACACACACGCACACACACACACACATACACAAATATTTCTAGAAATTGACTCTTATATTCCAGATGGACAGTGGCGGCTCCCCCATAGGGGCGTGGGGGAGTCGCCCCACTGCTTTCTCGCAGCGCGAGAAGGCAGAAACATAAAATGGTAAAACTACCATTTTATGTTTCTGCTTCTCGCACTGCGTGAAAGCAGAATGCCTGGAGTGCCTGGAGTGGTTGTGGGAGGGCGGGTGGGCGGCCCTGGTCACGGGCAGGGGGGAGTGGCTTTGCCCACTGTTGTGGGTAGTGACTGTTTGGTCGGCCCCAGGGCCGAACAAAGCAGTCATGCTCACTCCCCCTTTTTCTCTGTGTAGGCTGCTGCATGCATGGCTTGGCTGGGGCGCTCTCCGCTGCGCCTCGCCAATCACAACGCTGCCATTGCAGCATTGTGATTGGCTTGAGTAGGGGAGGGAGGCTTCCTGCTGGCTGCTCAGTGCTTCCTGTTCCTGCAGCCGGGACACATGCGGGACCGGCTGCACCATGACCGGCCAGGAGCGGAGGCTGCTCGGTAATCGGCAGTAAGGTAGGTTTTATTTTTATTTTTTATTTCCCCACCCGCGCCCCCCCTCGCCCCTCTCCCTCCCACGAGCATGCCGGCCATGGATGCTCCTATTTGCTTATGGCATTGGTTCACATAAAGTGCAGCCTTTTAACTGCAACGGATCCGTGTCCAGGGTGGTTTGCATTCACACGATCCTTCCCCCTGATGTGGGTGTGATACTGGACTGGTAAGAGTGCAGAAGTTATCGACTTGTCTTCCCAAAGCTCTACTTTCCGTCAGCATCTGACCCTGATGGAATATAGGGAAAGCAGCGTGGGAGGGGGTTGGAGTGCTTGGGCTTATCTTGGGCAGTAGCACAGCAGCGCCAGCCGAGGGAGAGGGTGCGGAAGAGTGTCTGTCTGACCCTGATACCACACAACCCCTATTTTAGTGAGTAGGCTTTAAGGAAGTTGGATAACTTTTGATGTGTTGCTTGTCAGGTGTATTTGGCCCAATCTTGTTGTTTTGTTTGCCTTTTTGTGCATGTAATTTAAAATTGTAAATACAGAAGGGTTGCGCTACAGAAAACAGAGCTGGCTGGGCTACTCATACCTGACGAGGGCAACTTGAGAAGTCTACCACTACGTGTTCTGCAGATGAGGACTGAGGTTGTTGGAGGAGAGGCCTCTGTTGTGAGGAGAGTGCGCCGTTGTGCGGATCTGGGGGCTCTGTGGGAGAGGCTGGCTCTGTTGTGGAGGGAGGGACGACAGGTGGAAGATGCTATCGTGGAAAAGGTAAGAGACCCTGAGAAGGTGAAGAGGCAAACTTTTGTAGCGAAATGGCAGGAAGAGATGCTGTGCTGCAGCAGAATCTCTGATGTACATGAGCCAGTTTTGGAGAGGTGGTCGGTGCTGTAGACTGTTGCTTTGTATTGTGAGAGAGGGCTGTGTGTGTGTGTTGGCTTGTAGCTTTCGTTTGGAAGAGCCCGAAGTTGAGAACTGAACAGTCCGAGTTTGATAGATGGCTAGGCGTGGCCCCTTGCAGACTCTAAACATGTACACTGGCCGATTATATTGTAGAAGACGCCACGAGGACACCATAATGGTCTGATTTGCAGAGGTGCAGGGGGGTTACTGTTGGGCTTCTCTCTATTTTATAAGCGCAGACCCATCAGGGAATAGGGAATATACGGTTCACTCTATCTGTATGTCACACAAAACATAAGAAATCAAATGAAATATCTAATGTTTACATTTACTGACATTATGCAATGCACATGCAAATCCTTCAGTTCATTAATAACGTTATATATTTTACGCTGGAAGGAGTGTATTGTATAGGCTTAGGCAGAATTTAAAAATAAAAGAATATGATGAGCTCTTCAGAGAGATTTGATCGCTTTCTCGCCTGGAACTGGACAATGACAGCCAGAACAAATGACTTCTCAGGACAGCTTATAAAACTGGGTTAACTTGCGGTGCCCTCTAACATCTGCTGCCAATCAGATTATATTCAGCACTTTCTGGAGCTCTAGACTGTTACACTGTAATTTGATTGGTGAATAACTGAAGGGGCCATAAGACAGAAAGCTCATATTCCTTTATGCTGCATGGGTTTTTGTTAAAAGGAGCAAGCAGCTGGTGCAGAAGCAAGTTCCACTCATGTCCTATGATCTCTCGTTGATTTACGTTAGAGCAGCGATTACCCATTGATAGAGCCTCACACTGATTTTTCGCAATATTTAATTTCCCAAATAAATGACCACAATAGTAAGAGTACTGTGACATATGTGTTGTATTTTGCATATGTGTATAGTACGACTATTAAGTTTTGACAGATAAATGATTTACACCGGATCAACCACTATGCAGCGAAATCTGGGAATTATGGCTTGCAGTGGAGGCTATCAATCCTCATATATGGCTAATAATTCAATTATAATGAATTTACAACAAATGTAAGCAGTAATGAAAACATACTGGTGGTATGTAATTATGAAGTGAGTAGCTATGCATGTCCTACTGTGTATTCAAGTGCCGATAATACATCTAAGCCCGCCTGCAGTCTATGACCAGATACTGTATATACTTTCTTTTTTCCATGCTTAAAGAAGTCAGTAGATTATTTTCATATTACCGTAAACGGCTGCCCAGGATCACACTACGCAAGATCGTGAAACTTTAGCATAACTTTATCTACGTTAGTGTAATATTTCGATTCATACCGATACATTGTTGCTTTATTGGTATTGATTACCTATGCTTTGTTTGATCAGGCTGTCTGGCTGCATTTATTTCCTGGGGAGAGCTGAAGGAATACTTCGTTGACCCCGTTGGGTCCCTGCTGTCATCTGCCCTGCCGGTTTTCGCCGTCTTTACACTCTGGTGGGACTCGGTGTCCCAGAGTGCATTCCTGCTAATCACCCGCAGCTGCTGAGGGCGGAGGCGTTTCCACCGCGCTATAAAGCGCTGCCTCGCGCCCCGCAGTGGGGTGTTTGCTTTGTTTGATCAGGCTGTCTGGCTGCATTTATTTCCTGGGGAGAGCTGAAGGAATACTTCGTTGACCCCGTTGGGTCCCTGCTGTCATCTGCCCTGCCGGTTTTCGCCGTCTTTACACTCTGGTGGGACTCGGTGTCCCAGAGTGCATTCCCTGCTAATCACCCGCAGCTGCTGAGGGCGGAGGCGTTTCCACCGCGCTATAAAGCGCTGCCTCGCACCGCCGCTGCGCGGGACGTGCGCGGGACGTGCCGGGCTAAGCCCGGGCCAAGGGCGGGCCTGTCTAAGCCCGTCTGAGACCGGAGGAGGCCGGGCAGGGCCATTCCCCTGGCTCGTGTAACCTGGCTTTGAGGCATCGAGGCATACTGGTATTTGCAATCCTATTTTCTATTATATTGGCCCTTTGTTGTGAGGTAATTTGAGACACTGCATAGGAAATGGGTAAGAGAAAATTGGCAATAAGTAAGGGGAAGCCCGTTGAAAGAATTATACCCATCACCAAATATTTAAAAAGTGCTATGGGCATTATTAGCAGTGAGATAGTGCAGGTGGAGGAGCAACTGGCGGCAGCTAAAACGGCTTTGGACGCTGCCCAAAAGGAAAGTAACTCTGCCACGGAAGAGCATGATTGTAGTAACCTTTCTAGTTTCCACACTTTGGCATTGGTACAGTGTAAAGATATTGTTATAGATAACAGCTTAAACAATACTAAAACTGGTAATGAGGTTAAACTAGGCCCTTGTGCTTCAATAACTCCTCTTGAAATTTCCATAGTTTCGGATATGTTTGATTTGGATTCCCCACCAGCGAAAAAAAGTAAACAAAATATAGCTAAAAGGAGGACTAGCCCTCCAAAACTTCTAAAGAAAAGGGAAAATCTACCAAATCGGGTGTAAATGGTTCAGTGTGTAAATCCATGGAGAAAACAATTGATAAACATGCCATAGATATTCTTTTCAAAAAAATGCATGGGAAAATTGATACAGTCGAAAGGCGGGTCTTGAGCGAAATAAAGATGGTACAAAATGACATTTCAAAATTATTGGAACTGGTTACAACCCTACGGTCATCTAATGCACCCACTACGTTACAGGATGCTATAACAAATCAGAAACCGGATAAGAATATATATATTGGCCTAAGTGACAATATTGATCTGCAAACGGATAACATTTCACAATTACCCGTTATACCAAGAAATGAAGAACGTGATCCAACCCGACAAAATCCTGTTGCAACTGTAGCTAATTGTAACAGGAAAATTGAACACCAGGCACCATATGGGAGGCAGCAAAATGTTTTTCTTAGTCTGCCCCCACAAGCTACACCTTATGTGATTGTTTTAAAAACGTTCCCAAACCGATTAATATTTACAAAGAATCTTGGGACTCATTGAAAAACAGGGTTGTTCACTGGTTTTCTGTTAATACTTCTTGTAGTACCAGGGTTCTATCACAGGAAATAATTATGGTAAGAAGAGTGAGCTGGGTGGGAACAACAGAAAAATGTGTGATGGGGATTGTGTAGTTGTAAACTTTCGTCATCCCCATGTGGTGGGCTCCCTATTAAAAGAAGTTGCAGTAAATTTAGATTGGCAAAGCAATAGTAATGATGACATCATCACTGCACTACCCCTTGGATATTTTTATAGACCGAGGATGGAGCAGCCCCATTTATTTGGAAGAGCCCAACCTAGCGCTATTAATCAAAGTAATCAACTTTCCAAAATGATACCTTCTACCTTAAATAGGTTTGCATCTTTAAGGAGTTGTAGTGAGGTGGACTGACTGGGACGAAATAGAGTATATGCGAGAGTAGTGGACCAGGATGTTACCAATTGTATTAGATTTCAGGCTAGTACCCGGGTAGAAGTAGCATGTGTAGAGCAGGTACATAACCATGAGGGTTATCAAACTATCCCCTCCCCTATTAGCATCGATGTAATCCCTGTAGAAGCCGAGATACATTGTCATAGAAATAAAACCTTCCCGTCTACAAGCTTGGCTGATCGTAATCTTATCAGCCGTACATTGCAGGACTCACTATACATTATGACATGGAACGTCGCAGGGGTTAAGAAAAAATTGCATGATATAACCTGGCTTACAAGCATTCAAAATTGCGATTTAGTTTTATTACAAGAGACATGGCTTAAAGAAACTTTTTTATTAATGGTTTTAAGACTATTTTTACTAAAGCTAATCCATCATTGGCTGGGAGAGCAAGTGGAGGCTTAGCAGTATTAATATCAGTATCTTCCCCTTGACTCTACAGAGGTCATTTATTAAAGCACAGCACTTTCAGTTCTTACTTTTTTCAGTTAAAGGTAAGCAAGATATTATAGTGATTAACTTTTACAATAATATTTTTGACTCCTCAAGACATGAGATTATCTCATCAATGGAGGAAGAGTTGGTTAACTTCCTAAAGAGTGTAGAGGCTGATTATATTTTAATTTGGGCAGGGGATCTTAATATTGAATTATGTAAATTGGCACCAGGGGCTCAATGTGGCCACGAGGATGAACTAGGTGATAACCCTTCACATTTTCCACACAATAACTATGGCGAAATTATTAACCATGTTATGTATAAGCATAACTTAGTAATTATGGAGACAGAGGCTCGGGAGGGAACGTGTGTTAACTATACATTTGAGGGACCAAGGTCATCTTCATGCATTGACCATTTTTTAATTTCAAGGAATTGTAGGCCCCTTGTATACAATTGTAGTATTCAGCCGAGTCTACATAGTGACCATCATCCATTGCTGTTAATATTAAATTCTAACATATTTCGCTTAGTAAAAGCTAGCGTACATGCGGTCGACATAAATACACAGGGTGAAAATGGGATTTCGATAAAATGGTCAGGCGTAGATCCTATGGTTTTCTCAGAAAGGATAGTTCAAAAACTAATCACCATATTATAACATGTCTAGAAAATTCTTCGAGTAGTTACGACATTGTTAAGGCCTTTTTAAACATCTCAGACGAAATCTCTAATGATTTGAAGCGCAAGATTAAGATAAATAGGGAATACTGTCCAAGATGGTTTAACCACCAGTGTTCTGGATTAAATAGGGATTTAAAGGAAGCACTAAAAGTAATCCCCAGAAACAGGGAGGACATTAGTACCCTACGGAAACGTTATAAACAAGCAATAAAACAAAGGAAATTGGAAATTAGAGAAAACGCATGGGATAGTCTGATCAAAGCAGCCGAGACTAAAGATTCAATCCTATTCTGGAAAACCATGGATCAGCCATTATTTAAAGATACCCAATCCGCTAAAATAGATTCATTAGTGACGTCTGATGACTGGATAGGCCATTTTGAAGCTATTTTTAATCCTACACAGCAAAATATTAATAAAGTTGATAATAGTAATATTATCTTACTAAATAATACTAAATTAGAAACTATCACCCATGACGAGATCAAAACCGCCCTTAAGAATAGTGCTAGTGGGAAGGCTGCTGGTCCGGACGGGGTCCCTATCGATATTTTTAAGTATAACATTGAGTTTTGGTTACCTATTTTATATAATTTTTTTAATGCAAACATTAATGGGGTGATACCGGCCACTTGGGTCGAGAGTGTGATTGTCCCCATTTTTAAAAAAGGTGATCGAAGCAGCGCGAGCTGCTATCGTCCAATATCCCTTCTTGACTCTACATCCAAAGTAATGGGCAGAATAATGCTGGCTAGATTAGAATGCTGGGTAAAGGAAAAAATATTCTGTCAGTAGCCCAGTATGGCTTTAGAAGGGGTATTGGAACGATTGAGCAGTGTTTAAACCTTGAGCTTCTTATAGGGAAATATACCATCGCCAGGGAAGGTTCCCTCTATCTTTGTTTTGTTGATTTGTCCAGTGCGTTTGATTTGGTAAATCATTCTAAGTTATGGCAGACGCTTGAAGGGATGGGTGCCCCACAGGATATTATTAACTTCCTATCGCAAATATATACTCATTTAATCTCAAAGATACGTTTTGGTGTGAGTGGGGAATGCACAAAGCATATTAAAATCACTCGTGGTATTAGACAAGGTTGTACCCTTGCCCCCTTTTATTTTCGCTTTATATTAATGGTGTTGACTCGTTATTACAGACTCTGAGAGCGGATACCCCTAAAGTTGGCAAACGCATTACCCCAGTTTTATTATATGCTGACGATGCTGTCCTAATTTCTAGGACAGCAAATGGCCTTCAACTTTTGATGGATAACTTTACAACTTTCATGACTGAAAAACATTTGAAAATTAATTTTAGTAAAACTTTAGTCATGACGTGCGGGAAAAAGAAAACTAAGAATAGAACACACTATATGGATGGAGTATTAATAGAGAGGACTTTTACTTTTTCTTATTTGGGGTTACTTTTTAACAGCAAAGGTACATGGAGTTCACATATCAATTTATGCAAATTAAAATTCCTAAGATCCGTAGAAGCTATTTTTAGATTCTCGCATAAAATCGGTAATAAACCAGTACGGGAAATTTTAAAATTGTATGGGTCAAAGTGTATTACTGGGGTTTGCTATGGAGGTGCTCTGTGGGGTATGGCAGACACCTCCCTATTACAAACTCTGGAAAACCATTTCTTAAAAAGGTTATTATCGGTACCAAACTCTACTACCACTTTTATAGTTCATAGGGAGACAGATACACCGTATATAAACGATTTGATTAGTATAGCCGCCTTAACATTGTGGCAACGAATCTGGTCCAGGGATGAGACACATTTTACGAGGGATATAATCTTGGATTGCCTCACTTTGGACCATCATAAGAAAATACCATGGTTAAATTATATTTGTGGTCTTTTAACTGAATGTAATTTGAATGTGAATTTTAAGAACCCGGGGGATATTCAAAATTTTAGTAAAAAAGAATTAAAAAGAGAATGCTTAACGCTAGGGCATCATTGAGGGAAGTTGTCCCGGGTACTAAATCATGTACAAGTCTGTACCTGGAAGGACCTTTTTCATTGGGTATCCAGCCGTATCTTGTTTTTGTAACTAATATACAACACAGATTTTACCTAACTAGATTAAGGCTGAATACGCTTCACTACCAGGTCGCCTTTCCAAAGATGGGTAAGTGGAGCTCTAGCTTACCAAAATGCCCGTGCGATGGCAGATCTCCTCAGACTACCCTCCATTTTTTAATTTTTTGTAATTTTTATAGAGATATTAGAAAATCTATGTTACGACCCCTTTTATTGCTAATAGTCTATACTCTTTTAAAGTTGCTTTTAATCAAATTCGTAATTTGGGAAATGCTTTAACTTGCAATGCGGTAATTTGTTTTATACTGAAGGCCATTAAACGAAGAAAGTACCTTGCTTATTTGGAAAATTTGAATTATGAAACCGAATAGATTTTTATCTTACTAAATCGTATTTTTTTCCTTTTAATTTTTCATGAGCATCATTTTAGATAAATTGTATATAAATGTATTATTGAATGATGTATTGCTCTTATCATAGAATGCTTTTATGGTCATTTTTTGTGAACCGAATAAAGCTTGTTTTGATTTGATTTGATTACCTATGGAAAGAATATCAAAGAAAGCATCTGTTACATTATTTACTTTCCCTGTTCACTCAGGAACCCTGAGCATTCACTGGCACTTAGCACTGACTGGTCCTCAACACCCCTTAAATCAACACGGGTATTACTATTTCTGCACTAGGTATTTTTTTGAAGGGCTTAACTTTTTACCCCTTTGGAAGTAAATGCACAGCCTAAGCTGCATAGTCTTGCAAAAGCGCTGCGTCTTCTGTTTGTGTTCCTTCGCCTCGGAATATTTTATTGTGGAGATGATCCGAGCAGTCTTGGAGGGAGAGGCGAGGGCAGAGCCCACACAAACCTATCTGATTGCTTTCAGCAGAGCTGGCAGGGGCAGAATGCATTTTTTTACGGGAAATAAGATCTGCCTGTGAGTGAGAGATGTGTACGTTAGACCTGAACAGCAAACATTAGCCTTAATTTTAATATTTAACATTATGCAAAACCAATAACAGATGAGGGCTATAATATTTAAGCAGGCACCCGAGAGACAAGCGTTATTGCAAGACTACAGTGTCATGGACACCTTTTGAAAACATCCAGCTGTTGTGAATAGCAGTCATTCTTTCAGCAGGGCTGGAGCAGGGCGCTTTTGACATAGATAAATATGAGCTTGTTAATAATGACGAAAGTCAATTTACTAGTTTTTGTCACGAGGGACCACGTTCGCTCCTATCAGCCGTTCTTGAATGCATTTTTATAGGGTATAACATATGCATCGGCAGCACATTATTTTCTATGTGTTTACATTAGTCTATGCAAGAGAGTTAGTAGAAACCAATATTTTAATAATTGGAACTCCGGAGATCGTGAACACATTGTGCTGGCATGGGTTGAAGAGTAATGGCCAGGAACGCGCAGATAGAGGCTTTAAGATGTAATAAGTATCACTGATTATAAGATTTCACACCCTGAGATAAGGCCGAGGTTCACTTTATGTTTCAGGCTTTTATCAAATGTTCGCTTATCCCTTCCATAGGGTCTTGGCGCTAATTAGACTGTTGGGTAAAAAAGCCAAATATGCAGAAAATAGCCAGGTCCTATTGCTTTATGACAATAATACAGACCTTCACGATCACAATTCAAGTTGCGCCTAGATTTCTACTGTATGTGGATTAACCCTCCAAGTATCGTGAATACTTAGAGGGTATTGAGGATTAAGTTGAGGGGTGCATGTCAGTGGAAGAGTCTGGTAATTACATTGGTTTCAGTGTTCACAACATCTGGTACCTAAATACAACCGTCACATAACAAGTTACTTGGTCTGGGAAAGCTAAAATCGTCAGAGGTACTCAGCAATGCATTGTATCTCGAAGTCTGTTATGAAGCTCTGTGGTTATACTGAATAAGCAGCTACCTATGTTATATGACCTCTCTTTATTAATGTAATAACTGCACTTTCACAATTGCTTTATTAACCTTCCTGCTTTCTCAAATTTGCTTGAAAATGCACCATTTGTCCACTACTTTTTCAAAATTTTCTCAGGGGGAGAACCCCCACGAACCGCCCGTAGGTTGTTCCGGCTCGCTCGCTACGCTTGCTCGCTGCGGTGCAGTATGACAACAATTTTATGCCCTCACCACTTTCAAATGTCACCAGCCGCCACTGCAGATGGATTTCATACTTGCAACAAACGATTCATTTATAAAATTAAACAGAGATGTGTGTGATACAAAGTGTCCAGCAGAGCCCATCTTGAGACATTACACCTCGTTTTGTCTTATCTAATCGTGATGGTAGCTTATGATACAAAAAAGCTGTTGATGAATAATTCATTGCATGTTAGTAATGACATATATCTTTATTTTCAGTGGTGTTTTGAATCAGACACAAAGTGCATTCCGAAGACAAGCTAAACATGTTCTCCCGTGTAATTTCATGAGCAGTAATCCAGTGGCGCCCACCGCCCTGCCCCCCGTGGACTTTCTGGCCTTGTCCTACTCACTGGAGTACTTTGCTACAAATGAGAAGTCCTACAAAGATTGTTTGAAAAATGTTTCCTCTCTGTTAAAAGAGGGAGGACATCTAATGATGCATGCAACCCTTGGGGAAACATTTTACAAGATTGAAGATATCACGTTTCCTGTGTTCTTCTTGGAAGGGGAGTTTGTTAGGGAGGCTCTCAAGGAACAAGGTTTTAAGATTCTAGAAGACCACACTGTGGAACGGAAACCTCAAGGTGCATTGGATGTATCTGATTTTAAAAGTACTTTCTTTATAACAGCACAGAAAGAAAGAGATGTTTAGAGCCACTGTGGGGGGAGGGGCAGTAAAAGAGAGATCAGCTCTTACCTGCAGCAAATTCCTTCATATTACACTTCTAATTGCTATCTTGAAAATAATATACAATATAGGCATGTGTAATAAATCAGTTTAATGATATACATTAAAACAATTGAAATTGGGGCAGCATTATCAAAGCCTAGTAGAACCTTGCCGAAGCTTGCTAATCAATAGGTGTGGATTATAATCAAACTGGCGAGCAGTAAGCTCACTTTAGCTCACATCCGTGTTCTTGCTTCATGACCTCTTGATGCTGGTCAGAGCCTCCTTTGTCCTGTAAACTCCCAAACCTCAGCAGCCTAACACAAGGTCTTATTTGGTCAGAAGACATGGGAACCTTTTATCTGGTTACTTTTCTACTCACCTTTCACTCAGTAACTTTGAATCTGAAACAGACTTGGGAAGCAGTGTTACATTTATGTATTAAATAAAATCTGTGAACTGTGTATCTGTGCCTGTTCTTATTCGTACATTAAAGATAACCTCATTGTGAAACAGATGAATTGTGTTTACACAATACATGCTGGGGGATGCAATTCTTCACATATACATTCCTCTTTAGTTATGGTGGAGCAGGATAATGATCTATCTATCTATCTATCTATCTATCTATCTATCTATCTATCTATCTACCGTCTCTCTTTCTACCGTTATCTATCTGTCTGTCTATCTGTCCGTCTGACTGTCTGACTGACTCTATCTATCTATCTATCTATCTATCTGTATATCCATCCATACATGCATAAATACACACACACACACACAAACACACACACATATAATATATATAATAGATTTTAATCTACTTAGGAGACCGTGAGAATTGCTATTAAATAGAGATTTCTACTTAGTTGCATCCCAGATTACCAAATTCAGAAATATCACCTAACATCATTCAAACTTTATTTCAGCAACTACCCCATAAATAATTCACAAAACAATTTACGTTTAAAACATCTAAAATACACTGAGTACAATAAAATTCATAAGACACACAATTGATGGACGGAATGCAGAACAAATCAAAACATTCACCCCCAGTCAAGAGATCTGGGTTAAATCCATCATTCTTTTGCTCACCATGCCACCCCAGTTTAGACCTGGCCATATGCAAATCAGTCTTGACCCTGTGCCTCATGGGAACAGTCCAGCCCGAACTGCCAAGCCATGTCCTCCCTGGACCGGAAACAAGCATCCTAGGACCGGTTTCTGGGTTCCCGTGCTCTCCATGCCACTGGAATCAAGCTATCCTGGCTGAAGGGAGGTGAAACCTCAAAATCGGTCCTAGGATGCTTGTTTCCAGTCCAGGGAGGACCTGGCTTGGCAGTTCGGGCTGGACTGTTCCCATGAGGCACAGGGTCAAGACTGTTTTGCATATGGCTGGGTTCAAACTGGAATGGCATGGTGAGCAAAAAAACGATGGATTTAGGCACAGATCTCTGTACTGGGGTGAACGTATGACATTGTTCTGCATTCTGTCCATCAACTGTTGTTTTTACAATAAAATTCATTGCATTTCGGGCGGAACGTAGGTGTGCATACACTCTTTTCTTTTTCACCCGGCAAGTGCAAAACATCATTGCAATATCTTGTGTTAATGAAGAGATGTTTCTCTTTCAGAATGATACCGAAGGTAATGCAGAGTGTAAAGAGCAAAGTATCAAGTGCTCATTCTAGTCATAGCTGGTCCTGGTAATGGGCAAATCAGTTAAACAGACAATGACATCAGACAATTTACTAAAAGGTGGATGAAAAGGAGCCGAATGTCGTTGTTTCCACCTTTTACTTCTATTCAAGCAACAAAGGCCCATATGTACAATGAAGTTGCGGAGAGAGGCGTTAGCCTTCCTGGCTTAACAAATCACTTCGCCACTTCTGAAACGCAAGGCTGCACCATATTTACAAGAATGTGGTGCAGCCTTGCGTTTCCCCCTGCGATGGTGCTAAGTTTAGCAACTTAGCGCCAACGCAGGCACCCTTGCACTATAGTGCAAGGGTGTCTGCGTGCAGGGGATGATTGTTTATGTGTAGGAAGGTGTCCCTCCCTGCACATAAACTATCCTAAAATGCCAAATCATACAAGCTTGGACAGTGGAACCCTAAAAACGAACAGCACCTGACCTGCTCTCCCTATTTATTATGAAGCATGGGAAGTACCCAAAATTGTGTGTGCACACAACAAACGCACCCACTGTCATGGTGCGGTCCAGTACTGGAAATAATAATGTTAAACAAGAGCAAGTGGTGCACCACTTTACAAATAATTACACAGCAAGTTAATAGATCTGTGTCCAAAGTTGTATCTTCAAATCTTCATTTATTCAAAATGTTAAACAGATCAAATTGAAATGAACAGCTGACGCGTTTCGTCCAACCAAATGGACTTCTTCAGTGCATCTATAAGGCACTCCTGACATGCAACGTCAGGGTGTCCGTGATGGATAAAAACAGCACAATAGACAAGTCCAGTCCACATTTATATAACAGCAAAGTGTGCTTCACGTTAACGAAAACCCAGGAGTCATATTAGGTCAAGGTAATAAGATTCAATCAGTCACTCAAATGCGAGATAGACCAAACAATGGGAACAATCACATGTTCCAAACCATGATACGCCCGGAACCAAAATGCCATTTTGTCACAGAAAGTGACAAAATGGCATTTTTTTTAAAGGTTTGATTATGTACAGGAAGGGACACCTTCCTGTACATAAACAAACAATGGCATTTTGCTTTTTCCATGTGTGCTGCACAAGGCAGCACACATGGAAAAATCAAAAACGAGGAGAAATAATGCATTTCTCCTCATTTCGCCAACTTAAGACCAGGATTTACCTGGTCTTAATTTTGGCGCTGCCTCCTATGTACGCCACCCTTGTACATAGGGGGCAGCGCCAAATACAATGGGTGTTGCGGTGGAACGCCCATCACAAAACCCACTGCACGCCCCGTTCACGCTAACAATAGCGTGAAATGGGGCCTTATGGACAAGGCAGCGTTAAGTGGCTTAACGCTGCCTTGTACATAAGGCGCAGCCCCTATCGCCACCACAACGTCACTAATAGTGACGTTGTGGTGGCGATAGGGGCTTGTACATATGCCCCCAAGTTTCACAGGTTACAAACGGCAGACTATTTCTGCTATACCACTGGCCATTAACCTAACACAAATATTGCATCCTAAAATTGTACTCAAAAATATTATTCCACTGGGTGCAGTGTGTTGAAATTGATATTGAATATAGTTAGGACACAACATTCATGTCAGATAATATTCTGTGTTGCGTACACAAAGTCTATAAGCTTAGTTCAGTGCACCGACGCAGGCATGTGAAAGTCCAGGTTGTTGTAGCCCCACACCACCCACTCAGCTCTCTGGTCGATGTGGTGTCAGTGTTTTCAGGTTACTGACAATCCTGAAGAGGCTTCAGGGATGCTGTGGTAAATGCAATTTTAATCTTCAGAATATCACACATAAGCACTGCGCTAAGTAAGTGACACTTTATGGTTAAAAGTGTTTATTCCAACATTCTAATTAGGCCTGGGCGGAAAACTACACTACGCTCGCGGAGTTTGCATAGTTTGCGCTACTACGTGCTACGCGAATTCCACGTAGCACAGTGCAAAAACGCGTAGCGGGCATTTTTTGCTTGCTCGCGGTCCTCAACGTCAAGTTGGCGACCGCGAGCGAGCAAAATCAACATCCCGGCGAGACTTTTTCCTCGTTCGCGATCAGCAACATCAAATTGCCGATCGCGAGCGTGGAAAATAAACCTCCAGCGAGATTCTCAACGCGGGAGGTCAGGTTTCTCATTGCGAGTGGTCGCGTATGCTCGCGACCGCTCGCGATGAGAAACTACCAGTCCGCGTTGAGAAAGCTGCTGCTCAAGTACAAATCGACTCGAGCGGCAGAAAACGACCGCTTGCACTGTGCAAGATGCCGTTTGCAATGATTGCACAGTGCGGACAAGCATCTGGCACTGTGCAATCAGTGCGAACAGCATTTCCCTACTGCACTACGCAGTTCGCGTAGCTACGCGTAGCGTGCGTAGTGCAAAGTGCACTTCGCGTAGCTACGCGTAGCGCTACTACGCGAACTACGCCCAGGGTTAATTCTAATTCTGTTGCTTAGCACATGATGAGAAACCACACATGATATGATTAAAACAGCACTGAGGCACGCGACTAACAATGACAATAATATGAACATTTCCAACACGGTAAGAAATTCATATCAACCCTTCAACCCTGAAACCTAACACCCTAACACCTACCATCTACTTCAATGCACTAAACTATGACAATATGGAGTAAATTTACTAGCATCTATAGTTCCTTGGAAAATGACGCACTTCATACATGTTTACAGCAAAGTGCTGTGGTTGTCAGGAGGGCTGGAAGTGAGTGTTCTCTCGAGATAAATCACACAACAGCTGGGCTCAGCTCTTCTCGGCTCTGCAGGACCACCATGGTCTTGTCCATGGGGAGCACAGTGTCGCCATTATCCAAGTAAGACAAAATGGAGTCCTAATTTGGACAAAATGGAGTCAGTCCATAGTGTCTACACAACACTAGTATCACACCTTTTATTCACTGACTGTTCTGATTGTCCAGTGTTTTGTCTCAATTGCCTTCCTGCTACACATGACAAAGCCACAACCTTGTTGGCAGCTTGTTCTATCCAAACAACAATCTAATATTCCCAATTGCAGGACCATATTTATGGTAATGCCTCACTATTTAAGATTGATAAACCACTAATCACTAATAAACCACCTTCCAACAGAGATGTATTAAATGAAAGGCTTTCTGTGTTGACTTTGAGAAGCTTCATTAGGCAAGACTCTAGGGCATTTTAACTAACTGCGGGGCATATTACAAGCTTCTATCGCCACCACAACGTCACTTTTTGTGACGTTGTGGTGGCGATAGGGTCAGCGCCTATTACCAAGGCAGCGTTAAACTACATAACGTGGCTAAAAGCCACGTTAAGTGTCTTAACCCTGCCTTGGTAATAGTGCCCCTTTCACGCTAAACTTAGTGTGAAAGGGGCGTGCAGTGGGTGTTGCGGTGGGCGTTCCACCGCAACACCCATTCACTTCGACGCTGCCAACTATTATCAAGAGAGGTGATAATAGGTGGCAGCGCCGAACTTAAGACCAGGAAAATCCTGGTCTTAAGGTGGCGATACAAGAAGAAATGCTTCATTTCTCCTTGTTTTTGCTTTTTCCATGTGTGCTGCCTTGTGCAGCACACATGGAAAAAGCAAATGCCAAGGTTTGTTTATGTACAGGAAGGTGTCCCTTCCTGTACATAAACAAACCTTTTTAAATGCCATTTGTAACTTACATGTGTGCTGCATGAAGCAGCACACATGTAAGTTACAAAATGGCATTTTAGGTTTGTTTATGTACAGGAAGGACACCTTCCTGTACATAAACAAACCTCACTGCTCGCAGACACCCTTGCACTCTGATGCAAGGGTGCCTGCGTTGGCGTTAAGTCGTGAGACTTAGCGCCATTGCAGGGGGGAAACGCCAGGCTGCACCATATCCTTGGTAATATGGTGCAGCCTTGCGTTTCCGAAGTGGCGATGAGAGGCGTTAGGCCAAGGAGGCTAACGCCTCTCACCGCCACTTCCTAGATAATATGCCCCCACGGATATTTTGCTTGGACAGTACTTAGGGCCTGACTTGGGTCCCGATTTAGCTCTTGGCGGACAAGTTACTCCATCTCAATGGTGACGGATATCCCCTCCGCCGAAATATAAATCCCATTATATCCTATAGGATTTATATTTTGGCGGATGGGATATCCGTCACTGTTGAGACAGAGTAACCTGTCCGCCGCCATCTAAATCAGACCCTTAGAGTTTGGCGGACGGGTTACTCCGTCACAAACATGACAGATATCTTGCCCACCATACTACGATCCCCATAGGCTATACAGAGATCATATTATGGCAGACAGGATATCCGTCACCTTTGTGACATAGTAACCCATCTGCTGAACTCTAATTCAGGCCCCTGGTATGTTTTGATAACTGTAAAACTGAAACCAAATGAAAACTAAACAGAAATTGTTATAAAATTGCAAATCTTAAAAAGGTTACTGTTTCACCAGAGCACTTGAATGTTTTTGAAACTACTGAGAGCAGCGTTGTCTTTAGGACCTTGAAGCTGCTATAGAGTGTGAAGATGTTTGACTGAAGTTTATCTGACTATAGAGAAAGATAATTTCCTTTTTTTGCCTTTACTGCTTTGAAATACATTGAACTGAAGGTGGCATATTTGATGCAAGGTTTCACAAGAAATATTGCTGGGGTGACACTCACCGAACATGGATTATATACAAGGTTACTCATTGTACACATGTATGTGAATCTGTGTAAGACAAGCTGATTTCCACCCAATGATAAGATGTATGGTGGGTGGCACCAAAAGAAATCAACTGTAACTCCAGTGAGATATGTACCAGTTTCATCACCCACCCTCCCTCTGTGAATGTCCTCTCCTCTTTTGACTCCTCACTCATTCGCCAAAAGGATGTTCTCCTCAGTCAACCTGGCCCTCAGGTCCATCAATACCAGCTGCCTCTTGAGGACAGACACTCATGTAATATGGGACGAGGGGGCAGATATTTTGACTGTGATCCTAGATGATGTAAGGCCAAACCTCCAGCACCATAATTAAAATGGACAAGACGTGGTGAATTACTCCATTAGATCGGTTCCGACACAACCGACTACCTCGGTAGAGCTGTTGACCCCAGCGAGGTGCATGCTTGGAGACATTCCCCCGATTCTCCAATGACATCTAGCAGTCGCTGATGGATACGCCCTTTGATGGGATCGGTCTCTTATGAAACAAGGCAGATCCATCCCTACAGTGTTGTAAAGACAGCAAGGCAACTGCACGCTCTCTTGAGATCGATCCACTGTTTCGCAAGTTACAGCAACAATTCTACGCCTTTGGAGGCTTCAGGAGGGGATATCAACAGAGGCAGCACCAGAACGTGCCTAGGAAATAACAGACATCAAAGTCTTTTTGAGGTAGAGACAGCGAATCAGGCTATCAGCGATCTACCCAAACCCAGACCCCCTCTGACATCTGCAGCAAAACTGGTTTAAGTCACATTTGAACGCCTGGTGGAAGGTTGTATTGATTGTACCTTCCCGTGTGGAGGAACATCACATCCGCCCAATGTGTGGCCCAGAATGTTGAACACGGTTACGCCCTGCCCTTCCTGCCAGATGCCTCGGGTATGCCACCCACAGTACAACACCTGCCAGAGAACCACTTGTCCATAATCCGAGAAGAAGTTCAAGCTCTCTTGGACAGGGAACCCACAGAGAGTGTGCCAATGGCAGAGATCAGGACTGGCTGCTGAGCCTGTTATTTCCTAAAAAATGATGGAGGCTTTCGCCCCACCCCATATTTCCCCTCTAAACTTTGTCAATCAGAAGGAAAAGTTCAACATTCTCACTCTGGACCAAGTTCTATCTGCCTTCAATCCAGGAGACTTTATGGTAGTGCTGGACCTGCAGGAATGTCTATTTCCACATCCCCATCCTGAAACCACACAGGCGCTAGCTGTGGTCTCAGGTAGTCTAAGAGTACTTTTAATTCTTTGTGCTCCCCTTTGGCCTTACCAATGCACCTCAGGTGTTCACAAAGGTGTTGGTGGTGGTTTCAGCCCAACTGCAGAGGTTGGGAATACAATCTTCCCAAACATGGAGAGGTGTGGTGCAGCGGCCAGGGCAGCTGACTTCAGAGCACAGGGCTCACGGTTCGATCCCCGGCGGCAGCTCAGCTCAGCACCATGTGACTCTGGGCAATAGCTCACTTAATTTCCATGACGGCCCCTAGAACCTTGAGACCCGTAAGGGTGAGTAGTTTGTGTTTTACAAATACGGATTTACATTTACATTACTGCCCTCTATTCGGTCTTCTTGATTAACTTTTGACATGGTTATATACCTGGGAATAACATTGTTAGCATGCTTTGTACATACATATGTTTGAATGTTCCTCACTCATTACTGTATCCGCCCTACTCCTATGTGAAGAGTTCCGATACCTACAGGAGTCTTGCTCTCGTCTTGCATAATTATGTAACAAATGTTTTGCTTCCCAATACTGTATCCCTGTTACCCAAAATTGTGAAGCGCTCTGATACAAGTAAGGGTCACGTTCGCGCTATACAAAACTTTATAAATAAAATAAAAATAAATAAATAAATTGTGATGCTGTTCATGAAATAGATGATCCACATGTTCCCAACAACACCTTTTGTGATGCCACAGTCGGACCTCATTGTGGTTCTCATCTACTTGGTGTGCACTCTTTTTGATCCAGTGTATAGCTATTCTATATGCCTGTTGATCAAAAAGCAGGTATTCCTCATTGCTATCACCACTGTTTGATAAGTGAGTGAACTCCAGCCCTCATCTGTCCAGCAACCTTACATATCTTTCTTTCTGGGCAAACTGGTCATCCGGACAAAGACAGCTTTCTTGTCAAAGCTTGCCACGCATCTCCACATAGTGCAATCCATCACTTTCCTATCTTTATGTGCCCCACCTCATTTGTCCCAGCTTAAGAGGGCCCTCTGTTATTGTATCGGACCAGAGACCTTCGAGTAGACATTAGCTTTTTGTGGGCTTCTCTGCAGCCAAAAAGGCGAAAGTGATACAAAAGAGAACCATCTCCCAGTGGATCGTATTATGCACAAATATGTGTTATTGGCTAGCCAAGAACAGTCCCCAGAAGGCTTGCACACTCATTCCACCAAAACAAAGGCTGCTATCATTTTGCTGTGCGTGGTGTGCGCTATTCTTGTACATCTGCTAGACTATTACCTGGGAGTCCCTCCGCACATTCACAAAGCACTACTGCCTTGATAGACTCGTCTGGTGAGAGGGGCACTTTGCCTGTTCAGTCCTGCAGGATTTCCTGGTCTGAGCCAATCCACAGACCCCACACCTGGGTAGGTAATGCTTTGGTATCTATACACAAGTTGAGAAATCTGCAGTTAGAAGTCTCTATCAGAGAACAAGTTCCTTACTTTTGGTAAGGAATTTTCTGGTAGAGACTATGGGGCCAATTCCGATCTCGGCCGGTAGGGCTCCGAATCGGATTCGGCTTTACCGGATCCGATTCGGAGCCCTGTTTCCCGACCGAATCGTACGCGGGTCCGGCCGAGCGAGTACGATGCGACTCGCCGACCGACTCGTCCGGGCGTCCCGACCGCTCCGACCGACTCGCTCCCGGCTCGAACCGCACCGACCGACTCGCTCGGACTCGACTCGCACCGCGCAATGGAGACGTTCCCCGGCCGGGTAAGTACGATGCGCGCCGCGAGCAGTCCGACCAAGCCGCGCACTCCGGCTCGAAAGAGCAGTCGGAGCCGTACTTTGGGGGTCCGTGTCGGACCCCCCTGTACGCGTAGCCGCGCGAGTCGCACACAGGGGGGACCCATGGGTCCCCCCTACCTGTGCGTGTACGGCGCGAATCGCTTCGCCGCGTACACGCTGTAGGGGGCGCACTTGGATGCCTAGCACCCATTGAGTCAATGGGAGCCCGCGTACGCGTTGTACGACAGGCTCCCATTGACTTCAATGGGAGTCCGACCGACTCGTGTCCGATGGCATACGTGCGCATCGTACTCGTTCGGTCGGACTGCACGGGTCCGATTCGGTCGGAAATCTCTCCGGGTCCGGCTCGGTCGGAGAGATTTCCGGCCCGAATCGGAATCGACCCCTATATCTAGCCACAGATCCCTCACTGAACTATTCTTCTCCTCGTTATGTGAAATAGGCTATGGACCATTCATACGATGCAAACTTTAGAGATCTGCACAGTGGTGTTTTCTAATTTCAAAGGGCTCTGCATCTGATAGCGCATACAATGATCAGAATGAAATGTATGTCGGCCACACGCTAGACTCCATCTTTTCCGCAAGCCCACACGTCTCCTTCAACCACACCTCCGAACCCCACTGGACTGACCACCACTGCATCCACTTCACCTACAGGAAGCCCACCACGCACCACCGCACCGAACAAATGCCTCGCCGCTGCTGGAGCAGAGTCACGGAAGACCAGCTAACCACAACCCTCACCCTGAGCCCACCCGCCGAACCCTCCGACCCAGACACCGCCGCCCGCAACCTCAGACAGTGGATCGACGACTGCGCCAACACCCTCGCCCCGCTCAAGAATCCGCCCAACAGCCACACCAGCAAGAAAGCCACCTGGTTCACCGAAGACCTCCAGGCCTCCAAACGAACATGCCGAAAACTGGAGAAGATCTGGCTCCACGAACGGACAGCGGACAGCTACGCCGCCCACAAGAGCGCCACCCGCAATCACCATCACCTCATCAGATCCGCCAAAAGGGCCTCACTCAAAGACCGCCTAGACACCAATGCACACAACAGCAAAGAGCTCTTCAACATCGTGAAGGAACTCTCCAACCCCAGCTCCAACACCAACGACATCCAGCCGTCGCAAGACCTGTGCGACTCACTGGCCACCTCCTTCCACCGCAAAATCGCCGACATCCACGACAGCTTCAACACCACAACCGCCCCGGCAACCACCGAGACCACTGCCCCCACAACCACCAACCGCCTGCTCTCCTGGACCAACATCAACAGACGAGGACACCAGCGAGATCATGAACACCATCCACTCTGGTTCACCGCTAGACCCGTGCCCTCACCACATCTTCAACAAAGCCAGTACAGCCATCGCGCCCCATCTCCGGAAAATAATCAACATCTCCTTCGAGACAGCAACCTTCCCGGAAAGCTGGAAGCACGCCGAGATCACCGCCTTACTCAAGAAACCCAAGGCAGACCCCAAGGACCTCAAGAACTTCCGACCCATCTCTCTGCTCCCGTTCCCCGCGAAGGTCACCGAGAAAATCGTCAACAAACAACTGACCCGCCACCTCGAGGAGAACAACATCCTGGACCCTTCCCAGTCCGGCTTCCGCAGCAACCACAGCACCGAAACCGCCCTCATCGCCGCCACCGATGACATCAGGACCCTGCTAGACAACGGAGAAACAGCAGCCCTCATCCTCCTGGACCTATCAGCCGCCTTCGACACGGTCTGCCACCACACACTACGAACACGCCTTCACGACGCCGGGATCCAAGAGAAGGCCCTGGACTGGACCACATCCTTCCTTTTCGGCAGAACACAAAGCGTCCGCCTCGCCCCCTTCCGATCCAAGGCCACCAAGATCATCTGCGGCGTACCCCAAGGCTCCTCCTCAGCCCAACGCTGTTCAACATCTACATGGCACCCTCGCCCACGTCGCCCGACAGCACAACCTCAACATCATCTCCTACGCCGACGACACCCAGCTGATCCTCTCCCTCAACAAAGACCCTCACACCGCCAAAGCCCACCTCCACGAAGGAATGAAGGCCGTCGCCGAATGGATGAGGACCAGCCGCCTGAAGCTGAACTCGGACAAGACGGAGGTCCTCATCCTTGGTTCCAACCCTTCAGCCTGGGACGACTCCTGGTGGCCAACATCACTGGGAACAGCCCCGCCACCCACCGACCACGTACGCAACCTAGGGGTCATCCTCGACCCCACCGTCTCCATGACTAAGCAGGTCAACGCCGTTTCCTCATCCTGCTTCAACATCCTCCGAATGCTCCGCAGGATCTTCAAGTGGATCCCCACCGAAACAAGAAAAACAGTCACCCAGGCCCTCGTCACCAGCAGGCTGGACTACGGAAACGCCCTCTACGCAGGAACGACGGCTAAGCTCCTGAGACGGCTGCAACGCATCCAGAACGCCTCTGCACGTCTTATCCTCGACATCCCCCGACGCAGCCACATCACACCCCACCTGAGAGACCTGCACTGGCTCCCTGTCAACAAGAGGATAACCTTCAAGCTCCTCACCCACGCACACAAAGCACTCCACAACTCCGGACCAGCCTACCTCAACAGACGACTCAGCTTCTACACCCCCACCCGCCAGCTCCACTCGACCAGCCTCGCCCTCGCCACAGTCCCCCGCATCCGGAAAACGACCGCCGGCGGCAGATCCTTCTCCCACCTCGCCGCCAAGACCTGGAACACCCTCCCCACCAACCTCCGACAGACCCAAGACCTACTGGCCTTCAGAAGACTCCTCAAGACCTGGCTCTTCGATCAGTAGCAGCACCACCCCCCACTTCCCCCAGCGCCTTGAGACCCTCGCGGGTATGTAGTGCGCTTTATAAGTGACATGATTGATTGATTGATTGAGCACGCCCAGGTGGAGGAAGTACACTGGCCCTGACATCCCACCAAAGTAGGGATAGTCATGACGTGGAGCCGCACAATGCTGCCTACTGCTATATGAGGGAGTGTCTATGAAATCTTCCTTATCCAGTCTGATGCCTGTGGAAATTCGCAAGGTGAGGAATCTGTGGGTAAACAGAGCCTCCATCCAAAATTGTGTTACCGAAGTTAAGTACCTTGTTCATCTGGCACTATGCGGTGCCTGCAGTGATAGCGAGAGAGTAGCACTATGACATATCTTATTACATATCTTGCTTTCATGGTCTAGTCACCATCAGCGAGTTAATTTCCCGTGGCGTGCTGCACGATATCATTCCAATCTATTCATACACATATCTGTTCATTGGTATTCCATTGTGTATATGAATTAATTTTTGGCTAAAGGCAATCTATCAACCGCAGTCGAAACACTGAGTTTCGCGACACAAGTGTTAATAAGAGGTGAAGACAACACACTCTATGATATATATACATCCTTCACTTTTCTATGACACACTCAACTGAGGAGGGTCCGCAGCATCCTGCACACAGCTCTATGATATGATGTAATATTTAGCATACTTACATACATAAAGTAGTGTATCATGTAAACTATGCAAATGTCAGCCCTTTCTATCCAAGATGCTAGAGTAAGCATTAGTTGCTCTTTTCATGGTAGCTTCTTATATTTAAGTATGGAAATGTAAGAAATGTAGTAAAAGGTCATTTTTTACCCATTAGCAAAATGTAGTATTGTAGTCACAGTGCGACACAAAAGAGATGCCTTATGGATGCCAGATAATATAACATTTTAAAAGTAATGCATAATGTTCCTGTGCCCACAACATAGCTATATATAGTGCACTCTAGTTATGGCATCATTTCATTCCTACTACTAGACTACTTTGGTTTTTGATATCCATGAGTCTCACACCACCTGATATTCATATCTATCTGAAACAAATCATTTGAATACTATTAAAATATTTTTGCTTTACATTTTAGGATTACTGATTTCAGAGCTTATAAACTAGTTATGTATTCCTTGCTTTGAAGTACATGTAGATATTATGTCTTGTTATCTCTGTCAAAAAATAAGTGTTATAATCAGGCATTTAACTTTTGTTTTTACAATTGTAGTATATATCTTACTCTTGGTAAAATGGGAAAAATGTAATTAATACACAAACTTTCTTCAAAATGTCAAGCACTTTTTCAGAGAACAGTCATTAGTTGGTTAGTACATCTCCACAAAATTCATGATTAAACAACTTAAAATGTTTTTTTCTTGTTCTCAGCAAGTGACATTTCACTATGTGGACTTTTCCACTAATTGTGCGTACCTGTATATATTTCTTCAGCACTCCAAACACGTATTGGCCTAGGGGGATAAAAATCCTTTGCATTATAAAAAAAACATAAAAGCTCTGTACGTGGCAGCCTTCATTTTCAGTACAGCTTTTATCAACACTAGGTAGAGAAACTTAGAGAGACAAGTCCCTTCCCACACTCTACAGTGCATGCCAGTCACCCTGTGTCGTGGTCTGTATGGAGAGGCCAGTCTCGCCTCACCCACTATAGTGTATGTCCACCTGTTGTGTAGTTCCTATAAACCTATATAGGATCTGCGTGTTTAGACAACATACACTGCGGGATTGGTGTCCAGACTGATTCCAGACACCCCCACCGAGTATGTCAGGCTGTAACCAGCTAACTCACAGTGTCACTAGAAACTCCTCTTACCAAGAAGAGAATAGTTCTTGGCAACTATCGAACATGACAACCCTGTCCCATCAGGGATCGTGAAAACAGTGCAATACTTTTCGCTCATTCACTCGTGCTCACTTTGTCTCAGAGAGATACACAGAATAAACGGTGGGGACGTTTTTCAATAAGCATTTATTGAACCAGCGTCATTCTAGTGTAAAATAGGTGTGCTGAAACAACCATAAGACAGAAACAGATATAAATGATTATAAGCACCAACAGAGTAAAAGGATGGTATATTCCTACCATAGTCCTAAAACAATGAATACAGGCAGGTATAAAAATACATGACAGTAATAATGTGTACTCCTAAGATGCTACCCTAACTAGATGTACCTAAGTGTACCTAGCATGTATGTGGGTGTAAAAGCGAAGAATCCCTCTAGGATAAAGTCAACCCCATTACCTGAAGTGAGAGACTGTGGAACCCCGTCTTGGTCTCGTGATGGACACCCGGCAAGGGATGTCAGACCACTGCGAGCTGGAGTGTCTGCGTGCAGGAACCTCAGCATCTTGCGTCAGTGTGTCAGCATGGAAGTCCTTTTCTCCTCTCTTGCCTCAGCAAAGATATGGTGTTTATATACCCATTGTGGTACCCCCAGGGGATATACCTTGCTGTGTCATGTCGGACTAGGATGACGGAAGGAATTACCCTTATACATAGTTATTATGCAGGAGATGGTGGCCTTCTGTGATTCCAAGCATCCTCATGCATAATGAATGAGGCTAGTTTTCAGAGAAAACCCTATGTCATTTAGGCATTACCGTAACTAGGTAAAAGGTCAGTACTAAGAACCGTTATGTAGTGTAATGGCCAGGGAAATGTAAGTGAAAGGTGCATTCAATACCTGAGCCTATATTGGGGTACCTGTATGAATCATAACACCCACTCCTCATCCGACTGGACGACAAACTAAAAAGGTCTATAAATGTATTCTAAAAAATATGCAGACAACTAACAAGTCCATTAAAAAGGAAAAATACGTAAAAAATGCTAAAATTCTAGCATAAGCCGTAGAAGTCTATTAAAATATGTTCGTATATGGTCTGAACAACTATGAGTGCCTGAAAGCCATGCTATTCAGCAAGAGAAGATAAAATGTGTGTTTGTTTTAAAAGTTTTGGTTGTTTAGAAAAAGGCCAAATTTTTTCCCAGCACACGATGAGCCAAATTGTTTGTGTTCTGTGTGGGATTCGCAACATCACTGTTGCTTGCCAAAGCAGACAACGATCCCTGCAACACCTCACAGATCAGGTCAATTGAGCACAAATGATGTTCTGTAGTTGCCACAGCCGATGCTGGAGCAGCCTGTATTGTATCCGTGACTGGAGTGCCTGAAGAAGAGCCGATCTCCGTTCCAACAGGAGCTGAAGCATCACGTGGTGGCTCTAAGAATTCTGACATCAACATTGGGATACGCTGAGGACACAGAGTACATGGGCCTTTAACGGGTCCAGTAAAGCATCCACGTCCGATGGTGCAACCGAAGGAAGTGTTAGACAGAGGTCCAACATGCATTCTTGTCCGCAGAATAGGCATCGCAGAGCAGGCAGAACACAGTCAATCCAGACTGGCGAGGTATGCCCAGATGTAGTACCATGCGATCACGGTATTGGCGCTCCAAGAGCATTTTTTCCATCTCCATGTGTTATGTTTCATATAGGTACCCTAAAATAGGCCTGGGTAACATCATACCCTTTCACCTACATTATCTCCCCTACACTACACTGTAACAAGCCTTTTTAGAATTGAACCTTTATCTAGTTCTAGTCCTGGGTGCAGAAGGAGGGTTCCTCCTGAACAATAGAGTCCTATAACTCCATCAATAGACTCACACAGTATGAATGGGTATTCATAAGGGTTCCTAGAAACCAGGCTGGGGCTACACCACCTTCCTCCCCACATCTACGTACACGGTTCATCCCATACGTCATCCTCAAATCCAACAATGGCTAATGCAAGCAACAAGGGACAAAGGAGCCCTAGATACTTTTTGTATAAATATAGCACCTCTTGCTAGTATTGGACAGAGGGAACCGAGACTTCCAGGCCAACACACTGACCAGAGACGCTGAGGCTCCTGTATGCAGACGGTCCAGCTGACAGTGGTCTGAACATCCCTCGCGGGGTGTCCAGCTCGAGACCAAGAGGGGCTCCTACATTCTCACTTCAGGTAATGGGGTTCGACTAGATCCTAGAGGGATTCTTGGCTTCACACCTACTCACATGCTAGGTACATTTAGGTACATCTAGATAGGCATCGTAGGAGTACGCGCTTTCTTTTATCAATGCATTTTATATTCATGTATTTATTCATGCGTCGTGCAAGATGGTAGAACTGTACTATCCATTTATATTCATAGTACTGCTAATCATATATCTCTGCTACTGTTTAATGGTTGTTGCAGCTCATATATTCTACACGAGAATCACAACTGTTCAATTAACCTTTTATTGAAACGCCCAGGCTGTTTATTCTGTGTATTTCTGAGACAAGATAAGTGAGCACGAGTGACTGAGCAAAAAGTAGTACATTGTTTCCATGATTCTGAGGGATCAGGGTTGTCATGTTCTGAGGTTGCCAGAAACTATTCTCTCCCCGATGAGAGGAGACACTAGTGGCACTGTGAGCTAGCTTCTGCAAACAGGCTAACATTCTCGGTGGGGGTGCTCAGAATCAGTCTGCCACCAAACCCACAGTTTATGTTATCTGAACGCGCAGGTCCTGTATGGATAAAAAGGAACTACATGACATGGCGCCACCAACGATGGTTGGGCTCTTATTTAACAGTATAATCTGAATAGTTCAGTCGTGCTATTCTCAGAGACAACTACTCACAAAACACCAGAGACGTCTGGAGTGGGTGGGCACAAACTCCTCCACAGCTGAGTAGGCGAGAAATCCTATTTATTGTCTGTTGGTTAATCAAGCTTGAAAGGACACAGTGTTCCTAGAATTGTGCATAACACCTCATCTTAGTTCCCTTGAACAAAACTTCTCCTTTTACAAAATTACTAAGGGCGAAGATAACCCGGTGGTGGCTAGACGCCTCTCAATAGAGGATGAAGAGGTGGATGGAATCCTCATTGCACCTGAATTCAGACATAATATCACCCTGAAACTACTAGAATATGGTTTAGCACCTAGGGGTGGCTTAGTAGCTTTTGTGATTGAGCCACACGAAGCATACAAAACAGAGATATTTTATTTGTGGGTTACATTCCCAGCAGCAGATGCAAGAACACAGACATTTCACTTCTATACAGAGGGAGATGCACCACAGGAATATGGTCCTTGCGAGGACATAGAAGTTCCACTCACATACCAGGAACACCTATACTGGTTTAAAGGTGCCCTACCCCATATAAGAAACAGAGTAAGATTAGGTCCGCTCGGAGGAGACGGTGCAACATGACCAATATTAGCGGCCTACACACCACATCCTGGCATTGAAAAATGCTGCACCCAGACTTACTCTTACAACACAAGGATGTAATTAAAATCTACAGAAACCTGACACAGTATGTCATGAGGACTTTCACAGTCCAACCAACAACATTTGCAACAAGAGGAACTCAATATCAGAGTACAGCAACTAAAATCACACCACAAACATTACACACAGTAATGGGCAAGATGCCCACGAAACGTGAACAAATGCCATTCTGGGTAGCTCAGAAAATAACTCAGCTCGAGGCAGTATTCCCAAATACTACCCCGTTTGAAAAACAGAATGCTAACAATCTGCTTGCCCATGGAGATAACACCACAAGTAGAGGACTGCACCTCTTGGGGTACAGTCTTTGCTGCCATATATACCAGGACACATGGTATTCCTTCATTAGCAGTAGTACCAGATGTATTGAGACAAATACAAAACGAGTACGGAGCAGAACCTGCTCTGAACTTAGGGATGACGTTATTAAATAACTATGATCAGGTATCAGCCATAATACTAGCTAATATTATAGGGGAAGCAGCGTCAGTGGCAATCCGCCAACGCCTAAGGGAGTTCAGCCCATTGGATCAGCAACACGAACTACCCAAAATAATTGAAACTGCGTATGCAGAATTAGGCAGAGACAGTTTGGGTGGGAAAGCATTAAAACCACAACTGATGGGCAGTCCTGAAAAGGGCACTACAAAGCAGACACCTGCTTCTTCTAAAAAGAAGTGGGAGAATAAAACACAACAACATTTTAAGAACAGATCTCAATCCAGAGGTAGATCTCCTCCACAGGAGCCCTCTGAAAACCTCAGGAATAGGGATAATATTAAGAAACCTGACAGGTATCAGGATACTGATACACGTTCCTCTTGTTCCTTTCAGGGCTCGACGAAAAACTCAGAGAGAGAAGGACGGTCAGAACACAAAGAAGAGCGTACAAAGTCCAGAGACAAGCAACACGCTCAAGACTATACTTCCAAAAAAGAAGACAAGCCAAAATCAAAACCTCAGTTTAAGAAGAAGAAAGTTGCAGGCATAAAGATCAGACGTGCCCAGAATTCTGAGGACGCAACTTCTGAACGGGGAATGGGCTCTGACGATGCTAGACAGTGCGGCAGAAGTAACAATAGCTCGCCAGAACCTGATGGAATTTCTGGTGACAGCGGACTTGAATGATTACATCACGGTGGAAACACCAGACACCAGGGTGAGTGTTCCACATAAGTTACACGAAATAACACTCCAAATGGAGGGGGACAAGCCCAGGAAAGTTAAAGGTCTCTTTTGGAAAAATCTGTCATCTGGTTATGGAATCCTATTAGCAGAACAAGATTGGCCGCCAGCATTCGTTATGGAGTGCCCCAGGGGAGAAACTGTAATTTTTCCATCATTCTCCGACCTCGTTCCCATACATCTTAAACATGCATATGCACAGGAGTGGGCAGTTGCCCTAGCTCCAGCATTGTACAAAAATCATGCCGGTTGGGATGAGGATTCAACCCACCACGTGATCCCGTTAAAAGTTTCACCAAATGCTCAAAGGCAATACCTAATGAAGCAAGAAGCAAAAAAACAGGTCAGGGAGATCATAGATCAACTTGAACACCAAGGGGTTATTGAAACATGCACCTCACCAATGAACAATCCATTGTTTCCAGTATCAAAACTGGACAACACCTATTGTCTAGTCTTAGATTACAGACATTTAAACTCATGCACAAAGACATTCGCTGTCCAAAACACACACAGTGCCGCATTAATGAATAACATTGTGCGGAAAAAATACAAAACAACACTTGATCTCTCAAAGGGATTTTTCTGCCAAAATATAGCGCCTGAAAGCAGGTATTTGACCGCATCCTCAGCTTTGGGGTCCCAGAGGCAATTTTGTCGTCTCCCCCAGGGGTATAAGAACAGCCCGGGGGTATTCTCAGCAAGAGTAACATAGTTACTCCAAAATTTTGATGAAGAAGCATTGTCTTATGTGGATGATATTTATCTGATGGACGATGACTTAAAAAGGCACTTGACCAGGGTGAGCACCATTATAATGGGATTCGCCTCTGAGGGCTACAAATTTAATTTTAAGAAATCAAAAATAGCCCACCTCAATGTCCTGTTTTTAGGATACGAGCTTTCAAGTGAAGGCAAAAGCCTGGCAGCTAACTTCTAAGAAAAATGTGCGCTACTCCAACCACCAAAATCATTAAAAAATCTACAATCAATACTGGGATTCCTAAATTTTGACAGAACATACATTTTAGATTACGCAGAAAAAGTAAAACCTTTCTACGATTTAAAAAAACCTGCTTTTCAGTCAGACATTGGACACAGGAACATTCAAATATCCTACGTTCATTACAAGAAGATATGATTGCTTCCAAACACTTACAGACACGCGTAAATGTACGCAACCTAGTGATCCGTGTAATAGCTGGTCAATGCGGGGACACCTACTTAACCTTCAATGAAGGCGAAACAGTACAAATCGCATACAAATCACACCAGTACACAAACGCAGAAATGCATTTTACTTCAACAGAAAAAATCCTGACAGCAGTGCAGACCGCTGTAGCAAGAGAAAGAGCACTGGCTCAGGGGAAAAGCATAATTGTTGTGACCCCAGTACCAGCTTTAGAAGCTGTTACAAAGGCTAGCATTCCAAATGCAAAAGCACTACATCTGAGATGGATACAATGGCCTAATTCTCTTACTGCAACGGACTTTGAATACAGATTTGACCCAAGTCTAAAAACACAAGCATTTCTGCAATACGAACAAGAATATCCTCTACATAATGAAATATTGCCTCTCGATCAGTATGAATATATTATTTACACTGACGGATCTGCTCAACCGGCCATAGGGAGTAAGCAACAATAAAGCACTGCATGTGCAATCGTTAAAGGTTGCATGCGGGATGGAAAGTTCCATCCAAGTTGCACAAAAACGCAATCTCTAGGAGACTGCACAGCTCAGTTGTCAGAGTTAAAAGCACTGATACTGGCACTTGTGAATACGGATCACGAATTCCCGACACTAATTGTGTGTGATTCCTTTTACTGTGCAGTCATACAATGAATATTTGTATCATTGGGAACAAAACGGGTTTAAAGATGCAAAAGGAGGCACAATTAAGCATAAAATGCTATGGGAACAGGTAGTGGAGTTGAAAAACGGCCTAGCAAGGGCTCACGTGATACACACACTGAGTCATCAGCATGATGGCGTTCACGTTGAAGGGAATTCATTGGCTGATGAAGCCACAAAGGGGGCTGTGCGAACGGCTTCCGTAGCTGCAATCACTCGTTCAAAAATGAGGATAGACGGTGAGATTATGGTAGCTGTCATTGCTTCAAGCAAAAACAGCGGAGCAGTTACAAAGAAATTTCCACTCAAGTACTCCTACAAGTTAGATGCAAACAACATTCCATATGCTCAGATTCCTGGAGTGGGGGACAGAGTAATACCAAATATGGATCGTAGGTTAGGTTTAATACTAGCAGCACACAAGGGTTTGGGCTCTGCGCATACAGGCGTTACAGCGACTATTTCATTGTTGAAACAGCGCTATTGGTGGCCAGGTCTAACAAAACAAACTAAGGACTATGTCTTGAAATGCTACATCTGCCAACAGATGAAAGGCTCCACCAGAACACTCCTGGCGCCGGCACCATTACTAATATCTGACAAACCTCTCGCATGTGTGTATTTGGACCACTGCGGCCCCTTACAATCTGATGGGGCTTACAAGTATATCATGGTTGCAGTGGATTCCTGCTCAAGATTCTATGGGTTTGGCCTCAGCGCTCGGGTGACGCTCGAACTGTTATAAAAGATTTGCGAGTCTTTATCAGGACATACGCAGTTGGCACGTTAGATTGTGACCGTGGCCCGGCGTTTAGCTCTCAGGCTTACAAAGAGGCCATGAAAAGTATGGGCATTGCACTGCAGTACTCCTCTCCATACCATCCTGAGGGAAATTCTGTTGTGGAGAGGAAAAACCGGGACTTAAAGCAATCTTTAACAGCTAGGGTATTAGGCAAGGGCTGTAGTTGGGTCAGTCACCTTTATGGGGTCCAAAGAGCACTTAATAACCAGCCAAGAAACTCTCTAGAGGGTGTCACTCCGTATGAGGTCCAATTTGGGACGAGAATGTGGGTAGCTGATCTTGAATATGAAGGCACAGTTGCGGATGAGAAACCATTTGATATCCATGATCGTTTGGCTGTTTTACAGGATCTAAATGAATCCAGGACACAACAAAGCAACGTTGTCCAGAAACAGACCGCCACTGGGGAAGTCAAGACAAACACGGCAAGACCTGTCTGGATCCCAAGAATCGGGGATCTGGTCAGAGAGAAAATAGCGGACAAAAAAGAATTTGGACCATCATACAGAAAGTCTGTACCTGTCCTTGCAATTCAAGGAACACAAACTGTTCTTTTACCGCCTCTTGCCGGGGAAAAGGAGAAAAGATTTGTCTCAATCGACTTAATCAAACCACACTATGTGGCCGATACTGAACAGTAGGCTTTGTGGACTCCACAGTAGCAGACACCCTCCTCTAGCTACAATCCAAGAAGTTCAAACTGAAAGACTCATCACGTTTGAAGAGCCACCTGTACGGAATGAAGGACTAAGCAACAATGCTATGGAACTCGTTCCCCTTGAACCCGAAGTTCATCTACAAAATGAAACTCAGAACAACTCACAAATTGCAATCAGACCAAATAAAGACGTCTACATCAACCTGCCTCGACGTGAACAAAATACAATTTCAAAAATCCCGATGCAATTCCTACAATTGATTGAACTGCTTCTGGCTACTTCATGAACTTTGATACGTTTTCTTTGGATCCAAGTGAACCTGAAACGATGCCAGCCCAAAAATCACATAAACAGCAAGCCAAAGTCTTTGTGAACTTTCTTAAAAAGACTTACCTGGTATCACCTTGGGTAGAACTATGGGTAATTACTGGGATTCTATTTTTTCTTTTCTGGCTAGGCTTAGTAATAACTTTTAGCATGTTTATTAATGGACGATATCTTCAGCACAGCTCTAAAGCCCCGAAAGTTAGTTTGATTTTAAAACCACATCGATCGTCACATCGTGAACAGAGAGACTTGTTATCAGTGAACATCACATTGGTTCCTATACCGGATGGTATAGTAGGGGACAAGGTTGATTTCAAAATATTCGGTCCGACTAAACTTTTAAAAATTTCTCATTTATTTAAAAGTTCATTAAGTGATATCATTACCTCCAGTACATTTTCTGATGATTGGGCCTCTGAAACTGTTAATAATAACATGTTGTCTGATTAAGAAAAAACTGCTGTATTTCCGAACACTGAAATGTTATAAAGTAATTCAGACTATGACACTTTGTACTGTTACCAACATTATGGTCATCATTTTCTGCACAAATCTATTTCACCTAGAAATGTTTTTGAGTACCATCAGTGAGAACATTGCCCTACACCACCTAAAAGTAGTTTGCATACATTTGCACAGAAATTTTCATATTTTTCAGGTTTTTACACCGCTGATCCAACCTCGTATTATTATAAGCTTACACCAACATCAGCACTGAAAATTTTGTTGACAAACACCAAAAAGATTTACTCTGCTTTGTTTATGGCCCAACTGTCTGAACAGGGTTTTGACCTATGGAAGGACACAATAGACTTAAAATCAGTCTGGGGTTCTAGGGACTGGCAAGTCCAGGGAACAGAAGAGCTATTTAGAGCATGCCTCATTCCACAGCAGATGATATTTCTAAACAAAACTGTGCAACAAACATCCTGTCTTAGACTAACCAAGAACAAGGACCTGAACACACCTCGACTTCCAACACCATCACAGGTGGGAGGGTGGCAAAATTGGACTTCACAGGAAGGGGCAACAGTAGATAACATTTTAAAGTACAATATATCAGACCCGAATTGGGGAAAATGGATGGTTTTGCCCTTAGACACAAACATATGTCATAAACGATTCTTGGGTATTACCGAAGGGTACAGTATCCACAGGCCAGACCCATGTTATGTACAAAGAGAACACCCAGGGGTAGTGACATCTTACAGTGTTGGGAAGTTGTGCCTTGATTGGCTAGAAACCTCAATACTAGCAGAAGTGAAACAGCACTTAGCCTTACTCTCACAAGACATGGATCTTAGGGATTTTTTACAAGGTTCCAGGAAACAACGTCAGAAACATTTCATATATGCTGGCATTTATGCTGCCTATAATGAAAATTGGAAAATATCACAACAAGAGGCCGCAGAGAGAATCCTGGAAATAGACCGTATTAACTTGGAAAAATCATTGGCTGTGGTAGACAACGGGTTAACAACTTTGTCCTCCAGAATATATTCTTTGGGCAACGTTGTATCTTCTGCGATAGATATCCTAGAACAAGATTTGGCCATATTACAACATGGGCAATCTCAATTACGTTCTATCATGTTATTGAGCTGGACGCTGCAATCTTTGCGTGCAGGCTTTGTGCCTTGGCGTTTTATAAACAGTACGTCTCTGTTTTCTGAATATAATCTAACAGATAAACAGGTTGAAATGGCACAAAGGGGCGCTAAATATACAATGTTGCGTATTGAAAAACTAAACCGACTACCATTTACAGTAGCGGAAGCTCCGTCTACTGAATGGCTAATCCGTGGCCACATAACTCTACCGGTCACTACTTTCCAGTTTCAATATTGCCTTGAACAACGGCAGGCGGGCAAATATGAAAGGATGGGTAAGGAATACATTAGGGAATCCTTAGATTTACTGTATAGATTTCGATGCCGGAGTGGGGATTGAGAAGTGTTTCTAAGTGGTACAATCTGCAAGAGCGCTTTGAGCGGTTCTCTCATGTGATGGGACATTACATTTCACGGAGCTTGTAATGGTTCGATAGCAAACTTGTCCTGCCACATGAAAGGGACTGCAGCTGCCGTGATCAAACCGGTATTCGAGCTGCTCTCAAATGGGAGTTACTTGATGCTGAACGATCAAGGTTGCTGTGGTATGCTTCCGGGCATTGCCTATCTGGTCACTGTGAACTCCAGGGTTACTTGCTGTATGCAAGTATTGTTTCCCCCAACAAGTACAGTCAGGGAGGCGCCATTAGGGCCTTCATTGAATGTTTCCTTTATACAATTTGATACATTGAGCACACTGAAAGCCATGCTTTTACAGCAAACCGTACCCTTAACCTCCGCTTGAGAGACCTTTGATCTTCAAATCGCAAGGACGTCGACTGAGATACAGGCACTTATACGTACAAACTGCCCCATTCATTGTGCAGAAATGGTGGGTCTTATCTTTAATATGTCTGATACGAGTGGTATTGTACACCTATTTAAGACCATAGGGTCAGGACTTCTTAGCAACTTTCAGACAATCCTCGGAGTTATCCTGAACTTTATACACTCCGTATTTGGAAGCATTTTTGGAGGTCTACCTCTGATCCTGCTATCAATAGCGGGAGTCCTGATTGTCATTTACCTACTATGCAATGGATGGCCCAATTACCAACGAGATGGCAAAAGCATGGTACAACATCTGGGCACACCTCGCCTGAGGGAACTAAGCGCCTCTTGGTTCCTATCGTTTAGACCAGTCTGGATGGACTGAATCCTACCTGTTCTTCGATGCCTGTTTTGGGGTGAAGAATGCATGTTGGACCTCTGTCTGACACTTGCGACGGACACACCTGCGGACTTGAATACCAGGCTGGAACCCTTGAGGGCCCATGCTCGGCAATGTCCCCAGAGTATTCCCATCCTGATGGCTGCATTCCTTGAGAATCTGCAGGTGCCTTTTAAAAATAGGGTAAGCTTTAGCTCTACCACTAGCACCACTAGCACCGAGGTATCGACTACAGCACCGGCTGCCTCTGCACCAGCTATTGGCAGTACTAAATATCATCTGTGCTCCATTGACGTACTCTGTGAGGTGTTACAAGGACCGTCCCTGGCAGCAGAAAGCAGCGATTATGTTGCATCTCCCAGCCAGTACATTTAATCTGTAATTGGCTCATCGTGCGTTGGGAAAGATTTCGGATTTTCATTTTTTCTAAAATTAACTAAATTTGGAACACTTCCTAAAAAATTGACCATTTCTCACTGAAAAGCATGGCCTTCTGACGCTTGTAGACATTCAACTTATATAAACAAACTCAATTAGGACTGTGGCTTAAGTGACAATTCCGATTTTTTAATTTTTCATTTTTAAGCTGTTTTTAAGATCATTTTATTACAAGATTTTAACGGAGCTCATTGGAAAATGTTCTATGCGCTACTATCTAACAAAAAGAATAGTCCACTAGCATTTTGTCATTGTTGACTGTTCGGAAGAGGAGTGGGTGTTATGTTTCATATAGGTACCATAACATAGGCCTGGGTAACGTCATACCCTTTCACCTACATTATCTCCCCTACACTACACTGTAACGAGCCTTTTTAGGATTGAACCTTTATCTAGTTCTAGTCCTGGGTGCAGAAGGAGGGTTTCTCCTGAACAATAGAGTCCTATAAGTCCATCAATAGACTCACACAGTATGAATGGATATTCATAAGGGTTCCTAGAAACCAGGCTGGGCTACACCACCTTCCTCCCCACATCTACGTACACGGTTTATCCCATACGTCATCCTCAAATCCAACAATGGCTAATGCAAGCAACAAGGGACAAAGGAGCCCTAGATACTTTTTGTATAAATATAGCACCTCTTGCTAGTATTGGACAGAGGGAACCGAGACTTCCAGGCCGACACACTGACCAGAGACGCTGAGGCTCCTGCATGCAGTCGCTCCAGCTGACAGTGGTCTGAACATCCCTCGCGGGGAGTTCATCTCGAGACCAAGAGGGGCTTCTACATTCTCACTTCAGGTAATGGGGTTCAACTAGATCCTAGAGGGATTCTTGGCTTCACACCTACTCACATGCTAGGTACATTTAGGTAAATCTAGATAGGCATCGTAGGAGTACGCGCTTTCTTTTATCAATGCATTTTATATTCATGTATTTATTCATGCGTAGTGCAAGATGGTAGAACTGTACTATCCATTTATATTCATAGTACTGCTAATCATATATCTCTGCTAATGTCTAATGGTTGTTGCAGCTCCTATATTCTACACGAGAATAACAACTGTTCAATAAACCTTTTATTGAAACGCCCAGGCTGTTTATTCTGTGTATCTCTGAGACAAGATAAGTGAGTACGAGTGACTGAGCGAAAAGTAGTACATTGTTTCCACGATTCTGAGGGATCAGGGTTGTCATGTTCTGAGGTTGCCAGAAACTATTCTCTCCCCGATAAGAGGAGACACTAGTGCCACTGTGAGCTAGCTTCTGCAAACTGGCTAACATTCTCGGTGGGGGTGGTCAGAATCAGTCTGCCACCAAACCCACAGTGTATGTTATCCGAACGCGCAGGTCCTGTATGGGTAATATAGGAACTACACGACACCTGGTGACTGGGACGTCCTTTGCGTAACAGAAAAAGGACAATCAGGATTCCTGCAATTTTTAACAGGACCAGCAGAAATCCTCCAAAAATCTTCCAAACGTGGAGTGTTTGAAGTTGGGAATAACTCTGAAGATTGTCTAAAAGGTGCTTAACAAACCAGAACCTATGGTCTTAAATAGGTGTAAGATACCCTTCATATCAGACATGTTAAAGATACGTTGTACCATTTCCGCCGAAATGGAAAGGGCAGTTTGTTTATACAAGTGCCTGCATCTCAGCTGAGGACTTTGCAACCTGAAGCTCAAAAGTCTCTAGAGCGGAGGTTAAGGGCACAGATCTCTGTAGAAGCATGGCTTTCATACGGCTCAGAGTATCAAACCATATAAAGGAAACATTTAATGAAGGCCATAATGGCGCCTCCCTGACTGTGTGGGTCGGTGGAAACAATACTTGCATTCAGCAAGTAACCCTGGAACTTACAGTTACAAGATATGCGATGCCTGGAAGCATCCCACAACAACCTTGATCATTCAGCATCAAGTAACTCCCATTCGAGAGCAGCTTGAACACCGGATTAATTACGGCAGCTGGGGAACCCTTCAAATGACAGGAAAAGTTCACAACTAAACCGTTGCAGGCCCTGTGAAGAATGAAATCCTGGCATATGAGAGATCCACTTAAAACTTAAAGAGTTCTCGCAGTTTGTACCGCTTGGAAACACTTCCAAGTCCCCATTCCTGCATCGAAATCTATAAGGTAATTCCCAAGATTCCTTGATGAATTCCCTACCCATCGTTTCATATCTGCCTGCCTGTTGTTGTTCTAGGCAATACTGAAACTGGAAAGTTGTGACCGGTAATGTAATATGGCCATGAATTAACCATTCTGTGGATGGTGACTCTGCCACAGTAAAAGGTAATTGGTCCAATTTTTCAATACGCAGCTTTGCATACTTTGTTCCCCATTGTGCCATTTGTGTCTGCTTCTCAGTTAGATTATACGCAGAGAACAGTGACGTACTGTAAATCGCCAAGGCACATAACCAGAGCGCAAAGATTACAGCGTCCAGCTTAACAACATAATAGAACGTATTTGAGACTGTCCGTGCTGTAATATGGACAAATCCTGTCCTAGTATATCAATAGCAGAAGATACAACGTGCCCTAGTGAATAAATCCTGAATGTCAATGTGGTCATACCATTATCGACAACAGCTAAGACTTTTTCTGGGTTGATTCTGTCAATTTCGCGAAGTCTCTTTGCGGCTTCTTGTTGAGAGATTTTCCAGATTTCATTAAAGAAAGCATATAAAAAACATTTCTGACATGGTTTTCGGGGACCCAATAAAAAATCCCTTAGATCCACCTCATCTGAGAGTAAGGATAAGTGCTGTTTCACCTGGGACAGTGTTGAGGTTTTCAGCCAATCGAGGCATAACTTCCCAGCACTGTATGAGGTCACTACCCCTGGATGTTCTCTTTGTACATAGCGTTGGTCCGGCCTATGGATACTAAACCCTTAGGTGGTACCCCTGAATCTTGAGATCTATTTGTGTCTCTAGGCCAAACTAACCATCCCTCCCATTCGGAGTCTGATGAATTGTTTGAAACTGGGCGGATGATGTCATCAACTGTATCCCCACCATGTGTAAAGTTCTGCCACCCATCAAAGTATGTAGGTGAGGGAATCCGAGGTGTGTTCAAGTCTTTGTTCTTGGCTATTCCAAGACAAGATGTCTGTTGCACAGTTTTGTTCAGAAATATGATTTGTTGTGGAATGAGACATGCTCCAAATAGTGCCTCTGTTCCCTGAACTTGCCATTCCTTTGAACCCCAGACTGATTTTATGTCTATTGTGTCCTTCCAAAGTCGAAACCCTGTTCAGACTGTTGGAAAATGAAGGATGCAGAGTAAATCTGTTTGGTGTTTGTTAGCATATTTTTCTGTGCAGATGTAGGTGCAACCTTATAGTAATATGAGGATGGGTGTGAAGTGTTAAACCCTGAAAAATAGGCAAACTTCTGTGCAAATGTTTTCGAACTAACTTTTGGTGGTGTAGGGCAATATTCCCATTGGTGGTATGTGAAAACAGTACGTGGGACACTGGATTTGTGTAAAAAGTGATGACCATAATGTTGATAACAGTACAAAGTGTCAAAATCAGATGTGTCCTCTAACATTTCAGTGCTTGAAATTGCAGCGGATTGTTCCAAATCAGACCACATGATATTCACAGTTTCAAATCATCAGAAAATGTACTGGAGGTAATGATATCATTCAAAGAAATTTTAAACAAATGAGGTTTTTCCAAAAGTTCTGTCGGGCCCAATACATCATAAACAACCTTGTCCCAAACTATACCATCAGGAATTTGAACAGCTGTAATGTTCATGAAGGACAGGTCTCTTTGTTCATGATGAGATGATGTATGAGGTTTCAGGACCAAATTCACGTTTGAAACTGCAGAGCGTTCTTGGAGATAGTTTCCGTTCATGAGCAAGCAAAAGACTGTCACTAAGCCAATCCAGAACAGAAAAAACAGTATTCCAGTTATTATCCAGAGCTGGAGCCATGGTGAAACCAGTCAAGTCTTTTTTAGAAATTTGGGAAACTGGAGCTGGCATTGACTCAGGTTCACTGGGATCAAGAGAGAAGGTATCAAAATCAATGAAGTAGCCAGATGCAGTTCGATCTATCTTTGGTAGCTCAGCAGGTTTTGCAGAACTGGTAGACGTTTCTTGCAGAAGAATATTAATGTATACATCAGTATTCGGTCGAATTGATATTTGCGTTTCATTTGAGTTCTGATGTTCCATTTGAACAGAAACGAGTTCCATTTATTTGTCGTGAATTCCATTACTTTGTATTGGTGACTCTTCAAATGTTTTGAGTCTTTCCGTCTGAACTTCCTGTATGGTAGCGAGAGGAGAGCGTTGGCTACCCAGGAACCCTTGAGGCCTAATATTCAGTATCGGCCACATAGTGTAGTTTGATCAGATCAATGGAGACAAATCTCTTTTCTTTTTTTCCGGTACGAGGCGGAAGAAGTACTGTTCTTGTTCCTTCGACAGCCAGGGCGGGTACGGGTTTTCTGTATGATGGCCCAAATTCTTCCTTGTCCACAATCTTTTCTCTGACCAGATCCCTGACTTTTGGGATCCAGGCAGGTCTTGCCGTGATTGATTTGACTTCCCCAGTGGCGGTGCGTTTTACTTGCACGTTGCTTAGTAGTGCCCGGGATTCATTGAGCTCCTCTAAAACAGCCAAAAGTTTATTGATGTCAAATGGTATTTCATCCGCCACTGCGCTTTTATAATCAAGATCAGGTACTCACATTCTCGTTCCAAATAGGACCGCGTAAGGAGTGACACCTCCTAGGGAACTTCTTGACATATTGTTAAGGGCTCGTTGGACCCTGTATAAGTGATTGACCCAACTACCACCCGAACCTAATACTCTTGCTGTTAAAGATTGCTTTAAGTCTCGGTTTTTCCTCTCCATGACCAAATTTCCCTCAGGATGGTAGGGAGAGGAGTACCGCAATGCAAAACCCAAACTTCCCATGGCTTCCTTGTAAGCCCTAGAGCTAAAAGCGAGGCCACGGTCAGAATGTAATGTGCCAACTGAGTATGTCCCTATAAAGACTCACAAATCTTTTATAACAGTTCGGGCGTCAGCCGAGCACTGAGGCCACACCCATAGAAATCGAGAGCATGAATCCACTGCCAATAAGATATACTTGTAAGCCCCATCAGATTGTAAGGGGCCGCAGTGGTCCAAATAAACACAAGCGAGTGGTCTGTCTGATATTAGTAATGGTGTTTGTGGTGGACGTGCCACATTTGAACCCTTCATCTGCTGACAAATGTCGCAGTTGAGTACAAACGCTTTCGTCTGTTTAGTTAAACCTGGCCACCAATAGTGTTGTTTCAGTAAAGAAACTGTCGCAGTAACTCCTGCATGTGCAGAACCTAGACCCTCGTGTGCTGCTAGAATTAAACCTAATCTGCGATCCATGTTTGGTATTACTCTATCCCCCACTCCTGGAATCCGAGCATATGGAATGTTATTTGCATCTAATTTGTAGGAGTACTTGAGTGGAAAACCTTTCCGTAAGGCTTTGCTGTTTTTGCGTGAAGCAATGACAGCTACCATTATCTGTCCGACTATTCTCGTTTTTTAACGAGTGATTGCAGCTACAGCAGCAGCTCGTACTGCACCTTTTGCAGCTTCATTAGCCAATGAGTTCCCTCCAACGTGAACGCCATCACGTTGATGAGTCAGCGTGTGTATTATGTGAGCTCTTGGTAGGTCGTTTTTCAACTCAGCTACCTGTTCCCATAGCATCTTATGCTTTATTGTGCAACCTTTTGAGTCTTTAAACCCATTCTGACCCCATTAGTGAAGATATTCATTGTATGACTGGACGCAGTAAAACGAATCGCACACAATGAGTGTGGGGAATTCTCGATCCATATTTATCAGTGCCAGTAATAGGGCTTTTAATTCTGCTAGCTGCGCTGTACAATCTCCTAGAGACTGTGTCTTCGTACTGGTAGGATGGAACTTGCCTTCCCGCATACGACCCTTCACAATTGCACATGCTGCGCTGTATTGCTGTTTACTTCCTATGCCTGGCTGAGCAGATCCGTCAGTGTAAATAATGTATTCATACTGATCTAGAGGCATTATTTCATTTGGGAGAGGATATTCTTGTTCATAATGCAGAAATGCTTGTGTTTTAAGTGTAGAGTCATATCTGTATTCTACATCTGTGGCAGTGAGAGAATTAGCCCATTGTATCCTTCTTGGATGTAAGGCTTTAGCATTAGGAACGCTAGCCTTTGTAACAGCCTGTAAGGCTGGTACTGGAGTTACAACAATTATGCATTTCCCCTGAGCCAGTGCTCTTTCTCTTGCTACAGTGGTCTGTACTGCTGTCAGGATTTTTTCTGTGGAAGCAAAACGCATTTCAGCGTTTGTGTACAAGTGCAATTTGTATGCAATTGGGACTGTCTCACCTTCATTGAAGGTTAGATAAGTATAACCTGATGATCCGGGGATGACCCGTATCACCAGGTTGCGGACATTTACACGTGTCTGCAAGTGTTTTGATGCTATCATGTCAGCTTGTAGGGAATGAAGGATATCTGTGTTTTCCTGTGTCCAATGCCTAACTGAAAAATCAGGTCTTATTAAGGCGTAGAAAGGTTTTACTTTTTCTGCGTAATCCAAAATGTATGTTCTGCCAAAAATTAGGAATCCCAATATGGATTCTAAATTTTTCAAAGATTTAGGAGGTTGAAGGAGCGCACATTTCTCTAAAAAGTTAGCTGCAAGGCTTTTACCTTCGCTTGAAAGCTCATATCCCGAAAATAGGACATTGAGGTGGGCTATTTTTGATTTTTTAAAGTTGAATTTTTAACCCCAAAATTATTTTGCTCACCCTGGTCAAGTGATCCTTCAAATCATCATCCGTTAGATAAATATCATCTACAAAGGACAATGCCTCTTCATCCAAATTATGAAGTGACTCTGTTACTCTAGCGGCTATTCTTACACCCTTGGGGGTGTCCACAAAATTGACGCTGGGAACCAAGCGCTGAGAATGCTATCAAATATCTGCTTTCAGGCAGTATATTTGGCAGAAACAACGCTTTGCGATTTCTAGCTTTGTTTTGTATTTTTTCCGCACAGTGTTATTCATCAATGCGGCACTGTGTGCATTCTGTACTGCAAATGTTTTAGTGCATGTTTTCAGATGTCTGTAGTCTAAAACTAGATGATACGAATTATCAGGTTTCATTACGGGAAACAAAGGATTATTCATTGAAGAGGTGCAAGTTTCTATTACACCCTGGTTTTCAAGTTGATCTAAGATCTCCCTGACCTGTTTCTTCGCTTCTTGTTTTATTCGGTGCTGTCTCTGTGGAGTTGGAGTTGTTTTTACTGGGATTATATGGTGAGGTGACTCAGCATCCCACCCAACATGGTTGCTATATAATGCTGAAGAAAGTGCTGCCGCCCACTCCTGCGCGTATGTGTGTTTTAAGTAAATTGGAACGAGGTCGGAAAAAGCCGGTAAAATTACCGTTTCTCCCTTTGGGCACTCCATAACAATTTCAGGCGGCCAATCTTTTTCAGCTAAAAGGATATCATAGCTATAAGTCAGGTTCTCCCAAAAGAGACCTTTTAATTTTCTGGGTATGTCCCCCTCCATTTGGAGTGTTATCTCTTGTAACTTATGTGGGACACTTACCCTCGTATCAGGTGTCTCCACCGTGATATGGTCATTCAACTCAACTGTCACCAAAAATTCCATCAGGTTCAGGTGAGCTATTGTTACTTCTGCTGCGCTGTCTAGCATCGTCAGAGCCCATTCCGCCATCCAGAAGTTGAGTCCTCAGAATTCTGGGCATGTCTAACTTAGCGACCTGCTACTTTCTTCTTTTTACATTGAGGTTTTGATTTAGGATTTTCTTCTTTTTTGGAAGTATAGTCTGAAGCGCATTGCGTGTCTCTTGACTTTGTACGCTATTCTTGTCTGTGTTCTGACAGTCCTTTTCTCTCAGACTTTCTTGGTGAACGCTGAAAGGAACGAAAGGAATGTGTATCAGTATCCTGATACCTGTCAGGTTTTGTAATGTTATTTCTATTCCTAAGATTGTCCCTCCTTTCGGAGGGATCCTGTTGAGGAGACCCACTCCTGGATTGAGATATGTTCTTTTGTTTTTATTGTTATTATCCCATTTGTTTTTGGAAGACTCAAGTGCTTGCTTGGTGTTATCCGTGTCAGGACCACCCATGCGTTGAGGTTTTGTTTCTTTAGCTCACAAACTAACTCTACCTAATTCAGCATAGGTGTCTGTGATAATTTTAGGTAATTCATGTTCCTGGGGTATTGCCACTGCTGCTGCCTCCCTTTTTATATTGGCTAATATAATAGCTGATACCTGGGCAAAATTACCTAATAATTTGATCCCTAAGTTCAGAGCAGGTTCTGCTCCATACTCATTCTGTATTTGCCTTAATACATCTAGTATTACTGCTAGTGAAGGGATGCCATGAGTTCTGGTGTATATTGCAGCCAAAACTGTAACCCATGTGGTACATTCCTCTATTTGGGGAGCTATCCTCATTGGCAAGCAGATTGTTCGCATTCTGTGTTTTTCTTGAGGGCTTATGTGTGGAAATACTGCCTCTAGCTGTGTTATTTTTTGAGCTCTCCAGAATGGCATTTGCTCACGTTTAGTGGGCATTCTTCTCATAACTGTGCCAAGCGTTTGTGGAGTAATTTAGCTGCATTTCCCTGAATTGGTCCTGCTTGTGTAGCCCTTGCTGGCTAAAGTGTGACTGTTCTCATCACAAATTGTGTCAGGTTTCTGTAAAGTTTTATTACTTCTTTATGAAGTGGACGTAAGTCTGCTACTGGCATTATGTACATTTCTGGATGCGGTGTATAAGCCGCTAAGACTGGACAAGTGGCTCCGTCTCTCCTGAGCGGACCTAGTCTTACTTTGTCTTTTGTGTGTGGGAGGGCGCCTTTAAACCAGTTTATATGCTCCTGGTAGGTGAGCAGAACTTCAATGTCCTCATACGGACAGTATTCAAGTGGTGTTTCATCTTCAGTGTAAAAATGAAATGTATTTGTGCATGCATCCACTGGTGGGAATTTAACCCATGAATAGAATACCTCTGTTCTATATGACTTGTGAGCCTCAATCACGAAAGTTAGTGTCCTACCCCTAGCTGTGACTCCATAGTCTGCTAGTCTTAAGGTAAGGGCAGTGCTAACATTTTCTGAAATGTTAATTTCCCCTTCTAGTTCTTCCTCAACTATCGCACGTTGTGCTCGCACAGTGGCGTCTTCTTCAATCATTGTTGAAAAAGTCTCTCAAGGAAGAGTTTCAAGGAAACTGAGATAAGGTTTTATGCACAAAATAGGAACAATTTGTCCTTCAAGCTTGATAAGCCTACAGCCAATAAATAGGAACTTTGCCTACTCAGCTGTGGCGGATAGTTCCCTTCCCACTCCAGATGTCTCTGAAGAAATGTGAGTAGGGGTCTCTGAGAATAGCACGACTCTCTGGGGAGTGGCCATTGTGAAGAGGTCAGTCCGACCACACACCTTACAGCTCAAGCTTATCACCTAGTGGCCATAAGCATGACGTTGCTGCCCCTGTATCCACTAGAAAGTGGAATGGTGTTTTGACTATTAATATCATGACTACGGGGCCCTCCTTAGGGCAGCCCGGGGCTGACAATGGGGTGAGCAGTTTTGAGTGCCTGGGTGGTTTCTGTCGTGTGCCCCCTTGTTTCCCTCCAGGTTGGCGGGTCACATTTTACACTTTCGCCCTCGCCCTGGTGCAGGGGGCAGGCTAATCCATAACGGAGGGGGGCCCCTCAACCCTGACTGATATGAGTGTGGGGGCCCCTTCAGCATATCTTGACACGGGGCCCTCACGTTTTGTTACCCCACTGTTCTAAATACATATTCAGAGGACTGTCCATGAAAACAGCACTGACACACACACCATTTATGTAGTATGATATTTGTTTTCTAACACAGGGAACAACCAACCTAAAATAGCTTGTTCCACAACCTCTACATCAAAAGTAAAACAATTATTAAAAACCAAATAATGAACATACTAACTTGCATATAAAAAGACTAGCTTAAAACAGTAGTAAAGCCCTAGCTCTTTCCCCAGTACTGTACAACAGGTTCCTAAGCACCCAAGGTAAGCTTTAATAGAAGCACTCCACCGGGTCAAAGTTCACTAGACATGTCTGCTCCACATTAATGTTAAATGTTTCCATTGGCTGTCCAGACATCCTGCTAGTCACTGTAAACCAATAGAACCCAGTACCACACTCATCAGTGCTGCTTATCCAATCAGAATGTATAAAAAAGTGATAATAACTGTCTACCTAATTTACTACTTTGCCACAGTTTCAACTACCAATCAAATGCTTTGCACTGGAATCTCTGTTTTGTACATGCATCAGCTTTCAGAATACTTCTCCTTCTGCTCTTGCGCTCTCCTCTGTTCTGCTCAGCATATTACTGGATGGTTTGAGTGTGGATTGTCGCCACAGCTTTGTCTAGCTTCTGGTTTGGAGTGAACATCAACAATAGTAGAACTGGCTGCGATGTTGGATTTCCCCAGGCGGACGTTAGTTGGCCACAGACGCATTAACTCTTACCCAAGGTGGACAGCATTTCAAATTCTGAGCAGCCACACTTTATGATTGTGCACTGTGGTGTCAACAACCTGGGCCCACTCACAGGGGTTGGACCTTGGGACATTTGATGTCTGTCGTCCCTCACACTGGCTTTGTGTATTCCAACGTATGTCAAATGTGGAGGTGGCAGTGGTCAAAGGAGTTTTGCCCAAAGATATAGAAAGAAATCCCAGAAACATGTCAACAAAACAATGGCACGGCTCCATATATCACAATAACATCTGTTTTGACATGCCAGGTCTGTAGGTCTGTACCGTCATGATGAAGTGCACTTCACAGCAGAAGGACACAGGATTCTCATCCAGTTCTGCATCGAAGTGTGTTCAACACACCATTAACACTTTGGCACTTCTCAGAGCCACTCGACATCCCTTTTATACCAAATTTTCAAGTGAAATTTAGTTTCAATATACTTTTTTCTTCCACAAGACTCCCGCAGGAGCAGGTAAATAACCTTGCTTTATGGCATTTGCCTAGTATCTGTATGTGTCCTGTGAGTCCAATTACACAATTGTATGAGAAAAAACAACACAGGGACTGGCCACTCCATTCAGGCCACTCCCCTGGGGAATGGCAGTGAGCTGTAGGGTGTTAGGAGGGACTGGCCTCTGTGGGCATACCACTGCCCTGATGACGAGCGCGTGCTCTAGGGTGTGAGGCAGGACTGGCATCTCCACACAGACCATTGCCCTGATGAAGAGCGCCTGCTCTAGGGTGTGAGGAGGGTATGGCCTCTCCACAAAGGCCACTTCCCAGAGTGTTGAGCATGTGCTCTAGTGTGTAGAGAGGGACGGGCATCTTCATACAGATAACTTCCAATGGGCTGTAGGGTATGGGAGTGGATTGGCCTCACCTTACAGAACACTATCCTTGGTGACAGCCATGCCATGTAGGGTATGGGGAGGGCCTGGCCTCTCTGACAAACCACTTCCCAGAGTAGCAGACATGCTCTGTAGGGTGTGGGGAGAGACTGGCCTCTGCATACAGACCACTCTCCTGGGCAACAGGTGTGAATTTTAGGGTCAAAGGAGGGACAGCCCTCTCTTCACATACCACTTCCTAGAGTGACGGGCATAAACTGTAGGGTGTGGGGAGGGACAGGCATCTTTTTACAGGTGTACAGTTGACTGGTGTGCACTGTAGAGTCTGGGGAGCAACTGGCCTCTGCACACAGACCACTTCCCAGGGTGACGGGTGTGCTCTGTACGGTTTGGGAGTAGCTTGCCGTCAGTCCCAGGATGACAGATGATGGCATGCTTTGTAGGGCGTGGAGAGGTACTGTCTTCTCCGAACAGTCCACTCACCCATGAGCTTGCACTGCAGTGGTGGGCAGAGCCACTGGCCTGCCTGCATTGGCCTCTCCCCATGGCAACAGGCATACGTTGTAGCATGAAAGGAGGGACTGGCTTCCCCCCACAGACCTCTTCACAGTGTGACAAGGGTGCGCTGCAGGTTGTAAAGCAGACCTGGCATCTCCATAAAGACCACTATCCTGGGTGATGGGCGTGCCCGTGGTGTGTGGGGATGGACTGGACTCTCCACACAAACCATTTCCAGGGTGGCATGCATGTGCTGTAGGTTGTGGCGGTTTGGTGTCTCAAGACAGCCAACTTCCCTGGGTGGTGGGTGTGTGCAATTGAGGAATCTCTAGATATTTAAAATGTCAAACAGACAAACAGTTAAAAAAATTAAAAAAATCTATGTTTACCTATTCCCCAGAAAAATTATATTCTGGGATATATATGGTAAAAAGTGTTGAAATTAAGTTTTTTGGTAATACATTTGTATTTAATTAATTTTGATACTAGAACAATACTTTGAATTATATGTAATGAATTATATGTAATGAATTATCTTAATGGTTGTTGCTATTGCAATTTGTTGTAATACATTTTCTTTTAAAAAGGGTGGTGGGTGTGGGCTGTAGGGTGTGAGGGGAGACATGCCTCTCAGGACAGACCCCTTACCACAGTTATAGATGTATGCTGTAGAGTGTGATCAGGGACTGGCGTTCTATGACCTACTACTCCCAAGGCTAATCAGTCAATCAATCAGGGAGTTTTAAGCGCACTACTCACCCATGAGGGTCTCAAGGCGCTAAGGCTACAGGCAAGCAATGTAGGGTGTGGAGAGGGGATGGTCTCTCTGGACAAACTACTTCCCAGTGTTGCAAGTGAGCATTGTATGGTATGAGGAAAGAATGACCATGCCACACAGACCACTCTCCAACATGACAGGCATGTGTTGTGGTATGTGGGGAGGGACTTTCTTCTTGGACAGACCACTCCCTTGGGTGATGGGCGCATTCTATGTGTGTGGGGAGGCACTGGCATCTCTGCATAGACCACCTCCCAAGGTGATGAGCCTGTGCTGTCGTGTATGAGAAGTGACTGGCCTCTCTCAACAGACCACACCCAAGAGTTAAGGGCATGCACTGTAGGGTGTGGGGAGTGAGTATCGTCTCTGGATAGACCACTTTACAGGGTGTTGAGCGTGCGATGTGGGGTGTGAGGAGGCACTGAGGTCTCCACACACACCAATCCCAAGAGTGCCAGGTGATCCAGCGCTAACAATAAAAATTCTTCTCCTATATACTTTGGTCATCCAGGTACAACTTATCCCTCCAACACACATACTATATCCATATGACGGTGGGGCCCATAACACCGCATATACATTCACTTACTCATTTATTCCCTGGATTTTCCTCTGACAATGAACCTAGGAGAAAACGATTCGCTGGAAGGAGACGGGATACCTCTTTTTAACACGACATAATGTTTCTCATTGCTTTTAAGGTATTCCGCTCATTGGTCGATGGACCAACTAGTAGGAATCAGTTGATGGTGATTAAGACCAGCTCAATCACAATAAACTTTTTAACATTTTTCCTTAATTATTGAGCTAAAGAATCACTGAGTCATTTGTTTAAAGAATAATAAAGTTTATATAAAGTTTTGAAGCATGAAATAAGTTTAAGCTTATTATTCAAATTATTACATTCATTATCATTATAAGAATAAATTGGAATTGCAATGCATACTCATTAGACGGAAAAATAAGGTTATCATAGCAATAACTTCAAACGATCAACCTATCTGTCTTGGAAAAACTAATATCTGTAAATGAAAAATTTATCAGGAGTAAAAAGGTTCTCTAAAAGCAGCATCTTATACTCAACTAGAAATGTAAAATAACAGCAGCAGCATCAGCTCGTCAGCATCAGCAACCGCAACTTCACCCATCTACAGAATCTCCGTCAACAGCATCTCTCTCTCCAGCATCTAACCCCTCCCCACCAAGAGTAGGTCTTCTTATACCCTAATTCTAGCTTACTGAATAAAAATGTTGCATCTTTATGGCGTGATTCTCTCTCATTGGTTCAGTCAAGTTCATATACATTTTAATCAAACTTCCTTGTTTTAACCAGTTCTTTGTGGAATGTCCATGCTTGCATCGTTTCCCACAGTTCATGACATTGCCCATCCGTTTCGATCAGTCCAATTTGGATCTTTTTCTGATACTTTTTAGATTCAATAGTTCCGTCCATTTATTCAGCTTGACTTCTCACGCTTCATGCTGATCATCTTGGCACACACTTGCTCGGAAAGGTCACAATAGCCTTGACCATACTTCCATCTTAGGCTTTCAGCACGAACACGTGGTCATTCCTTTTCATAGCCTCTCTCCTCTATCCCACACGGTTTCTTGCTCATGCGCACTTTAACAAATGGCGGCCATTTTATATCGCTGCTCAACAGGCCTACGCGCACTATTTTCAAAGATAAACAAAATATTGTTAACATAAAGAATATAAACCCTTTCGTTTCCCTCCCGTCTTTCTACGTACCCCAATTAGGTATTACCTAGCAAAAAGCAACATATAAAGCCGTCCCTTACTTACCATCGCTTTATTTTGCCACCACACGTTTTATTTTCAAAGCACAAATCATGCGTTTATTATTTTATTAGTACGCAAATATTATGTTTATGTCAGACACGTAAACAATTATAAGTTGATTAATTTGCACACAAAAATAGCATGTTACCTTTAACCCTTTACATGTAACATACATTGTTGGTTATTTACTTAAACGAACATGTTAATTAATTCTTTTACGTAAATTATTAGGAGGTTAAAATTTTTTCATTTATCCTGCTCCATCAATCGATTTTTAATATCACCACAAAACCCAAGTTATACAATTTTCTCAGACAGCATATATCTTTTATCCATTTGCTTTTGTTAGTTTACACAACTGTATCCCTTTCAACTTGTCTCTTCGTTTTCTTATACATGTTTTCTTTTATCTCTTCTAACTCTATTTCACCCATTTCTCTCTCTCTCTCTCTGTTTATCCTGTTTTCTCTTTCTATCTTATTCTGTTTTCTTCTTTTCTTTATACATGTAATTACAAGCTTTAGCACTAAAATTATTATTATTATCATGGTTGCTATTATTATCACTTTCCCTATTATTAATCCACTCATTCTTGTTAACCAATTTATTACTGAAGAAAACCCTTTACCAAGTTTTCCAAAAGCACTTTCAACCTCCAGTGGAACAAGTTCTTTGTGCAGACTTGTAATATTCTTTATATACTTCTGTATATTTTCACTTTTATCTGGAATGTAAGTGCAACAATGTTGGACTTTCAGCATTCCACAGACTCCACCCTCTTTTGCCAAAAGAATGTCAAGGGCAAGTCGATTTTGCATCACCATAGCTCTCATGGCAACCATCTCGGTATTTACCATCAAGAACCCTCCAGCAGTATCTGTAGATAAACGATCTACCACTGTGGATAATTTCCGAATTTTAAATGCATTCAAAGATATTCCCACTGCTGGTATCAATGCACCAAAGATATCACCTACTATTTCTGAAAAACTTTCCCTTTTTCTACGTGTAAAGGTATTTATCATTTTGTGTGTTCCTTTTTCTTTTCTATCCATATGAAAAATCTTTGGAAAGACCAGGCCTAAATAACATTACCCATACCAATGGTCCGGTAACCTGTAATAAGCCCTATTACCACAAACATAATAGATCCCTGGAAATATTGGATCTTTTCCCCCTTTGAATCCCCATCCACCTAAAATTTGATAATTGTCATGGCAAATACTGGAACCCACAAAATAATTGTCATATCTTGTTTTATTTCTTCTAATGCACAACCTTCCCTGTTGGGGCCAATCCAGAGTCATAGCTGCATTTGTCTTCTTCTTATCATGATTGTCTTCCTCAAACGCCCAAAGAGGTGTTTTTGTCTCTTCTATTACTTTTCTTTGAAATTTCACTCTTCTTTCTTCAACCATCTCTAAAAATACTTTTTCTTCCTTCTTTAACTCACAGGTAAGGTTGTTTTCAACTATATTCTCTAATGTTAAAATCTTATCTTCTATGAAAAATTCACCAAACGTTTTTCCCTCTTTTACTTTGTTTAGTTCGGGAACTACAGAAACTTTCGCAAAAATCTTATCTACGTCAGTGTAATAATATTCTAATCGACCTGTTTTATAAAATAAACTTGCTAAAACACTACATGTTATTCCATACGTCAAAGGAAGATGATGATAAGTCACACCTTCTGCTACAGACGCAGGCAATTGCATACAAACATAGCAATCTCTTACATCCATTGTTTCTACATACTCATATAATAATTTAGTAAAAACATTCTTTGAAAAATCTGTTATTGATTTATCTTTATGAAACACTGCACTACTTTTTAATATAACTTGTTCCTCAGTGTTAGCTCCTTTTTCTTTCTCTGTTTTATTATACGTTTCTACTACAGCTAAACTAATTGGAATAGTGATTGCTAGAACCACCCATACTGTTATTAATAATCCTGTGCAAAAGAAGCACATCTTACACCATCTACTTAAAAACTCACATTTACACCTTCTATCTCTAGTATTCTCCATTTTGTTTTATAACCTTATTTATTTATTTTCAAGAAAATTGTGTCACTACACCTCAGAAATGACTTATTAGCCACTCTGCACGCCAATGTTTTTATTTTGGTTTGGTACTTTCTTTTAATTCTGTTTCAGAATTCTTTCTTTGTCAAATCCAGTATTTTGTCAAATCCGGTAGAAAATCGTCAGATCCAGTGATTTGTCAAATCCGGTAGAAATTGTTTAAATTTCTTCAAGTTTGTTGCACTTCACCTTTACCCATTAGGTTTCTGTGTTCTGGGTTCTCGTGAGTGTTCTTTTCTTCTTTGATATCAGTCAAAGCAAGATACAACCATTCAGGTGATTTATACTTCTGATTTACCTTCTTTACTCTTTTTGTTTTCTGCCAGTGTTTTCCACCTTGTTTTTCTTGCTCCTTTTGGCTTGTTATTTCATTCACTTGTTCAGCACTTTTTCCATCTAACCTTATGATTCTGTATCTTAACTTTCTTCCTTCGTTGGGCCAATTGTCTCCTTTTCTTGGCCTTTTTACCTCACTTTCTTTTTCCTCGCTTTCTGTTTTCCAATTCCTTTTTCTTGACTCTAGTTTTTTGTTTCTTTCTTCTCCACTTTCTTCAGACTCTGTTTCAGTTTTTTCTTTATTGTCTCTTATTCTGAATCTTATAATTTCATTTTCTTCCTCTACTTGTGGTTCTTTTCTTATCTTCCTTCGTTCACCTATTTCTGTCCCTCCTCGAGGTTCTTCCGAATTTGTGTCAATCTCTCTATCTGTTTCTAAATTTCCCTGTTCTTTTATTTTGCTATCTGTCCCTATTGCTCCTCGGGGATCTTCCGATTTTTCTAACTTTCTATTTGAAACTCTCCCTTTTTCATCTATTAATATTATCTCCGAAGGATTTTTACCACAACTTGTACTTGGTTGCTCACTGTTACTATCTTCTTGCTCAGTTTCTTCTCTTATGCTTTCAAATTTCCAATTTCTTTTCAGAATTTCTTCACAATCCGAAAGATCTGTATCAGATTCTGAACTGGTATCCGATATTTCCAGATGTCGACTCACATGTCGATCTTCAAATACTGGAGCTTCAACTATTTCCTCTATTTCTTCTGTCGTTGCACTTGTAGTTGGGTCCTCCAGATGTCGACTTACAAGTCGATCTTCAGATTCTGCACCCTGTTTGTTTCTTCTTCTGCTTCTGATGCTGAACTGTTATCCAATGCTTCCAGATGTCGACTCACATGTCGATCTTCAGGTTCTGGAACTCTGATAGTGTGACTGGCATGCACCCAGTTTTTCACTCCTGCACATTTGACTGCAGTGGTTGTCACCAGGATCACTTGTCGTGGTTCGTCCCAGCGAGGAACCAAACAGTTTCTTCTCCTGTGGACTTTTATGCGGACCCAATCTCCTGGATTCAAGTCGTGAGCTGGTTTTCTTTCAAGAGTGGTCGCATCCGGTCCAACCTGATGAAACACAGAACGCACCACATCAGCCAGTCCTTTGCAATAATCCAGTACCAGATCATCAGTTATAGTCAGTAGTTTGTTGACAGGTACTTGTGCTTGTCTCATTGCTCGTCCCATAATTATCTCATGGGGACTGAGTCCACTTTTCCTTTCCGGAATACTTCTGATTGTCATTAAAACTAATGGCAAGGCATCTGGCCATTTGAGTCCTGTAGCTTGACACATTTTTCCTAACCTGTTCTTAATTGTTCCATTCACTTGTTCTACTATTCCAGAAGCCTCTGGTCTGTATGCACAATGCAGTTTCTGTTTAATACTAAGTGCTTCACAAATCAGTTTAACTAATTCATTTTGGAAATGTGTTCCTCTATCTGTTTCAATCGTGACTGGAAAACCATACCTCGGAATGAATTCTCGCAGCATAAGTTTTGCTACCGTGATTCCATCATTCCTTCTGGTTGGGTATGCCTCCACCCAACGGGAAAACAAACAGACAACTACTATGACATACCTTAGTCTGTTGCTCGGGGGCATTTCAATAAAATCCATTTGTATTCTAGTGAACGGACCTCCTTCTCGTCCTATTGTTCCTAGACTCACTACTGTCTTCCTTCCTGGATTTAACTGTTGACAAATAAGACATCTTTGACAAAGACTCCCAGCTATGGCTCTGAATTTTGGATTATAGCATGTTTGTCTAAAAAGTCTGATCATTGAATCTCTCCCAATATGGGCTTGTCCATGGTACATCCGTGCCATGTCAGAAATCATGCTATCAGGCATAACTGGTCTTTCATCTCTGTAAACCCAAACATCATTTTCCTCATGTTTTCTGCATCCTGCTTTTATCCATGTATCTTTTTCCTCATCATCTGCTGCTTCCTGTAACTGTCTCACCTCATCCCATGTCTCAACAGGGTTAGTAAAAAGCAAAGGATAAGAAATATGCTCTCTTTCTCGGCTTTTGTTTAAAGAAACCACATTCTTTGCACAGTACTGTGCAATCTCGTCAGCATATTTATTACCGACAGTTATGTAGTCTTCCCCATTTTTATGTGCATTGCACTTCACAACAGCAATCTGTTTAGGCAGCTGTATCGCCTCAAGCAACTTTTTCACAAAATCTCCATTTCTAATTGGCGTTCCTGCAGACGTCAAGAAACCTCTTTGTAAGCAAATTTGACCAAAATCGTGCACCACCCCAAAGCCGTACTGGCTATCTGTCACAATCGTAACCCGTACATTTCTTCCCAACTTGCATGCTTGAATCAGAGCTATTAGTTCTGCGACTTGGGCAGACCGTATCCCTTTCAGACAAGATGCTTCCATAACAGTTGCTACTGTGCAAACTGCATATGCTGCACTTAGAACTCCATCATTTGTTCTCAAACATGAGCCATCTACAAACAGAATATAATCTGATTCCTTTAAGGGCTCATCTCGTATATCTGATCTCGGTTTTGTGCAATATTCCAGCACATTCAGACAATCGTGATCTACTTCGTCCATTTCAATCACACTCTCTTCATCTGGCAATGATGTCGAAGGATTCACACTCATACATCTGTCAATGGTCACATTATCTGCACTTAAAATTACTTTTTCATACCTAGTCAGCCGACTATGTGTCATATATTGTGTTTTCGTTCTTGTCAAGAGAATTTCCACAGAATGGGGAACATATACTCTCAGTGGATATCCCATCACTATGCCTTCACTCTGTTCCAGACTCACACAAGTAGCAGCAACTGCTTTCAAACATCCAGGCAACGCTTTTGCTACAGGGTCTAAAACAGCTGAAAAATATGCAATTGGTCTTTTCATAGTTCCATGTCTTTGTACCAAGACGGAAAATGCACATCCATCTCTTTCACTGCAATACAACTCAAAATCTTTCTCATAGTCAGGCATTCCCAATGCTGGGGCTTCACATAATTTCTTTTTCAGCTCTCTGAATGCTTTCATTTCCTCATCATTCATTTCAAAAGGATCTTTAACATCCTTCTTTGTCAGTTTTTGTAACGGTTTAGCAATCAGCGAAAAGCCGCTTATCCATTGTCGACAATATCCAACCATTCCCAGGAACATTCTTACCTCTCTTTGCGTCATTGGAGCTCTCATTCCTTGAATCATCTTTATTCTTTCAGTCGTTACCTTTCGTACTCCTTTCTCAATTTTATGCCCTAAATATTGGACTTCTTGTTAACAAAACTGCAATTTTGATGGGGACACTTTATGTCCTCTTTTTGCTAAATGATTCAGCAAAGCAATTGTATCATTGACACATGCTTCCTTTGTTTTTGATGCCACGAGTAGGTCATCAATGTACTGAACCATCACTGACTTTTCTGGCATTTTTAAATCTTCCAAGGATTTCTTTAAAATCTGATTAAAGATCGAGGGGCGTTCTGTATACCCTTGAGGAATTCGGCACCATGCCAAAATACTCTCTCCGAATCTGAACGCAAATAATGGCTGGCTAGCTGGATGTAATGGAATAGAGAAACATGCATGACATAAATCAATTACTGTGTACCATTCTGCTTCACGTGGAATCTGGTATAGAATCACAGCAGGGTTTGGTACTATTGGGCAACAAGGCACAACAATTTTGTTTACCTTCCTCAAATCCTGTACAATCCTATATGTTCCGTTTGGCTTTTTCAGTCCCATTATTGGCGAATTACATGGACTGCTCATGATTTTTTGTAGAATCCCTTGTTCAACCATTTTATTTATTACTGGCGTTATTCCTTCAATTATTTCTGGTGTCAATTTATACTGGGGCGTATTTGGGTAACTCGTTCCCTCTTTTACTGTTATTTTAACAGGATCTACTTCTTTCATTAATCCTATATCTTCTCCTGTAAAATCCCACACTTCTTCTTTCACTGTCTCTTTCAATTCAATCGGGATTTTCTCTGCATCAAATACAGGAAACAAATCATTTATTTCGGGTTCTAAATTCACCATTGTCATTTTATACAGTACATCTTCATCTGGGGTCTGAAATGCAATTCCATCTGGAGTACAATAGATAGCGCAATTCATTTTGCACAATAGATCGCGTCCTAATAGGTTCACGGGACTACAATCGCATACCACAAATCGGTGCATTTCACTAAATGGACCAATCTTTACCTCCACTAATTTAGTAAGAGGCGTCTTTATTTGCTGATTCAGAACTCCAATTACTTGGATATGTTCACCTGAGAGAGGAAGGTTTGGAATTTCCACTGACCTAACAGTAGAACGGGTAGCTCCAGTGTCCAGAAGGAATGTTACATTTGCACCATTCACTTCTCCATCCACAAATGGACCAGACTGATCTACCTCTAGAGTTGCGCCAAGCACGCACTCTTCCCCTCTCCTAGGCACCGTCAGAAACTTTCATACGTTTCATCCTCATCCTGTCGTAACCAATATTGAGAAATGGCAGCTGCACGTGGCAACTGTGTTACCTGTTCTCCTCCGTAGAAACCTGTTTCTGCACTGTATTTCTGTTGATTAACACTCTTGGGAAGTGGTGGTTGTGGCACCTGACTTTGTTGAGTAACTACCTCACTCTGCACCTGTGGATTTAATGATTGATTTTCCGTATTAGGTTTTGGTGGAAATTTACACTCGTTTCTCCAATGTCCTAGCTTTCCGCAGTTGTGGCATGGCCACTTTTTCTTTGCCTCATCTATGCTCATTTGTCCTTTTCCTTTACCAATATTAGGTCGGGATCTAACCTGTCCTGTTTCACTACCAGTATTACTCAATTGAGCTTCTTGTTTCTCTGCAACTTTCACCTGCGCCCACATGGCCTTTTCTTTCAATTTACGCTGTCTACTCTCAATATCATCACTACAATACTTAGCATATCTCAAAACTTCGTCAACTGTGCTATTCTGCCAACAAATCATATGCTGCTTAATCATTTCACTTATCTCCGGTTTCAATCCATACACAAATCTATATACAAAATGACTCATATCCTTCTCATTTAGCGTCTCATAACCACTATACTGTTTGAAAACTAACAACAGCCTTTCATAATAGGCATGCACTGATTCTTTACTTTCCTGCGTTGTTCTGTCTATTTTTACCCAATCTGTTTCTTTAGGTGGAATCTTATTCTTCAAAAAGGAAATTACTTGATCATACTTTCTCATCACTTCTGGTCCTGGTGCTCCTGTTTTAGCGACCCTTGGATATTCTACAGTTGGCCAATCAATAGTAATCTTACATTCTGTCCACAAATCAGCTGGCACTACTATATCAAACAATCCATCCAAATCTATCCACAACACTTTTGAAACCTTCACAAATCTTTCCACTTGTCTGTACCATTCTACTGGCTTTTCTCTCAACTTTGGGAAGTCATTTGTAAATGACAATATATCCTGTCTAGTCCATGGTACATGCACATAACTACCTCCTGGAGTTTCTCTCATCGGGTACTCCCTTACAACTGGTTCCTTATCTGTCACTGCAAAAGCCAAAGATGCTTTATCTGTTGTTTTCTCATTCCTTTTCGTCCATCTATTTCTCCATCTATCCACATCACCCCATTTTCTCAGTAAAACAATTAACTCTTTTATTTGGGTCAATCTTCCTAATTTATTCAGATTCTCTATATCTTTCTCACAAAAATCTACTCTGTATGGTTTCTGCAACGTTCTCACTTTTGCAAATTCTACTCCCAGTTCACTTGCTGTCTCTTCTAATTTGTCATGTAAATTTCTAGCTCTCCATGTAAGACTTTTGCACAAAAACATAATCTCATCATCCTGATAATTTTTTAATTTTTCTGTACCAATTGTTCCTAAAATCAATTCTTCCATGTCTATTTTTAACCTAATTACATCTAATGGTTTTACTTCTGTTTCGTTTGCTTTTAGCGTTTTTATCCATTCATTTAACTCATCTGGAGTCGGACCTACAGGCGTACTATTTAATTCTATCCAATTGTTACTTCTTTCCAGTGTCCCTGATGCAGACTCCGTTACCATAGGTATTCTCCTGAACTCATTCTCATTTATTGTCAAATTAGTAGGTGGGCTTGGTCTATAGGTATTAACCAAATGGTGTGCACCTTCATTGTCTAGTTCCATCCCTTCTCTTTTTCTTTGCAAGTGTGAATTCATGGGAATCACTAAAGCACGTTCATCAATTTTCTGATTCTCAAATATTGGCATTACTGGTCTTATCGTTACTGGTACAGTTACAGCTTCCATATTCTTTGTCAATGCTCTTATTTTCACAGTCAATTCTCTTGTGGTTTTTGCTAATTCAGTTGCATTGTCACTTTCTATCTCTTCATTTTGTGAAGTTTTTAATTGATCTTGTGACCTATTTATCTCATCTCTTCGTTCAGGATTTTTATTTCTCCCAGTTTCCATTAGTGGTGCATTAGGTGTCACCACCGCAGAAGTCTGTTGGTATGGAGGTGGGTTTCTGTTTAAAATTTCTTCCAGCAATTCGTTGTCCGTTTCACTACCACCATTCCCATACTTTTCTACAACTACATGTTTCTTTTTCTCTGTACACTTTCTCTTTGCTTCTTCCTCTACGGTAAAAGCTGGAAACAAACCTCCTGTCATATTAGCACACCTCCAACGCTTTATTCTGTCCTCATGATTTACTCCCCATAACCTTCCAGGCATAAACTCATGATTCTTTAATCCTCTAAATCTCTCTCGTTCATACATTTCATCTTCCCATTCAGTCAAAGCTTCAAACTGTGTCGGTCTAGGTCTAGGTTCTAACATTGCCATCTTCTCTCTCAAATTCCGTAGTACAGCTACATTAAATGAACCATTCTCAGGGAAAGCCAATGCTCCATCATTCTTGGTATATTTCGTCCAATTTTCTAACCATATGCACGTATGATATCCATATTTCAGCATCATGTGTGAAGCTGGTGATTTCGGCGGAGGAATTATCTGTCCCTCTCTAGTCACTACCTTTTTGTCCTTCTTAAAGAAGTTCTTAACTTTCGACATCCACGACGTTTTCTCTCTACCATACTCATAATATGACATGATTCACAATCGCTTTCTCTCCTCAAATTATCCGTAATTCAACACTGTTCCCTATGCGTTATTCCAACCAATGCTAGCACGATTCACACCAACACTCCAATTACAAACTTCCACGTCACTATTCTATCCGTCCACTCCTAGCGCGACTCACACCAACACTCCAATCAGAGTGGTTTCTGTCTACGGCGCACTGTCCAATCCCAGCGCGGCTTTTGTCTACGTCAGTTCTGTTCCTGTTTTTTTTTATTTTTATGACTAGCGCACTGTCCAATCCCAGCGCGGCTTTTGTCTACGTCAGTTCTGCTCTTGACCCCTCCTTTACAAAATTTATCGGCAATTTCTTTTTCAACAATTCTTTGTTAGTTACAATATTTAAAACACTTTTCCATTGTCTGATTCCCTAAACAAAAGAGATAGCTTTGTCCATTTACACAAGAACTCTGTATTTTCCAGTAGGCAGCGCTTACCTCTACCCTACCACAGAATTTACAGTTTCGCCGATAAAGTAGCACTTCCCTCTACCTTACCCTTCTTTCAAGCAAGCAGTAAACCCGTTTCTCTGGGGATAAAACACATGTGGAGACTATACTGCTCCTGAGAATTAAGGCCAGAGTTTCACAAGAAAACCGATCACTATTTCACTTACACACCTTTTATGCGGAGAATGTCCCTATCATAACACAACCTGTGTTATCACCAATATGAACTCAGACAATGCACTATTCCATGTGACTTCTCTTGCCACACGTGTTCCACTTCCTACTTCCCGGAAGCATGAAAACTTACATATAACATAACGCGACTCAACATAAAATGTTAGACATGAACTTATCAATAATCACTAATCAATAATCAATGATCACCAAACTAATCTATAGTAACCATAACTCTGTTACCAAGAAATCTGATCCAGCGCTAACAATAAAAATTCTTCTCCTATATACTTTGGTCATCCAGGTACAACTTATCCCTCCAACACACATACTATATCCATATGACGGTGGGGCCCATAACACCGCATATACATTCACTTACTCATTTATTCCCTGGATTTCCTCCGTCCTTAACCTAGGAGAAAACGAATCGCTGGAAGGAGACGGGATACCTCTTTTTAACACAACATAATGTTTCTCATTGCTTTTAAGGTATTCCGCTCATTGGTCGATGGACCAACTAGTAGGAATCAGTTGATGGTGATTAAGACCAGCTCAATCACAATAAACTCTTTAACATTTTACCTTAATTATTGAGCTAAAGAATCACTGAGTCATTTGTTTAAAGAATAATAAAGTTTATATAAAGTTTTGAAGCATGAAATAAGTTTAAGCTTATTATTCAAATTATTACATTCATTATCATTATAAGAATAAATTGGAATTGCAATGCATACTCATTAGACGGAAAAATAAGGTTAATATAGCAATAACTTCAAACGATCAACCTATCTGTCTTGGAAAAACTAATATCTGTAAATGAAAAATTTATCAGGAGTAAAAAGGTTCTCTAAAAGCAGCATCTTATACTCAACTAGAAATGTAAAATAACAGCAGCAGCATCAGCTCGTCAGCATCAGCAACCGCAACTTCACCCATCTACAGCATCTCCGTCAACAGCATCTCTCTCTCCAGCATCTAACCCCTCCCCACCAAGAGTAGGTCTTCTTATACCCTAATTCTAGCTTACTGAATAAAAATGTTGCATCTTTATGGCGTGATTCTCTCTCATTGGTTCAGTCAAGTTCATATACATTTTAATCAAACTTCCTTGTTTTAACCAGTTTTTTGTGGAATGTCCATGCTTGCATCGTTTCCCACAGTTCATGACATTGCTCATCCGTTTTGATCAGTCCAATTTGTATCTTTTTCTGATACTTTTTAGATTCAATAGTTCCGTCCATTTATTCAGCTTGACTTCTCACGCTTCTTGCTGATCATCTTGGCACACACTTGCTCGGAAAGGTCACAATAGCCTTGACCATACTTCCATCTTAGGCTTTCAGCACGAACACGTGGTCATTCCTTTTCATAGCCTCTCTCCTCTATCCCACACGGTTTCTTGCTCATGCGCACTTTAACAAATGGCGGCCATTTTATATCGCTGCTCAACATGCCTACGCGCACTATTTCCAAAGATAAACAAAATATTGTTAAAATAAAGAATATAAACCCTTTCGTTTCCCTCCCGTCTTTCTACGTACCCCAATTAGGTATTACCTAGCAAAAAGCAACATATAAAGCCGTCCCTTACTTACCATCGCTTTATTTTGCCACCACACGTTTTATTTTCAAAGCACAAATCATGCGTTTATTATTTTATTAGTACGCAAATATTACGTTTATGTCAGACACGTAAACAATTATAAGTTGATTAATTTGCTCACAAAAATAGCATGTTACCTTTAACCCTTTACATGTAACATACATTGTTGGTTATTTACTTAAACGAACACGTTAATTAATTATTTTACGTAAATTATTAGGAGGTTAAAAAATTTTCATTTATCCTGCTCCATCACAGGCATGCTCTATAAGATGATGGGAGGGACTGACCTCTTGAACAGACCACTCCCCTTGGCTACAGTCATGCCCTGTAGAGTACGGTGAGAGACTGGCCTCTCCAGAAAGACCACTCCCAGCGTGACAGGATTGACCTGTAGAGTGTGTGATGCAACAGAATACTTCCCAGAGCAACAGGTGTGAACTCTAGGGCTTGGGGAGGGACTGGCCTCTCTGCATAGGACATTTCCCAGGGTGACAGGAGAGCGCTTTAGGGTGTGATTATGGACTGGCCTCTTATGACATATTACTTCTAAGAGCAACAGGTGTGCAGTGTAGGGTGAGGAAGGACTGGCCTTTTAGGACAGACCACTTCCCTGAGCAACTGACGTGTGCTTTTGGGTGTGGTGAGGGACTTGCCTCTGCACAGATCACTTCCCTGTGTACTGTAAGGTGTGGGAGGGGACTGGCATCTTTGTTCAGAGTGCTGTCCTGGGCAATGGCCGTGAGCTCTAGGATATGGGGAGGGACTGGCCTCTCCATGCAGGCAATTTCCATGCGATGGACGTGCCCAGTAGTCTTTGAGGAGGGATTGATCCATTTTGAAGACCACTTCCCAGGGTGGCAGGTGTGTGGTGTAGGGTGTAAGAAGGGGCCAGCCTCATTGGGCAGCCCACTCACCTGGTGAAGGCCGTGTGTCACGACCCTCTCTTATGCCCTCTGTACTGTGGGTTTGGCACACTGGGCTCATGTTGTCTTTCCCCATGTGGGACCTCATGGCCTCCGACCAGCAACCCATGGTCCCCCTCCCAGAGCCCCTTGAACCTCCTGTACTGTTGTTCCCTCTGTTCACTTAGTAAGAGAACCACGTGTTTGTTTCCTGGCTGATTTGCTCCATCCACCATTACCTATGGACCGTAACCATTTATGCTTATTTGTTCTGTCTGCTATGGCTATTGGCGCCAACTGCTGTGACCTACTGACTCCAACTGCTATTGCTCCTTGGTTCCCCCTGCCATGGTTAATTGATTCCAACCGTCAATTGCACCTGCCATCAGCAAAGGTCACATCTGTTAATTTAACACATACTCTCTCCCAGCTTTCCTTTGGTACTTTCCGGCCTTCCATGTGAGCCACGTGCCTTTCTGGAACAGTCTCTCCCATCTTAACCTGAGGTGGGGCTTCGTTCCAGTCCTGCACAAGTATCTCCCCTGCACTCACCTTCTGAGTTACCCAGAATCCTGTTGAAAACCCGAATTCAGATATTATTTTGTTCTCAAGCTTTAATTGCATCAGAACTGAAGGTCTTCATGTCAGTATTTCTTGACAATTTTTGTATCAAGAACATGGAAAAACCTTAGAGCACACAATCTCAGCGCCTTGAGACCCTCACGGGTGAGTAGCGCGCTTACAATTCCCTGAGTGATTGATTGAATCTATGCATTCAAGTTGAACTGAACATTGTATGTTATGACATTCTTGGGCGTGTCAAACTCCAGCTTCCTTTGATCAGTCCCTGCTCTCACGCAGTATTTGTGATGAAGCCTGTGAGTGTGTATTATTTAAATAACTGCATAAACAACATGTGCTGAGGACTGTTGGTAAACAACTCTTCTTCTTGCTTCTAGTGCACCGCACACACATCAACACTAAAGAGGTCAAGGGAGCATCGATCCTCCTATGCAAACTTGTAAGACAGCAGAATAGACTCAGTGACACAGGACTATCTTTTCTTGTTTTATCCCAACCCCCTCTCCCCTAGAAGGCAGCGTATGATTTAAGGGTCATGGTTCCTTGATCACTAGCTACTCTCAGGTGAATAGGAGGTCAAACATCGTCTCTGAGGTCAGACTCAGGTGAGTGTGTGACAGTGTGTGCTGTATGGGGTGAGGAGGAACTGACCTCTCCAGACCGCCCTCTACCCTTGCACTGTAGAGTGTGCGGAGGGACTGGCCTCTCTGCACAGACCACTTTTTATGGTGTTGAGCATGTGCTCTAGGATGTGAAGAGGGACTGGTGTCTTCATAAGGACCACTCCCTGGATTGCAGGCATGCACTCTAGAGTGTGGGGAGAGACTGGCCTCTCCTTACACAACGTTTCTCAGGTTTACACAGACCACTGCTCAGGTTGACATGCATGTGCTGTAGGTTGTGGAAGGAGACTGATATCTCTGGACAGACCACTTTCCTGGGTGATGGGTGTGTACTGTAAGGTGTGAGGTTGGACTCACCCCTCTGGACAGGCCACTTGCCATAGCGACAGGTTGCACTATAGTGTGACAGGAGGGCTGGTATCTATACACAGACCACTTCACAGGGCACCTGGGAAATCGGTTTGCATGCAGAGTGTGGAAATTGACTGATCTCACTGCACAGACCATTTCCCAGGTTGCAATGCATGTGCTGTAGGTTGTGGGGGGAAGGTCTGATGTCTCTAAACAGACCACTTACCGGGGTGACGGGTGTGCGCTGTAGGGTGGGAGGAGGTGGGAATCCCCTCTCGAGACAGACCACTTGCATAGTGATGTGTGTGCACTGTAGGGTGTAAGGAGCGACTGGCTTCTCACCATTGAACACTCCCCAGAACTGCAGGCATGCACTCTACGGTATGGGGGACTTTCTCTCTGTGGACAAACTACTTCCTAGTGTGGCAAGTGTGTGCTGTATGGTGTGAGAAGGGCACTGAGCTCTGAGCATGGACCATTCCACAGAGTGATGGGCATGTGCTGTATGGTGAGGGGAGGGACTGGCCTCTCAGACAGACCAATCCTTTGGGCAACAGGCATGTGCTTTAGGGTGCGGGGAGGGATTGGCCTTTCTGCACAGATCCTTTCCCAGGGTAACATGGGTGATCTGTATGGTGTGAGGAGACTGCTTTCTTGCTTGGGCGATGGGCGTTTGCATTGTAGGGTGTGGGGAGGGACTGGTAGCTCTTGACAGAACACTTCCAAGGGTAATGAGTGTGAGCTGTAGGGTGTGTAGCAGGACTGGCCTCCTGCGACAGACCACACCCCAGAGCAATGGGCTTCTGCTTTAGGGTGAGGGGGGTCTGGCCTTTCTGGAAACATCACTTCCAGGACAATGGGCATGCACTGTAGTATGTGAGAAGGGACTGGTCTCTTGTGGTCTTTCATGACAGTCCACTTCCCACCGTGATGGGCGTGCGCTATAGAATGGCATCTCCATACAGAGCACTCTCCTGGCTGAAGAGTCTGAAATTTAAGGTGAGAGGAGAGATAGTTTTCTCCACACAGACCACTTCCCAGGGTGACGATCGTGTACTGTAGGGTGTAAACAGAGACTGGTGTCTTTGTACAGGTGTACAGCTGACAGGGTGCACTGTAGAGTGTGGGGCGGGACTGACCTATGCACAAAGACCACTCCTCACTTCCCCGTGTGATGGGTGTACTCTCTAGGGTTTGGAGAGGGAATGGCCACTCCAAACAGAACACTTCCCGGGGTGATGAGGGAGTGCTGTAGGATGTGAAGTGGGACTGGCGTCTCCATACCGACAACTTCTCTGGGTGACTAATGTGCACTGTAGAGTATGGGAAGAGACTGGTCTCTCCAAGTTTCTCTAAGTAGTGGTTGGCTAAAGTTGTACTGAAAATGATAGCTGCCACGTAGAGAGATTTTATGTTTTTTTTCGTAATCCAAAGGATGTTCATCCCCATAGGTCCATAAGTCCATAACAAAAAACATTTGAAGTTGTTTAAGTCATGCATTTTGTGGAGTTTTACTAACCAACTAATGAATGTTCTCTGAAAAAGTGCATTATAATTTAGGCACGTTTGTGTATTAATAAAATGTTTTCCATTTTACCAACAGTGAGATATTTACTACAAATGTAAGAGCAAAAGTTAAATGCCTGATTATAATACTTATTTGTTTTACAGAGATAAGAAGACATTATAACTATTTGTACTACAAAGCAAGCAATACATAATTAGTTTATAAGGACTGAAATCAGTGATCCAAAAATGTAATGCAAACATTTTTAATAGTATTCAAATGGCTTGTTTTAGATAGATATTGTTGTGTATTTCTTACACAGCCCGTTGTCATTCTCCCTGAGTTAACCTAACTATGCATGTTGTAGGTCGCCTTTCTTTTGCACATGTTACTACATAGCATAGGTGGAGAGGTGTGGTGCAGCGGCCAGGGCAGCTGACTTCGGAGCTCACGGTTCGATCCCCGGCTCTGGCGGCAGCTCAGCTTGGCACCATGTGACTCTGGGCAATAGCTCACTTAATTTCCACGACGGCCCCCAGCGCCTTGAGACCCGTAAGGGTGAGTAGTTCGCGCTTTACAAATACTGGATAGCATGCATGATTTGGGCCACATTGCATTTTCACCCAAAGTCATCACATGTCTTTGTATTTTGTTCTTTTCCTGAGATTTAGTCTGAACAGCTTAGGCAAGGTCAATAACAAGGTTCATATTTATTCTCTGTGGTCGGACACTAGCAACTAGATGAATAAAGCAACCCAGATGCGGTTTTTAAACTCACAGGGTTTATCATATAACTAAAAGCTGCCGTTTTGGAAACACACTAAGTAAAGGTCCTGAGGCATGAGGGTGATGTCGCCTGGGATGTAGAACAACTATCTGTTTATGCTAAGGTATGGGGTCTGCCATTGAACCCAGAGATCTATAGTCTATTAGCCTTAGTAGCGAAGGTGGGTTTAGGCAAACCTGCCAGCTAAAATGACAGGGCTGTTTATTGTATATGGTCTTTTAATCATGCTAATGGCATTATTGAAATGCATATGTTTTCTAATTGTGGCACAGCTATTGCATATTAGAGCATGATACTTTAAATAAATATTCTAAACTTCCACCATGCCTGTTTTTTGTTTATTTTGGACACGTATGAGTGAGAGAACGAAAGGGTGTGACCTGCTACCATGATCCCTGAGAGGGCCGGGATTCTTGTGTTCTGGGGTGCCAAATAATTTGCCTCTCTGGAATAGTTAGGAGGGCAGGTGAGGCACTACAAGCTGGTCGGATTTGGGCCCATAGGTACTGAGGTGGTATATTGACTGAGTCCCTCCGTGCTGAAGTTCTAAGGTCCCAAACATAGTTCTGTTCCTGAGCGCAATCCTTGCAACATGGTGCCGCCAACGGTTGGTCTGGTACTTACCTGCGGGTCATGTGAGTAGTGCTTGTGTGTGTCCACGATACCGTTACGCCTTTTTTCAGAGATGTCCGTGGTGTTAGTGCTTGTTCCTACACAGAGTTTAGGAAGTACCAAAGTCTGATGGCTTTTCAAGCTTGAATGTTAAAAGGTTTAAACCCATTTTGTGTTACACGATGAATCCATTTCAAATTTTCTGATGGCTCAGCTTGTTGCCATTCCGGTCAACTGCAGACCAGAAGTTTTTGCACATTTAACCCAACATGGGCTTTCTAATGTGAGGCGTCCCCTTATTTTTGTTGTGGAAGTGAATGCAGCCTTCGCTTTGAAGTGTTTTACTCTTGTGTCACATTTACAGCTGTGGATGCTCAAGCTAATCCATTCCATACATATACTGCACCTGCAGGGCCTAACGCCTTTAGACCTTATGCACTTCTTGAAATTATCCTCACTTTCTGAGAACATCATACCTGGGTCCTTGGTGCCCTACCCCACATAGCTACACCTGTACGCTTGGGTCCCCTTATTAATGAGGAGGTGACCTGGCCAGCATTAGCTGGATATACACAGTACCCTGGTATGGTTAATAAAAACTGAATTCAAACACAAGCGTTAAACGATGGTCTAGTGACTTTATACAGACTTCTAACTCAGTTTGTTTCTCAAACCTTGTTGGAAGGTCCAACGAGGATTGGCCTGCACGGGAAGCCCAGTTTCCATCAGGACCAATTATAAGTCCTGCACTTGTTCATTCAGTTATGGGCAAAAGACCCAGTAAAATTGAGGAAATTACATTTTGGATCGCCCAAAAAAATCGATCAACTTGAAGCTGTGTTTCCCCTTATGGGACCACAAGACGAACACCAGATTTTTAATATATGTTTACCAAATGAGATGGTTCCCGTTCTTGGAGACTGTAACACCTGGGGGACTATTGTTGCCGCAGTTTATACTCTCTGTCATGGCACTTCTTCGATGTCTGTCTTACCAGATATATTTAAAGAAATACAGAACGAACATGGGGCAGCTGCTGCCCTAAATTTTGGGGATGAAACTAATGGGAAATGTTCCCGTAGTCTCTGAAACGATTCTTTCCAATGTTAAAGGTGAAGCAACATCTCTGGCTTTACACCAGTGGCTCACCGCGGTTGCAGCTGCAGATCGTGAACACGAGTTGCCGATAATTATTGCTGATGTTTATACTTCTTTGGGACGCAATAATTAGGGAACCAGACAAGCCAAACCACCTCTTGGCAAACCTAGTACAGACAAGGAAGCCAAGCAGGCACAGGAGTTTGTTAAAAAACCATGGGACAAAACTAAACAGCAACAGAAAGGTAAACCTCATGGAGGTTCTCCTCCACCAGAATCCTCTGAGAGGCGGTACGATTTTCACTCTGCAGACAGGTATCAGGTTCCTGATAAACATTCTCCTGGTTCCTCTGAGGGTAGTACGACACAGGAGAGCGATCTGAACGCTGACAAGAAGAGTATGTGAAGCCGTAAAAAAAGACACAACACTCGTCTGATGTGAAGATAAAGATGGAGGCTACACCTCCTCAAAATAGAGCCTCGTTTCAGAAAAAAAAAGTTGTGGCTCTAAATATGCCCCAGATGTTGATAACCCTCCTCCTAAACAGGAGTTGGGTGGTGACTCGACTGGACAATGCAGCAGAGGTCACCATAGTGCGTCAAAATCTCCAGGAGTTTCTGGTAGCGAGAGCAACTGGCACTTTTGTTACAGTTGAAGCAGCAGATAGATGCGTAGCCCCCCAGCTGAGGTTATATCAGTTTGATATTCAAATAGAAGGTGATGTACAACGCACCGTTAACGCATATTCTGGCAAGGTTTGACTTTGCCTTATGACATCCTTTAGGCGGAGGTCAGTTGGCCCCCACAGTTTGTACGTGGGCCCCCCCCAAGATGAGGACATTATACTTTCTTCCTCCCCTGCTCATGTCCCTGAACAAGTAAAACTAGCTTGTGCAGCAGAATAGACTCTTGTACTGGCCCCTGCACTTTATCACAATCATGTTGCCTTGGATAAGGACTCTCCTTTTCATGTTATTTCCTTATGGTCCAGCCTGGGAATGCAACCACAATATCCTATTAAACGAGATGCCAAGGCACCCATTAAGGAAATACTTTCTCAATTGGAGTACCAGGGTGTAAATGAACCCAGTGTCTCTCAGATGACTAACCCTCTTTTTCCTATTTGAAAACTGGATAATTCATATCGCATTATCTTAGAGTACAGACATTTGAACAGTCATACATGCACATTTGTGGCACAAAATACACAGCCAGACAGCACGACCTCAACATAATCTCCTACGCCGACGACACTCAACTGATCCTCTCCCTCACCAAGGACCCCCTCGCCGCCAAATCCAACCTCCATGAAGGAATGAAGGCCGTCGCCGATTGGATGAAGATCAGCCGACTAAAGCTGAACACGGACAAGACAGAGGTCCTCATCCTCGGCTCCAACCCCTCAGCCTGGGACGACTCCTGGTGGCCTACGACACTGGGAGCAGCCCCGACACCCACCGACCACGCACGCAACCTGGGAGTCATCCTCGACTCAACGCTCTCCATTGCCAAGCAAGTCAACGCAGTCTCCTCCTCCTGCTTCAACACCCTCTGCATGCTTCGCAAGATCTACAGGTGGATCCCGACAGATACAAGAAGAACAGTCACCCAGGCCCTCGTCAGTAGCAGACTTGACTATGGGAACGCCCTCTACGCGGGAGCCCCGGCCAAGCTCATCAAGCGACTGCAACGCATACAAAACGCCTCTGCACGCCTGATCCTCGACGTACCACACCACAGCCACATCACCCCCCACCTGAGGAACCTGCACTGGCTCCCCGTCGACAGGAGAATCTCCTTCAAACTCCTCATCCACGCACACAAGGCACTCCACAAGACTGGCCCAGCCTACCTCAACAGACGACTCTTCTTCTACGTCCCCAACCGCCAGCTCCGCTCCACCGACCTCTCCCTCGCCACCGTCCCTCGCATTTGAAGAACAACCACCGGCGGCAGATCCTTCTCACACCTCGCCGCCAAGACCTGGAACATCCTTCCACTAAGCCTACGACAGACCCAAGACCTGCTGACCTTCAGGAGGCTACTCAAGACCTGGCTGTTCGACCAGTAGCAGCAACACCCCCCCCCCTCTTTTCTCCCCAGCTCCTTGAGACCCTCGCAGGTAAGTAGTGCGCTCTACAAATTCTGTGATTGATTGATTGATTGATAGTACGGCACTGATTAACAATGTTGCACGTAACAAATACAAAATCACATTGGACATTTCCAATGGTTTTTTTCGGTCACTACAGCACCTGAGAGATGAGATTTGAATACTTTCAGTGCCCTCAGATTTCAAATGCGATATGGATGCTTGCCAATGGGCTTTAAGAATAGCCCATGCATTAGGTCCATTCTACATGATTTTGACCTCGAGGAGTTGTCTTACATAGACAATATCTACTTAAAGGATGATGAAGTGAATCCCCATTCAGCCAGAGTAGATCGCATACTATTGGGATTTGCTGCTCTTGGCTATAAGTTCAACTTCAAAAAATCTAACATAGCTTTTCTGAGTGTCCTTTTTCTAGGATGTGAACTTACAAATGAGGGAAAAAGTCTGGCCCCTAATTTCCTGGAAAAATGTGCACATCTGTAACCTCCAAACACGCTGAAGAAATGATAGTCCCTGCTAGGATTTCTTAATTTTGGCAGAACATGCATTCCTGATTATGCACAGCGCATCAAACCTCTTTCTGAATTAATAAGTCCTGGTTTTTCGACTATATGTTGGAGATCTGACCACACAGATAAACTCAGATCCTTACAATCTGACTTGCTTGAAACACGCCACTTACACACACGTGTAAATACCACTAACCAGGTCATCCATGTTCTCCCATGTGGAATTGGATTTACATATATCACTTTTAATGAAGGTGAAACAGTGCCGGTTGCATATAATCGCATTTGTATTCCAATGCGGAAATGTGTTTTGCATCCACTGAAAAAATACTCATTGCTGTGCAGAAGGCTGTCCTTAAAGAACGGCCACTGGCACAAGGGAAATGCATTATTGTTGTTACTCCCATGCCAGCCTTAGAGGCTGTCACAAAAGCTAGAGTTTCAAACGCTAAAGCCCCAATCCAAGATGGATTCAATGGGCGGCATTCCTAACAGCTGTTGACCCAGGAATCTCTACAATATGAGCAGGTATACCCCATGTCCCTTCTGTTTTGTCTCTTGATCAGTATAGATATGTTATTAACACTGATGGTTCAGTTGAACCTGCTATAGGTTCTAAACAGCAATATTCAGCGACATGCTCTATTGTTATTGGTGTTATGTTGGACGGCGATTTCCACCCTCAAACAACTCGCACACAGTCATTAGGTGACTGCACTGCACAGTTTGCTGAACTGAAAACGCCTTGATTTTTGCACTTGAAAATACAGATCCGGAGATCCCCACACTTATAGTGTGCGATTTGTATTATTCTGTACAGCCCTTTAATGATAATTTACATTATTGGCAGCAGAATGGATTAAAAGATTCTAAAGGTAACACAATAAAGCATTAAAAGCTTTGGATTAAAGTGGCGGACCTCAAAGAGAGGTTGCCACGGGCTCATGTTATACATACACTGAGTCATCAGCGTGTGGGGGCACATGCTTTAGGGAACTCCGTGGCCGACGAAGCAGCCAAATCTGCAGGCACAACAACTACAGTTGCAGCAATTACTCGTTCCAAAACGAGAATAGATAGTGATATCTTTGCTGCCGTTAATGCAAATAAAAATGACACACCTTTACCTAAACTAAGTTCAGCCACTTGTGGGCTGGAAAGTCAGATCTTGTAGAACTAAACTTGCAGACTTAGGGCCAGATGAATCAACATTAGGGATTGTGATTTCCAAATTGCATTTATTATTGAACTGCAATTTGGAAATCACAATTTTTTTTTTATGACAGTTTTATTTTTAAAATAGCGATTCCTAACAGATTGACCCACCTCATGAAAATTAATGAGGTGAGTCGCAATTTGTGAACTATTAGGAATCGCAGCCATCACAGGGACGGTGGCCCGCTGGGGTCAGCAGACCACCAAGTCTGTGATTGCTTTCTAATAAATAAATCTTTTTTAAAATGCAACACATTTTCCTTGAAGGAAAATGAGGTGTGTATCGAAAAGAAAATGAAATGTTTAAGTTTCATTTTATAACAGAAGGCAGTGGTCCGTGTCGTGGGCCACTGACTACTCTTAGATATATTTTGCTTAACATTCTCAAAGGGAAAGGGGTCTCCTGGGGACCCCCTTCTCATTTGCGAATAGAGTACCACCAATTTTGAAATGGTGGTAAACTATTATTGCTTTGCAAATACAATTCGGTCTCAAAACAATAATACATACCACTGCAATTCGGTATTTAGATGGGACGCTCTAAACAGGCCCCTTCCAAATACCACTCGGAAAAGGGTCGCAAAAGTAAATTGTGATTCGTAACAAGTTACCAAATCGCAATTTGCCTTTTGTACATTGAAAAAAGCTTTCTGTGGTTTCAAATGGCCCGATCCTGCCTATTCGCCCGTTTGTGACCTTGGAATAGCTTTGAACATCAGGGCATTAGTTTCCGCAACATGGCGCCCAAAGTGGGCAACACATTTTTTGGGACCCATGAGTAGTCTTTGAATACACACACACACAAGAGAAGCATCATTACCATTATACAAAGACGTTTGTTGTAATTGTGGTTACCTCCTATAGAGAATAAGGGAAGCACCTATTTTTGTAGGTTTGTCAAGTCTGACTCTTAAAAGGTTAGTCCCCATTTGTGTTTTTTCTGTGTTTTGACTCAAAAAAGCTTTTGAATCCGTTTTTATTAAAATAGTGGCTTATGTCATAATGGGAGTAATTTACAAAGACCCTCAAGAATCGAGGTGTCTCTTATACAGGAGAGGCAGTTATGTTTATAGTAGCTGCACACACAGCCTATGCATTTAATACATCTTACTCATGGGTGGATTTGAGGCTACAGATGAACCCTTGGACAATTTCAGGCTTACAAAGCAGGAGCACCGCCTGCCCATCGTATGGGATGTCATTATTGGGAAATCCCTTTGACTTACCAAGATCATCAGAATTGGTTTGCTGATGAGTTGCCCCATACATACAGGAATTCCATACTGGGTCCCCTGAGTTATGAAGGGTCATTTGTAGCTGGATATACACCTTTACCATGTCCCTTGACAATATTGTAGGTATTGTGAACTATACAGTACCCCTATATAGGCAGTTGATTCAATATGTACTATTGACTATGTATACTAGAACAGCTCTAGCAGGTTCCGTAGTACAGAGACAAGTTGCAGTACAGGCAATCCGCCCAGAAACTATAAATTATAGGGAAATTGCTTCTTAAACATGACAAGAATGCCTTCTGAATTGCTTGCAAGACCTACCAGTTGGAAGCGGTCTATCCTCATGCAACCACCGAAGATAAGCATAGAAATCTGACTACATGTCTCCCGCTAGGAATGGTGTTACCCGAAGAGGAATGTAACACCTGGTGAAGCATCTTTGAATGCATCTCTACCAACTCGCATGGTACACCTTCATTGGCAGTCCTCCCTGAAGTGTTGCAACAAGATGAACACGGAGCTGCACCAGCTCTAGATTTAGGGGTGACATGAATGAGGGGAACTTTGCTACCATTCCCTAGACCATCCTAAGCATAATTACGGAAAAAGTGTGGGTCTTGGCCGTATGCCAGAGGCTTGCCGCAGTTTCAGTTGAGGATCGTGAACGGGAACTACCAAAAATCTCAGACGTCTACACTACTGTGGGTCGTGACACACTGGATTCATGAGCCCTTAAACCCCATGTAAAACCTAAGGGTGATACTGAAAGTTCTGTTAAGGAGAAAGCTGTGGCGGAGGTAGAGAGTAAAGGCTGACTAGATCTCCTCTATCACAGGACTTTACTGGAGGTGGTCACAATTTGAAGGACTGCAACAAGTTTAAAAAGCTGGAATAGTGTCAGGATTCTGATAGCTGTTCTTCCCATTCTTTTTAGGACTCTGACGATAAAGGGACAGAGGGAAGGGAACAAACTGAGTACGGAAGAAAAGTGTGCAGCAAGTAAAATCTTGAAGCAGGACAAGAGGCTGGGATCAGCGTAAAGGTGGAAGAAAAAGCTTCATCCTCCAAAACACAATAAAAAAAAATAAAGTAGCCGGACTTTCTAAACATGCCATGTCATCTACAGATAATTCTGCAGAACAGGACTTGGGTGAAAGCAGTGCTTAATTTGAGCTGGTGGTTTCTGGTGCTCCGCACCAGCACTTAATTGGTATCCAGTGCTTGGCACCAGCACTTAATTGTGAACACCGAACTTATGACAGTCTGCCACATGGTGGCGCTGCTCATCTACTTTACAGATGAGCAGAACAACGGTTGTTTATGAGTACAATATGCATTAAAATGTACTAATACCTGCCCCAACCATTCCTTCAGCTTTGGGGACTTGGAATAATCTGAACTGTCACAGTTGCAGGTGAAAGGTGGTTTATAGTTGTTTTGGTACTGTCCTTGGCAGCGATGCCAGGGGCAATGGGTGGTGCAGGCTGCAGTGGCCTCCTTGTCAGAGCCCTGGCACTTATTATTTTACAAATTAAGCACTGGATGATAGCACTTCTGGACAGCGCAGCAGAAGTAACGATTGTGTGTCAGACTCTCCAGAGGTTTCTGGTGGCGAGTGCAACTCCAGGTACATAATTAAATCCTCCCAATAGTGTTTACAGACTAAACATACAAACATAAGGAGATGGACCAAGTGTAATTAAGTCGTTTTTTTGCCATATTTGCCTGAAAAATACGATCTAATAGTAGCACTGATGACTCGCCTCATGTCTTTGTTGGGGAAGCGCCCCAGGGGAAGGAGGAAATAAGAGTAGACTTCATTAGTACCTGAAGATGTCAGGGAAATGTACACGAGCGAGTGGGCACTCAGAAAGGCCCCAGCCTTGTATAGAAATCAAGCGGGTGGGATAAACACTCATGTCAGTCCCTTACACAGTGAACCACGACCACAAGCTCAATACCCATTAAAAGCAGAAGCAAGGCGAGATACAAAAGCCATTCTAGAGCAGCTACAATATCAAGGCATCGGAGCCCCCGGCCTTTCTCCTATGAACACACCTCCTTTCACCATCCCCAAACTGGGTGGGTAACAGAGAATAGTTTTAGAATATACAAATCTGAATTCACACATAAGAACAATGGATCACCTGACCTAGTGTTTACGTGTTACATGTAAACACTACGATACAAAAGGGGATGATGGACGGAACGTTTGAGCCAATCAAACACTCACCCCCAGTCAACTGATCTGGGTTTAATCCATCATCATTCTTTAGCTCACTCCACCACCCCAGTTCAGACATGGCCATATGCAAATCAGTCTGACCCTGTGCCTCATGGGAACAGTCCAGCACGAACTGCCAAGCCATGTCTTCCCTGGACCGGAAACAAGCATCCTAGGACCGGTTTCTGGCATTCCAGCCGTCATCAGCCAGGCTTGCTTGAATCCAGTGGCAAAGTGAGCAAGGGACCCACGTCTGGGCATACCCCCGCCAACTTAGGGCGAACAAAGCGATACAAAAGGGGATGATGGACGGAACGTTTGAGCCAATCAAACACTCACCCCCAGTCAACTGATCTGGGTTTAATCCATCATCATTCTTTAGCTCACTCCACCACCCCAGTTCAGACATGGCCATATGCAAATCAGTCTGACCCTGTGCCTCATGGGAACAGTCCAGCACGAACTGCCAAGCCATGTCTTCCCTGGACCGGAAACAAGCATCCTAGGACCGGTTTCTGGCATTCCAGCCGTCATCAGCCAGGCTTGCTTGAATCCAGTGGCAAAGTGAGCAAGGGACCCACGTCTGGGCATACCCCCGCCAACTTAGGGCGAACAAAGCGATACAAAAGGGGATGATGGACGGAACGTTTGAGCCAATCAAACACTCACCCCCAGTCAACTGATCTGGGTTTAATCCATCATCATTCTTTAGCTCACTCCACCACCCCAGTTCAGACATGGCCATATGCAAATCAGTCTGACCCTGTGCCTCATGGGAACAGTCCAGCACGAACTGCCAAGCCATGTCTTCCCTGGACCGGAAACAAGCATCCTAGGACCGGTTTCTGGCATTCCAGCCGTCATCAGCCAGGCTTGCTTGAATCCAGTGGCAAAGTGAGCAAGGGACCCACGTCTGGGCATACCCCCGCCAACTTAGGGCGAACAAAGCGATACAAAAGGGGATGATGGACGGAACGTTTGAGCCAATCAAACACTCACCCCCAGTCAACTGATCTGGGTTTAATCCATCATCATTCTTTAGCTCACTCCACCACCCCAGTTCAGACATGGCCATATGCAAATCAGTCTGACCCTGTGCCTCATGGGAACAGTCCAGCACGAACTGCCAAGCCATGTCTTCCCTGGACCGGAAACAAGCATCCTAGGACCGGTTTCTGGCATTCCAGCCGTCATCAGCCAGGCTTGCTTGAATCCAGTGGCAAAGTGAGCAAGGGACCCACGTCTGGGCATACCCCGCCAACTTAGGGCGAACAAAGCGATACAAAAGGGGATGATGGACGGAACGTTTGAGCCAATCAAACACTCACCCCCAGTCAACTGATCTGGGTTTAATCCATCATCATTCTTTAGCTCACTCCACCACCCCAGTTCAGACATGGCCATATGCAAATCAGTCTGACCCTGTGCCTCATGGGAACAGTCCAGCACGAACTGCCAAGCCATGTCTTCCCTGGACCGGAAACAAGCATCCTAGGACCGGTTTCTGGCATTCCAGCCGTCATCAGCCAGGCTTGCTTGAATCCAGTGGCAAAGTGAGCAAGGGACCCACGTCTGGGCATACCCCCGCCACTAGGTCAGGTGATCCATTGTATTTCACCTAATGACTGTTTCTTTTTAAGGTTCTTAAACATACCAGAGGTACTCGTTAAATAAATAATAGTTTCCGTATACCTCTAGGTATATTTTATATTCACTTTTGTCCCCCCCAAAAAAACAGGACCCAGTGTCCTGTCCTGAGCTGAGATTTATAAGAACTCCCAGGGATAGACTAGCTTCCCCTGGTCGAGTCCGCGGGGCGGCATTGTTCCTAACCTGGTGTGAGAGGTCGTCAAATGATGAAGCATGCCTCAATAAGTGGAGGGCGAGACGACTTCTCAAAAATCTTTTTTTCATGACCCACATCTAGAAGTAGTTAGTATACCAAATAGGATAGAGATGACTAAAGAATTCCCTCAAGTATATATTTGTTGTGTTGCATCCTTTTGGAGGACATACGTGAGGTAGAACCTCCATCACTCACTTTATTATCTATTTTATAGATGACAATTAAGACACACACTTGATGAGGGTGGACCGCATAGTGACCATTCTAATGTCACACGGCTACAAAATTTATTTTACAACTTCTAAAATAGCCCACCTGACTGGGACCTTTCTTAGATGTGAATTATCTAATGAGGACAATGGATTGGTACCTGATTTGCTTTGGAAATCTGCAGCTTTACAACCTCTTGATACCCTGAAGAAGTTGCAGTCCCTGCTGGGATTTCTTAACTTCAGATGCCCTGATCACCTCACCATGTTGAGCGAGTGAAGCCCTTGTACAACTCGATTTCTCCCACTTTTTCTTTAAAACGTTGACCAGTAAACACACAGATATCTTATGTGTCTTGCAGGCGGACATGCTAGAGATGAAATATCTACAGATTGGGGATAACAAACACAACCTGGTGCTAAGAACTGTACCAAGCTATTCCAGTTACACCTTTGTAATCTACAATGAGAGACACCTTCTTCCTGCACATACACAACCATTCCCCTCAATTTTCTGAACGAGCACCCATTGGCGCACGGAGCACTCACAATTGTAGTTTCTCCAATAGCACCACTAGAGGCAGCCACCCTAATGCCCTTGCCCTACACCCGAGTGAGTAAGGCACTTTCGGATGCCTCTTCGTAAAGTGCAGCGGATGTAAAATTCCGACTCTTTGGGCACAACCTTTTCTCTAGTATGAAAAAAATGTTGTCCCTACTCCAAATGTTTTACCCATTGGGTATTATCATAGTGTGTTTTACGCAGACAGTTCTGCCAAACCTGCAATAGGAATGAAACAAAAGTACTCTGCAGCCCGCACAGCAGTGCAGGGTAAAGGAACGAATTGTGAGTCTCACCCACAGCGCACTCACATCAAACTCCTAGATGGCAGAACGACACAACTTGCAGAAATACATGCATATGTATGTATGTAGGTTCCAACTACGCCTTTTGTGTGCATGATTACAATGTAGATTGAAAACATTGGTGCCTAAACAAATTTAAAGATTCAAAAGGAAAACATATTCAAAATAATCAGCTTTGGAGAAAAGTAGCTATCTGGCAAGACAACCTTCCATTGGTCAATGTGATACACACTTCGGGACATCAGGGTGAGGGAGTTCATGCGAAATGGAACTGTGTGGCTGACTTAGCTGCAAAAGCTGCCTTATAGACTGTCAGAGTAGCAGTTCCAACCAGATCTCAAACGAAGGTTGACGCAGATAGACTAACAGCGATACAGGCAACCATGAAAGGGAAAACACTGACAGCTGGCTTCCATCTCAAGTACTCCTACTCCCTCAGCTAAGATCACAATCCCGTAGTTACTATACTCGGGGTGGGAGATAGGATAATCCCTAAAAAATTGGACAGATTAGATTTAATTAAAGAACCCCATGAGGGGTTGGCATCTTCCTATGTTGGGATAAATGCAACCATAGCCATTCTACAGCAGCGCTATCGGTGGCCGTGCTTATATGCACAGATGACAGATTATGTTAGACAGTGTGCTGTTTGTCAAGAAATTAAAGCTTCCACTGTCAGAAGTCCCCCGCAGACACCACTTACAGTCTCTAATATCCCATTCAGGGTAATATATTTATAACATATCAGTCCACTAAGGGCCAGATGTACGTAGGTAATCGTTTGCGATTACCAAATAGCGAAGTTTTGCAATTCACTATTCGGTAATCTCAGACACTCATGTACAAATCTGTGTATTACACATTTTGCAATTTCCAGTGGGTCTCAAATAGACCTACCTCATGAATATTAATGAGGTAGGTCTTGGTTTGTGACCCATAGGGAATTGCAAAAATCACAGGGATGGAGGCCTGCAGGGGTCAGAAGACCACCAAGTCTGTGATTGCTTTTCAATGAAGCATTTTTTGTAAATGCAGCCTGTTTTACTTAAAGGAAAAAGGGATGCATTTCAAAAAGAAAAATGAAAAGTTTCAGTAGGCAGTGGTCTGTGGAACCATTGCTTGCTCTCAAAAAACGTGTTTACAAACATTCCCAAAGGGGAAGGGGTCACTTGGGGGACCATGCCCATTTGCAAATGGGTTGCCACCAACCTAAAGTTGATGGCAAATCGGGAATGTTTTGTGACCCCATTTTGGTCACAAAACATTCATACATGCCACTGCAATTCGTTATTAGGAAGGTATGCCCTAAACAAGCCCCTTCCTAATTCCGAATTGTAAACCCAAATTGCCATTCGGTAACAGGTTACTGAATCTCAATTAGGCTTTTGTACATTTAAAAATGCCTTTTTTGCATTCACAAACGGCACGATTCACAGAATTGGGCCGTTTGCGAATTTGAAAAAGCTTTGTACATCTGACCATCAATTCTGTAAACCAGTATACGTACATATTGGATGCACTCAGAGAAATGCAGGCTCTCGAGCAGTAGTAAAAGATTTGAAGTGTCTCGTAGCGATAGTTGCAGTCCATACATTTAATTCAGACAATGGTCCTGTGATCACTTCCAAGGATACCAGGATCTATGTCCACAATGAGAGTATGTCTGCAATTCAACAATCCTTACAGAGCAGAAATTAACGGACTAGTTGAGCATGCTAACTGGGTCTGGTGGCTTAGTGGACTAATGCATCCACTGTAAGGGCCTGTGTTCGACCTCATGGTCACAGGTTCAAACCCTTCGGGTCCAATAAGCCTTTCATCCTTCTGAGGTTGATAAAATGAGTACCATTGAATTGGGTAACAATAAACATCTGATATTCAGTGCCAAGATACTCTTGGGTGAACGTGCACTATTGTAGTGTAGCTCCTATTTCCCTAATAGGCTCTGCGCATTGGAATAATATCCCTTATAGGTTTGACATAGGACTAAGGTCAGTATGTCCCTATCAAGTATATTAAACTTAATTACTTGTGCCAGCTAGCTCAGAGGCCTCTAGAAACTCCTTGGATAACAAGAAGGGAGTAGTTTCTGGCAGCCGCAAAACATGACCACTTTGTTTCCCTTTAGAATCAGAACGTGTCCCAGAGTCATGGAAACAATAGATAACTATTTCACTCAGCTCAATCGTGCATGCTTAGTTTTCCTCAAAGTTACACAGAAAGAATAGACGGGCGTTTCAATAAAAGATTTATTGAACAGTCTTGTTTCTCGTGTAAGTTAAATGTGCTGTTATGATCACAAGACAGTATGCAAGATAAATAATGTACAGCGTAAGCAGTAGAAATAAATAATACTGCGCTAGCATGATCTTTAGTAGATATTCATTTGCATAAATAACACAGACTAAAAATGCGAGTACTCATACGATGCGTTGCTAAGCTAGTTCTACCCCAATGTACCTAACCTAACCTAGGTGTAGGGAGAGGTATGAAGTAGGTGAAGTATTCCTTACTATGGTATACTAAGAGTATGTTAAGTCTAGTATGCCTAGTATGCCAAGTATGCCAAGTATGCCAAGAGTCCCTCTAGGTTCTAGTTAGCTCCATACCTTAAGAATGAGAGAGGTAGGAATCTCTTGCCAGATTCGAACTCCAACACCCCGCAAGGGAAGTCAGATCACTGGAAGCTGGACTCTCTGCGTGCAGGGATGACAGCGTCTTCTCAGTGCGTCAGGCCAGGAAACAGGCTCCTCTGAAGTCGAGGTCTCCCCTAGTTTACAAGGGCTAGGGAAGGTATATTTATACCTGAGAGGTACCTCAGAATGTTAGCATTGATGTGAATCGGACAGCGGAAGACGTCATGAATGAACCCTAAGGTATAATGGTTCATGCATAATAGATGAGTCCTTGAAGAAATCAATAGTCCTGTGCTAGGGAAACTCCCGAAGCCTAAGGGTCTGTTCTTCAAGAACTCGTTGTGACGTTAGGGGGACGGATGTCGGAGACCATGCCTGTATTGTGATCTCCACAGCGACCATGGGGCATAGGAAATGTTCACGCATATGGTCCAAACTACCAATTGATTCATGGGTAACATGTCTGTATTTGGAGTGCACGGTTTAATGCCTAAATAAGGACTGGGATTTTATGCCTATATAAGGGCAGGGCGAATTGTGCCTATATAAGGACATGATACAGGAAAGCCCGTGTATGGACACCCTAAGAGGAATACAACACCCACTCCACTTTCGTGTGTACGATAATACTAAAATGCTAAACATTTAAAATGCTAAACATTAAATGGAGTACCGCATATTGCTAAAATATTTCATGAAACCATTTAAAAGGCATTTAAAAAACCTATTAGAATGCAAAAGGTACTGTACATTTGAAGCATTGCTTTTCATTTCAGGCATATATTTAAAATAAAATACAATATGAATGAAATTAGCAATAATATTTACATTTGATAGAAAATGATCGATAAGTTGTTCAAAAATCAAAGTCATTTCATGTCATGAAAATGAATGAACTTTTTAGACAAACAAGATGAAATAAGTGTCTGTGGAAGTACCGCGAAGCATGTACTATAAGGCTAGTTCTACTTTAAGCAGATTGAAGTGCCATTTTAGGTCGAAAAATGGAAAAAGATCAATTTTGGGAAGAGTTCCAAGTTTTTGAAGTATGAAGGCCAAATTGTTACTGCATCTCTGGAACACTGTGGGCTGAATCAGAGTCAGTTTACGGGTCTAGTGTAAACATGAGATCATCTATTTCCATAGACAAAACATCGTCCACTGAAGTTGGTGTCAGTTGGAACACCTCGTGTAGTAGATTAATTGCACAGAGATGTGAAGCATCGCTTTCAGCATAGGTTGCCGCAGCAATGTTCTCGTCCGTTGTTGCAAAACACACAAGATGATGGACGGAATGCTGCACATTGGCAAACATTCACCCCCAGTCACAGATCTGGGTTTAATCCATCGTTATTTTGCTTCACCACGCCACCCCAGTTCAGACATAGTCCGTTGTTACCTGTGTGCCTGTAGATCTTTCTCGTACCTCAGCAGCAGCCGGAAGCGTCTGTGAGATCTCAATGAATGCTGACATCAGGATTGGCAGCCTCTGGGGACAACACAGAGCATGGGCCGTTATCGGGACCAGCAGAATATCGACATCCGTTGGCGTTGCTGATGGAAAAGTTAGACAGGTGTCCAACATGCATTCTTCACCGCATGGCAGGCATCGTAGAAGAGGTAAGATGCAATCTTGCCAGATTGGTCTGAATGACAGGAACCACGTGGTATTAAGGTCCCGTAGACGAGTCATCCCCAAAAGCTGTACTATTCGCTCACGGCACTTTCGTTCAAGGAGAGCTTTCTCCATTTCGCTCGGAGTGATGTCTGCGAATAGGCTGGCCATAGCGTAATAGCAGGAAAAGAAATAGAATTCCGGCAACAAGTGCTAGAATTAACGGTATGCCACCAAACACCGAATGTGCAAAGTTCGGGATGATTCCGAGTATTGCCTGGAAAGGTGCTAACAGACCGGAACAGATGCTCTTAAATACATGTACAATTCCTGTTGTATCAGACATGTTAAAGATACGTCCTATCATTTCCACGAAATGTATAGGGCAGTTTGTACGTATTAAAGTCTGTATCTCAGCCGAAGTCCTTGCTACTTGTAGATCATAGGTTTCTTTGGCCGAGGTCAAAGGCACTGTTTGCTGTAAAAGCATGGCTTTCATTCTGCTCAAAGTATCAAATCTTATAAAAGAGACGTTCAGCGAAGGCCATAGAGGCGACTCCTGACTGTGTCTATTGGGGCAAACAATACTTGCATACAGCAAGTGACCCTGGAGTTGACCGCTACTAGATATGGGATGCCTGGCAACATGCCACAGCAACTCTGATCATTCAACATTAGGTAACTCCCATTAGAAAGTTGTCCAAACGTTGGATTAATCACAGCAGCTGGTGTACCCTGCTGATGGCAGGACAAATTTGCCACAGAACCATTACAAGCCCCGTGTAAAGAAATGTCCTGACATATAAGTGAACCGCTCAGTGCACGTTTACAGTGTGTACCGCTCAAAAACACTTCACGATCCCCACTCCAACATCTATATGTATACGGTAAAGCCCAAGATGTCTTAATGTATTCCTTACCCAACCTTTCATATTTGCCTGCTTGCATTTGTCTGAGGCAATACTGAAACTGAAACGTAGTCACAGGTAATGTAATTTTGCCATGAATGAGCCATTTTGTAGCTGGTTTTTATGCCACTGTGAATGGTAACTTTTCCAGTTTTTCAATGCTCAGCACTGTATACTCTGCTCCTCTTTGTGCCTGTTCGACCTGTTTATCAGTTAGATTGTATTCTGCAAACAGAGCCGATGTGTTGATGAAACGCCAAGGCACATAGCCCGCATGCAAAGATTGCAGCGTCCAGCTTAATAACACAATAGAACGTAATTGAGATTGGCCTTGCTGTAACATCGCCAAATCTTGTTCTAGTATGTCGATAGCAGAGGATACAATGTCATCCAATGAATATATTCTGGAGGACAAGTTGTTAACCCATTGTCGACCACAGAGAGGGTTTTCTCTAAATTAATACGATCAAGTTCACGTATTCGTTCTGCGGCCTCCATCTGTGACACTTTCCATGCTTCATTATAGGCAGCATAAATGCCGGCATATATGAAACGTTTTTGACGCGGTTTTCTTGGTCCAAGCAAGAATTGCCTAAGGTCTGCGTCTTCTTTAAGTAAGGCTAAGTGCTGTTTCACATCCTGTAGTGTAGATTTCTGAAGCCAATCGAGCCATAATTTTCCTACACTGTATGTTGTTACTACCCCCGGATGCTGTCTTTGGACGTATCTTGGGTCTGGCCTATGAATAGTAAAGCCCTGAGTTTTATTCAGGAATCTTTCCTGACAGTTGTTCGTGTCTGTGGGCCAGATCAACCATTTTTTCCAATCAGAATTAGATCGGTTGAGTTGTAGTATATTGTCAACTGTCACCACTGCCTGTGTATTAGTATCACTGGCAGGTGTTGGTACAGAAGGTGTCTTCATCGCTTTGATCTTGGCTAGTCCAAGACAAGATGTTTGTTGGACAGTTTCATTCAAAAACATTATTTGTTCAGGGATTATACAGGCTCTAAATAACGCTTCTATCCCCTGTACTTGCCAATCTTTAGTACCCCACACAGTTTTTGTGTCTATTGTGTCTTTCCATAAGTCGAAACCCTGTCTAGACAGTTGGGCAATAAATGTTGCAGAGTAAATCTGTTTCGTATGTGTTAACATAATTTTCAGTCCTGTTTTGTTTACATTTTTATAGTAAAACGTTTCTGGATCAGATGTATTGTACCCTGAAAAATATGGAAACTTGTTAGCAAATGTATTTGAACTACCGTGTGGTGGTGTAGGACAATGCTCCCATTGGTTAAACATAAACACATTTCTAGGGTATGCAGATTTATGCAAATAATGATGACCATAGTGGTTATAGCAATACAGCTTTTCATAGTCTGACGAACCCTCTAAATATACATTTTTAGAAAATGCAGCAGATTTTTCTAGGTCAAACATTATGTCGTTAACAGTCTCAACGTCCCAATCATCAGAATAGGTACTGGACGAAATGAGATCACTTAGTGAAATTTTAAACCAATGTGGAATGTTCAATTGTTCCGTCGGGCCTAAGATATCAAAATCTGTTTTGTCCCACACTATACCATCCTGTATAGGAACAGCTGTGATGTTCACTGATGACAAGTCTCTTGCTTCACGATGGGAAGATTTATGAGGTTTCAAAAGTACGCTCACGTCTTTTCCTTCAGTATTCACATGGATGTATCTGCCACTTATAAGCACGCTCACAGTTGTAACCAAAGCTAGCCAGAGCAGGAAAACAAAAAGTCCAGATGTAATCCAGAGTTCAATCCACGGAGAAACCAAATAAGTCTTTTTCAGAAAGTGAAGAAAGTCTTGTACTTGCTGGTTGAATCTCAATGATGCTGGCGTCGTTTCAGGTTCACTCGGATCTTCTGAGAACGTATCAAAGTTAATGAAATAGCCAGAAGCAGTTCTGTCAATTATTGGAATTGCATCAGGATTTGTAGAAATCGCTGGAACCTAGTTGATCACTCGCTACATTGGTGTAGACAGGTGTATTTCGATGAACTGTTACTTGGTTTTCAAGAGGGATGAGTTCCATAGCATTGTTGCTTAGTCCTTCATCTGTTACAGCTGAATTCTTGATTGTTATCAGTCTTTCAGTCTGAACCTCTTGAATAGTAGCGAGAGGAGTGTGTCTGCTACTAGGTTGGAGTCCACGAGGCCTACTATTTAGGGGAAACATCCTTTACCACGAAACCATTACAACGCGGCATGGTTACATCGTGGTTTTCACAACGCAAGTCGTTACATCGACTTGCACTGGAGGGCGCTCTAGACTAAGAGATAGTGTGAATTACTATTCCAACACCTTCCCTACTGTACGTAGACTGGAGTTGGAATAGTAATTCACACTATTCCCAAGTCCAGTGCCCTCCAGCGCAAGTCGATGTAACGACTTGCGTTGTCAAGACCGCAATGTAAGATACCGCGTTGTGATGGTACGCGTTGTATCATCATACATTCACTATTTAGTATTGGCCACATACTGTGGTTTGATGAGGTCGATGGACACAAATCTTTTCTCCTTTCTTCCAGCAAGGGGCGGCAGAAGTACTGTGCTTGTTCCTTGAACTGCTAGGACAGGTACTGGTTGTCTGTAAGAAGGTCCAAATTCCTTCTTGTCCGCAATTTTTTCTCTGACTAGATCCCCAACTTTTGGAATCCAGACAGGCCTTGCTGGGACCGCCGGTTTTTCCCCAGTGGTGGTTGGCTGTAGGAATACATTACTTTGTTTCGTTCTTAACTCATTCAGTTCCTGTAAAACAGCCAAACGATCTTTGATTTCAAACATTTTATTTTCCACCACTGTGCCTACGTGATCGAGATCTGGTACCCACATTCTTGTCCCAAGTAGGACCTCATATGGAGTGACCCCCCTAGAGAACTTCTTGGCAGGTTGTTCAATGAGCGTTGGACCCCATAAAGATGTTTGACCCACCCATCACCCGAACCTAATACCCTAGCTGTTATAGACTGCTTTATGTCCCGGTTTTTCCTTTCCACAACCGAATTTCCCTCAGGATGGAATGGAGAGGAGTACCGCAATGCAACACCCAGACTGGCCATGGCTTCTTTGTAAGCCCGAGAGCTAAACGCAGGGCCCTGGTCAGAATGTAGTGTGCCTATTGCGGATGTGCCGATAAAGACTCGCAAATCTTTTATAACAGTTCGAGCGTCAACCGAGCGCTGAGGCCATATCCATAGGAACCTAGAGCATGAATCCACTGCAACCATGATATATTTATAGTTACCGTCCCTTTGCAAGGGACCGCATTGGTCCAGGTAAACACAAGCTAATGGTTTGTCTGAAATTAACAGGGGTGTCTGCGCAGGACGTTTCACTGTTGAGACTTTCATCTGTTGGCAAATATCACATTCTAAAACATAGTTTTTAGTTTGTTTCCTAATGCCTGGCCATCAATATCTTTGCTTGAGTAAAGATACTGTTGCAGAAACACCTGCATGGGCAGAAGCTATCCCTTCGTGTGCTGCTAGGATTAGTCCTAATCTGCGTTCCTTGTTTGGAATTACCCTATCCCCCACTCCAGGGATTCGAGCAAAAGGAACGTTGTTCGCATCAATTACATAAGAGTACTTGAGTGGAAACTTTTTTGGTAACGCTGCACTGCTGCCCTTGCTTGAAGCATTGACAGCCAACATTATCTCACCGTCTATTTTTGTTTTTGAACGAGTGATCGCAGCTACGGAAGCCGTCTGAACAGCCCCCTTTGCGGCTTCGTCAGCCAATGAATTCCCTGCAACGTGAACGCCATCACGTTGATGACTCAGTGTGTGGATCACGTGAGCCTTTGGTAGTTCGCTTTTTAACTGAACTACTTGTTCCCAAAGCATTTTGTGCTTTATTGTGCCACCTTTCGCATCTTTGAAACCATTTTCAAGCCAGTTTTGTATATATTCATTATACGACTGAACACAGTAAAAGGAATCGCACACTATCAGTGTGGGGAATTCTCGATCTGTACTTTCAAGTGCCAGTTTGAATGCTTGTAGTTCAGCTCGCTGAGCTGTACAATCTCCTAGAGACTGAGTTTTTGTGACCATAGGTCTGAAGATGCCATTTCGCATGCAACCTTTAATGATTGCACACGCTGCACTGTAAGCTTGCTTACTCCCTATTGCGGGTTGTGCGGATCCGTCAGTGTAAATTATGAATTCGTACTGATCGAGAGGCAGAATCTCAGTGGGCAGAGGACATTCTTGTTCATATTGCAGGAATGCTTGTGTTTTTAAATCTGGATCAAAAACATATTCAACATCTGTTGCAGCAAGAGAATTAACCCATTGTATCCATCTTGGATGTAATGCTTTAGCATTTGGAATGCTTGCTTTTGTGACCGCTTCTAAAGCTGGTACCGGAGTTACGACAATAATGCGTTTCCCTTGGGCTAAGGCTCTTTCTTTTGCTACAGCGGTTTGAACTGCTGTTAGAATTTTTTCAGTTGAACTGAAGCGCATTTCCGCTTGTGTGTACAAATGAGATTTGTACGCTATTGGTATTTTCTCACCCTCATTGAAAGTTAAGTAGGTGAATCCGCATTGACCCGAAATTATTCGGATCACCAAATTGCGTTGACTTACGCGTGTTTGTAAGTGATTTGTTGCTAACATGTTAGCTTGTAGTGAACGCAAGATTTTTGTGTGTTCTTGTGTCCAATTCTTGATTGAAAAATCAGGTTTGATTAATGCATATAGAGGTTTAACCCTTTCTGCGTAGTTTAGAATGTAAGTTCTACCAAAGTTTAGGAAACCCAGGATGGATTGTAAGTTTTTCAGCGTTTTGGAGGTTGGAGCAGCGCACATTTCTCTAGAAAGTTAGCTGCCAAGCTCTTGCCTTCACTTGAAAGCTCATATCCTAGAAATAGGACATTGAGATGGGCAATTCGGGACTTTTTAAAGTTGAACTTGTAGCCCTCAGAGGCGAAGCCCAGTATAATGGTGCTCACCCTGTTCAAGTGTTTGTCCAGGTCATCGTCTGTCAGATAGATGTCATCGACATAGGACAATGCCTCATTGTCATAAATTTGTAGTAACTCCGTTACCCTCGCTGAGAATAAACCTGGGCTGTTCTTGAACCCTTGTGGGAGTCGACAAAATTGACGCTGGGTCCCCATTATGGAGAATGCTGTTAAGTACCTGCTTTCAGGTGCTATGTTTGGACAAAAGAAACCATTTGAGATGTCTAATGTTGTTTTGTATTTTTTACGCACAATATTATTCATTAATGCTGTGCTATGTGCATTTTGCACTGCAAAGGTTTTAGAACAAGTGTTTAGGTGTCTGTAATCCAAAACTAGACGATATGTATTGTCTGGTTTGGAGACAGGAAACAAAGGATTGTTCATTGAGGAGGTGCATGTTTCAATCACCCCTTGGTATTCAAGTTGATCTAAGATCTCCCTGACCTGTTTTTTAGCTTCTTGCTTTATTGGATACTGCCTTTGTGCAGTTGGTTCATGTTTCAGATGTATTTTATGGTGAGCTGAGTCCTCATCCCATCCTACATGATTTTTATATAATGCTGTGGCCTGGGCTACTGCCCATTTCCTGACATATGTATATTTTAGGTGAATTGGAATATGGTTGGAGAAGGCAGGCATAATAATGTCCTCGCCGTGTGGGCACTCCCTGACAAATTGTGGTGGCCAGTCTTTTTCTGCTAGAAGTATGTCATAGCCCCTTGATAGTCTTTCCCAAAAAAGTGCTTTCACCTGTCTAGGTATGACTCCCTCCATCCGGAGTGTTATTTCATATAACTTTTGTGGAGTACTAACCCTGGTGTATACAGTCTCAACTGTAATGTACTCATTCAAGCCCACTATCTCCAGAAGTTCCTTCAGGTTCTGGCGAGCTATTGTGACTTCTGCTGCACTGTCCAGCATTGTCTGAGCCCATTCTCCGTTCTTGAGTTGTGTTCTCAGTATTCTCGGCACGTCTGATCTTCAGACCTGCTACTTTCTTTTTGGAGAATTGAGGTTTTGTTTTGTTTTTCGTAGCGTGTTTTTCTTCTTTGGATTTTACGCGTTCTTCTCTATGTTCTGACCGTCCTCTTCTTTCCGAAGTCTGTGATGAGATCTGAAAGGGACGAGAGGAACGTGTATCAGTATCTTGATACCTGTCAGGTTTTCTCAAATTATCCCTATTCCTGAGTTTATACCTCCTTTCAGAGGGCTCCTTTTGAGGAGACCTACCTCGGGATTGAGAACGTTTCTCGTTTGAGTTTTGTTTAGTAGTTTCCCACATCTTTTTAGAAGATGTAGGAGTTTGTTTAATAGAGTCCTTCTCAGAACTTTCAGATAGTTTTGGTTTCACTGGTCTTCCACCCAAACTATCTCTGCCTAATTCTGCATATGATTGTTCAATTATTCTGGGTAGTTCAGTTTGATGTTCTGTAACATCGAATTCCCTTAATTTTTGGCAGATTGCCACTGCTGCTGCCTCCCCTTTAATATTAGATAATATTATTGTTGAGACCTGGTTGAAATTTTTCAGTAATTTCATACCTAAATTTAGAGCAGGCTCTGCCCTGTATTAGTTTTGAATTTGTTTCAGGACATCTGGGATTACCGCAATTGACGGAATACCATGTGTTTTAGTATAGATGGCAGCAAAGACTGAGCCCCAAGTGGTGCAGTCTTCCAGTTGTGGTGTGATCCCCATCGGTAAACTGATTGTTAGGATTCTGTGTTTCTCATACGGGCAAGTATTTGGAAATACTGCTTCGATTTGAGTAATTTTTTGAGCTATCCAGAATGGAATTTGCTCACGTTTTGTGGGCATTTTACCCATGACTGCGTAGAGAGTCTGTGATGTAATTTTTAGTGTATTCCCCTGTTGGGGAGTTGGATTTGGAAGTGTCAATGGTTGTTGGACTGTGAAAGCCCGCATGACATATTGGACCAGTTGTCTGTAGATTTTTATTATTTCTTGTAGTTGAACAAGTAGTTCCTCGTCTGACATTTCTTCAATGTCGGGATGAGGTGTATAGCCGGCTAGAATCGGCCATGTTGCTCCTGGTCTACCTAGTGGACCGAGCCTGGTAATGTTTCTGTGATGTTTTAGTGCGCCTTTAAACCAGAGCTGATGCTCTTGGTATGTTAATGGAATTTCTATATCCTCGAAAGGAATGTATTCCTCTGGTGCATCATCTTCTTTGTAGAAGTGAAACACGTGTGTTACTGAATTGGATTCAGGAAATATTACCCATGAATAGAATACCTCTGTCTGAAAGGATTCGTGTGCCTCTATCACGAAAACTGCTCTACCGCCTCTCGGTGGTAGGCTGTGTTTTATAAGTTTTAGAGTGATGGCTCTTCTTAAGTTTGGAGGGATGTCTATAACACCCTCCTCGGTTTCAATAAAACCTGTGATATTATAAGCTGTTGCAGCTGGCTGATCCGCAGCTCCACCGTTTCCGGTCTCAGTGTCGGAGCCAGGCATTTTGTTTTTTGAAAAATGTAGAACAAGTTTCAAGGAAACAAAGATAAGGTGCACAATATTTTGGAACACTGTATCCTTCAACGTTGAGCAAACCAAACAGCTAATATATAGGGTGTTTCCTATGTAGCCGTGGTGGATACATAACCCTGCCCACTCCAGACGTCTTTTGGTGTATATGGGTAGGGGTCTCTGAGAGAAAAGCACGGCTGAGTTACTCAGTATCTAGCGTTAAATTACCGCCTTACCAAACGTTGGGTGCCATGTAGTGTAGCTCCTATTTCCCTAATAGGCTCTGCGCATTGGAATAATATCCCCTATAGGTTTGACATAGGACTAAGGTCAGTATGTCCCTATCGAGTATATTAAACTTAATTACTTGTGCCAGCTAGCTCAGAGGCCACTAGAAACTCCTTGGATAACAAGAAGGGAGTAGTTTCTGGCAGCCGCAAAACATGACCACTTTGTTTCCCTTTAGAATCAGAACGTGTCCCAGAGTCGTGGAAACAATAGATAACTATTTCACTCAGCTCAATCGTGCATGCTTAGTTTTCTTCAAAGTTACACAGAAAGAATAGACAGGCGTTTCAATAAAATATTTATTGAACAGTCTTGTTTCTCGTGTAAGTTAAATGTGCTGTTATGATCACAAGACAGTATGCAAGATAAATAATGTACAGCGTAAGCAGTAGAAATAAATAATACTGCGCTAGCATGATCTTTAGTAGATATTCATTTGCATAAATAACACAGACAAAAAATGCGAGTACTCATACGATGCGTTGCTAAGCTAGTTCTACCCCAATGTACCTAACCTAACCTAGGTGTAGGGAGAGGTATGAAGTAGGTGAAGTATTCCTTACTATGGTATACTAAGAGTATGTTACGCCCTAGTATGCCAAGTATGCCAAGAGTCCCTCTAGGTTCTAGTCAGCTCCATACCTTAAGAATGAGAGAGGTAGGAATCTCTTGCCAGATTCGAACTCCAACACCCCGCAAGGGAAGTCAGATCACTGGAAGCTGGACTCTCTGCGTGCAGGGATGACAGCGTCTTCTCAGTGCGTCAGGCCGGGAAACGGGCTCCTCTGAAGTCGAGGTCTCTTCTAGTTTACAAGGGCTAGGGAAGGTATATTTATACCTGAGAGGTACCTCAGAATGTTAGCATTGACGTGAATCGGACTGTGGAAGACGTCATGAATGAACCCCTAAGGTATAATGGTTCATGCATAATAGATGAGTCCTTGAAGAAATCAATAGTCCTGTGCTAGGGAAACTCCCGAAGCCTAAGGGTCTGTTCTTCAAGAACTCGTTGTGACGTTAGGGTGGACGGATGTCGGAGACCATGCCTGTATTGTGATCTCCACAGCGACCATGGGGCATAGGAAATGTTCACGCATATGGTCCAAACTACCAATTGATTCATGGGTAACAACGTTGGAATTGTCTAGGCCCACTTTCGATCCTGACCCTGTAATTGCCTACAATAAATTTAACTATTGGGTAGAATCCTCATTGAACTCTGTCCTTCCAAATAAAACAATATTTAATAAAGCAGAAACTAAGCGTAATCCGTGGTATTCCCCAAAACTTCGCGAACTCAAAAAAACTTGTAAAAGAGCTGAAAGGAAATGGAGGAAGGATTTTTCTACCAGCAACAAACAAATCTATAGAGAGGCCATTAAAACTTATAAAATTGAAATTCAACTGGCCCAAACTCTATATTATGAAGAGAGAATCCTGGCAGCTGCTAATTCTCCTCGCGAGATCTTCCGCATCACTAAGGGCTTGCTTACCATCCCCACCCCCCCCATTGTATCTGAAGATACTTCAGCACGATGCAATGCCATGGCAGAATTTTTTTCGGACAAAATCCAAGTTATTTACTCTTCCTTTCCTCAAAGAATATCTCAACAACTTATCAGAGATCAGGAAAACTTGGTCAAAGGGAGAGCTGGCCGAATTGAGGAAATTCCCCCACTTAATACGTCCACGTTGTCTGATATTTTGAGCAAATTAAAATCCGGCTCCCCCACTGATCCTGCCCCCCCCAACATCTTAAATCAGGCCTCTGAAATCCTTTCCCCAGTAATCCTTGACATTTTAAATGCCTCTCTTTCCTCAGGGATAGTCCCTCCACTGTGGAAACAGGCTATGGTTAAAGCCTTATTGAAAAAGCCTACCCTGGACCCTGAAGTCTGGAGTAACTATCGCCCCATTTCCTTGTTGCCGGCTATCAGTAAGATCGCCGAGAAATATGTGAATTTTGTTTTATCTTCCTTCTTGGAGAGCAATAACTGTCTCCATTCCTCCCAGATGGGTTTTAGACCTCAACATGGGACGGAGACGGCTCTTCTGGTGGTAGTGGAAGAGGCGAGAAAAATCCTAGACGCAGGAGGTTGCGCAGCTATTATCCTTCTAGATTTAAGCGCAGCCTTCGACACGGTTAACCACCAGCTTTTGATAGAGAGACTGGGCGAGGTAGGGATTGCAGGGACTATGCTCAACTGGCTCCAATCTTTTTTGGAAGACCGATCTTTCAAAGTTTTTGAAGACGGCATTTCTTCTAAAGCTATACCGCTGACATGTGGGGTGCCTCAGGGCTCCTCCCTCAGCCCCACACTTTTTAACGTGTATTTGAGGCCTTTGGCAGAGATTGTGATACCATTTGGGATTCGGATAATTACATATGCTGATGACACTCAGCTGGTTGTCTCTGTCAACCATCGCGATCCCTCTAGTACTTGTCTTGCCCTTTGTCTAGAAAAAGTTTCAAGGTGGATGGAAGAATCCTTCTTGAAACTCAATGGATCTAAAACAGAATTAATGCTCCTAGGGAACAAAGAAAATATAAACTTTGAGCTACTTTGGCCCAGATCCTTTGGTCCTGCCCCTACCTCCAAACATCAAATTAAAAGTCTGGGCGCCTGGCTCGACCAGAACCTTGATTTTAAAGAACAAGGGCAAAGGGTAGCGGCAAGCTGTTACGGGATCCTTCGAATGATCCGTAAAGTGCTCCCACTACTCCCCTTCCCTGCAAGAAGAGTCCTAATTCAGGCTCTCATTTTATCCCGACTTGACTATGCCAATGCACTTTATCTGGGAGCCCCTGGCTCATCGATACGGAAGCTACAAATTGTTCAAAACTGCGCCGCCCGCATGCTTATGAACATCCCAAAGCGGTCCTCCGCCAAACCAGCTTTGGCATTTTTACATTGGCTCCCTATCCGTGAGCGCATAGAGTTTAAGGCTCTATGTATAGCCCACAGGTCACTTTCAGGTAAGGGACCGGTGGTCATCCAGTCCCTCACCCACCGATACCGTCCTAACAGAGCCCTCAGGTCAGAAACTAAACATCTACTGGCAACTCCAAGAATAACGAGAGCACGAAGTGGCGGCCGCCTTTACTCGTATAATGTGGCTAAGATCTGGAATGGCTTACCTCCACAGATCCGTGCCCAACCGAACTACCTCATCTTTCGGAAGCAGATTAAAACATTACTCTTCCCTAAATGAACAGCTTTCGGATTAGTGTGTTAGCAGGCATTCGCGCGGGGATGCCCATGGGTAACCAGGCGCTTTATACATCTTGTTTTTATTTCATTCATTCATTATTTGGAGTGCACGGTTTAATGCCTAAATAAGGACTGGGATTTTATGCCTATATAAGGGCAGGGCGAATTGTGCCTATATATGGACATGATACAGGAAAGCCCGTGTATGGACACCCTAAGAGGAATACAACACTATACAAATACATATGTTATGTTAACTGAACGAGTAAACAAGCCTTGACTGCTAGGTACTAAGTTCAGGTTTCAATCAGTAACGTCATCTATATCGAGCCCGGAGATCATTCAATATCTTGCCTAGACAAGTATTGGGAGGGCGTACTCTGTATGAGGTGGTCTATGGAATACTTGTACATGGGCCCGGCTAGATAATCTTTAGAAGGTGGTAGGTGAAAAATAATTTGACCTCGACAAATACTCACATGTTTAACAGTAAGTTGAATCGGCCAGAAACAAGCTGTCCAATTCGGAGACTTCAGAAGCTGCCACCAGTGAAGGAAATGTTTTTACGACAGCTGATGGGTGGGTTGCTATATGGTCGGGGATCTAGTCCAAGAAAAGGTGCATGATAAACAAGCTTTCACACCATCTCACACCACCCATTCCAGTGCTAGGGATAAAAGGCAAACAAACTGTGATTCTGCCTCCTTTGGTTGGTTCCAATAGAAGCTGACAGGTGTCCATTGACCACATTAAAAACACTGTGTGGCCGGTTCTGTACAGCTGACCCTCCTGGACATCAGGAAGAGTTCAGAGTAGAACTAGGGGTGCGTGTAACTCAAAAATTGCTTCTAGCATAATTAAGCATAATTACTACAAAGTTAGACGTAATTACTCACAATTCTCCGAGAAGCATAATCCAGCATTTAGCGCAATCAATTTTATCAGCATAAAATGTACCCTTGTGTCTGAAAGGAGCCAGAGGATGCACTTTGCGCTGAGAAAATAGTGCTAACTGCAACAGGACAGGGACAGCATCAGCCAGCAGCCGCTCGCGCTCTCCAAGTTTGTTCCTGTGCTCCTGAGGTAGGATTTTTGCCCCAAATTACTGTTACTTAAGCAGGCGTAATTGCATATTTTGACAATTGCGTATCACAGGAGTAATGGGAATTTACCCAATGAAATCACTCCAATTACTTTGGCATAATTAATAGTACTCTCAGGACAAAGAAGAACCTCTTGACCTCTTGATACTCTGAATGAAATACCCCCTGAATAATATAATGACTCCACTAGCTCCACGTCCCCGCCAGGGAAATCTGAACCTCCAATTTCAGCTGAATCTGATACTTCCGTCATTTCTGTTGCCGAGGATCTACTATGAGCCACCTCCTGAACTAACGTCCGCCAAGATGGTCCCTGTTCGAGAATCAAAGATCTATGAAAATGGCTCAGAATTAGGCCTGGACTGTACCTCAATCAGAGTGGAGGAATCAGATTGTTTCTGGTAATTCTGCATTTCTCTTTGAGGCAGAATTACACATAATTATGCGATTACGCCTGCTCACAAAATGAAGAGTAATTTGAGGGATAAGATCCTACTGCAAGATCACATTTAGCGAGCGCGAGCAGACGCTCATCCTTGCTATTTGTATTCTGCTGCATTTAGTGCTGTTTCTTAGTACAAAGTGTATCTTCGCATCCACTTAGGACGCGAGGGGCATTTTGTGCTAAGAAACCAGTGCTAAATGTCAGTAGTAAGATGAGGAAAAATCCTACCCTCAGATCACATTTCTTGTTCTGTTGCATTTACGGCTATTTCTTAGGGAAAAATCCATCCTTGGCTACATTTTGGACGCGAGGGGCATTTTTCTGCTAAGAAATAGCAGTAAGCTCACAATTACTCTTCTTGTGTAATTCAAGCATAATCTTGTGGAATTCCTAGGTAACTCTGAGTGATTACGCTACATGGGATTACGCAAATTGTCCCCACCCCTATTCAAAATTCTCCGCAGATGACTTGTCAACGCACTCCCATGTCACTATAATTCAGCCATTTCTCTCTGCATATCACTGGTTTCGAGACAATTACTTAATGCTCTGTGGTCTTGTATTTGGATTGCTACAGGCGTGTTACCCTTCGCCACATGGCTGATAACATTAATTGTTGTCTTGTAATCATTGAATGGGCATTATGTTCCTGCAGGTGCTATCCCACGCCCCGTGGCTCAAGAACTGCAACTGCACCTCTCATCACACAGAGTTCAACAAGAGCTCTAAACTGCCAACTTCACAGTGTATCCTGTGCCCTAGGGCATAGTTGGGGGACAAGTCCCTCGTCAAATTATTGGACCTATTGAGACATTGCAATGGCCATATGTGTTGAAAGTTTCAATGAACGATGAATTGTTCCAGGTCCTTTTTTAGGTGACTGGTATAAGAGACTGTGAAAGGCATGGTGTGTGATACTACTTTGGACAACGAAGATTCTTACTAAAACACAGTGAATTATAAAGGGATGTATTGTTACTACGCACACTACTACATACATAGAATAGGCATCCTACATAAATACTAAATTACACTCAATTGGCACATTTTGGGGCTCAACCTCTCAACAGCCAACTCCCAAAAAATAAATTTACCACAAATAAGTTAATGTATTCAAGTGAATTCAGTCAGAATTTGGCAATACAAGGATATGAGTACTGGAAAGAAAACATTGATGAAAAAAGCACTTGGGGAATTAAATACAGACACATGCAAAGTGAAGAAGCCCTGTTCAGAGCATGTCTTTTCCCAAAAGAGATGATTTTTCTGAATAAAACTGTCCAGCGGACTATCTGTCTGTGATCTGGAACCATGAAACAGTTTAAGGAAACTTCCATATCTAAAGTTAATTTCACCTTATTTATTAACTGACAATCACAAATGAATCCCTCTGTTTTTGAGAGAAATTACTTGATTGCAAATGGTGCATATAGTTCCTCTCACTTCCCTTCTGAAGGTTTGGTCTTATGGCCTTATGATTCAAAAACCTGCATGCATCATTTCCTTTCCAATACCCCTAGTCCAAAAGGTGATTTTGTCCTGAGCCACAATATAGCAGCCAGATACCTGTAGTAGTTACTACGCATAATGTGGGTGAATTGTATCAACATTGGTTCGCACATTCTAATCTTCCAGCTGTAAAAGAACACTTGTCCTTAACTAAGGAAAGCATAGATTTCTCAGGCTTCCTCCTGAGACTCTGTCCCGCTAATCTAAAAACAAACGATTTTCAGCAATGGGTATATATGCCATATATAATCAATTAAATCAATATTCTGAGAAAGAAGTCACAGAAAGGATTAGACAAATACGTCAAGAAAACTTACAGGCAGTTTTTAAAGCTATTGACAACGGCATGAACACTCTTTCCAAACTAGGGAATTTGTGAGATAATATTGTGCTCTCACACTTAGATTCTGTTAAAGGAGGTTTAGATTTGTTGCAGGGTGGCCAGGCCCAATTAAGGCCAATAATACAGTGAACCTGGATGTTACAAACCCTTCCATCTGGTTTTGAGCTACACAGTTTAACACTAACCCAGAAAACCATGGCTACAAAAGAGTCTACCTACACCTTGTTAAACACTGAGCAATTAGAAGAAACACCTGTTTCCATAAGTGTAACCTGGTTAATACAAGGAATCATTTCCCAGCCTATGCTAATTTTCATTTCCATGACTGCCAAAAAGTTACATCATTAGGTTGGTATGAAAAATGCACAATTTAATTCATAATTCTTTCATTCATGGAAATTTCTCTTCTCTAACATGTCTTTAAATGTTGATGACCCTGTGTTAACAGTGTTTCCAGCTGCAGGAAACCTCTATATAAATGATGTCATAGAACATGTCATGAGTGATGTAATATGTTAGGTCATGAGCAGTGTATTTCGGGGCGCAATTTATAGTAAGCGCTGCTAAATACAACAGGTGAATTTCTGTGTTTTTTTTAGTGCAAAATGTTAATGTTGTCTGTGAGATATTCATCTGACTAGAACTTTAACCTTTTTCTAGTGAATTTCTAAGGTGTTTTTAAAACAAAAACACATCTTTTTATCACACCTAACAATAAAGTAGACCTTTGTTTTTTTTCATTGAAGGGACACTAAAGACTTCTTGAGCAAACTTAATGAAGTAGAATGGGTAGAGGATTTCATTCTAATCACCATGGATGTAAATTCTCTTTACACTATTATCGACCACAATCTCGGCATCAAAGCTTGCCTACACTTCCTAGAGGATAGACCCATTCAATACCTCAAACACACGAATATGTTACTAGAGATGATGAGATTCTGTCTCCACAACAACATTTTTGTGTTCAATGGGACCATGTACAAACAGATACTGGGGACAGCCATGGGTACGTGCTTTGCCAACCTCTTTCTAGGGGCATGGGAAGAGGAAATCCGCAAAGATCAAACCATATCCCCCATGTTGACCCAAGTAATTATAAGGCTTCGGTACATAGACGATTTGCTCGTCATTTGGAAAGGGAGTGAGGAAAGTGCAGTAAGTCTCATTGATAAACTCAATGTTAATGATTTCAATCTGAAACTGACATACACTGTAAGCAAACATTCAATTGAGTTCTTAGATGTCTTAGTGGAGGTCAGTGGCAACAGTTTACATACCAAACTACACCGTAAGACCACAGCAGGGAACAGTTTTCTTCATGCTTTCAGCAGCCATCCAGACACCCTCAAATGGAGTATCCCCTATGGGGAGCTGCTGAGAGCAAGAAGGAACTGTAGCACGGAAGAAGCATACCTCATTGAATGCGAAAATAAGATAGAGAGATTCAGGGAACGAGGATACCCTAACTGGGTACTGAAAAGAGCCATGAATAAAGTCAAGATGATCCCGAGGGAACAGACATTGAAAGATGAACAGGAAAATATAAACCAAGCAATAGAATCCAATACCACTAGAGTAATCCTTACAAACAACATGGAATCTAGCAAGATCTCCAAAATACTAACCAAGAACTGGATTATCCTGACCAGTGACCCTGTCATAGGACATAGTTTACCTAGACGTCCCATGGTTACACACAGGAAAGAGAGGAGTTTCAGAGATATCCTGTTTAAAGGGGACATCACAAATAGATCCACAGGACCTCATCAACACCTTCAGGGTTTTTTTCCATGTGGCCACTGTAAGGCTTGCAGGTTCAGCTACATGATAAAAACGTATGAGACACCCACCACGACCAAAACTATCAACCAATTCTTAACTTGCAGCAGTATCTTCGTAGTTTATGTTTTGGAGTGCCCCTGCAAGCTGAGATATGTAGGGAACACTACTTTTGCAGCTAAGAAAAGAATATTTGAACATTTGAGGGCCATCAATAACAAGGATATACATTATCCTGTGCCTAGACATTTCGAGGAGTACCATTTGTCGAACAGTTCCCTGCTGAAGTACTTTGCAATAAAACAGGTACAGAAGAACCCGAGGCGAGGGAACAGGGTTCTCCATCTTAGACAGAGGGAATCATGGCACATTGTTGACCTTCAAACTAAAAGCCCGGGAGGCCTCAACCAGGATGAGGAACTAGGGATACACCTACATGAGGAGTAGGATCCCAGGATCAGATACATCCCTTGGGAGGCTTGGCTTACCTACTCTTTTTTAGAGTTACTTTGGGGGGCATGCATTCCATGGAGCAGTTTTGTAATTTCATGTGTAGATATTGCCTATGTACAGCTGTTGATTGCCTAAAGAATTTTAATCATGTGATTGATTTTTGGTTTTTGTTTTCTTTTTCCAGGAGGAAAGGAAGGGGCCTACTCCTAGGAGGAGATGCCGACAGAGGTCACCTACCCTTTTCTTCGTTATCACGTCTTCATGATACAGAGAACTTCCAAGATAAGAATTTATTGTTATTTTTTACATATTCATTTAAGAGTTATTGGTGTTGGATTTTGCACGATACATTTTTTCAATTTTTTCTATGTTATAGATTGAAGGTGAGAGTACAACCATAGGTTTGAGAGCTAGCGCCTTCAAACCACATACACAAGGATTCACTTACATAGTAATCTGAGACACACTCCTCTGGCACAATAGGTAGTAGCTAGGGGCCCTGAGATATACTACTAACATTAGCCACTAGGCGAATACACCGTATCCATTACCCTCTGGGCCCTGAGACACTTATTCTGTACATAGTCACTAGTGCGAGCATACCGATTTCACTGCCATCATAGGGGTCCGTGCACGTTGCAGAGCACTTATTACTAGGACCTTACTCTCACACTTAACATATACACAACAGGATGTGATAGGAACCAGGCAACACAACAATTCTCGTATGAAGCAACAATGACAGTCACTTGTCCAAGATGGCCACTGTGCTTTTCAAGAGAGTTGCATATTACCCGCTTCGTATACTTTTCGTCTTAAGGCTAATGCCGGGGTATACACACCATAGACAGAACTCAGGTTGATCTAAGATGATTAAATTCCAGACAGTCTGCGGTGTTAAGACTCGAAAGATATGATATCAGTCTTTAGGGTGAACTGTTACACACTATGTGATTTACCATTAGAAGATGGATGCCACAGAGAAATGTATTGGCGTTGATGTAACAAAGTTTGTCTCTCTTCTATGTTGTATTTCCGGCATGTAAGGATGTGGTTGGTCATGATTCCAGTGTGTGAATAAGGAGACTCGGTTCTCCCAAACGCGTTACTGGTATTAAACATATCAGCTCGTCAACTGATCCCCTGAGTGAGCGCTTACTTGGTTTCTTCTTCTCGCCAGTAGTTAGGACCAAAGTTTCCATAGGAAAATCGTTTTGTTTTGTTTTGCCAATAACTTGGGCACCACTTGATGAATCTTCACAAAATTTACTAAAAGCTTCCCCTTTTTGCTATGTTGAATGTTTCAGGGTGATCCGTCCAGAGGGGGCTGAGAAAAAAACATGACTACAGCCCGAACTGCTGAACTGAATTACACCAGTTTTGGCAGAAAGCTAGATGTGGACCAGAAAGCGTGCTTTTTGTGATTTGGTGTAAATCCAGTCAGTAGTTTCAGAGATATTCAAGTAAAAAATAATATAGATATTTGGTAGCCCAAAAACCTACTGCAATGCTACTGAAATTTGATTGGCTGCCAACACTTCAACCATGAAGTGTTGCTATCCATCTTGGGACCAATATACATGATATCAGCCCATTGAAATGCACTGTAGTGAATGGCACCCAAATACATGATTGCACCCCATTGAAATGCATTGTAGTGAATGGCACCAATATACATGATAGGACCCCCATTGAAATGCATTGTAGTGAATGACACCAATATACATGATAGCACCCCATTGAAATGCATTGTAGTGAATGGCATCAATATACATGATAGTACCCCATTGAAATGCTTTGTAGTGAAAGGCAGGTTTTGAGGGTCACAAAAAGGAGAACGTATAAACGGTGATAAAAGATTTTAGTTACAATATAAATCATTTGTTGATGGTACCATACTAATTTTAAGAATAGTGGTGTGTTCTAAGGTGATTTTACATTTTCAAAAAGCCTTCTGCTGGGATTTGATGAATCATGTTTGAGAGAAAACTGTTTTCTCATGATTTTCCCATAGAGGTTATGGAAGGTGGTCCAGAAGCTAAAATGACAGCATATTTAGTGTAAATTCACATTATCTTTCTCAGTCATGTGAACATAAAATCTGACATGCTCAGTAAATCATGCACCTCCAACAGGAGCGGCGACTATCAGCTAATTCCCATGTGTTCTACTGCAGCCTCCCTGAGTGTTCTAAAGAACAACTAGAGCGCTAACAGTGTCACATATGACAAAACTATGGCACACCTGAAGCCATCTTGATTGAATCAAACTGGTAGAACTTAAAACATTTAATTTAGCAGGAACAAAATGAGGGGATTCACTATGTCATAGAAATTATGGTTAGTGCTGTAGAAAGAAAAATTAGGACACGTTTTAAGTGAGTTCTCAAATATCTTCCTCTTCTATGTCATTAAAACATTCTGACATGCAGATTGAAACATGCACTTCTAACACCAGCAGCAGACTGCCAGTTAACTCCCTTGTGATCAGCAGCTTTCTTACAGTGTTCTAACGAGCAACTAGAGTGCTAACAGTCAGAATTTATGCCAAAAATGTGTCACATTTGAATGCCATCTTGATAGAATGGAAATAGAAAAGTGAAAGCATTTTCTACTGAGGATACTGAAGTAAATGAGGAAATGCGGGATATACATGACGATACTTCTCCCAAGATGGCCACTAGAGAAAATACAGCCCAAATTAGCACAAATATCACCCAAATGTTGCGCAATTATAGCCCAATGTCTGAAGTGTGCAAAACACTTTTTTTTTCTGTTTTTTGCAGTACTATATAGTGCAGACTTGACCCGGAAGTATTGGAGTGCATTAAATGAGCATCATTACTCAAGGACACATTAATGTTGTTTTAGGCTTGGGGAGATTGAGTGATTTGTTCAGCATCACAGGATGTTGATCTGATGCCAAAACTCGAACCTGGTTCCCCAGTTGCAAAGTCTGCAGCTCTGGCCATAACGCCACATCCTCTCCCTCAAGTGTAACAAATAATCAAGTGGACTGGAAGCACAAACACCATGGAGGGCAACAGTGAGACTATAATGGCACACACACACAGACATTGCAGGAAAGGTGGGAGGGGTAGGGGCTGTACACACACAAAAGAGAACAGGGAAAGGGGCTTCACCACAGACCACGCAGGGCCGGCAGGAGAAGCAGTTGCAGCAAAACAGAGCATGGAGGGCAGAAGACAGTGGCAGCAAAATGTACCATGGAGGACAGGAGAGAGAAGATGGGGCATGGAATTTGGACAGACAGGGTGGAGGTGGCAGGGACAGGCGGCAGCCATCTGACCATGTAAGGCAGTGGAAGGGGCAGTGGCAGCTTAACAGTTCACTCAGGGTAGATAGGAGTGCAGCAGGTCCATGGAATATGGTGGGCAGAAAGGAGGGAGCAGGGGCATGCACACAGACATCGGAAGGCAAGTGGAATGAGAGTAGAGACAGAAAGCTAAGCACAGAAGCTAAGCAGGAGGGCAATTATGAGGCATTGAATTGGGCAACAGAGGGCAGGAGGAGTGGGAAGGGACATCAAACTTAATGGAGGGCAGTGGCAGCACATCAGACCATGCAGGGCTGGAGGGAGGGGGCTCGTGTAAAACTCGGACAATAGAGGGTAGGTAGGAGGTGGATGGGGCAGCAAGCTAACTGTTCAGGGCAGACAAGAAGAGCAGTGGCAGAACAATAGCCAAAATGGCTGTAATGAGGGAGCAGGGTCATGACTTGGACAATGGATGGCGAGGAGGAGGGGGGCAGGAGCAGCAAGCTTGGGTGGGGGCAGCACAATGCCAGGACAGGCCCTGTGTTTAACCCCTCACTGTGCATTGTGATGAGCATCCTACTTAACATTAAAAAAACCTTAGAAATTCACTGAAAAAATCAAAGGTTACAGGGTTGTTATACTGAGAACGTTATACTTAGAAAATAGAATTTAAAAAACCTTAGCAATTCACTGAAAAACCAAAGGCTACAGGAACGTTATAGTTAGGCATACAAAACCAGTGAAATTCAGGAGTTATAGTTACAAGAGCTAACTATAATTTACACCCCCACAATCACTGCTTATGACCTCACATACTAGATCACTCATGACATGGTCAGTGATATTACTCGTGAGATCACTGATGACATCTCAAATGACATCACTGATGACATCATCCAGTGATTGTTGGTTTTCTAAATGTTTATGAGTTTTAAACATATATACTAAGGTACTACAAAAGTACCCCGTACGCCCACATATAGAAATTTGGTTTCCTATAATATCTCAAAAACTACTCAACGGATTTACTCTGCCTTTCTCTATGCCCCTGAAACTTTTCATGCACAGCCAGAATCACTGGCACACTTTTTGGGAAAATTTTGTGAAGATTTGTCAACCGGCACAAAAGATATAGGCAAGTCAAAAAACACTAGAAAATCCCTTGCCATCCAATTACCCATATTCACTCTAACTCCTAAAAATTCCCCTGCCAAACAAAAAACCCATATCCACCCTAAACCCTAAACATTCACTTGCCACCCTAAATCCTAACAAATCCCTTGCCACCCAAAGACCCATACCCAACCTAAACCATAAATATTCCCTTGACACCCAAAATCCCATACCCATGATAAACCCTAAAAATTCCTTTGACATCCTATCCCCAAACAAATCCCTTATCCCCCAAAAACATATTCCCACCCTAACCTTAAAAAATCACTTGCCACCCAAAAGTACATACCCACCCTATACCCATAAAAATTCACTTGTCAACCGAAAACCCATACCCACCAAAAACTCCAAAAATTCCCTTTTCACCCAAAAACCCATACCCAGCCTAAACCTGACAAAATTCCTTGCAACCCAAAAACACACACCCACCCTAAATTCTGAAAAGTCCCTTGCCACCCAAAAACCCATACCCACCCTAAACCCTAAAAATTCCCTTGCCACCTAAAAACCCATACCCACCCTAAACCCTAAAAAATTCATTGCCACCCAAAGACCCCTACAAACGCTAAACCCCAAAAAATTAATTGCTACCCGAAAACCCATACCCAGCCTAAATGCTGAAAAGTCCCTTGCCACCCAAAAACCCATACCCACCCTAAACCCTAAGAAATCCCTTACCACCTAAAAATTCATACCCACCCTAAACCCTAAAAAATCAATTGCCACCCAAAAACCCATACCCACCCTAAACCCTAAAAAATCCATTGCCACCCAAAGACCCCTACAAACGCTAAACCCTAAAAAATTCATTGCTACCCAAAAAACCCATACCCATCCTAAACCCTAAAAGTTCCCTTGCCACCCAAAACCCACACCCACCTTAAGCCTTCATTGTGGGCCAACTACTCCTCCTGTTACCTTCAGTAAGTCCCACACTGCGGGATTGCTGAGTGGTCTTTGTGTCTCTACCACTCTGCAAACATGCCTCCTGGTGAACTGCTAGTTGGGGCATGAAGTCCCCTTGGTTGGTGAGGGTCCTTGGGGTCGAATAACCCCTCCAGTTACCTCCAGTAAGTCCCACACAGCAGTATTGCTAAGAGGCCTTCGGAGGCCACGCCCCCTTTCTCCACCACTCTCCAAATGCATCTCCTGGTACATTACTGCTTGAGGAATGAAGTCCTCTTGTATGCTGAGGGACCTTGGATGCCAAGAAGCCCTCCTGGTACTTTCTGTAAGTCCTACACAGTGGGATTCCTGAGAGCTAGTCAGAGGCCCCGCCCCTTTTCCCCACCATTCTGCGAACGCCATTGCTACTTAAAAAACCATAGAAATTCACTGATAAAACCAAAGGTTACAGGGGCAGTATAGTTAGGAAATGAAATTCACAGAAAAAAACAAAAGATATAGGGATGTTATAGATAGGCTCAGGTTCCACTCGTACAAAACCAGTGAAATTCAGCAGTTATAGTTAGCTGGGCTAACTATAACTCCCGCTTCCGCAATGCACTGCATATGACCTCACATATTACATCACTCATTACATGGTCAGTGACATCACTCATGACATCACTCATGACATCATCTACAAAATCACTACCCATCCACTCACACCCCATAGAACCTTTCATACACCCACTCTCACACAACCATTCACAAACCCATTACAGACCCATACCAGTACTTACTCACTTATTCATAGATCTACACACACACATCTACTCACTCACCCATACAGCCACTCATACACCCACTCACTCACTAATACAGCCACTAACATACCCACTCATGCACCCATACAGCAACTCAAACACAGTCAGTCACTGATAGAGCTATTCGATCACCTACTCGCTAACCCACACAGTCGATCACACAGCCATTTACTCATCCATAAAGTTACACTATGTTACAAACCTGGGGCTGAAAGTGAGGCAATTTACCTCCCTGGAGCCGACTGCGCCCTTCTTCTGTTACAGGGCTGTTCCAACAAGACCATAAGTCAGGCAATCCGGAAGAGACGTCAGCGTGTGAAGAAGAGGTGACAAGGCAAACCCGAGAGAAGAGGAGGGCAGAGAATCAGGAAGCGCGTCGTTGAGATTCATGACAAGAGGAGAATATCCAGAGGAGCCAAAGCAGGAGGAACCGGAGACAAGGAAGAACTCGGCAGCATCTGCAGGAGAGAGGGTGTATCCTGTCTGCCAGTCGGACTCTGCTCCTAACCACGTCCCAGGAGGAACGTGGCTCAGCCAGGTACGTGAGAAGCTCCTAAGTAGAGCCAGTAAGCGGGAGGGAAAGCCGCAAGTGGGAGGTGGACGAGACTGAGAGCGAAGGGGAGGAAGCTGGGTTGAAGGCAATACTACTTGAAGGCAACACTACTTGGGCTGAAGGCATCACTACTTGGGCTGAAAACAACACTACTTAGGTTGAAGGCAATACTACCTGGGTTAAAGAGAATTCTACCTTATTTGATTTATTTTTTTTCTTTTCGACTTTTTCACTCAACTTGATTACTGGTCCTTTCATTTTGTAACACCCTCCCATTAACCTCACTATCTTCATAGAGAAGATCATGAAAAAACTAAGGTCACAGGGACATCATAGTTAGGCTCAGAATTCACTCGTACAAAATCAGTGAAATTCAGCAGTTATAGTTACCTGAGCTAACTATAACTTACATCCCCGCAATGCACTGCTTATGACCTCACATATTGCATCGCTCATGGCATGGTCAGTGACATCACTCATGACATCACTGATGATACTTCAAATGGCATCACTGATGACATCACTGATGATATCATCCTGTGAGTGTAAGTGTTTCTTAAGAGTTTATGGGTGTTCAACATATATACTAACCTACTACAAAAGTTACATTAGTATACAAGGTGCACTACTACTGAGTGATACTACTTCTAACAAATATTATGTGATTGGCTGTGTTACTATGTATCCTTGTGTGCATGGTATGTAAGTGGCTGTATGGGTGTATAAGTGGATGTCCGAGAAGCTGTGTGGGTGAGTGAGATGCTGTGTGAGTGGAGGTATTGGTGAGTGAGTGGATGTGTCAGTGGCTGTATAGATGAGTGAGTGGTGATGTGAGTGGCACTATGGGTGGGTAAGTGGGTATGTAGTGACTTTATGGGTGAGTTAGTGGGTTTCTGAATGGCTCTATGACTGAGTGACTCGGTGTGTAAGTGGCTGTATGGGCAAATGACTGTCTGTTTGAGTGGGTGTTTGGTTAAGGGAGTTGGTGTGTGAGTGGCTGTATTGTAAGCCTGGGCAGTGAACTCCGCTCCGCTCACGGAGTTTGCAGAGTTTTACGCACTCCGCATTACGTGGAGCTCGCGGAGTTCCGAAAAACTCTGCTCTGCTTTTTTTCCCCGCTCGCGTTCGTCAACGTCAAGTAGGCGATCGCGAGCGAGGAAAATCCACCTCCCGGCAAGATTTTTCCTCGTTCGTGATCTTCAACATCAAGTTGGCGAGAGTGGAAAATAAACCTCCCAGCGAGATTTCTCAACGCGGGGGGAAGGGTCAGGTTTCTCATTGCGAGTGGTTGCGTATGCTCGCGACCACTGCATTGAGAAACTGTCCGTTCGCGTTGAGAAAGCTGTCGCTTGAGTAAAAGTCTACTTGAGCAGCAGAAATGAAAGCAGCGCCCGCTTGCGCTGTGCATGGTGCCATTCGCGATGATTGCACAGTGCGGACAAGCATCCGGCACTGAAAATAACCGTGAACAGCATTTTTCTATTGCACTCCACTGCTTGCGGAGCTCCGCGTAGTGTGGTGGAGTTTTTTCCACTTCGCGCAGTTTCGCATAGCGCAACTCCGCGAACTCCGCCCAGGGTTACTGTATTGGAAAGTAAGTGTCTGTGTAAATGGGTGCATGGGTGAGTAAGTAGATGTATGAGTGTGTGTATGGATGTTGAATGGGTATGTAAGTGGTTGTGTGGGTGTGTGAGAGAGTGCGTGAATGCTTGATTAGGTGAGTGAGTGGCTGTTTTGAGAGGCTGTATGGGTGAGTGAATGGTTACCACCAGTAAGTCCCACACCGTGGGATTGCTGAGAGCTCATCAGAGGCTCTGTCCCTTTTCTCCACCACTCTGCAAACATGCATCCTAGCGCACTACTCATTGGGGGATGAAGTCCTCTTGGATGCTGAAGGTCCTTGGGGGGCCAATAACCCCTCCTGTTACCACCAGTAAGTCCCACACAGTGGAATTGCTGAGAGGTCTTCAGATGCTACGCCTCTTTTCTCTACCACTCTGCAACCACACCTTCTGGCACACTACTGGTTGGGGGATGAAGTCTCATTTGATTCTGAGGGTCCTTAGGGGCCAAGAACCCCTCCTGTTGCCACCAGTAAGTCCCACACAGTGGGATTGTGAAGAGGTCTTAAGAGGACCCAAAAATCAAAAGGGGCAGCAAAGGAAAACCTCCGAAGGCGCTGAAAAAAAAGGAATGAATAATGGCCGGTATTACTCCAAAAATCGTCTGAAAGGACAAAACAAGGCCAAAACCCACAATTTTAAAAAAGTGGGCAAGGCCCTCTGTATCAGATGCATTAAATATTTGGTGAATTAATGCTCCAAAATGGAGGGGGAGATTTGTGTTCAAAAGTGAGTGTATCTCACTTGCTGTTCTCGCCACTTGCAATTCGAAGGTCTCACGAGCTGACGAGAGAGCGACTTCTTGTTGAAACAATAGTGCTTTGAGTCTGCTTAGCTTATTGAAATCCATTTTCAAAGTTGGAATGGAAGGCCATAACGAACTATCTACATTCCCATGTGGGGGAGGAAAAAGAACATTGTTGCAGCATGTAACCCGTTGTGAAACAGTTACTAAATATGGAATGCCTGCCCGTAAGCCACAGCAGTTCAGGTTATTTAAAATAAGATAACTGACATTTGAAAGCAAAGTAAGGGTGGGAATAATAGCAGGGACAGGAGTTTCCTTTAAAAAACAAGCCAAATTAGGGGCTGAAATGTTACAAGCGCTGTGCAATTTAACTTGTTTACAGACCAGGGAGTGTCCTACTGTAGAATCACAATCTTCGCCAGTAAGGAAAACTTCCTTTTCTGATCATTGACAATGAAATGCAAAGGGCAGTGACCCTAATTCATGAATAAAGCTACTCCCAAGCGGTTCATATCTACCCACAGGATAATGCGTCATTCACACTGTGAACTGGAAAAGAGAGATGGGCAGTGAAATAACCCCATATATTAACCACACAGCAGAATTTGTCTCAGCTACTGAAAATGGCAACTGTTCAAGTTGTTCGATGTGTATGCTGCATCCTTCATTAACATTAGTTTCTGTTAATCTGTCAATTTAAATGGTAAAAATAGTGCAGTAGTATTCAAATAATGGAGGAGCCGACTACTCAGGATTACATTGGAGGAGACACTCGGTACATTTACATCTTTGTGGCTTGAATGATGGCCGATGAGCATTTGTGACCTGAATATATAATTTACTTGTGGCTCGCTTTATCGCTACTACGTTATGAACTACAATTCCCGTTTTGTCATCACCTTTACAGACACGGGCATGACGTGAAATATACGCGCCTAGTCACAGTGTAGTTGGGTCACCTTAATCACGTGGTACCGATACTACAAATCCCATCATTCTTAACACCCTTTTGTTGCACAAACACTGACGTAGAAGGAGAGCGCCACGGAGCAACACAGCGGTATCTCATTACTCAATTATACAGGGTTTAAAAAGGGCGCTCACTCTCCAGCCGGTTACCGCTCGGGACAGTCAGAAGACAGCCCGGGGTACCGACGGAGAGGTGAGTGGCTAATAAGTTTTCTACCTTTGTTCACCTGTCCTGACAGTGTACATACTGCCATGGCTACTCTTGTTCAGCTATCACTTTTAAGCGGTCATGGCGCTTACAAGAGGGTCTTATACACTCTCTCCTCTGGCCATTGGTTATCAGTGATACTTTGATTACCACTCATGCAATTTACTTGCTTTAGCTGACACGGGTAGAGCCACGGTTTCTTTTTCAATTGGTGAGGGCTTAACACAGTCTCGATGCTTTAGATACTGCCAGGCATACTCCCACTTAGACGCTTATCAAGAGCTGTTATCATGTTTAAAACATTACCCTGTGCATTTCCAGTTGGGCGTTTGCTAAGACTGACACTGTGATTACCACCCGAGTTATTTGCTGACATTGAAGACACTTTGAGTGCATTTTTCCATTAATGCTATTCGCTGGTATAATTTTTTATATTTAGATCATTGTAGCCTCCTACTTTGCAGTCAGCTTGTACATTCTGCATAACATGGGCTTATCACTTTGAATCAATACCACTATGAGTGCATACACAACTTTGGTGGTGTTCGTTATAATAATGGTCGATCCATCCAGGGTGTGTCCCTTTCAAATCGGCACAACTGTACATACAAATACAACACTGTAACCGAGCTGATATTCTTTATTTATTTCCATCGTTTTCACTGGGTGACTACATTGGTGTCACTTTAGATTATAGACTAAATTATAAGTCAATTTATGTAGGAATTTTTCGAGTTTAAAAAAAGTATGTTATTGAAACTGCAGTGGTGGTTTATTGACATGTATCCATGACTGCAGCTTTTTTATTTTAAACAAATCGGTGCCTCACGCCCTGAGCTGTTTCCAGGAGTGCTGAGGAATCTACCCACACAAGTTTGGGTAAGAGAATCTTTTCAATATTTTCACAATACGTACCTTTTTGTAAGCTGGGAGCATTGATGCAGATCAAGTTCCTGTGTTTCAAAACAACTGTTGTGGCAATGTTGTTAATTTTTAGGAGTAAGTCACTCTGTTTCTTCTTTCATAGGTGGTAAAACTGTTCCTGTAGAAACTGTCACATAGAAGATCACAGGTGACCGTAGGTTGTATAGTTCCACCTACTTAGCGGTTATTTTTTCTTTTTTACACATAACTGCAGTAGCATCATTATCAAGGTCCTGAGGAAGGCCAAGATCGAAGATCGATCGTGGTGGCCGAAACATGTAGACCCTCCACATAGACCAACACGCTCGACCATATTTTCAGGGCGTGCTTGCACTGTTTTTAAATTTTTGACACCAAACGTTAATTATTAAAGTTTTGTTTTTCGTTTGGTAGCCAATTTTAGCTTCACCACTCACATCTTAGGAGATCAATTGAACTGACTTAAGCAAAAACATCCGCGAGCTCCTCCCTTTCAGTAAGGGGGTTGCAGCCCTTAGTTGCATTAAGCCTGGCAACCAAGAGGAGATCCCAGATGATGAAGCATGCCACTTTGGTGGGTGATGGGATTACGTCCTCTTAAATAGGACTCTTTTTTCCTAAAAATTTGTACAATATTGCCTGGTATCACTACAGTTGTTTCAAACCCGCGGGCAGTTTCATTTGTAGAATACTGGTTCGGGGATTGTGTCCGCGTAGGTCTTTAAACTTATCCCTGGGACCCTTTACCTATCTGTAGTTTTGTTTAGTATTCAAATAATCCCATGGTACTTTCCCACTTTTCAGTGTTTGCAATGTCCAACTAAATTGCAGAACAGAACGTAACTGATTTTGGCCATGATATAATACAAAGCAAACACAAGGAGATGATGGACGGAGCACTGTAACTTTTCAGACACTCACCCTCAGTCACAAATCTGGGTTGAATACATCATCATTCTTTAGCTCACTTCGCCACCTCAGTTCAGACCCAGCTATATGCAAATCAGTCTTGACCCTGTGCCTCATGGGAACAGTCCAGCCCAAACTGCCAAGCCAGGTCTTCCCTGAACCAGAAACAAGCATCCTGGGACCGGTTTCTGATTAACACTCTTCATCAGCCAGGCTAGCTTGAATCCAGTGGCAAAGTGAGCAAGAGACGCAAACCAAGGACTGGGACCAGTGCACGGTATGAAGGACCAAATTCTTTTTTGTTCTCCACTTTTTCTCGGACCAGATCTCCAGCCTTAGGAAGCCAGCCTGTAACAGGAATCAGCACAATGGTTATCTACGTCAAGTGTTGCGGCAGCTGCCACAACATCTAGACCATCAAGGTCTGGCACAAACATTTTAAAGCCAAAGAGCATTTTGTATCTTGTCTGCCCACCCAGAGATCTTCTAGGGAGATTATTAAGAGCACGTTGGACTCATTAAAGATGAGTCAGCCAGTTCCTGCCAGTACCCAATACTCTAGCTGTTAAAGATTGCTTTAAGTCACGGTTCATCTGCTCCACAACAGAATTGCCCTCAGGCCGATATGGAGACGAGAATTGCACCTGTATCCCCAGAGACTTCATCGCATCACAGTAAGCCTTAGAGGCAAAAGCCGGACCTTGGTTGGAATGGAAGGTGCCACAGGCAAATGTCCCTACAAAGACACGCAAATCTTTTATAACAGTTTGAGCGTCAGAACTGCTTTGAGGCCAAACACAAAGAAATCTAGTGCATGAATCCACTGCAACCAAGATATGTTTAAATGCAGTGCCAGAAGTCAAAGGAGCGCAGTGATCAAGGTACAAACAGCCAAAAGGCTGATTCGAAATGTAAAGTTGAGTATGTGGTGGGCGTGCCAATGTAGAAGGTTTAATTTGCTGACAAACGTCACAAGACAGAACATATTTACGCACTTGCTGATATAAACCACCCCACCAAAACTTTGCTGTAAAAGAGAAATTGTTGCTGTTACTCCGGCATGAGCAGAAGCCACATCTTCATGAGCGGCAATGATTAAAGAAAGTCTGCGGTCCTTGTTGGGAATCAGCCGATCCCCAGCGGGTGGAATAGTTGCAAAGGGGACTTGATCAGAGGATAAGTGATATGTGTAACGTGAATGGAAATCTTGAGGATACTCCGTTCCCTCCTTTGTCACAGCAATGGCCGCCAATATGTCATCATCAATTTTTGTCATAGATCTAGTGACTGCTGCTACTGAACAAGTGGCTACTGCAGATTTGGCTGCCCCGTCAGCCAATGAATTACCAAAAGAGGGTGCTCCCGCGCGCTGATGTCCTAACGTATAAATAACATGTGTGAGTGTCAAACGTTCTTTAAGATCTGCCACTCGAACCCAAAGCGTTTCATGCTTTATTGCGCTACCTTTAGAATCACAGTAATTATTTTGTGACCAAAAGAACAAGTTGTCATTGAAGAATTGTACATAGTAAAAGGAATCGCATACAACCCGAGTAGGAACTTCAGGATCAGCAAATTCAAGATCTAAAACCAAAGCACGTAACTCAGCCAACTGAGCTGTACAATCCCCTAAGGACTGTGTGTGTACTAACGAAGATTTAAAATCAACATATACAATGGAGCCTACCACAATAGCGCAGGCTGCTGAATAAGCATGTTTGGAACCAATGGCCGGTTGTGCAGATCCGTCAGTGTAAATAATACATTTGTACTGATCAAGAGGGAGCAGTGACTTGGGAGGTGGATGAACATGTTCTTATTGTAAGAACTCCTCTGTCTGCAAAGAAGGATCAAAGATAAAGTTGACATCAGCCGATGTCAATGAACTTGCCCATTGAATCCAACGGGGATGTAAAGCCTTAGAGTTTGGAACACTCGCCTTCGTGACAGCTTCTAAAGCATGCATGGGCGAGACCATGAGAATGTGTTTTTCCTGGGCCAGAGAGCGTTCCTTAAGAATTGCCATCTGCACTGCCGTCAAGATCTTTTCGGTGCAAGAAAAACACATCTCCGAAGCAATGGGGACAGTGTCCCCTTCATTGACTGTTAAGAAGGTAAAATCTAATGTGCCTGGTACAAACCTTATGACTAAGTTAGTGGTATTATCTCTTGTTAACAAGACCTGGGTCGCGAGCAGATCAAACTGCAACAACCTAAGTATTGTGGGATGTTCCGGGAGCCAACTGGAAGATGAAAAGGAAGGTTGGATCAAAGCGTATTGTGGTTTGATATGCTGGGCATAATCAGGAATGTATGTCCTCCCAAAATTCAGAAAACCCAGCAAAGATTGCAATTTTTTAAGAGGAGATGGAGGCTGCAATTGAGCACACTTCTCCAGAAAGTGAGGGGCCAACCCCCTACCTTTGTTATTGAGTTCATAACCAAGGAAATGTACAGTCAAAAAGGCTATATGAGATTTAGCAAAATTAAATTTGTAACCAAGGTTAGCAAAATGTGTGATAATGCGGTCCACACACAGGAGATGTGGATCTAATTCTTCATCCGTCAAGTAGATGTCATCGACGTATGAAAATGCATCAGGATCAATCTCTTTTTTTTTAAATTTATTTTTTTATTGTCCTCATTTAGCAATATTTTGGAATTGGAGGTGTCGGGGGCCCACTGTTCCGATTTAGGGGAGTTTCTCCTGGGTAAACGCAGTGTATGCGTGAAGATAATACTTGTCCCCTCTTTTCCTCTTACCCCTTTTTGTCCGCTTCCAGCGCAAATTGGTTCTGGGTGGAGCTAGTCACTCTGACTACTCCTTCAAGTTTCCACTTGAGAGCTATATTGCATTGCTTAATCATTGGACAGTATGACGTGTACCCCATCTTTTAGTTTATTTGATTAAATTCTTCCCAAATATTCCAAAATTTGTACCTTTTACCCTTATTCCCATGTCTATCTAGTTTGTATATTCTTTGGATAGAAGCCAACCATTCTCTATGTGTAGGAGGTACATTTTTCACCCAATTTATGCATATTTCCCTTCTTGCCAGAAGTATAAATAAAAACAAAATATTCCCCTGAGCTTTACTCAATTTGGGGTTATTTGGGTTATGTTGGCTTATCCCAAAAATGACGAGGTCAATACTCACCTCCACCTGTTGCCCCAGCCGCTTTGATATGGTCTTACCCGTCTCCCTCCAAAATTCCTCAAGATGGGGGCACTGCCGAAACATGTGGAGATCGTCTGCACCATCTTCTCCGCACTTTGGACAGCTTCTCACCTTTTGACTGCCGATCTTAGACAGCCTCTTAGGCGTCCAATATGCTCTGTGAGTGGTGAATAAATGATTTTTTCTCAGAGGAGCAGATTTCACAATTCGCCAACAAGTAGCCATTGATACTTGCCATTCATGTTGAATATCCAGCTCCGGCAGTACTCTCCCCCAGATCTCGCTTGGAATTTTGTATTCTTCCTCCCCTGCTTGGATTAGGGCCCAGTACCAGCATGATCTTTCTTTTTTGTTAGTCTTATTTCCCTGCATCATTTCCTCTCTAGGCCCATTCCCGGGTTGCTTTTCTTTTTGGCTCTTAATCCAGCTGGTGAGTTGATAATACTTAAATCTTGCAAGTGTGCCCTTAGTTTTTTCTTTTAGGACTTCCCATTCTACGATTGAGTTTTGTTCAATTAGCTGTCCCCATCTATTGATACCGTTTTCCCTCAATGGAGTTGCTAACTTATCTCTAAGACATTCTGGGGTTCCAGGGGAGTCCCAGATTGGTGCAAACTCGCCGTAGTACGGAATTTTTAGAGTTCTTCTTATTTGGAACCAAAGTTTTGCGGCCGAGTTTAGGGTCTTCAGTTTTATCTTCTTGAAGTACTTTGGGTGACCAAATTTATAGAGGTAGTGACTTCCTTCTATATTAACTAATGCTTGCAAATGGACGGGGTATGAGTCAAAACTGTCCAACAATTTCCTAATGTTTTTGAATTGGAAAGCTCTACAGTATCTGGAAAACCAGCGATATTCCATGGAAAACACCGCTATCGCTGAAATAATTATCGCCATTGCGCTATGCGTTGTTAATACAGCGCTAGCATGGCGATAATTTCCAGCGATAGCCGGCGTAAAAACATTTCACGCTAAGCGCGGCCGGCGATAATTATCGCTGCCGCTTGATAATATGCCCCCTAGTCTTTTGTTTTGCAGAGTGAATTTATGGGTCTTGTCCCCTTTTTCTCTCCATATATCTATGATCCCAGAATCCTTAATACACAAATTCACCCATTCCCTCATTTTCGGTAAATTGGGACAGCTGTTAACCGGGAATCTATCCTCTTTAGGGTCTAGCATTATATTAAAATCACCCCCCATTATTATCGGTGATTTTGTGGTCAGGAGTCAGAAATATACTTTTTGAAGAGGCTCGCGGTCATCCATATTGGGGCCGTAATACCCCACTATCGTGTACGGATTGTTTTGTATCTTAGCTTATACTATTGCCCATCTTCCTTTCCTGTCTACTTCTGCTGACTCAATCCTTACTTTCAACGATTTTTTAAACAGGACTGCTACTCCCTTTATGCAACATTCCTGGTTCGTGCAGACATATGCATCCACCCACCTCTGATTTTTTAAGATTCTCGCCCATTCTTCTTTCAATAAATGCGTCTCTTGTAGTATTATTAAGTCGCAGTCTGATAATCTCAAATATTCTAGGATCTTTGCCCTTCGTTTCCTTATCCTGAGGCCATTTACGCTCCAAGACAGAATGTTAACTGCCTTCCAATCGGTAGTTTTGGTTGGGGTTAGTATGTCCTTTAGATTCCTTTCGGGAATGTTCCAGGGACCCTTCCTCCTTTATATTACTTATTTTGGACTCTTTTTTTTTCCCCATTTGCTCCCCACCCGATGCAATCATTTTTTTTTTTTTTTTGCAATTTTCTAGGTGGTTTCCTTTCCTTTCCCCCCCTCCCTGGAGAAGCCTCCTCCATCTTTCTTTTGGGCAACTTCCTGCCCTTTTCGAGTTCCTTGCCCACTTGATACTCTTTATTTATTACATTTTGGTCAGACTAAGAGTGTTCTTTTTGTTGCGTTTTGATACGTTCAATGAAGCACTCAACTTCTTTGGGGTCTCTTATATTATACATTTTTTCTCCCACATTATTCATAGTGAGGCAGGGAAGCGCATCTGCACCGTAGCCCCCAGCGTTCTGATTTGTTGCATGAACTGGCCCAATACCCACTGCCTGTCTTGCGTAGTTTTAGAAATGCCCGATCTAATTCTGCATGACCAGCCGTTTTTGCATATGAACCTGCCTTAAAGCCTTCACTTAGAATCCTTTCTTTGAGCGTGTATGTCTTAAAGTTCAACAGGATTTTCCTTGGGTTTTTCCTTGCTTTTCCCTTCCCAAATGGGTCCCGGTGTATCCTCTGGATATCATCGGAGAGGTCAACCGTCTTCGTCCATGGGATTATCTCTTCCAATAGTTTGATTGCAAAATCTTTTATATCTTCTCCTTCTAGGCCTTCTGGAACGTTAAGGATTCTGAGGTTATTCCTCCTAGCATGATTTTCCAAAGATTCCATTTTATCTCTAATCTCATTCTCCTTAGTTTTCAGCAGATTTATTTCTTTTTGGTTCACCTCTACTTCCGTTTCTACAGATGCGACTCTGTCCATGAGCCTGTTTATCTTCTGATCTAACACCTCACATGCCTCCTGTATTTTTACCTGATTTTTCTCAGAAGTTGCAAAATTAGACCTCATCTCTAGCATCATCATCTCCATCATTTTCTCGGCATTGGTTAGCTGCGGTTGACTTTGTGGTTGACTCTGTTGGTTGTCTGTTTGTTCTTTGGGTTGCGCTCTGGCCTCGGTTTCTATCTCCGTGTCTATCCTTTTCTCCCTGACTGGTTCTGCGGCTGATTCTTGCTGATCTGCCGTTGCTAGAATCCTGTATCTGCTGCCTTCCATTGACGCTGTATTGCCTTCCTCTTCTCCAATGTTCTCTATCTGGTCCTTTTTTTGATCCGCGCTATCAATTTTTTGCTTCTCTTGAACTTTGAAAAAGGACCTTAAATAGGGCGTTATCCTTTGCTTATTACTTAAGCCTGGTGTTTTTAACTTGGCCTGGCTTGCTCTGGACAGTGGGTCTTGTATTTGCCCTGCGGTGGTAGGTTTCTTTTTTTTCTTAGTGCTTTTGGGAGCCACAGTGCTTTTACTAGACCTTTCCCTTACAGAGATTTGCGTTTCTTTAGCTAGCAAATGTTTGCTTCTAAGGCAATATCCTCCTTCCACCTCCCTTATCTGTCCTGAGCCTGGTGTTGTTTGGGTGGAGGGGTGGGGGCCTGCTGCAGCTCCTGGGATCCAACCCCCTATCAACAAACTATTGTGTACCGTGCGTGTTGGGTCCCACAAGTCCTTCAGCACCCAGCCTCCCCTAACTATGCAGCTGGTCCCTCTCCCCCTCCCGCTTACCCGCTTTCCTCAGATGGCTCGACTGACTCCTCCAGCCTCGCACACCATAGGCTCACCTTCCACAGTGACAGGATGGCAGGAGGGAGCCTTTCTTCTTGCTGATGAGACTGCAGACTGGATCACTGATTTTCCCCTGAGCGGCACCCTCGGGGCGGCTCTTCTGTTGTTCTGGCGCGCCGCGACCGCTTCCGTCCACACACTAACAGGAGAAACCGTGCTGCGGCTCGCCGCCGCCTCCAGCTCCACTTTGCCCTTCCTCGTCTGCCGTAACTCAGCTGTCTTCCTCCACGAGCTCCGTTCTCCGCTCCCCAAGCTAGTGATGGCGTTTCGTAAGAAAGGTACTTACTACTGCGTTTTTCTGCCCCTGCTACAGTGCTCCTTACATTCTAGCACTCTTAGCCATCTGTTTCCTTATTTTACGCGTGCATTTTCCTATGTTTTTCATTTGGGGCTCGGAGCTCATGACCGAACTCCTTAGCCGGCCGCCATCTTCTTTCTCATGTTATCAGGATCAATCTTATGTAAAATCGACACAATGCGTGCCGCAAACACACCTGGGCTATTCTTATATCCCATAGGCAATCTCGCATATCTTTTCTGATTGCCTAACGCACTGAATGCTGTCAAGTCACGGCTTTCAAGAGCCAATGGATGACTGAAAAATCCATTGGAAATATCTTAAGTTGTTTTATATTTCTTGCGTACAATGTTATTAACCAACGCAGAGCTATGGGTGTTCTGAACCGCAAAGGTACGAATATGACTGTTCAAATGTCTGTAATCCAAAACTATTCGATATGAACCATCCGGTTTAAATATCGGAAAACAAGGATTATTCATCGACGAAACTCAGGGTTCACTCACACCCTGATATTCCAATTGGGTAAGAATTTCACCAACGGACGCTTTAGAATCATGTTTGATTGGGTATTGGGGTTGGGGTTGCAGTGTAGAATGCAAAGGAACTACATGCTCTAGTGAGTCTCTGTCCCACTCCGCCTGATTATGATAAAAGTCAGGAGCAAGGGCAAGGGCCCACTCTGATGCGTAAGCATGTTTAGTTTCTTCTGGGACATATTGCGAAAAACTCAGGAGAATAACAGTCTCCCCTCTATAGGAAGCAAGAACAAATGGGGGAGGCCAATCAACCTCCACCAACAAAATGTCATAAGAAGAAGTAAGATTATCCCAAAAGACTGCCTTAATAGTGCGTTTAATATCACCTTCAGTTTGGAGGCCTACCTCATACAGCCTATCAGGGGGTGCAACTCAAGTGTCACCTGTTTCCTCTGTAATGAAAGTGTCAGGTGCTTTCGCCTCCAGACGCTGGTGGAGTGTCTGCCGCACTATGGAAACCTCTGCCGCGCTGTCAAGGAGGGTTACCACCCAAGTCCTGTCAAGGAGCAGGGTTCTCACTGTCTGAGGCATACTTTGCAGTCAAAGTGGAAACTTTTTTCTTCTGAAATGGGGCTCGATATGGAGGTGGTCCCTCCTGTTTGACTTTCACGTCAAACTGGCTCTGCGGGTGACGTCGTGTCTGCGTGCACTCGCCTTGTCTGCGATCCTGCTGCTCTCCCCCACCGAACTGTTGATCCAACGATTCCTGAAAGGAATGAGGAGAACGAGGATCACAAACCTGAAACCACTCGGGTGTCTTAATTTTAGAGCGGTCACGTAAATCATATCTACGTTCAGAAGCGTCAGGTGGTGGCGAGCCAGCACATGAACCAGGCTTTTGCTGTTACTGCCGCTGATTTTTGTTTCAAGCTTTCTTAGGAAAGACTGAACAACCCTCCTTTTCAGGAGGGGTCATATTTTGTACTTGTTTAAAAGGTTTACTATGTGCTTGTGTAAATGGTCTGACTCCCAAACTATTGCGACCTAACGATGTATAAACATCCGCAATAATAATCGGCACCTGCCGCTGCCGATCCACGTCCGCCCCCGCTGCTAGGCGTTGGCGCACTTGTAAGTAAACCGCTTCACATTTAATGTTGGCCAGAATCATATCGGAGACTATAGGGAACATGCCCAATATCTTCATCCCCAAATCCAGGGCTGGACCAGCCCTGAGTTCATCTTGTACCTTCTTTCGAACGCTCGGTAGAACGCTCATGGAGGGAGTGCCAAAACACAGTGGGGCTTATTTACAAGCCTCTTGCGCCACTTTTGTGTCATTTTTTACATGGGAAAAGTGACGTAAGGGTGGCGCAAGGGGCTTATAAATAAGCCCCAGTGTATACACTGAGGCAAACACCATCTCCCAGGTGGTGCAATCAGCTAAAGCAGGAATAATACCACTCGGTAAATTCATTGTCAGGATCCTGTGTTTTTCAGCAGGAGTAGTGTGCGGAAAAACAACTTTGAGTTGCTAAATTTTTTCTGCAAGCCAATATAGGAAATCATTTCTATTTGGAGGACGCTTGCCCATCACTGAATTAACTATGACGGGCTAATGACAAGACCACCATGTGCAGGTGGTGGAGGAGCAGCTCCGGCCGGAGCTGAATGTAGTGCACATGACATGAACTGAATCACACTTCTGTGTATATGAATCAAAGAGGTATGTAACTGACGCAACTCTGCGAGAGTAAGATTAAGATAAATAGGATGCGGTGTAAAAACAGCCAAAACTGGCCAAGTAGCCCCAATGATAGACAAGGGGCCCATATGAACCGCAGATACAGTGTGAGGAAGGGCGCCATTAAATCAGATTGTATGCTCCCAGGCCTTTAACGAAACTTCAAATAATGCATAAGGATGATAAGCCGCTGGAGCAGCCGCTCTCATATATTCATGAAACAAATTATCATTCCCATCCACTGCAGGAAATGTAACCCAAGAAATAAAGACCTCGAAGTGGTACGTTGCGTCCGCCTCGACAACAAAAATAACAAGGGACATTTTTTTTTGACCCTGCACACCGTGTTCAGACTAAATCCCAGGAACAGGCAGAAAGTGAATGCAGCAGACAGTTCTCTTGTGAAAAGAACCGAGGAAGTCTGTAGAAAAATAAAGTCATGTAGTAACTTGCGCAAAAGCCGCGCAGTGTCTGGAAAGCTCATGCTGACTTAGAGAGTCTCGTGCTGTACTTTTGACGGACGGAGAACTGACACCCCCGGACAGATTCAATCGAGTCATACAAGAATAGATAGGGCGATTGGTTCCCCTCTCTTTGGATTTATTTCTGCTTCAACCCAGCACCTCGGCTGGCTTGGATTGATCCTTTTGAACACCCCCAACATTGTTTTGGCTACACCACACCGCAACTGAGATGCGGACTACCCACCCCTTGGAGCTGGAATCAGGGCCATCCAACTACAGGCGGCTGAAGTAGGTTGCCTCCCTCTTTCCCCTGTCCTGAGGAAGACCCACAAGCGGAAGTTAAAAGCACCCTCTACGCATTTAGTCGGGTCGAAACGTCGACATCTATCCCACAAGGGGCCTGTACCATATGTTACTAACACCCAGTCCAACGAACAGATGATATTTCTCTGCAAAGTTTCTTGAAAACTGTCTTGAATAATGACAAAAGTAATGGATTATGGACAGGCCACAACCAACTGGTGCTAATGTCACTTACAACCAGTTGAAATTGCAAAATCATTGTAATTACCTCCATTGAACTATCTTCACTCTGTGACCTTTTCACTTCCATCTATTGCACACACAAGCACTTCTCCTTTACCCCCCTTTCCCTGTTTGGAGCAACCTCTTAACTACTATACGCTTGGTAATGTTTTTACCTTCACAATTGTTTCTATGAATAAAATAGATAATTCTCTTTAAATACAGTGGGTGCCTTCTCATTTTCAAGGTGCATAATTTGAGAGTTGTATATGTATTAACTACTATGTGCTGATCTTATGCATGCAACAAATGATATCTGAATTAAAAACTAGATGCGCGATAAAAGAGTCTAGGACCAATTGTTTTTCTATACGGTATATTGTGATAGTCAAGAGAGGTGAGCTGTGGCAGGAATCCTGAGACAAGTCTTGAAGTTTTTATTTTGTAGAATTGTAGCAGGCAAGTTTTTAAAAAGAAACAAAGAATAGTTTCTCTTGTTTTCTCTTCTTTTGCTTTGTCCTTTCTTTTATTGAAGGATATGCATCACAATGCCAGGATGACCAAAGGGCCGCTTCCTGAACAGCTACAGCCACGGAGAGGATTTTCTGCAGTGGCTCAATGTAGGTCTTTTCTGGAATACGGGTATCAGATAAGTCCGATGAGCTGCTCAAGGCTGTCCGCGGGAGCGTAGATGTCACGGGGCCTGGCGAGGAAGCTTGGATTGGGGGAGAAGAGGGTGCAATGATCCAGGAAAGTAGGAGGATTCTCTTTTCAGGAAATAAAGCCAGGTGCCCAACTGGGGTTTTATTATTGTTCAATGGTCCTGGAAAGTCCCTGACTGCAGGCACATGGATTACCAGTATAATTGATGGCACGTGAATCACTCTTGAAAGTACCTGACTGGAAAGTCCCTAAATTGGTTGCAGTGATTCGCTCTGGAAAGTACCTGACTGGAAAGTCCCTGACTGCAGGCACATAGATAATTATCAAGCACATGAAAAATTATAGCAACTGAGAAAAGGTCATCAGTGAAGGGAGGCTTGTACAAACATGTGAAACAAAAACATGAGGCCTTTAAGTCAAACCTAGGGATTATTAAGAGCGCATGGAACATTGCAAACACGAAGATATCTAAAGGTTTGGTATAGGCAACAGTGATACCACACTTAGCAAAAATACTTAACCTAAGTTGTGTTAGATTGATCAGCGACTACATGATTAAAGAAGCGATGGGTTGTTGAGCTTAAGGTACATGCTTGGATGCAGGAATTAATGATCGTAACAGCCCCCCGCAAAGGGTGGCCGAAGGGCCGAGATTTATGGGGGTTTCTTGCATGGAAGTGTCGTACCAATCACAGGGCATAGACATTCCAGCAGGTTCCCATGATCGATCATCCGGGCCGTACACCTTGCAATCTATTAAATAGAACAAACAACCATTTATTCTTCTTGAATCTATGATTCTCTGTACTTCGAACTTTTGGTGACCATCTATTTTTATTGGAGGATGAGGTGATAAGGATCGGGTGTGAGCATTGGAAGGTCGGAGCAGCGAATATGAAAGACTGTGTGACAGGGCATGCCATCTGGTAAATGCAACATGACAGAGGCTGGGTTGATTAGTTGTGTAATTGTAAAGGGTCCTAAATATTGTGGCTTCAATTACCGTGTTCCCTGAATTCGTAGGTGATTAGCGGCCAACCCTACCCACTTTGTAATCTGGTTGTTGTATGCGGTGTTTGTTTGCATGCCTCATCATAGTTAGCTTTGTTTGTTGAAGTTGTATGTGTATGGCTTCTTGGATTTCAGATAATTGAATCTAAAAGGTCTGTAATGAAGGAAGTGAATTGTTTATTTTGGGCACTTTTCCTGGCAACATACATGGATTGATGCCACTCAGGTAGTAAAAAGAGGCACGTTAGTAGCAGAGTGTTCAACATTAGTGTATGTAAACTCCACAAAAGGTAACAAATGTTCCCATTCTGATGATTAAGAGGGTAACAGACATCGTAGGATTTGTTCCAGTGCTTGATTTACAATGTCTGAGAAATGAGTGATAAATCTCCTATAAAAGTAAGTGAAGCCCAAGAAGCTTTGTACTTCTTTAGTTGAGGTAGATGCTGGTCATTCTAAGATCACCTAAACCTTCCTTTTGTCCATAGTGACTAAATCTGGGGATCACATATATGCCAGGTATTCCAATGACTGAGTGTGAAAGGTGCATTTTTCTAATTTACAAATAAATGATGGCCTCTTAGACGTTGTAATACTGATCATACATGGGTAACATGCTATGTCAAGTTTTGAGAGTAATTAGGATGTCATCGATATATACTATGACAAAGACATCAAGAAATTCATGCAAAACTTTGTTTGTAAAAAACTGGTGTTACAAAGGCCGTAGGGCATGACAGTATATTCAAAGAGTCTGAACTTAGTTCAGAAAGCCGTCTTCTACTCGTTATCTTCTTTTACTCTAATAAGGTGATAGGCCCCTCGCACGTCCAGTTTTGTGTATAAGGAGGACTTTTGCACCTGATCCAAGAGAACTGGGATTAATGGCAAGGGATATCTGTTCTTCACCGTTACCTTATTGAGCGCCCTATAGTCTATGCAAGCACGTAGATCACCATTCTTCTTCAGGACAAAGAAGAGGGGTGAGTAAACAGGAGAGGTGGAATGACGGATGAAGCCTAAGGCTAAAAATTCATTCATATATTGCTTTAGATGCTTAGTCTCATTTTCTGATAGGGTGGAGATGCGACTACATAGTGAATTGTCCCCTGGGATAAGATAAAGTAGACAGTCAAACTCCCCACAAAGGGGTAGTTGAGTAGCATTCTTTTCATCAAGCACATCCTGAAAATCTGAGTATTCTTTTGGAAGAGAATTTATGTATTCCGGAGCAACTACTGTGCATTTTTGGGGTGAGGTTAGTTCTTGTGCTGTGTTATAACAACTGTAACAACAGTATGATGACCCCAGAGTCACCCAGCATAACAACCAGTCGATGAACGGATTATGGAGTTCTTGCCAGGGTATTCCCAGAATGGCTCCAAATATGGGCGTATCGATCAGATCCAAAGACAAGGTTTCAGTGTGCCCATTTTCAAAAACCAGGGTTATGGGAACAGTTTGATAGGTGATCAATCCTGATGACAATTCAGTTCCGTAAAACGCCCTTACTACCTCTGGTTCTTGTTTTTTAACTCGGGGATATTTAAAGAACTGGCCAAGGTTAAATCCAAGAAATTCTGAATCCAGGAGTATAGGCAGAATCTTACGTTGTTGTGGGGGAAATATCTTGATCACTGAAATAATTAGATGACGTGGAATTTTACCTATGGTATGAGCCATGTATTGTGAGGGCAATGTATTTAACTTACTTGACCAGTTGACCTCATTGCTGATCGAGGTTGCTAGTTTTCTGTGACGACTGCTATCTTTTTTTGAGTCTCTTTAGGTTTGGTGGCACTTTGCCACAATATAAGCATACATGTAGTTTTCTACATCGTTTCTTTTCGCTGTTAGATAACGGTCCTCTTGTTCCTCCAATCTTCATGGGTTCTTCCGAGTCATGGGTTTTACTGTCAGTCTCCCTTCGCTCAAGCTGAACCAACAAGTGTCTCAGCTCACTTCTGGTTCGGTCACCCTTATGTTCCATAAGTCGATAATCTAACCTGACCACTAGATCAATAATTCTGACCAATTGGTAGGAGGGTCAACAATGTGAGCCAAGGAGTCTTTTAGTCCCTTTTTAAGTCCCCTATAGAATAGTTAAGTTCATTTTTCTTCTGGCTATTGTGTCCCAATAACTAATTTACGAAAGGTTGTGATGTAAGTAAGTAAGTGTTTCCTTGCCGTAAGTTTAGAAACTCATTATCACTAGCCTGAATGAAAGTGTGCCTGGCAAATTGTTGGTGCATGGCATTGCAAAACTTAGTATAGTCATGCAATAATTGGTCAATAAGAGGTATTGCCCAGTTTGAGGCAACTGGGAAAAAGATGATAAATGCAATCCGAGCAGTAACAGAGGGGAAGGCTCCAGATTCACATAGGAATTGTAGTTGACACTGGCCATAAAAGCCTTCTGGTAGAGCAAGTGAGATGGGCGTGGGTGTGTGCACAGTAATGTTAACTGGGGATGTTCATTTATTCCCTGATGACTGTATTGTTCAAGATTCCATGCTCCCAATATGCGTGGGTTGAATGATAGGTTGTTTGTCCTTGGGAGTGATTCCGCAATCTAACCAGGGCGAATGACCTGGGCGATATCGCACCAGTTCATCCCTGAGAGTTTGATTTTCTTGACGCAGGGCCTGAACCATACTCTGCTTTTCGCCAAGGTCCCTAATTAATTCTACCATACTGTGGAATTCTTCACTATCAGAGATGTCATGTAATGCCTGGGCTAAGTCATGGGGTGAGTCCATATAGTCTGGGCTTAAAGAATTGAACTGGCTTGGCTTTCTGTTAGTCCACTCACCTGGAGAAGTTGTCCGCAGAGACGATGTTGGACCCAACACACTATCAGCACAATGCCTGACCAAGGAATAATAACCTCAAATAAGGCGCTGTCCTAGGAGGGGAGGGGGTCGGGACAAAATAATAAAAAGACAAAGACTTGCGCCCTCTGAGTAGTGTCTAGCTCGCTATCCTGCTCGGGAATGCCCCAAGTGTCTCCCTCTTTCGGGGTGTGTCTTCTAGGGGTGTGGAGGAGAATACCTAAGGAGAAGGAACACACACACTAAATTAGCATTGATACATATTGACATAGTTAGTTCAAGTAACATTTGAGCAATGGAAGTACTTACACTCACAGATGTTTATAATAACACAGAAAATGTGTATTCTTTTAGTTCTTGTGGGATAGAATTACCCAGTCCTTTTGTGACCTTCAGATAACAGTACACAGGTTTCCCCGTCAACATATTACATCATATGCTTTTGTTATGTGACTGTTCTTCCTTTTTTGAATTCTCATATTCTCTTTTTTAAAGGTTCACAAATTGTCTCTTGAACTTCCAGCAAATATCTGGGGGTATTATGTCAAGATTATTCACAAGTCTTGATGTTCCATTTTTGTAGAATTGTAGCCGGTGAGTTTTTTAAAAGAAACAAAGAATAGAGCACTAACCTTGTTTTCTCTTCTTTTGCTTTGTCCTTTCTTTCATTGAAGGTTATGCCATCACACTGCTGGGATGACCAATGGGCCGGTTCCTGAACAGCTGCAGCCGGCGAGAGGATTTACAGCTGCCGCTCAACTGTAGGTCTTTTCTGGAATGCAGGGATCGGAGAGTCCACTGAAATGATCAGGGATGTCTATGAGAGCACAAATGTAACAGCCCAGGGAAGGAAGCTTGGATCGGGGAGAAGAGGGTGCACTGAACCAGGACAGTAGGAGGGAGGAAAAAGATTCCCTTTTCAGAAAATAAATCCAAGCACCCGACCGGAGTTTGGCTGACTATATATTGACGGTTCTTTCTAGAAGGGCACGTGTGTTTAATGGTCCTGGAAACTCTCTGACTGCAGGCACATGGATAATTACCAACATGTGTAGAATTGGTGGCCTGTGAATCACTCTGGAAAGTACCTGACTGGAAAATCTCTGAATTGTAGGCAGTGAATCACTCTAGAAAGTATCTGACTGGAAAGTCCCTGAGTGCAGGCACATGGATAATTATCAAGCACATGAATAATTTAGCAACTGAAATAAGGTCATCAGTGAAGGGAGGCTTATACAAACTAGTAGAACAAAAACTATGAAGCCTTTTAGTCAAACCTACTGATCATTACAAGCACATGGAACGTTGCAAACACAAAGATAATCTAAAGGTATGGTAAAGGCTACAGTGATACCACACTTAGCAAGACTACTTAACCTAAGGTGTGTGAGATTAAGGCGCAACTACATGATTTATAAAGTGATGGGTTGTTGAACATAAGGTACATGCTTGCATGCAGGAATTAGTGATTGAGACATGCATGCCCCCCCTCCATATTAGTGGCCCTGTGCACTCCCCTCCATTTGTTTTGCATTACCACATGCCCCCGGGACCTGGCCCACCTGGGGGCTATAGTGTAAACCAGCATGGGAGACTGCGCCATAAATTTATATATATATATATTCACTGAAAAAACCATAGGTTTTAGGGACAGTTATAGTTAGTTGGACATTGCACTCGTACAAAACCCGTGAAATTCCCCCGTTATAGTTAGTTCAGCTAACTATAACTCGCGCCCCCGCAATGCACTGCTGATGACGTCACATATTACATCACTCATGACATGGTCAGTGACATCACTGATGACATCATTGATGACATCTGAAATGACATCACTGATGACATCATCCAGTGAATGTGTGTTTCTGTAAAGTTTAAATATGTTTAATATATATAGGGAAAGGCGTATTGAAGAATGAGTGGGTGTATAAGTGTCTGAATGGATGATTTAGTACGTGCGTGAGTGACTCTACAAGTGAGTGATTAAACGTATCTTACTGAATGCATGGGTTAGTGACTAAACTGTGTGAATGTCTGTATCCGTCTGTCTGTTGGTGTGTAAGTGGATGCATGGATGTGCGAATAGCTATATGAGTGTCTATATGGGTTATTGATTGGTTCTCTGAATATATGTATGGGTGCCCGAGTGTTTGTGTGGGTGGGGTGTGTGTGACTCTGTACATAGATGTGTGAGTGGGTGATTCACTGGGTGCATGATTTCAAGAGTGCATCTGTGATGGACTGCTTGGGTGGGTGAGTGTGTGTATGGGTGTGTTAGTGAGTGAATGTATATCTCACTGGTACATGTGCGAGTAACTACATATGTAAAAGGCAGTATATATGTATGTTAGAGTATTTAAATGGCTATAAGTGAGAGTGTATGATTGTGAGAGTGGCTGTATGGATGCTTGTGTGCTTGTATCAGTTATTGTATAAGAGCATAAGAATGTGCTAGTATTTGTATGAGTAAGTGAGCTGGTGTGTGTATAACTGTATAGGTGAGTAAAGGGTAGTTTGAATAATTATTTGTATGACTGACTAGGTGTGTGAGTACCTCTATGGATGAGTGGCGGTGTGTGAGTGTTTATATAGGTGTATGAGTGCATATGATAGTCCTGTACTGAGTGACTGTAAGTATGAGTGACTGTACGGGTGAGTGAGTAGATGTGTGTGTGTAGACCTAAGAATTAGTGAGTGGGTATGTAGTTATTGGTATTGGAGTGTGTATGGTTTTAAGAATGGCAGTCTGTAATTTAGAGTGGGTGTATCAAAAGTTATATTAGGGTGTGAGAAGATGCATGAAATTATCACATGGATGATGTCATCAGTGTTGTCATCAGTGATGTCATTTGAGATGTCATCAGTGATGTCATCAGTGATGTCACTGACCATGTCATGAGTGATGTAATATGTGACGTCATCAGCAGTGCATTGCGGGGCGCGAGTTATAGTTAGCTGAACTAACTATAACGGGGAATTTCACGGGTTTTGTACGAGTGCAATGTCAACTAACTATAACTGTCCCTAAAACCTATGGTTTTTTCAGTGAATTTCTAAGGTTTTTTAAATGCTAATTTCTAACTATAACGTGCCTGAAACCTATGGTTTTTTCAGTGAATTTCAAAGGTTTTTTAAATGCTAATTTCTAACTATAACGTGACTGAAACCTATGGTTTTTTCAGTGAATTTCAAAGGTTTTTCAAATGCTAGTTTGTAACTATGCCTACAGAAGTAGGACATGTGAAGACAGAAGAAAAAACGCACAGAAAGAAGCAAAAGAAATGTAGAAAGAAACAGAAGTCCACAAAGACGAAGAAAAATGCAGGAAGAAGCAAGACATGTGCAGAAAGAACCAACAGAGGAGCAGAAAGAGGCCGTGTTGCAAAATCATCCTGTGCCCACACCTTTTCCAGACGGGTACTGGTGGTAACTGACTCTGACTAACCAGGCCTAGAGCCAGTGCTATGGTAAAAGACACTTAGAATACAGTTAAAACACCTACATACACTAGGGAACACTATGCGTTGGGGTACCCCTGTGATTAGCATGACCTCCTCTGTAACTCCCTAGTACATAATAGGGCAGGGGGATTAAAACTACCTCTTAAAATGCGCCATGGGGCGCGTTTGCACACTGGTGTAGGGGGCCTGAGGTTACATGTGTGCAAACACGCCCTCTGGCCATTTTAATTTGGGGGATAAAGTCCCCTTGAATCCTAAGGGTCCCTGGGGTCCAACTAGCCCACCAGGTACCTCCAGTAAGCGCCACAGAGCTGTGTTGCAGAGAGGTGTAAAAAGGGGCGTGGCCTGCACCACCTCTCTGCAACGCAGCCCTGTGGCGCGCACTGGAGGTACCTGGTGGGCTAGTTGGCCCTCAGGGACCCCCAGTATTCAAGGGGAATTAATTCCCCAACTTAAAATGCGCCACAGGGCATGTTTGCACACGTCACCTGAGGCCCCGCCCCCTCCCTTCACCACTGTGCAAACGCGCCCTGTGGCACGATTTAAGTTTGGGTATTAGGTCACCTTGAATCCTGAGGGTTCCTGGGGCCCAACTAGCCCACCAGGTACTTCCAGTAAGCGCCACAGAGCTGCGTTGCAGAGAGGTGGTCAGAGGCCACGCCCCTTTTTACACCTCTCTGCAACACAGCTCTGTGGCGCTTACTGAAGGTACCTGGTGGGCTAATTGGCCCCCAGGGACCCTCAGTATTGAAGAGGAATTAATTCCCCAACTTCAAACGTGCCACAGGGCGTGTTTGCACACATGTCACCTCAGGCCCCGACCCCTCCCTTCACCACTGTGCAAATGTGCCCCATGGCGCGTTTTAAGTTGAGGGATTAAGTCCCCTTGAATCCTGAGGGTCCCTGGGGTCCAACTAGCCCACCAGGTACCTCCAGTAAACGCCACAGAGCTGCGTTGCAGAGAGGTGTAAAAAGGGGCGTGGCCTCTGAACACCTCTCTGCAACGCAGCTCCCTAGCGCATACTGGAGGTTCCTGGTGGGCTAGTTGGCCCCAGGGACCCCCAGTATTCAAGGGAAATTACTTCCCATCTTACAACGCGCCAGGGGGCGCGTTTGCAGAGTGCTGCAGGGAGGGCGCGGGCCTCCGGCGCGATGCCGGTCTTTTTAAAAAAAAAATTTTTTTAGAAGGGGGGCTGTGTGGCCCCCCTTCTTTTAATTATTTTGGGCCCTGGGGACCCCATCCCCCAGGGCCTGACCCCCTTTTATTTATTTATTTTTAAAAAACGGAACGGGAAGGGGGCCGCGTGGTCCCCCCTCCCGTGGACAATTTCGGCCCGGGGAACCCATCCCCTGGGTCATTGCCACATGTTTTGTATTAAATTTTTCATGGAGGGGGGCTGCCTTGCACCCCTTCTCAGGCCTCCTTAGGCCCCGAAGACCCCATCCCCCGGGGCCGGCCTTGTTAAAAAAAATAAAAAAATTGATAATTTGGGGGAGGGGGGCTGTGTGGCCCCCCTCCCGGGCCACTACTTGCCCCGGGGACCCCATACACCGGGGCTGGCCCTATCCTTTGGGGACCGTGGTGGGACCCCAACTCCCCCACGGTCCCGATGGCTCCCCGCCTCCTGCGGGAGCCGGCATTGCTTTTCCACACGGGGAACTGCTTAGATGCAGCTCACCGTGTGGAAAAGCAATTTACTTTGAATTTTGGAAGAGAGAGCAGGTTTCCTGCTCTCTCTTCCAAAATTCAATGCAAGTTTGCTATGGCAGGACGGGAGCCGCGAGGCTCCCGCCCTGCCATAGCAAACAGCAGTGTCCCGGGGGTGGGCACCCCGGGACACTGCAGGAGCTGGCCCTGGGGGGTGGTGGTCCCCAGGGCCATCACAGGCTCCAGGAGGGGGGCCGTGTGGCCCCCCTCCCAACATCTGCAAAGCCCCGGGGAGGTGGTGGTCCCCGGGGCTCGGGGGTCCGAAACGGACCCCCACATTTCAATTCTTAGTGCCCCGGGGAGGTGGCGGTCCCCGGGGCGTGTGGGGGGGCTCGAGCCCCCCCCCCCCCCCCCACACAGGTTTTTTTTTTTTTTTTTAAAGAAGCCCTGGGGGGGGGGGTGGCGATCCCCGGGGCGGCGGGAGGGCCGAGTGCCCTCCCGCACCATTTGTATTTCAAAGCCCCGGGGGTGGCGGTCCCCAGGGCTTGGGGGGCCTTAGAGGCCCCCACACAATTTTATAATTTACCCCCACATGCCCCCGGGACTTGGCCCACCCGGGGCCAAATACCATCGAAGCGCGGGAGCCCGCTCTTCGTTTTTTTTTTCACTGCGGGATCCGCGCATCCTAAGCACATCCCGCTGATTTTTTTTAAAAAAATGCTTTTTTTGGCCCTGGGGGTCCTTGTGGGACCCCCTAAGCAGGCCTAGGGGGTCAGGGTGTTTCTACCCTGCCCCCTTTTTGCGTTTTTTGCGTTTGTTTCTCTCATTTCTTGTGCCTCGGTTCTACCGAGGCACAAGATGGCTGCCAACACTTCCTGGTTTGGAGTGTTGACAGCCAATTAGCATGAAGCTCGTGATCGGGAGGGTGCGCGGATCCAACGTGGCCATAAATATCGAAACTTTTATTTTTGATTTTCTCCAAAACTGCTGAACGGATTTACACCATTTTTAAAAAGGGTGCTTTCTGAACCAAGCACTACCTTTTTGCCAAATGTGGTGTAATTCCGTTCAGCAGTTTTGGCTGTAGCCTTGCATAAAGTTTCTTATGGGAAATAGATTTTTTTACTCTTATTTTTTAATTTCTCCGCAACTACTGAACGGATTTACACCATTTAAAAAAGGTCGCTTTCTGAACCAAGCGCTACCTTTTGCCAAATTTGGTGTAATTCCGTTTGGCAGTTCGGGCTGTAGCCATGTCTAAAATTTCCTATGGGAATTAACATGGAGAAAACACGTTTTGGGACCCCCTTTTTTCTCAGCCCCCATTTGACGAATCACCCCGAAACTTTCAAGACAGGAGCTGACCGGAGCGCCCCACTAGTTTTGAAAATTTTGCGATGATTCCTCAAACGACGCCAAAGTTATTGGGAATAGAATGTTACGAATTTCCTATGGATAATAGGTCCTAACTATAACTATCTACTGGCGACCGCCAGTAGGTAGTTATAGTTAGGACCTATTTTCCATAGGAAAAACATTTTTTGTTTTCCCAATAACTTTGGCGTCGTTTGACGAATCATCGCGAAATATTCAAAACTAGTGGGGCGCTCTGGTCAGCTCCTGTCTTGAAAGTTTCAGGGTGAATCGCCAAGCGGGGGCCGAGAAAAAAGGGGGGTCCCAAAACGTGTTTTCTCCATGTTATTTTCCATAGGAAACTTTAGACACGGCTACAGCCCGAACTGCTGAACGGAATTACACTAAATTTGGCAAAAAGGTAGCCCTTGGTTCAGAAAGTGTTCTTTTTTTTAAAAGGTGTAAATCCGTTCAGTAGTTGCTGAGAAATTAAAAAAATAATAGTTTTGATATCTAGGGCAGCGGTGGATTCGCGAACCCTCCCGACCACGAGCTTCACTGTGATTGGCTGCCAACACTCCAAACCAGGAAGTGTTGGCAGCCATCTTGTGACTCGGTAGAACCGAGTCACAAGAAAACAGTAGAAAAACGTTAAAAAACAAGAAAAGGGGGCACGGTAAAAACACCCTGACCCCCCAGGACTGCTCAGGGGGTCCCACAAGGACCCCCAGGGCCAAAAAAAGCATATTTGTTTTAATAATATCGGCGGAATTCACGTTGGGGTTGCTTCATTCAAATGAGGCCCCCGGGTGGGCCAGGTCCCGGGGGCATTGCCCAATCCATAATTGAGTGGGCCGCTGGGGCCCCCGCAGCCCCGGGGACCGCCACCTCCCCGGGGATATGCTGATTGTTTGCGGGAAACACTTGTTTGGTGAGCGACATGTGTTTAAAAGATGGTGCAGTTTGAAGCATTTAAGTATATTTTTACTTTCTCACTTCACAACTTCACACAAAGGCTTACTGTTTATTTCATGTTAAATGATGCTGGTTGCACACTTCCTTTATCTTTGTGCGTGCCTGTTTCAATGTTTGTTTGTGTGTGTGTGCAAATGGACTCAGAAAACATTTTAAAACAGAACAATTCTAGTGAGCGATGATTGTGAAGTCCACGCCTACTCTAAGTGCTCCGTGAATGTAGCAAAGCTCACAATATAAATATGTGTGATCCGTTGCTATACATAAATTGAGGTTGTAATAGGCGCCACTTTGGCCAAGCCATAAACGCACCTTCTTATGACGTTGAAAGATAACACAAGACTGCAAGCAGTAAAGCAATTCAAATCTGTATTTTGTTTTTCTAATAAACAGGCCCTGGACGGATTACAGCCTGCCTTTTTCTTTTTTATATATTTGCACCATTTTTCAGTAATGCATCACCTGACCTCTTACTGTACAGAGTTGGAAGAAGTCACACAAGTAGGGAGAGAGCAGAGACCGTTTTTTTTTTTAATTCAAGCATTGTTGCCAGAGAATTAAGACTCCAATATGTGAGTCAATGCCTATATTTTTCCAGGTGTCTGGCAAGCTAACTCAATTTAGCAAATGAGGTCTGATTGAAAACGTATTGGAATTATTAACTTTTTTCTCTTCAGCAAAACAAAGCTGTCTCCGTTTTGTGAGTAAAATGTACCCCCCTCCCCCCACCCTCCCCCCCTAACTGTGCGAATAGCATCATCATATATTATAACAAGACAAGTTGATCAAAGGCAATGCGGTTATTTTTTCAGGCACTATAAACAATGGGACAGTGTATTGTACTTCAAGGCGCTAATTTACTATTCATTCTATGGGAATGTGCATGCGCGCAAGGTACATAAACAGTATGTAGAATGTGACTGTGCTTCTTTACTGGGGTCATATATGAGGCTTACACACTTGCGTGCGCAGGGCCTTCTGCATGCATACATTTTTTTATTTTTTTACTAGAAATAATTATTGGCATGATTACCCACATAAAATATAAAGCCTTTCTCCTCAAAGAATTCACCGCGCATTCATAACATCACATCATTTGCCCGCAGTGAGATTAAGGGTTTTTATTTATATTTAAATTTGCAAAATTGAAATCTTTATCCCAAAAGCGAGTTGTGGGTACTTAATTAAATTCTAATTAGGACACTATCGATCTCCCATTTAGCCACGTCGCCTTTGTGCGCCCCGGCCCCTTTCACGCGCCTAAATGGGGGCCGGCCACCTTATCTCGCCTGCAGGAGAAAGCCCGCGCGAGATAATTTATAGGTTTTAATTACTCTTCATTCCGCCTGATCAGCTTGGCGTTCATAACAGGACGGCGAATAAAACCCGGTCAAAAGCACTGTCACTATTCGCTGGCAGGCCGCTTAATCACGGCGGGCCGGGCCCCCATTACACGCCGAGAGCGCCCGTTCGCAATTTCCAGGCTGCTGATAAAGCACACATCTATGCACAGAGTTACATCCCCCCACCCACCCACACAGACACTCAGGCACCCATATATAGATACCAATCAATAACCCATATAGATCCTCATTTAGCTACTCACCAACCCATGCAAACGCTTACACACCAACTGACAAACTAAACTGTGTGAATGTCTGTATCAGTCACTAACCCATGCATTCAGTAAGACACAATTAATCACTCACTTATACAGTCAGTCACACACCAACTAAATAATCCATCCAGACACTTATACACCCATTCATTCTTCAATACACCTTGGCATATATATAAAACATATTTAAATTTTATAGAAACACTCAGTCACTGGATGATGTCATCAGTGATGTCATCAGTGATGTCATTTGCGATGTCATCAGTGATGTCATCAGTGATGTCACTGACCATGTCATGAATGATGTAATATGTGACGTCATCAGCAGTGCATTGCGGGGGCGCGAGTTATAGTTAGGTGAACTAACTATAACGCCAGAATTTCTCTGGTTTTGTACGAGTGAAATGTCCAACTAACTGTAACGTTCCTGAAACCTATGGTTTTTTCAGTGAATTTCTAAGGTTTTTTAAATGCTAATTTCTAACTATAACATGCCTGAAACCTATGGTTTTTTCAGTGAATATATATATATATATATATATATTACCTACTTGGGGTCGCCAGTAGGTAGTTATAGTTAGGACCTTGTTTCTATTCAAAAGCGTTTTTCCTTTTCCCAATAACTTTGGCGCCGGTTGACGAATCATTGCGAAAATTTCAAAACTAGTGGGGCACTCCGGTCAGCTCCTGTTTTGAAAGTTTCGGGGTGATTCGGCAAGCAGGGGCCGAGAAAAAAGGGGGGTCCCAAAACGTGTTTTCTCCATGTTAATTCCCGTAGGAAATTTTAGACACGGCTACAGCCCGAACTGCTGAACGGAATTGCACCAAATTTGGCAAAAAGGTAGCCCTTGTTTCAGAAAGAACTCTTTTTGTTAAATGGTGTAAATCCGTTCAGTAGTTCCTGAGAAATTTTAAAAAAGAGGGCAAAAATGAATTTCCCATAGGAAACTTTAGACACGGCTACAGCTCGAACTGCTGAACGGAATTACACCAAATTTGGCAAAAAGGTAGTGCTTGGTTCAGAAAGCGCCCTTTTTTAAATGGTGTAAATCCGTTCAGTAGTTGCTGAGAAAATCAAAAAATAAAAGTTTCGATATTTAGAGGCACGGAGGATCCGCGGACCCTCCCGACCACGAGCTTTATTGTAATTGGCTGTCAACACTCCAAACCAGGAAGTGTTGGCAGCCATCTTGTGACTCGGTAGAACCAAGTCACAAGAAAAGAGAAAAACAAATGCTAAAAACAAGGAAAGGGGGCAGGGTAGAAACACCCTGACCCCCTAGGCCTGCTCAGGGGGTCCCACAAGGACCCCCAGGGCCCAAAAAAGCATTTTTTTCAAAAACAAATCAGCGAGATTCGTGCACCGAGCGCGAATTTTGCCCAAAAATAAAAAAAGAACGAAGCACGGGCTCCCGCGCTTCGTTATTATTTTGCCCCCAGGTGGGCCAGGTCCCGGGGGCACTGAAAAAATTTGTGTGGGGGGTCCGATCCACCCCACACTGCCCTGGGGACTGCCATCTCCCCGGGGCTTGATTTATGAGTTGCGGGGGGCACGCAGCCCCCCGCAGCCCCGGGGACCGCCACCCCCCGGGGCTTGTTTTAAAAAAATAAATAAACCTGTGTAGGGGGGCTCGAGCCCCCCCACATGCCCCGGGGACCGCCACCTCCCCAGGGCACTAAAATGCAAATTTGGGGGTCCGTTACGGACCCCCGAGCCCCCACCACCTCCCTGGGGCTTTGTAATTGAAGGGAGGGGGGACGTGCGGCCCCCCTCCTGGAGCCCGTGATGGCCCTGGGGACCGCCACACCACAGGGCCAGCTTCTGCAGTGTCCTGGGGTGCCCACCCCCGGGACACTGCTGTTTGCTATGTGGCGCGTTTTAAGTTGGGGAATTAATTCCCCTTCAATCCTGAGGGCCCCTGGGGGCCAACTAGCCCACCAGGTACCTCCAGTAAGCGCCACAGGGCTGCCGCCCCTTTTTACACCTCTCTGCAACGCAGCTCTGTGGCGCTTACTGGAGGTACCTGGTGGGCTAGTTGGACCCCAGGGACCCTCAGGATTCAAGGGGACTTTATCCCCCAACTTAAAACGCGCCACAGGGCGCGTTTGCACAGTGGTGAAGGGAGGGGGCGGGGCCTGAGGTGACATGTGTGCAAACACGCCCTGTGGCGCTTTTTAAGTTGGTGAATTAATTCCCCTTCAATCCTGAGGGCCCCTGGGGGCCAACTAGCCCACCAGGTACCTCCAGTAAGTGCCACAGGCCTGCGTTGCAGAGAGGTGGTCCAGGCCACGCCCCTTTTTACACCTCTCTGCAACGCAGCTCTGTGGCGCTTACTGGAGGTACCTGGTGGGCTAGTTGGACCCCAGGGACCCTCAGGATTCAAGGGGACTTAATTCCCCAACTTAAAACGCGCCACAGGGCACGTTTGCACAGTGGTGAAGGGAGGGGGCGGGGCCTGAGGTGACATGTGTGCAAACACGCCCTGTGGCGTGTTTTAAGTTGGGGGATTAAGTCCCCTTGAATCCTGAGGGTCACTGGGGTCCAACTAGCCCACCAGGCACCTCCAGTAAGCGCCACAGAACTGCGTTGCAGAGAGGTGTAAAAAGGGGCGTGGCCTCGGACCACCTCTCTGCAATGCAGGCCTGTGGCGCTTATTTCTATCAGTGATGTCATCAGTGATGTCATTTGAGATGTCATCAGTGATGTCATCAGTGATGTCACTGACCATGTCATGAGTGATGTAATATGTGACGTCATCAGCAGTGCATTGCGGGGGCGCGAGTTATAGTTACCTGAACTAACTATAACGGGGGAATTTCACTGGTTTTGTACGAGTGCAATGTCCAACTAACTATAACGTGCCTGAAACCTATGGTTTTTTCAGTGAATTTCAAAGGTTTTTTAAATGCTAATTTCTAACTATAACGTGTCTGAAACCTATGGTTTTTTCAGTGAATATATATATATATATTACCTACTGGCGGTCGCCAGTAGGTAGTTATAGTTAGAACCTAGTTTCCATAGGAAATGCGTTTTTTGTTTTGCCAATAACTTTGGCACCGTTTGACAAATCTTCGCGAAATTCTCAAAAAAAATGTTTCATCCAGGTCAGCTCCTATCCTGAAAGTTTGGGGGTGATTTGTCAAGTGGGGGCTGAGAAAAAAGGGGGGTCCCAAAAAGTGTTTTCTCCATGCTAATTTCCATAGGAAATTTTAGCCAGGGCTACAGCCCGAACTGCTGAATGAAATTACACCAAATTTTGCAAAAAGGTAGGGCTTGGTTCAGAAAGTGACCTTTTTTTTAAATGGTGTAAATCCGTTCAGTAGTTGCTGAGAAATTAAAAAAATAAGAGTCAAAAAATCAATTTCCCATAGGAAACTTTAGCCAAGGCCACAGCCCGAACTGCTGAATGAAATTACACCAAATTTGGCAAAAAGGTACTGCTTGGCTCAGAAAGCGACCTTTTTAAAAATGGTGTAAATCCGTTCAGTAGTTGCTGAGACATTCAAAAAATAAAAATATCGATATCTAGAGGCACAGAGGATCCGCGGACCCTCCCTACCACGAGCTTTATTCTAATTGGCTGTCAACACTCCAAACCAGGAAGTGTTGGCAGCCATCTTGTGACTCGGTAGAACCGAGTCACAAGAAAACAGTGAAACAAACGCGAAAAACAAGAAAAGGGGGCAGGGTAGAAACACCCTGACCCCCTAGGCCTGCTCAGGGGGACCCACAAGGACCCCCAGGGCCCAAAAAAGCATTTTTTTAAAAAATCGGCCGAATTCGCGCTGGGGTCGCGAATCCGGCCGAGAAAATAAAAAAAAAAACGAAGCGCGGGCTCCCGCGCTTCGTTGTATTGAAGCCCCCGGGTGGGCCAGGTCCCGGGGGCACTGAAAAAAATGTGTGGGGGGGCCCAATCCCCCCCACACTGCCCCAGGGACCGCCACCTCCCCGGGGCTTGATTTATGAGTTGCAGGGGGGCACGCAGCCCCCCTGCAGCCCCGGGGACCACCACCCCCGGGGCTAATTTTTAAATGTGTGGGGGGGCCTCCAAGGCCACCCCAAGCCCCGGGGCCCACCACCCCCCGGGGCTTTTATTAATTATTTGCGAGGGGGCACACGGCCCACCCGCTTCCCCAGGGACTGCCACCCCCCGGGGCTTTTTAAAAAAATGAAGAAACCTGTGTGGGGGGGTCAAGCCCCCCCACACACCCCGGGGACCGCCACCTCCCCGGGGCACTAACATGCAAATGTGGGGTCCGTTACAGACCCCCGAGCCCCGGGGACCACCACCTCCCCAGAGCTGTGCACACGATGGGAGTTCGGCCGCGCGGCCCCCTCCTGGAGCCTTTGATGGTCCTGGGGACCGCCACCCCCCAGGGCTGGCTCCTGCAGTGTCCCGGGGTGCCCACCCCCGGGACACTGCTGTTTGCTATGGCAGGGCGGGAGCCGTGCGGCTCCCGCCGTGTCATAGCAAACTGTGGTTTGGATTTTGTAAGCGAGAGCAGGTTTCCTGCTCTCGCTTACAAAATCCAAACCACATTGCATGTTAGCAGCTCCCCGTGTGGAAAAGCAATGCCGGCTCCAGCAGGAGGCGGGGAGCCGGCGGGACCGTGGGGGAATTGGGGCTCCCCCCGTGGTCCGCAATGAAGAGGCCAGGCCCCGGGAGATGGGGTCCCCAGGGCCATGAGTGGCCTAGGAGGGGGGCCATGCGGCCCCCTCCATTAATGATTTAAAAAAAAGAGGCACAGCCCCGGGGGATGGAGTCCCCGGGGCCACTTGAGGCCGAAAGATTTTTTTTTTTAAATGTGGCCATGCCCCGGGGGATGGGGTCACCGGGGCCAAAATTGGCCTCGGGAGGGGGCTGCGCGGCCCCCTTCCCGTTTTTTTATTTATTTATTTCTTTAAAAAAGCAGGCCCTGGGGGATTGGGTCCCCAGGGCCCCAAATAATTTACAGCCCCCCTTGATAAAAAAAAAAAAAAAAAAGCCGGCATCGCTGCAGAGGCCCCGCCCTCTAACTGCAGCACTCAGCAAACGTGGCCCCTGGTGCATTGTAGGTGGGGGAATTAAATTCCCTTGAATACTGAGGGTCCTGAGGGCCAACTAGCTCACCAGGTACCTCCAGTATGCGCCAGGAGCTGCGTTGCAGAGAGGTGTTCAGAGGCCATGCCCCTTTTACACCTCTCTGCAACGCAGCTCTGTGGCGCTTACTGGAGGTACCTGGTGGGCTAGTTGGCCCCCAGGGACCCTCAAGACTCAAGGGGAATTAATCCCCCAATTTACAACGCGCCAAGGGGCGCATTTGCACAGTGGTGCACGGAGGGGGCGGGTCTGACATACCAAGTGACAGACTGATACAGACGTTCACACAACCTAGTCACGCACCCATACATTCACTGAGAAAATCTAATCACTCAATTATACAGTGAGTCATGCACCCACTGAATCATCCATGCAGGCACCCATACACCCACTGATTCACCAATACACCTTGGTATATATATTTAACACTCATGTCAGGCTGAATTCCTTCCGTCCGACACCGAGTCGGTTATGGGACTGTCCGACACCTAGTCGGCGGTCCCGACTGGCCTATTATGTGCCGAACACTGTTCAGTCGCTGTTAGAAATGGGGGTCTCTAGTTGGCAGAGGTAGGTACCTTGTCCAAGTAGGGACCCTTCCTTCTAGTCAGGATATGGGAGTTACACTCCTAAAATAACCCCTGCTCACCCATTTGGTAGCTTGGCATGAGCAGTCAGGCTTATCTTAGAGGCAGTGTGTAATGCATTTGCACATAACCAACAATAATACAATGTAAGCACTACAAAAGGACACCACACCGGTTTAGAAAAATATCCAATATTTTCATATAGTTCAGACAAGACCAAAAACGATAAAATCCACACTACAGTACTTAGAAATCTTCAGTTATCAAAATAACCTTGAAAAACAGTTCCTTGAAGTCGATAGCTCCGTCTGGGGCTATCACGGCGTTGTGAACAACAAAATCCAAACAGTTCTGGCTGACCGCGGCGTCACGGGCCAGCTACGGTGTCGGGAAGACCCTCATAACAGTACCTTTAGAAATTCAGGGCGTCGGCGACCTCTCGATGAGCTCGAAAGCACGGCGCCGGTTCTGGAAGTCGGTACATGAGTCGTCGGGCCCTTGAAGTCACACTCGTTGCAGATCGAACTCCTCACAGTTGAAGTCGGGAGCACCGGCTTCGGGGCCACGGTGCGAAGTGCAGCGGTGTGGTGCCCTCAGGTCGTGGTGCAGGCAGTGGCATGGTGATGGTCATCCAATGGCATCGGTGAGACCAGGGCTGCGGTGCGAAGTGATGCGGTGCTCGTTGCTGTGCACACCAATCACTGTAAGTCAAGTGCAAATGCAAGTCCTATCCTCACCGCTGACAACCAATGTTAGAAATGGGGGTCTCTAGTTGGCAGAGGTAGGTACCTTGTCCAAGTATGGACCCTTCATTCTAATCAGGTTAAGGGAGTTACACTCCTAAAATAACTCCTGCTCACCCCCTTAGTAGCTTGGCACGAGCAGTCAGGCTTATCTTAGAGGCAGTGTGTAAGCATTTGCACATAACCAACAGTAATACAGTGTAAGCACTACAAAAGGACACAACACCAGTTTAGAAAAATATCCAATATTTTTATATACTTAAGACAAGACCAAAAACAATTAAAAAAAATGCACATCACAGTACTTAGAAATCTTCAGTTATCAAAATAATCTTGAAAAACAGTTCCTTGAAGTCGATAGCTCCATCTGGGGCTATCACGGCGTCATGAACAACAAAATCCAAACAGTTCTGGCTGACCGCGGCGTCGCAGGGCAGCTACAGTGTCAGAAAGACCCGCAAAACAGTACCTATAGAAATGCAGGGCATCGGCAACCTCTCGTTGAGCTCTGAAAGCACGGCGTCTGCAGGCGTCGGTTCTGGAAGTCGGTGCAGGAGTCATCGGGCCCTTGAAGTCACACACGTTGCAGATCGAACTCCTCACAGTTGAAGTGGGGAGCGCTGGTATAGACAGGCGTCGGGGACGCGGTGCGAAGTGCAGCGGTGCGGTGCCCACAGTTCGCGGTGCAGGCAGCGGCTCGGTGACGGTCGTTCAATGACGTCGGTGAGACCAGGGCTGCGGTGCGAAGTGATGCGGTGCTCGTTGAGGTGCTGGCAGGTCACGGTGCAAGCAGTGGCATCGTCGTTGCTGAAGTGCTGTCGTCGGCTGACGAATTAGAGTCAATGGCGCCGGTGTCAGTAGGCCAAGGCTGCGGTGCGGGATGAGGGCAGTGCGTCGTGTAACTTACGAGCGATGCCCTCAAACCACGGTGCAAGCAGCGGCGTTGATGTCGGCGTGAAGCATGGTCATCTGGGATACCAGAGTGACGATGTGAAGCGAGGCGGTATGGAGTGCGGTGCACAGTCGCAGTACAAGCAGCGGCTCGGTGGCGGCGTCAGCAGGCGTCGTTGGTGAGACCAGGGTTGCGGTGCAGTGTTACGGCGGTGCCCTCTGCAGTGCCTTCAGGACACTGAGTCGGCAGCGGCGTTGTAGACGGTATTGGATTGCTTTTTCTTCTGTTGCAGCACATAACACACAGTCCCCAGTGCTGAGGGCAGAAGAACTTGATGTCTTTGCTGTTCCTGAGACTTCTTGAACAGGGGGCAAGCTCTACCTCAAGCCCTTGGAGAAACTCACAAAAAGAGATTGCAGAAAGTTCAAGTTCAGTCCTTTCACTGCCCAAGACAGAAGCAGCCACTGCAGGCCAACCCAGCAAAGCACACAGCAAAGTGGTAGTTCCTCCTCAAAGCTTCTCCAGCTCTTCTTCTTGGGAGTCTTCTTGGTCCAAAAGAGTTCTAAAGTTCTGGGGTCTGGGCCCCAATATTTCTACCACCAAATCCTTTGTTCTCTGAAGGCAGAGAGTGTCTGTACCCAGCCCAAACCAGTTCTGTCCTCACTGGTGCAGCTTCCTGGCAGGGGGTGGGGTGGCATTGTACAAGGAAAACCAGGCCACATTCAGGTGCAAGGGAAATCTCCTACCACCACTCTAAATGCAGACCGGGCCTATTCAGGTGCTAGTGAAAACTCCTCCGACTACTCTCAATGCAGCCCAGGTCTATTCAGCCCAGCCCTGACCCATCAGACTCTTTGGAGTCACTGCTCCTCCCCAGCCCCTGTCACTCCAAAGCCAAACAGTCAATCCACAACCCCAGCAGAGGCACACAGGATGGCTGAGTAAGAAAATACCTACATTCTAAAAGTGGTATATTCAAACACAGAATGTAAAAATCATCTGCACTAAAAGATGCATTTTAACATTCTGAGTCCAGACATATTAAACTTAATTTTCCTACCTTGTTCCCAGGGGTAGTTAGGCTTATAAGATGTTATAAGCAAACTCCCCATTCTTTCCTATGGGAAACATCCGTTCATGTCCTACCTTTAACATACACAGCACCCTGCCCACAGGGGTACCTTGGGCCTACCTTAGGGGTGCCTGACATGTAGAAAAAGGGAAGGTTGGGGCCTGGCAAGTGGGTGTACTTGCTAGGTCGACATGGCAGTTACAAACTGTGCACAGACCCTGCGGTGGCAGGTCTGAGTTACCTTTTCTGGGCTACTTCTGTGGGTGGCACAACCAGTGCTGCATGCCCACTAGTAGCATTTGATTTACCAGCCCTGGCATTCTCAGCGCACTTTACTAGGGACTTCAACAGTAAATCAAACATGCCAATCATGGAAACACCAAGCCATAACATAATTTACAACAGGAGCACTTTCAGTTTAACACTGAACAGCAGTGAGAAAGTGTGCAGAGACACTAAACCAGCAAAAAACAGAGTCAAAACTGGGAGGTCAGAAAGCAAAAAGACAGGGGAAACACGCCAAATGATGCCAAGTCTAACAGTCGCATTCAACTTTTCTCAATGGGCACTCGTGTTATGGACTTAAACTGGCCGTAACACATGCTCCCATTGAGAAAAGGGAGATGCAGTTCATCCCTGCACCCAGTGTGCAGGGATCATAAGGGGGGCACCCCTCAGCTTCCAACCGGAGGCCTTGCACCAAAGGGTGCCATGCTGGGGGCCCCCAAACACGCTTTCCGACATGGCAGGCCGGCATGAAAACCGTGATCATAATCGCAAGGGCGGAAAGACCCACCCTTTAGACTACTTGCCGGCTTCCGACTGGAGGATAGGGCCTCCGAGCCCATCAGAAGCCAGCCAGAATGACCGGCCAGTTTACTTTCCAACCACCTCCAACATAATGAGGTGGTCGGAAAGTAAACTGAGCGGCCCATTACGATGCAGCCCTAGAGGCTCCGACTGCATCGCATCGTATTTGGCCCCTCAGAGTCACTGGATGATGTAATTTGAGATGTCATCAGTGATGTTATCAGTGATGTCACTGACCTTGTCATGAGTGATGTAATATGTGAGGTCATAAGCAGTGCATTGCGGGGATGCGAGTTATAGTTAGCCCAGCTAACTATAACTGCTGAATTTCTCTGGTTTTCTAATAGTGAAATGTGATTCTAACTATAATACCTGTAACCTTTGTTTTTTTTCAGTGACTATATATATAGCACAGTGCCATACAGTATACGCAAAATATTATCCTGCTCCACCATACCTACTGAGGGGTTTATATGAACAGAATGGTGTCATAATCGCATTGCCGTGAGGGGAACGGCTGTTAGAAATGGGGGTCTCTAGTTGGCAATGGCTGGCCACTGTCCAAGTAGGGACCCTTCTTCCTAAGTCAGAGTGAGAGGGCTACCCTCTTTAATACCCCTGCTCAACCCTGTGGTAACGTAGCACGAGCAGGTAGGCTTATCTCAGAGGCAGGGTGTGAAGCATTTATGACCATACACAGTAACACAGTGAGGAACACTGCAAAGGGACACCACACAAGTAGTTATAAAAAATAAGTATCTTTATATAAAGGCAGATTTATCACAAGACCAATAACTGTAAAAGCCACAATACTGTCAAAAATAGGATAGCTGTTGAAGGGCTGTCAAAGATAGTTCAAAAGGTTGCAAGAATAAGGTTCAAATTCAAGGCAGGGGTCTCTGCGCCCCTTTCTCGTTCAGAGGTTGCAAAAATAAGGTTCAAATTCAAGGCAGTGGTCTCTGCGACCCTTTCTCTCATAAGACTGTCAAAAATAGGATGGCGGTTGAAGGACTGTCAAAAAATAGTTCAAAGGTTGCAAAAATAAGGTTCAAATTCAAGGCAGTGGTCTCGGCGACCCTTTCTATCACAAAGTACCTGGGTTTAGTAGCAAAACCAACAAAATGTCGCAAAGAAGTGGTAGCGATGATTTTCCTCACGCGAGGCCGGCGATGCGTTAAAATCCTTGCCGCAAGGGAGGATGATGCGCCGATCTGCTGATGCGTGCGGAGACGATGCGACCAACTTCTACACGCTAGGCCGCCGATGCGCTGAGACCTTGCCGCGAGGGCGAAGGCGATGCGACGATCCTGTTGCGTGTGCGGAGACGATGCGACAAACTTCTGCACGCTAGGCCGCCGATGCGATTACTTTCTTGCCGCGAGGGAGAAGTCGATGCGACGAGCCTGTTGCGTTGTGCGATCGTGTTGCGATGCGAAGAAATGGTGCTCCGCGAGGGAGCGACGAAATCCGGTGCGATGCGATGAAAATGGCGGACGCACGGCGTCCGCAATGCGATGTCTTGAAGCAATGATTCTGTAGGGGTTGCGAGCGCTCGGCGACAGCCGCGCGATGATTTTTCCAGCGCGTCTCGGCTGCAGCGGCTCGCAAAGGGGCGTTAGCGATGGTCTCGTGTTGCGAGCACTCAGCGGCAGCAGCGCGATGATTTTTCCAGCGCTCTCGACTGCAGCGGCTCGCAAACGTGCGTTAGCAACGATTTCCAGCACTCTTTTCTCTGAAGCAAACTAGAGGCCCTGGAACTCACAGGAGCCTCATCAGCAGATAGCAATCCTCGCAGGGAGGAAGCAGGAGGTTGGTGGTGGAGTCTGATGTGCCTGAGACTCCAGCAGGAGGCTAGCTCTTTTCCTAGCCCTTGGGTAATTGCTGTAACAAAAATAAAAGTTCTCTCAAAAGTCCTTTTCTCTCTTCAAGGTCCAGTGGTCACTGCTGCAGGCCAGTACAAGAAAAACACACAAGCACAAGGACAGTCACTTCCTGCAGATTCCTCCAGTGGCACGGACAGAGTTTCCTCTCCAGATCCAAAAGCAATACAAAAGTAGGGGGTTTGAGCACAGATATTTATACCCCAAAAGCCTTTGATCCTTGCAGCTACCAGTCCCTGAACCTAGCCAGAACCAGTTCTGCTCAGGCCTGGAGCACTTTGTTTACCAGGCTGCATCCTTCCTTTCAGAAAGAGGGGTCTGCTAGCAGACACACAGTGGGAGGTGGAGCCAGCATTCACCTTGCCAGGCACAGCCCTATTCAGATCAAAGAGCCACCCCTCCCCACACTCTAAATGCAGATCTCTCTATTCAACCCAGGTCTGACTCAGCCTGTCCTGCCCCTCTAAAACCAGACAGCCAATACACATAACGGCAGAGCACACTGGAAGGCTTAGGCAAGAAAATACCTACTTTCTAAAAGTGGTATTTTCAAACACAGAATATAAAAATAAACTTCCCTAAAAGGTGTATTTTAATATTCTGAGCTCAGGCATACTAAATTCGTTTTTCTACCATGTTCCTGGGGTCAGTTAGGACTATAGAATGTAATAGTCAAACTGCCCATTCTAGCCTATGAGGAACAGGTAGCCTTACAGTAGTGAAAAACGAAATGGGGTGTAATTCACTACCAGGACATGCTACACACACCAAGGCATGTCCTACCTTACACATACAATGCACCCTACCATAGGGGTGACTTACATGATGCCAAGGGAAGGTTCAGGGGCTGGGAAGTGGGTGCACTTCACAGCCAAGATGGCAGTTCTGGACTGCACACAGACACTGCAGTGGCAGGTCTGAGACACACTTTACAAGCTGCTTCTGTGGGTGGCGCAAACCAGCGCTGCATGCCCACCAGCAGCATTTGGTTTACCAGCCCTGGGCACACACAGGCCACACTACTAGGGACTAACAGGTAAACCAAATAAGCCAATCAGGGATATACCAATTCACATAGACATATTTACAAGGGGAGAGCATATGCACTTTAGCACTGAACAGCAGTGGTAAAGTGCCCAGAGTCATAAAACCAACAGAAACAGGTCAGCAAAAATACAGGAGGCAGGCAAAAAGTTTAGGGGTGACCCTGCAAAAAGGGCCATTTCCAACACAACCCCCTTCCAGCCAAAACGCAGGGTAGACCAATCACTACTTTGATGGGCTTCCCTGCTTCGGGCGATAGAACACGGAACTGGCCCGCAACTGCAGGGACATATGCCAGCTCTACTCCAATCTGAACCCTGGTGGATCCCTCTGTCCACACTCCCAGGGCCCACTAAGATAACCAATGGGGAACTCTGCCCCTCACCTGTGGACACCCCCTGTGCAGCACCTAACCTTAACTGGCCCCCAGGTGTGTCCCAACAGATAAACAATAAGCCACAGTAGCCACTGACAGTAGTCAGGGATGAGACACAGGCCTTATACCTCTCAGGGCTCACTAAGACAACCAATGGGGAACTCTTCCCCTTACCTGTGGACACCACCTGTGCAGCATCTAACCTTAACTGGCCCCCAGGTGTGTCCCAACAGATAAACAACAAGCCCCAGTAATCACTGACAGTAGTCAGTGATGAAATCCAAGCCCTATACCTCTCAGGGCTCTCAAACGTTTGTGGCATCAGAGAGTGCGGGGCAGTAACCCCAGGTGTCTGGCACCTTTTGTCCACTCTCCCTCCTGTCAGGTCAGGCAACGCGTCCTGACACTGACCCACCAGCCCTGGGCCTGTACCCAACGGCGGGGCCAGCGACTGGGGTGGGCTCCCCCACACCCGGTCCTTCTCTTTGGGGCTCGGTACCCTCCCACTTGGAGCGGTACCCCCTCCAGAATTGTCAGGGCACCTGAGGCAGGTGTCCTGCATGATTCGCCCACCAGTTCAGGGGTTCTATCCTGCAACTGGTATCCCAGCATAGGGTCTGTACCCTTAGACTGGGCGGAGGTCAGGGGTGAGGCTGCCCTCTCCCCGCCCCCTTTACTGGGGCCCGGCACCCTCCCACCTGGAGAGGTGCCTCCATAACACAAACCGGGAGGGGCACTGTTAGCAGTTGCCCCTTCCTCCAGATCAGGGGGACACCCTGAACCTGGCCCCCCAACCTAGGGTCTGTACCCTTAGGCTGGGCCTGTGCCTGGCAACCCAGGACTTCTGGGGGAGTACACCAATTCCCCCAAGGAAAGCACACTCCTCTAGAGTTGTGCGACAGTCTGCCTGGCACACCAGGACTTCCTGGGGAGCACACAGGCCCCCTCAAGGAAAACACACCACTCCACCAGTTCAGGGCTTGGACCCTGCAACTGATCTACCAACCTGAAAAAACCCTTAGGTTGCACCGGGGTCAGAGGCGAGGACTCCCTCCCTCTGCACCCCCTTCCAGCATACTGCACCCTCCCACCGGGAGTGGTGCTCTTAGAAAAAAAATGGCCGGGACACTGCTTACAGTTGTCCCTCCCTCCAGGTCAGACAACACCTGGACCTGACTTACCATCCCAGGGACCAACCCCTGTGGTTGAACAACTGCCTGGCCAACCAGGGCTTCCTGAGGGTGACACATACCTAGCGTGTCGTGTGACAGTCTGCCTGGCGCAGAGCTCACAACCTCCTGTCCCTCTGACAGTGCGTGAAGATGCCCCAGGACAGAAGTGGCGTCACCATGGCCAATCCTATGAGGCTCAGCCCTTCTGGCTGGCCCCTGACCCACTGGTTCTTCCACTGGGGACTCTTTCCCCCCTCACCCCTCACTCTGGCCTTCTGCACCCTCCCAACTGGAGCGGTACTGCCAGACACTAGAACTGCTGGAGGTCTGATTACAGGCACTCCCAGCTCACCTAACACGGGGGGACCCCCACATTGGACGGTCCATCCGGACAGACTAGGCTCCCTACCTGGTGTTCCCTCATGGAACCATCCAGTCCAGGAGACTGAGTTTGGGGCACTTCGGGACCTATCCCAGTCTCACTCCCGCTCCCAGGAGACAGGATGTGAGGCCCTACAACCTCCTCACAACAAGGGGACCCAGCTGTAACACTCCTAACCTTTCCCACCACTCTGGGTTGGAAGACATCTGAACCACTCCTCTGAGGGTCATTCCCCAATACCTCTACAGAGCCTCTGGTACTCACCCAGAGGTCTGCCTCCTGCGCAAGTTCCCTAGGATCAGAGAACTCGCACTCTAACACATGTTGGTTTAGCTCTGGAAAATAGGAACTCACAATATGCTCTCCCACAATTGGATTACACAGTTCCACGCAGGTGCTAACCTTTACCTCACAATCCAGTGTCTCACATACGTATCCCACACCACTCTCTTGAAATGGGCGAGACATTAACTGACTGTCTCTATCACTCAACCCACACTCTTCTGGGCGGTCCTCACACTCATACACCAGGACTTCAACCACGGGGGAACCCCTCTCCCTGCACCTCTCATCCAGAGTCGGTAGAGTCTCCCTCCTTTCACTAGGACTATGGGCCCCTGCGCTAGTTCCCCAATCCACCTCAGGGACACTGCATATTAATGGAGCTACCTCATGTCCTTGAATCCCCTGGTGTAGATCAACCCCCTCCTTCAAGTCAGGTGCTACATCTCTGGGTGGGTGTACTACACTGTCATCACTATATACTTCAATTTTGCTGCCACCACTGGACCCCACCCTCTCTGGGGAATCCAGACAATTAAAACTGCGCTCCAGGGGTAACCTACCCTCTTGAGCTAACTTCTCCTTTTCTGCTATCTGCGCTAGGTGCGCCTCCAGCTGGGCAATCTCTATTTGGAGCCTCTCCAATTCCAGCTGGTACTCCCTCTCCCTCTGTCTGCCCAACTCCTCTGGGGACCATGAAGGGGATTGGGTGCTACCCTGTGCACTAGATCCAGCAAGGGACTCCCTACCTATGGGACCTTCCCGCCTGTCCACCAACTCCTCTGGGGACCCTGAGGGGAATCTGGCACTACCATAGGCACTAGACTCATCAAGGAACTCCCCACCTATGAGATATTCCATAACACTTTCTTCCTCCTCTTCAGACTCTCTAGAGCCACCCTCAGACCAACTACCCTCTTGGTAGGTGTACTGGGACTCCAAGAATCTCCATCTGTCTTGTTGCCAAAGTCTCAGGGATGTCTGCAGGGATAGCTGAGTCTCCTTCCTACTCACTGCTAAGCCCTTCTCCTCACAGAACCCCCTTAGCTCCTCTAGACTGTAGGTTAACAGATCATCTATATAAAAGGTAGGTCTCATTTCAGCAAGACCCATTGTAGCAATATCTGGCAATATCAATAATAAAACAAATAGGTTTGCCCTTTGTAACAATCACGGGCAATATCAATAACAGATAGAAGAAAACTTCTCAAGAAAATGTATGCGGGTAAAAAATCACCGGCAATATCAATCACAATATAGGATCCAACAATTCTCAAAAATGTATGCGGGTACTATCACCGGCAATATCAATAAAACATAGGCTTGCCCATTGTAACAATCACGGGCAATATCAATAAAAGATAGAAGAAAACTTCTCAAGAAAATGTATGCGGGTAAAAAAATCACCGGCAATATCAATTACAATATAGGATCCAACAATTCTCAAAAATGTATGCGGGTACTATCACCTGGCAATATCAATAAAACATAGGCTTGCCCATTGTAACAATCACGGGCAATATCAATAAAAGATAGAAGAAAACTTCTCAAAAAATGTAAGCGGGTGAAAAATCACCGGCAATATCAATCACAATATAGGATCCTAAAAACTCTCAGAAATGTGCGTGGGTGAAAAATCACCAGCAATATCAATCACAATAGGGGATCAAAAACTTTCAATAAATGGGCGCGGGTGAAAAATCACCGGCAATATCAATCACAATATAGGATCCCAAAAACTCTCAGAAAATGTGCGCGGGTGAAAAATCACCGGCAATATCAATCACAATATAGGAGCAAAAAAAATTCTCAAAAAATGTATGCGGTACGTTATGGTCTGCACTCACTAGTAGTGTACACTATAATTATTGTATGCGATCATAAATGCAAGTCCAGATCCTCACCGCTGACCACCAATGTTAGAAATGGGGGTCTCTAGTTGGCAATGGCTGGCCACTGTCCAAGTAGGGACCCTTCTTCCTAAGTCAGAGTGAGAGGGCTACCCTCTTTAATACCCCTGCTCAACCCTGTGGTAACGTAGCACGAGCAGGTAGGCTTATCTCAGAGGCAGGGTGTGAAGCATTTATGACCATACACAGTAACACAGTGAGGAACACTACAAAGGGACACCACACAAGTAGTTATAAAAAATAAGTATCTTTATATAAAGGCAGATTTATCACAAGACCAATAACTGTAAAAGCCACAATACTGTCAAAAATAGGATAGCTGTTGAAGGGCTGTCAAAGATAGTTCAAAAGGTTGCAAGAATAAGGTTCAAATTCAAGGCAGGGGTCTCTGCGCCCCTTTCTCGTTCAGAGGTTGCAAAAATAAGGTTCAAATTCAAGGCAGTGGTCTCTGCGACCCTTTCTCTCATAAGACTGTCAAAAATAGGATGGCGGTTGAAGGACTGTCAAAAAATAGTTCAAAGGTTGCAAAAATAAGGTTCAAATTCAAGGCAGTGGTCTCGGCGACCCTTTCTCTCACAAAGTACCTGGGTTTAGTAGCAAAACCAACAAAATGTCGCAAAGAAGTGGTAGCGATGATTTTCCTCACGCGAGGCCGGCGATGCGTTAAAATCCTTGCCGCAAGGGAGGATGATGCGCCGATCTGCTGATGCGTGCGGAGACGATGCGACCAACTTCTGCACGCTAGGCCGCCGATGCGCTGAGACCTTGCCTCGAGGGCGAAGGCGATGCGACGATCCTGTTGCGTGTGCGGAGACGATGCGACAAACTTCTGCACGCTAGTCCGCCGATGCGATTACTTTCTTGCCGCGAGGGAGAAGTCGATGCGACGAGCCTGTTGCGTTGTGCGATCGTGTTGCGATGCGAAGAAATGGCGCTCCGCGAGGGAGCGACGAAATCCGGTGCGATGCGATGAAAATGGCGGACGCACGGCGTCCGCAATGCGATGTCTTGAAGCAATGATTCTGTAGGGGTTGCGAGCGCTCGGCGACAGCCGCGCGATGATTTTTCCAGCGCGTCTCGGCTGCAGCGGCTCGCAAAGGGGCGTTAGCGATGGTCTCGTGTTGCGAGCACTCAGCGGCAGCAGCGCGATGATTTTTCCAGCGCTCTCGACTGCAGCGGCTCGCAAACGTGCGTTAGCGACGATTTCCAGCACTCTTTTCTCTGAAGCAAACTAGAGGCCCTGGAACTCACAGGAGCCTCATCAGCAGATAGCAATCCTCGCAGGGAGGAAGCAGGAGGTTGGTGGTGGAGTCTGATGTGCCTGAGACTCCAGCAGGAGGCTAGCTCTTTTCCTAGCCCTTGGGTAATTGCTGTAACAAAAATAAAAGTTCTCTCAAAAGTCCTTTTCTCTCTTCAAGGTCCAGTGGTCACTGCTGCAGGCCAGTGCAAGAAAAACACACAAGCACAAGGACAGTCACTTCCTGCAGATTCCTCCAGTGGCACGGACAGAGTTTCCTCTCCAGATCCAAAAGCAATACAAAAGTAGGGGGTTTGAGCACAGATATTTATACCCCAAAAGCCTTTGATCCTTGCAGCTACCAGTCCCTGAACCTAGCCAGAACCAGTTCTGCTCAGGCCTGGAGCACTTTGTTTACCAGGCTGCATCCTTCCTTTCAGAAAGAGGGGGTCTGCTAGCAGACACACAGTGGGAGGTGGAGCCAGCATTCACCTTGCCAGGCACAGCCCTATTCAGATCAAAGAGCCACCCCTCCCCACACTCTAAATGCAGATCTCTCTATTCAACCCAGGTCTGACTCAGCCTGTCCTGCCCCTCTAAAACCAGACAGCCAATACACATATCGGCAGAGCACACTGGAAGGCTTAGGCAAGAAAATACCTACTTTCTAAAAGTGGTATTTTCAAACACAGAATATAAAAATAAACTTCACTAAAAGGTGTATTTTAATATTCTGAGCTCAGGCATACTAAATTCGTTTTTCTACCATGTTCCTGGGGTCAGTTAGGACTATAGAATGTAATAGTCAAACTGCCCATTCTAGCCTATGAGGAACAGGTAGCCTTACAGTAGTGAAAAACGAAATGGGGTGTAATTCACTACCAGGACATGCTACACACACCAAGGCATGTCCTACCTTACACATACAATGCGCCCTACCATAGGGGTGACTTACATGATGCCAAGGGAAGGTTCAGGGGCTGGGAAGTGGGTGCACTTCACAGCCAAGATGGCAGTTCTGGACTGCACACAGACACTGCAGTGGCAGGTCTGAGACACACTTTACAAGCTGCTTCTGTGGGTGGCGCAAACCAGCGCTGCATGCCCACCAGCAGCATTTGGTTTACCAGCCCTGGGCACACACAGGCCACACTACTAGGGACTAACAGGTAAACCAAATAAGCCAATCAGGGATATACCAATTCACATAGACATATTTACAAGGGGAGAGCATATGCACTTTAGCACTGAACAGCAGTGGTAAAGTGCCCAGAGTCATAAAACCAACAGAAACAGGTCAGCAAAAATACAGGAGGCAGGCAAAAAGTTTAGGGGTGACCCTGCAAAAAGGGCCATTTCCAACAACGGCCATCAACACAGTGGACGGTCCCGCCTGCGCACGTCCGAGACCGGTCGAGACTGGGCTGGGCCACCCCTCTTTGAAGCAGCATCTGGAATCAGTGTCAAGATGGGTGAGTGCCCCATTTTCTCAACAATAACCTCATCGGGTTTATCCTGTCTTGATACCTACGTAACCACATCACGACCAGCAAGTATGGGAAAACGCACTACGCTACCATCAGCACACCCATTAACTGCTAGCATCGACAGCATGCTTGAGAGGGCGGTCAGTATTGTCTCAGGTGAAATGGAACTTACAGAGCGGCGCCTGTCCCTGGATATTGAGGGGCGGGCGGCTATTTCAAATCTTAGAGGTGCTCCTGTAGACCGCACTCCAGAATTACCTTTGCCGCAACTCCGTGGGCCTGAAATTGATAAATCCTCTACTCCAAGTGGGAGCATTGGCGGGCCGGACACAATTGAGTCAGCTGATCTGCAACCGGTCATTAATAGTGCCACATCTGTAGGAATCCCTGCGGCTAAACGGAAGAGAAAGACTGCGAAACCCACTATCACTAAAAGGAAGCAGCCCACTCGCACCACCCCCGCATGAACCTGTCTTTCTGCTTGGATACAACCATCTTTAATTAATGACAATGACAACCCAGAAGTTCTTGACTCTCCTGTGACATCACTAACAACAAAGCTGAGCTGTTCAATTAGCACTCAGACCGAGGCAACACCTTTCATTGAGAGCTCCGGGGACGCTGTTGCCGCACTAGTCTATAAACAAGTTAATGAACTCTTGGAGAAAAAACTTGCCCCACCTAAGGCTTGCATAGACAACTTGGCTTTAATCATAGGGGGGGTTGGTCATCAAGTAGGGAATGTACAAATGTCCACTACTGCCAAGGGAGGAGGTGGGGGCACTAAGGGTGTAACAACGAGCACACCGACTCACGTCCCACTTGGAATTCAACCCCATATAGTTAGAGCTATCCCCTCTGCAAGTAACCCACGTGTGTCACCAGATCAAACTCTGCCCTGCCCCAAATTAAACCTAGGCAAACATGGCAGTGTTCCTACTGGTATTCACTCCACCACCACTTCGTACCCATCTTAGACAAGAGAATGCAAATGGCCCGAGTAGACCTAACGGAGCAGTTCAGAACCAATTGATTGGCAGCTCTAGTAGTAACGTTTTATCCATCACAAATAGTAATCCCCCGGCAGCAAACCAAGATGTCCTGAGCCTGCCGCCTGCTGCATGTCCCTATGTGCTGGTCTTGGCAGGGGTACCAACATTAAAAAAGGACCAGCACGAGTCATGGGTTCAATTACGCAATAAATGCGCAGACTGGCTAAAAAGGAATAAGAGCTTCCAGGTATCTGATATGAAGGATATCATCATGGTACGCAGAGCTGGGTGGGTTGGCGCATCTAGGAAGAACATCGAAGGGGACTGCATTGTAATTAATTTCCGCAGGCCAGCTTTGGTGAGACACCTATTAAGGTCCTGTGAGCTTGAAACATTTAAGAGCTCCAACATATGCTCACTACCTCTTGGTTATTTTTATAAGCCAAACCACGGGCCCTGTCCCGAAGTGACTCCTACAACTCACACCTATAATAGGTTTCAGGCACTATCTGGTTTGGACACGCAAGATTGACTACCTTCTCTTGCGGTAGCATTTGTCCCCACAGACAGTTCTCTCCATACTACGGAGGCGGAAGCGCCTGTCTCTGACGTTAGTCCCTCCGATACCACTGACGTTAGTGCCCCCAAACACATTGCACCCTGCCCTCAAACTCACTTAGCGCGGGCTAACTTAGTTAATTCCTGCTCCACTCTGACCATCGCTGACGATGCTATGACATAGGTTCTTTCTTGGAATATAGCTGGCCTAAGGTCAAAAAAGGGTGACACTTCCTGGGAACATTTCCTTGCCACACACCACATTATTGCCCTACAAGAAACATGGGAGCCCACTGACCATTTCTATTTGGACGGATTTATATCATTCTGCAAACTTGCTACTTCATCAAATAAGGGTAGAGCCAGGGGTGGTCTTCTTTTAATGTTTAGTCTCAAACTTTCTTATAGTGCCACATTGATTGACTCTTGTTCGCCCCATGTTCCAGCTGTGGAATTGTCAGGGAAGAACTTACCAACCCTATTAGTGATACATTTTTATAATTCTTTCACTAGAACCCACAAGATTGAGCACCTAATGGCACTAGAGGGTTTCTTAGCAAGCTATGGTGAAGGAACAGAAGCTTATTATGATATACTAATTCTGGGAGATTTTAACACTTGTATCTGCCCCCTTAATTGTTTAGCAATGCTGGAGGAGGAAGACGGCTTGCAGGGGCAAAATCACGTCTGGTACCTTCCTAGAAGGCCTCCTATCAGCTTATAACCTGAATTGCCTACAACAATCAGATAAGTCAGCATTGGTATCCACCTATGTGGGGCATGGCTGTCAAAGCATAATTGACCATATTCTGCTTTCCTCCCCGTTAACATCGGTGGTAAGGAGCCTAAGTGTCACCTGGAATTGCTTTAGCGACCACAATCCATTGATATTGGATCTTCACCTTCAAGATGCCCTCAAGGGAAGGGTCATGAGTCAAGCTACTAACAAAAACCTTAGCCTTAAAGAACAAGCACGTAGAGTGAGGTGGGAAAGGATCACTCCCAAAAGCTTTATTGATAACCTGTACACTACCCGTGCCTCGGAGTTCAAAGTGTGTCTAGATCAGGAATCTCATGTCAGATCCATTTTAGATGCCTTTGAACTAATCGCTAAACAGGTTTCTTTTAATTTATCCACTACGACTAGAGCAAGGTCTCCAAAACTAAAAAGGTGGTTTGACGATACCTGTGTGGCTACCGATAAGGAGCTCATGCAGGCCCTCAAGCAAAAACCGAGGGAGGCAACTTTAATTAAGAATAGCAGAAAGGCCTACAAACTTGCAGTCCAGTGCAGGCAAAAACAGTTAAGGGAGATGGCCTGGGAGGAGCTTAGCCAAGCCAGTGTGCTGGCCAATAGCTCTAAATTCCGTTCTGTTGTTAACAGCTCTCTTTTTGTCGACACACCAAATTCCAGCAGAGATTGCTTAGTTCCCGCAGAGAAATGCGTTCAGCATTTTGGTAAAATTTACAGTGATGCCAACTTAGGGGATTCCGTGGGACAAACCGTTCCCGGATTAGTAGGTTTCCCCCTTATTTTTAACATGGACGAAGTCTACAAAGCCATCATTTCAACCTCAGGTGGAAAGGCACCCGGCCCTGATGGAGTACCGGCTGACCTTTATAAGGCAGACCCAAAAGTTTGGGTTAAGATCTTAACACACGTCTTTAACGCAGCTTGTGTGTCCGGTTTTCCTTCATCATGGGCAAAGCCGGTCATCATCCCCATTTTTAAAAAGGGCGCAAGGGATGACCTGGCATGTTATAGACCCATTTTGCTCCTTGATTCTGCGGCTAAAATTATGGGAAAAGTAGTTTTGGAGCGCATAACAGCCTGGCTTGATCATGTTAACATCGTCTCTGACCTCCAATATGGCTTCAGGCAGGGGAAAGGGACCTTGGATCAATGCCTCAACCTTCACTTGGGATTGGGAAGTATACTGTTGCCAAGGGAGGGGACTTACATCTGGCTTTTATGGACCTAACCTCAGCCTTCAACCTTGTAAATAGGTCTAAGCTGAGGTTGATCCTTCGCGACATGGGGCTAGATGCTGATCTGATCTCCTTCCTGGCTACTGCCCATGATAACACAACAGCTGCGGTACGATTTAACGAAGATGGGAGCCTGACTGACTCGTGGGCAGTAAGAAGAGGGGTTCGGCAGGGATGCATATTGGCTCCTTTGCTGTTCACCCTCTACATTAATAAATTGGGGGACTCCTTAACATCTTGTTGTAAAGATATAACAAGGGCTGGCACTAAAATGATTCCCGCACTTCTGTACGCTGATGACGCGGTTTTAGTGTCCAGAACAGCAAGGTGGCTGCAATTACTTTTAAACTGTTTTATAGATTTTATGGACTCTTGGGATTTAATTACCAATTTAAAAAATCACATGCCATGACCATAGGCTCCCGGAAGGCGGCCAAGGCCAAATTCTACTGTAAGGGGGCCGAGTTAACAAAAGTGTCTACGTTCCCATACTTAGGGGTACTATTCGATGACCAACGCTCATGGTGCGCCCAACGTGCACAAAAAAAGAATGTTTTAGCCAGAGCAGCGGGGGCTACACTAGATTTTGCGAAAAGAATAGGGTCGAAGCCGTTTCCCGCGCTTCTGAAGGTCTATAATGCGAAGTGTATCCCCATGGCCACCTACGGCAGCGACATCTGGGGCTATAAGGATGTGAAAGAAATCCAAGGGGCTGAGAATAATTTTATGCATAAACTTCTCTCGGTCCCTGTAGCCACCCCGATTTTTAATTTACACGAGGAACTGGGGGTGGGTTATATCTCAGATCAGATTGTGGTTGCGCCGCTCTTACGCTGGTTGAGAATCTGGGCTCAATCAACCCCAAATTTAAATCAACTGATCATCTTAGACTGTCTAGCCCTAGAGAAGGCCTTACACATTCCCTGGCTGAAATATATTAAGGATCAGACCGAGAATCTTGGCTGCCCCGGTCTGTTTTTGACCCCCACTCCTCTGGGTAAGACTGCTATTAGAGTTTTTAAACAGCAGGTCTTAGGGAGGAGAATGAACTAATCAAACTCTCAGTGAGAAGGTTTGTTACACTGAGCCTGGGCCAGCAGATGCAACCATATTTATCTTATGTAAACAAAGCTTACCATCTCTTTGTTCTGACTAGATTTCGACTGAATATGGTTCCCTGGTTACTGGCTTACCCCAAGGGCTACTCCAAACCTGATTCATTAAAACCCTGTCCTTGCGACAATTTTTCTGAGCAAGACCCTCTCCACCTAATGTTTTTCTGCACTCATTACGATTCCCTGCGCAGGAAGTTTATTCTCCCCTTGCTCAGAGGCTGCAATTTTGTCCAAGTAAGGCCGGCTCTGATTTATTTACAAATGCTAGCCTCACCTATAGTCTGTGCCGGGTTGGCAAGTTTTTTAATTGGGGCTATCAGACACAGGAATAGGCTGCCGTCGAGCTAGCCTTTCTGGATATTGTGGCAGCGCAAATATGTCTCTTTGCTAAATACTGTAATATAATTTTGAAGAGACAATATGTTTGCCTCCAAGATGCTGTCTTATTATTAACTTACGGCTACTATGGAAGGTGAATGTAGGGCTACTTTACCATGCTATGTTGTACTCATGCATTCTCACAACTAGGAGGAATTGTGTTATAATGGGTTGTCCTGTTTTTAAACGAATGATCCTCTCATGAATTTTATGATGTTGTCTATTTCAAACTGTTTTTTTTTTGTTTTTTTTTGTTACGATGGTTTGTATTTTAACAGGTTGTCATTTTAAAGAGGTGTATCGTTTATGAATTTTCTGTTAACTTGAGTTTTAGATCGATTGTCCCTCTGTGTTATGGAGAAACCGTTTATTTAACTCTTGCATATGCTTGCACATAACTGTCAAAGAGGCGGAAGACTGATCCTTTTGCTTTTTTTTTTTTAAAGGTTTGTAAGATTATTGGAATATGATCATTGTATAGGCTTTTATGCTGTCTTACAGAATGTTTTGCTGTGTACTTTTATGGCTTTAATCAGCCGAATAAAGTTGATTTTGACTTTGACTTTGACTTTGGTGTCATCTAGAATGTATTGTTGCATCAATATTGTTGCAATGTACCTGTTTCTCAATGGCTTTATCTTGAACGTAAAACAAAACAGACCAGGCACAGAAAAAGCGAATTCACAGGTTTATTAGTTCACGTACATCTTGTAATATAAATTACACATTACTTCCCAAGCGTGTTTCAGAGTCAAAATTAATGAGATAGAGTGCGAAGTAAAGTGTGAACACAAATGCTGTCTCACACCTAACCAGATAAACGGTTTCCATGTCTTCAGACCAAAAATAATATATTGTTATAGGGTGCTGACATTTGAGAGTTTACAGAACAGAGCTGGCTCTAACCCAGCATGTGTATGCTTAGATTAGATGAAAGATGGTTGAAGCCCCCCCGTTCACTAGATAAAGTTGAGCACCAGGGGAAGGCCATTCGCATCTTTGATAGAGAAGGAACAAGGGCCAGACAGAGCATTGTCTAGGTGGTGAGAAACCAATAAGAAGAAGGGAGAGGAGTAAGGAAGCTGGCAGACATCCTGAGGAAAGCATGGACCATGAGAAGCAAGAAGAAGAAGGGAGAGGAGAAGGAAGCTGGCAGAGTTCCTGAGGGAAGCAGGGACCTCAATAACCAAGAAGAAGAAGGGAGAGGAGAAGGAAGCTGGCAGAGTTCCTGAGGGAAGCATGGTTCACAAGAATAAAGAAGAAGAAGGGAAAGTAGAAGGAAGCTGTAGGCTTCCTGAGGGAAGCATGGTCGATAACATCCAAGAAGAAGAAGGGAGTGGAGAAGGAAGCTGGAGACTTCCTGAGGGAAGCATGGACCACGAGAAGCAAGAAGAAGAAGGGAGAAGAGAAGGAAGCTGGCAGAGTTCCTGAGGGAAGCATGGTCCTCAAGCACCAAGAGGAAGAAGGTAGAGGAGAAGGAAGCTGGAGACTTCCAGAGGGAAGCAGGGTCCACAAGAACCAAGAAGAAGAAGGGAGAGGAGAAGGAAGCTGGCAGACTTCCTTAGGAAGCATGGTCTACAGGAATAAAGAAGAAAAAGGGAGAGGAGAAGGAAGCTGCAGACTTCCTGAGGGAAGCATGGTCCACAAGAACCAAGAAGAAGAAGGGAGATGAGAAGGAAGCTGGCAGACTCCCCGAGAGAAGCATGGCTCACAAGAACTAAGAAGGTAGAGGGGAAGAAAGCTGGCAGACTCCCTGAGGGAAGCATGGTCCACAAGAACCAAGAAGAAGAAGGGAGAGGAGAAGGAAGCTGTCAGACTCCCCGAGAGAAGCATGGTCCACAAGAACCAAGAAGAAGAAGGGAGAGGAGAAGGAAGCTGTCAGACTCCCCGAGAGAAGCATGGTCTACAAGAACCAAGAAGAAGAAGGGAGAGGGGAAGAAAGCGGGCAGACTCCCTGAGGGAAGCATGGTCCACAAGAACCAAGAGGAAGAAGGGAGAGGAGAAGGAAGCTGGCAGACTTCCAGAGGGAAGCATGGTCCACAAGAAACAAGAAGAAGAAGGGAGAGGAGAGGAGAAGGAAGCTGTCAGACTCCCCGAGAGAAGCATGGTCCACAAGAACCAAGAAGAAGAAGGGAGAGGGGAAGAAAGCGGGCAGACTCCCTGAGGGAAGCATGATCCACACGAACCAAGAAGAGGAAGGGAGAGGATAAGGTAGCTGGCAGACTCTGTCAGGGAAGCATGGTAAACAAGAACCAAGAGGAACAAGGGACAGAAGAAGGAAGCTTGAGTCTTCCTGAGCGAAGCATGGTCCACAAGAACCAAGAAGAAGAAGGGAGAGGAGAAGGAGCTGGCAGACTCCTCGAGAGAAGCATGGCTCACAAGAACCAGGAAAGCTCAAGAGGGCATGAAGCAACAACACAGCCGTGAATTAAAGTGATCTTACTGCTCGCCAGATTGATTTTAATCAACACCCATTGATTAGCAAGCTTCAGCAAGGTTTTACTAGGCTTTGATCATGCTGCCCCAATTTAGAGCTGAATGCTTTTCAATTGTTTCCATTTATATATTTAAACTGATTTATTATAGTTGCCTTTATTGCATATTATTTTCAAGATAGCAATTCAAAATCATCATGATAAGCGTGTAATATGAAGGAATTTTATGCAGGTAAGAGCTGATCTCTCTTTCATTGACCCCCACAGTGATTCTACATGTCTCTTTCTTTGTATGCCTTTAAAATGATAAAGCTTTGAAAATCAGATACATCGAATGAACCTTGTGTTTTCCGTTTCAAAATGTGGTCTTCTAGAATGTTAAAACCTTGTTCCTTGAGAGCCTTCCTAAGAAAATCCTCTGTGAGGCAGAACACAGGAAACGAGACATCCCCAACCTTGTAATAAGTTGCTCCTTGGCTTGCATACATCATTAGATGTCCTCCCTTTTTTAAGAGAGAGGAGACATTTCTCAAAGCATCGCTGTAGGACTTCTCATCTGCTGAAAAGTTCTCCAGTGAGTAGGACAAGACCAGACAGTCCACCGGGGGTAGGACGGTGGGTGCCACTGGATTACTGCTCATGAAATTACATGGGAGAACATGTTTGATTTGTCTTCGGAACACACTTTGTATCTGATTCAAAACACCACTGAAAATAAAGATATATGTCATTATTAACATGCAATGATTGTTCACTACCAGCTTTTGTAGCATACGCTACCATCATGATTAGATAAGACAAAAACGAGTTATAACTTTTAAGATGCGCACAGACTTCTCTAGAACAATTCACTTCTTTGATTTTATAAATGTGCTGACATCCGCCTGCCCATGCACAAGAGATTATAATCTTGCTACATACACTGCCTGACACCATCACACTGAGGCCACTTATAGCGTGAAAAAAATAGTGGGGCATATTTACAATACCCTATTGCCACAGGAATGTCACTTTTTCTGACGTTCCTGTTCAATAGGGACTTTGCCTTATTTACAAGGTGGCGTTAAGCCACTCAACGTGGCTTAACGCTGCCTTATGAATAAGGTACCCTTTCACGCTATACTTTGCGTGAAAGGGGTGGGCAATGAGTGTAACGATGGGCGTTCCGCTGCAACACCCATTGATTTTGATGCTGCTCCATATTAACAAGAGTGGCATAAATATGGGGCAGCGACAAAATTAAGACCAGGGAAAACTTGGTCGTAGCATGGTGAAATGAGGACAAAATGCTTTATTTCTCCTCGTTTTTGCTGTTTCTATGTTTGCTGCACTGTGCATGCGCCATGAATGATTGTTTATGTGCAGGAAAGTGTCCCTTCTAGCACATAAACAATCATTAAAAAGATAACGAGTTACAACTTCTATGTGTGCTGCACAATGCAGCACACATAGAAGTTACAAATCGCCATTCTGGATTCTTTATGTGCATAAAGGAACAGCTTACTGCATATAAATAGTCATTCCCTCAATGCAGGCTCCCTTGCACTATGGTGCAAGGGGGCCTGCGTTGGCACTAGGCAGCTTAATTTAGTGCCAGAGCTAGGGGAAACGCAGAGATGTGCTGTATCTTTGTAAATACGGCACATCCATGAGTTTTCATAACGCGAAGCGTGGCCTTAGCATTTTCTGCTTAACGCCACGCTCCACCATTCCCTTGTAAATATGCCCCAGTGTGTGCCCTAAATATCAAATATAACAATGCCACCCCATAGGAAAATCTGCACTCAATGGAGCCATATGTTTGGAAACAATATTTGTGCCACCATATTTATATGGAACAGTATTTGTGTTATTGATGTTCTGACTCAGAGCCCACTTACCATCTGCACTTCATTTCATATACCAAGAACATACAATTGAAATGCCTTGTGTTTTATGTACCTTACCAATGGACTCACCAGTTGCAGGTTTTGGGACAGCGGCAGCAGGTTATTGGAGGTAGAGTTGCCTGCTCCCTGACACTGGCCATTTTTGTATGAAGTCTAGCTTATTGCCCCACTCCTGTTTTAGTATTTGTTTTCCGTAGCTAAAGTAATCAATTCTAAATTCTCTCAGATAGCCTAGAGTGATAAGGGGTTAAAATGAGGTAGGAGTACATACGAAAGGTCAAATATAGCTGTACCACAGGTGAAGATAACACAGATCACTGCTGATGTAGCTGCTGAGACAGCCGAGGTGACATGCCTGGTGCCCAGCACTGTCCTTTCTCAACCTCAGCTCACATGGGACCTCAGGAAGCTCCTGCCAACCCCCTCTGCACAGATGCAACAACACTGGGACGGCACATCTGTTTCTGCTTCTTTGAGTGTCTGGTTGGCCCAGCTTAAGAAATCTATTGTTTTCAATATAAACTTAAAAGGGACTTACATCCCTCCTCTCTTTCCTGGCTTCTTATTGGCTCCTGTGCATGACACTTTCCTTTCCTCTATTTCTATTGGCTGAAGCATATTTTTAAGCATTTACTAATGCTTGTTCCGTGTCTGCCTCTCTTATCAGCTTCCTGCCACCGTAATACTGCTAACATCTGCTTTGGTGGAACTAAGGAGCACATGCATCAAGCTATTTTGCGATCGCAAACCTTGCGAATCGCAAAAAAGGCCATTTGCGATCGCAAAATAGCCAAATGCAATGCATGAAACAAAATTGCAGATTCGGCCTCAAAATCACAAAATTTTGTGAATACCTAAATAGCGAATCCGAATTAGCGAATCTGTAATAGGTAATCGCTAATTGAGAATCGCTAAAGCTATGCATTAAAGAGTCGCTATTTGCGAATCCTCAAAAATTTGCAATTAGCAATTCTTAAATATGAACAAATGAAACCAGGTGGTAACCATTACAAATTGGACAAATCATGTGTCAATCATCAGCAAACTACTTAAACAGGCCCAGAATGCATCAGAATGTTCCACAATAGCAGCGCTCTATGTCATGGCGAGGAGGATGAGGCTACGAGCAGCAGCACAGAGAAGAAGGAGGATACCGGAGCGCATTTTCAGAGTGCGCGTTACTTTGCTAGGGCAGACAGAGGAGGAGATCTATGATAAATATAGGCTGAATGCAGACACCATCACTGATCGTATAGGTGAATTAGATCCACTACTGCAGCGTCAGACTCGCAGGACACATGCCATCCCCACTCTTGTGCAGGTCCTATGTTCCCTGCACCTCCTAGCATCAGGTAGCTTCCAGGGAATAATTGCCACAGCTGGAGGTGTCTCTCAGAGTGCACTATCGCACTTTGTAAACTCATTCCTAGATTCCATGTTGCAGAGGATACACCACCACATTAAGTTCCCCACAACACCACAGGAATTGCAACAAACTAAACTTGAATTCTATCAAATAGCACAATTTCCCCACGTAATTGGTTGCATTGATGGGACCCATGTAGCCATTTGTCCCCCTCAGTGAATGAGTACATTTACAGGAACCAAAAGTCATACCATTCATTGAACATACAAGTCATCTGCAATTCCAAACACATCATCACAGACATAGTGGCAAGTTACCCTGGCAGTGCACATGACTCCTACATCTTCAGACACAGTGGCATACACATACGTCTCCTTGCGGGTGAATTTGGAGAAGGATATTTGCTTGGTAAACAGATGTTATACTGTCTTCCAGACTCATCCATCATAGTGACACATAGCAGTGAGTAATGTTATTGTTTATTTCCCTGCTGTGCGCTCCTTTATACTGACTCCATACCTGAATCCAAGGGCCCCAAGTGAGCAGCGATATAATGAGGCACATATCTCTACACGCAATGTAATTGAGCGGACATTTGCTTACTCAAATCTAGGTTCTGCTGCCTCCACAAAACTGGTGGTGCATTGCAGTACAGGCCAGCTACCTGCTGCAAAATTGTTGCCACATGTACCATGTTGCACAACATAGCCACTAATTGGGGCATTCCCCTGGGACACTCTGACAGCGAGTCTGAGGTAGACATCCAGCCAAGATAACCACCACAAGCGGCATGCGGTCCAAGTGCAGCAGAGGGGAGATGGAGACGTGCAGAAATCACTCAACATTACTTTTAAGGTGGGTAATCACGAGACAACACAGTAGGTGCTCAATGGTTTAATGTAACAATATTGTGGTAGTGTTAATGCACACATACCAGGTGCAGACAAGTGTAGTGTGAATAAAGTAAATTGCATGACATTGCATTGGCACTTAAACATCAGTGGGAACAATGTACATGCTGCTGGTTACCTCACCAGACTAGTACGTGTCCATGTATTCACATTTCCTGGCCACGCACTCCCGGGGGCCTCTCAGTAGGCTCAGCCACATCCCTTGTTGAGCCTTTTGTGCCAGTGTTGCTCCTAGTACTGCGCCTCCTGGGATTTGTTACAGGTGCCAGTAGGCTCCTGAGGCCGCAGGCCTCCTCACTATTACCCCCTCCAAGAACATTGTTGCCACCAGCTGCAGCAGTCTGGAGTTGTTCCACTGCATTAGTGACCTGGATGAGGCCCCTGGCTACATCCCCGCAGCAGTGGCTCATCTCCACTTGCATGCTGACAGCACGACGGGAAAGCTGAGCTGTTGTTGTGCTCAGCCTATAGATGGCCCTGGTGTAACCGTCCAGGCGCCCCATCAAATTGTGATGCCTCCTACGATGGAATGCATGGTCTTCCTGCATGACCCTGCACAAGTCATGCATAGCTGTTGTAACATTTGCAAAGTTTTCAGTGTTTGCCCTTTGCCCTTCAACAACAGCAGTGGTGAGCTCTCTCACACAGTCATGGATGTCCTCCATGTGTGTTGCCATTGTCCCCAGTTGGCCCTGCATAATTCTCATGTTCTTGCATTGCAGGCGCTGGACCTTGAGCATCCTGCCCTCCAGCCCACTCCAGGCAGCAGCCCCATTGTCTTCTGCAGCTGTCAGGATTGCCCTGGACCTTCGCCTGCGGAAATGGACGGACCTGCACCGCATTGGTACCTCTGTTGTTGGTGGGGGTGTATGGGCAGCCTGCTGTGTGGGAGTGTCTGTTTGGCTCTCTTCCTCACTCTCCAAATCAGGCAGTGGAGGGACTTTTCGCCTGCGTCGAGTGGTAGCAGGTATGGGTGAGGATGCTGGCACTTCTGCTGCCTCCTCAGACTGTGCATCATGTTCCTGTGACTTGTGGACATCAGCCACGTCACTCTCCTGCGCAGCTGCATCTGTGATTTTAAACAGTGCAAGTTCAGTATTTTGTTTGTGCACATGAATGTGAGATTACGTATGCCAATTTCTAATAAATTTACTTTTGTTATGGACAAAGTCTACTTTAGTCACTTCCTTGCTGTACTCTGCTGCACTAAAGCTGTTTTGGTCCCTCCTTGCCTTGCCCTTACATTTGTCTGTATACTACTCCCATAATGCATTTGGGTGTTGCAAGTAAAAAGTGGACTGGACTCAGGGGTGCTACACTACGCATTATCTGCATTAGGGGCTATTTTAGGTACATTTCCCATTAAAAGATATTTAGCAGTGGTCTTACCTTGTGAGGTACCAGCCTGTTCAGAGGTGTCAATCTGGGTGATGCCGACAACTGCCTCTGGCTGCAATGTTGATTCTACCATGTCCTCCAGAGGTGTATTGGCACGTACCGCAGATGGTCCCCCTCCAGTTTTTTTTGTCTCTGCAAGCCTTGCAGCCACCCTCTCTTTTGCTCGGCTGCGCAGGTCGTACCATCGCTTGCGCAGGTCTGCAATTGAGCGCTGTGTGACCCGCACAGCATTTACCTTTGCTTGGATGGCCAGCCAAATTTTTCTTTTAACTGACTCTGCAACCTGCAGGGACAGTTTGCCAAAGAGCTTATCGTGGCTCAACACCACTTCCTCAATGAGGATTTCCAGTTCTTTTTCGCTGAATCTCAGCTTCCTTATCCTTCCCTCCCCTTTCTTGTCCCCTGTTTCTGTGGCCATGCTGTTGTTTTCAAACAGATTCAGCTTCATAAACAGCTTGTTCCTGCTCAGCTCCACCAGTCTGCCTCCTCCTCTGACTCTCTCTGTGAACAGGTGTGTGCATTCCCTGATTCACTTCCTGGTTGTGATGTCATCCCAATGCAGCAATATGGGCGATTCGCTATTAGCGATTCCGTATTTTCGGATTCGCTATTACCGATTCGGTAATAGCGGGATCGCTATTTGATTTAGCAATTTTTACTGAATCACTAAAATATAGCGATTTGTTTGATGCATTCGTTTTTGAGATTCCGTAATAGCGTTTTTTTTAAATTCGCCATTCAGGAATCGTAATAATGATTTTTGATGCATGTGCCCCTATATTTTCATAACGTTTTGCCTTTGACTCTTGCAGCATATTTATATAACAATTTATCACCAGGAGAGATTGTGTGAATTGCATAGTACCACAAGATGTTGCGTGGCGCCACTGAGACTTGAACCGGGATCCCCAGCTCTTGAGTTCGCAGCTCTGGCTGCTGTGCCACATCCTCTCTACTCCCATGTTATCTGTCAGGGAGCTCTTTCCTTCTGCCGGACGATGAATGATGAAAACAGCTCTTTTTTCATTACATTGCCGAAACAGATGCATTACCAATGCTTGTTTGTCTCTGCCTTAGCACATGCTGCCCCCTTGTGTGAGCGTGACCTTAATGCTTGTTCTTGCTTGCAGCAAGTTCACCTAAGAAGTGGGCCAAGGAGACAGCAATAGAAAGAAGGGATTCCTTAGTGTTGGATTGCTTTGTGACTTTGATACAGAGAAATATGGTTTAATATAAGACTCTGATGTAATTCCAATTTCTTTCTTTGAATTTGACTGTTTGAACATTCAGGTACAAAAGGAGCAGGTTCTGAGTCACATACATACATACAGGAATGCTGAATACACAAGTTAGATACAATCTGAATTGTACACATAATGTTGAGGTGTATAGCTGTTTTTGAGACTTTCTTGTCTTTTAGGCTCCTGCAGGAAGCCTCTAAGGCCACCAGAGGGCCTGGCATCTGCTGCCACAAAACCACCAGTTATGTTCAGAGATTTCTATTGGGTTTGTGATGATCTTTGCTTCAGATTTCCTCCTGCCAACATGACATCTGCACCTTAAAAGAAACTGTAACCCCAGCAGGCTACTGTGTCATGGCTGCTGCCTGGCCTCGTTTTTTTAGATTTTCAGACTCAATCTCGCAAAAATAGGTGTTTTCTGAAATTAAAAAGCAATGCCCATGATGCTCTGCAAGTTTCCACTTTGTGCATGCAGTAATTTAGGGCCATATTTATGAGTGACTTACGTCATGTTTGCACCACGCAAAGTGGTACTTGCGTGAGGCAGGGCTCTGAATCAGATTTATAAATCCAGGGAAACGCAAATGGCTTCATAAATCTGGAGTAAGGCAACGCTGGGCAAATCGCTGCGTTGCCATATTCTATGAAGGGAGGTGTTCCATGGGCGTTGCGTGGGTGTTCCCACGCAACACACAAGGTTTTGGACGCATTCCCAGATTTACAACTTTGGTACCTTAACCAGACGTTTATAGACCTGGAAAACTGCTTCTGGTGGAACAATATCTGCATCCATGGGTACAAGAAAATGCTGAGAACAAAATGCATGACTGCCTCCCTACAAGCCATACTTTTGTTGACACTTTAAAGATTCAAGTAGTGCACAGAGTTTGACCTCGATGGCCTCAGGCATCCTCTCACCCCAAAGCAATCATAGCCTGCTTGCTTTAACATAGACAGGTGCAAATGATTATACAGTAAGACTTTTCCTACGATACTGCACTGAAAAAGAAAACGTCTTCGCTCCGAGGCCCCAGCTTTGGCCTGTTAGAACTTGCAACTATGATCAATACCTTCAGTGGATGGGCCATGGAATTTCAGGAGCCAGAAGAACCTTTGGATGACTTGGACTCAGATGGTATGACTTCCATGGAGACAAAGTCTCAGAATGCATGGTCCGTCTCTGTCCCAACGATGGATGGACATACTGAACGTCATCTTGGGAAGACTGAAACTGCAACAGACCTCATTATCGGGCAGGCTGAGAGAGGACAATGAAATCCCATCAGTATGCTCTGGGACTCAATTGACTATATCCTGAGTCTCTGTATGTGATGCCGGACTTAGCCTGCTATACCCATGGTGTTATCAGCATACCATATGTAACACTGATTTTCTGACTCCATCCCTTCTGAGGGACTCCTGGCTTGCACAACATTATCAACAGCAGTGCAAGTAGCATGTGCACTATATAGTCTTGTAAATGTACTCTAGTTGGATTATGTGGTGGAGGGTCCTACATGATCTGAAAGATTGGTATGGACAAGCAACCACCATGCCACCCTAGCACCAGGTATATGTACTAGCATTGCCATAATTTAATCTCCCACACTATATCCACCACCCCTGGTGACTACCTCAGGATGGTGGATGGAGGAATGAGGCTCACAGCTGAAAGGTTTGGTATTAACGGAATAGATATGTTAGCTCAATTTATTATCACTCATCTCGGTGATGGTCAGTCATCTCTGGGTGGTCTCTCACCACGACACTAGAGACTCATCATGCCCACTGACTTCCCTGAAGAAACTCACAACACCTCTTTGGATCCTGTTTCACCAAAACAACACAATATTTATTTGTCTTCCTTGAAGACAACCTTATTCACACTAACCTCACCGCACAGCCCACAGAAGATAAAGGGCCTCCCCTTTGATAGCACGTGCTCTCAAATTTCCATCTTTGATTGTCAGTGGCTTGAACAGCTATGTCCACTGGCAAACACTCCCACCTACTTTAAACAAACATGGAGACATAACCATGATGCAAGAGACCCACCTGCCCCCTGTGAAGTAGACACATTGAAGCGGGCCTAGTTCGAAATTTCGCTTAGAGCCGCTAAACAACCCCAAATACTGACACCCACTCCCAATCAGCCAACGCAAGCAAGAAATGCGGAGTTGCCATACTCATCCATACATGCACACACACCATACTCATCCATACATGTACACACGCCATACTCATCCATGGGGTACTCCACACATGGTCAGATGGGGAAGGCTGATAGTTTTTGCAAAGTTAGAGACACTGGCACAGACCTTGATGCTGGGTATGAAATACACCCCCACCAAAAACCGCTCCCCTTTCTTTCACACCTGTCTAGACTTTTGATTGAGTTTGGGTTGTGATTGGGGGGGACTTGATCTTGTTGATTGACCAGTCATTGAGCATACAGGCCCCCCACCAATGAAATGCTATAGGCAAAGTCCTCCTGATCATGGCCATATAGATGCCTGGGTGGGGTGTATCAGAACATCACCTAATCACCATATCCCTCCATTTGGGCTACTGTCCACCAACAGGGTGGAGAAATAGGGGATACCCCTTTCCATTTACAAAAATCAATGCACATGTCAGAGTTTATCAAACTGAAAATAGAGACTGGATCACATCACGCCAGATGTTATGGGCAACTGGGGGAGGGCTACAACATTCAAAAAGAACTCAGTATTCAGAAAAAAGAGACACCAGGGTGAAAGGAGGCGTATTCAATAGCTGGAAACATCTCACACACCCTGAATAAATTATGGAGGCATCACCTATTCCTATGAATCCTTAGACAATGCATCAGATAATATTGGTCCCGCTGTGAAAGAATGGTTTCTTACACCGATTCTCCTCCCCTCCTTGTTAGGAGGAAGAAGTGAGGCTATTTCCAACCTGCTGACAACCAAGTCTCTCAGAGAAGACAGATTCCCTGGTAAGTTCTACAAAACCTGTAAGCCTCAAATAATTCCAGTCCTCAAGGAAGCCTTTATGGATGCGGTGATATTACACTCTCTTATGGTTAGCTCCAATAAAGCAATGATCATGTAACTGCTGAAATAAAGCGATGATCTCCTGGAATAGGGTAGCTACAGGCCCATATCCTTCATAAGCACTGACATCAAAGTCTTAGCCAAAATATTTGAGACTAGACTGTGTAAAATGATACTGTTCCTGATTCATTCATCCAGTTCGGCTTCCTCTTGGGATCTAAGAATCACCTGAGGACTCTGGGATATCTATTGCAGGCATCAAGAAGCTCAGATCAGGAAACAGGTTTGGGCTGGGTCAGCATTTCATAACCAGTTTTCAATGTCTGCACCAGATCTACCTCTCTCACAGTATTCCATACGCTGTGGAACTAAGCATTGCTATACCTATTATCCCTGGCACCTAGACTCTCCCTTCATATTCATGGCGTATCCCTTCGAACGCCACTGTTAAGGAACTACATTCCCATGACCATAACTAAGCTAGAGGAGTCACTTTCAGCTTCCAGGGATGTCCTGAGCACCTTTTTCTAGTTCTTCAGAGCAGGTGTGAAGTGTTGTCCATATCCCAGGTCACTGAGAGGGCCTGTATGGAGAGATTCCAATATAGAAGTGTGCCGAAATAGATGATGTCCCTTGGCTTTCTCCTCAACAATCAATCAATACTGGTAAAAAGCACCTTATCATCCGTGAGGGTGTCCAGGTGCTGGTTGGCTGGGCTTAGTTGAAGAGCCAGGTCTTGAGTCTCTTCCTGAAGTCTGTCAGCTAGGGTGATGCTCGGATGTGGAGAGGGAGGGTGTTCCAGGACTTGGCGGTGAGTTGGGAGAAATAGCGTCCTCCACTGTGGCTACAACAGATGCACGGTGTGTGTACAAGGGCGAGGGAGACAGACTGAAGGTTTCTGGATGGTTGGTGGAAGTTCATCTGGTGGTTCATGTATGCTGGTTCTTGATCATGAAGGGCTTTGTGGGCATGTGTCAGTAGTTTACCCAACATAATTGGGTAATAATGTACTACCACTGTTGACTAAAACTGAAACAACTTTGACAGATGGTTGGGTCTTTAACTATTCCTTTGGGGCCGGGTTCAAGAATTGAAGATGCTCATTGTGCCTGGATATAACTATTGTATTCTAATCCCCAAAGGACTGATGGCACAAATTGACTCGACTATCAAATCATCATCAATATGGGGGATGAACCATTCTAGACTCAAAATTGAAAAACTACATGCATGACCTGAATGAGGAGGGCTAAGGCTACCTCATAGACCCTCAGACTATATGGTCCATCACCTCTCACATTTGACACATTGGATCCTAGGACTCCCCCCGACTTACCATGGAGATCTACATACTATGAGGTGTAAGAAACATACGAGCTCTGTACAGATCCCACTCACTCCCCACATGTACAACCTAGTCCTTGAAGCCATGCAAATGGAATGGAATCACGCTCACCGACTTCTACGAGCTGAGGCATGGTTCAATGCCTCTGCTTCCATCTTGCATAACTGTGGAATACCCAAGTGTCCTGTGTGGTGTGGAGGTCATGGGAGTAGTTGAACTGTTCATATTGGAAACTCTTACATCTTTTCAGGACCTCAATCTGGATTTCACCTAGACCAACCCCAAGACCGGCCATACATCCAACTGAGACTTTGCTGTGTGGTACATGAACCTCGACTCTCTTCCATACTCCACAGATGAGAGATTTGGGGCAGGTGTGAGTGTGATTTCTGGATTCTATGCTATCCTCATAGGGGAACTCTTCTCCATCTCTATTAGTGACCAAACGAGAAACACAGCCAGCCTAAACTGACGATTGGGCAGACCTACACATCATCCCGTCCTCTGTAAAACCAAAGTGACAGCGACTGGACCCCCAATAGATTACACTGGACCAGTTTATTGCTGCATAAAATCCAGCCATTTTCAAATCACACATAACTGATGCTGGACACCCAAGAGATTACACCGCACCGGATTATTGCTGAATGAAATTCAGTCCTTTTCAAATCACACACAACTGGTACTCAATACACAAGGGATTACAGAGAACTGGTTTATAGTGGCATGAAATTCAGCCATTTTCAAATCACACACAACTAGTGCTGGACCCCCAATAGATTACAGAGAACCGGTTTATTGCTGCATGAAATTCAGCCATTTTCAAATCACACACAACTAGTGCTGGACCCCCAATAGATTACAGAGAACCGGTTTATTGCTGCATGAAATTCAGCCATTTTCAAATCACACACAACTAGCGCTGGACCCCCAATAGATTACACAGAACCAGTTTATTGCTGCATGAAATTCAGCCATTTTCAAATCACACACAACTAGTGCTGGACCCCCAATAGATTACAGAGAACCGGTTTATTGCTGCTTGATACTTGCTGGAACTGCGGCCTGAGGTGGCGATCTTCCACTTATCCTCTGGCACTGCACAGCACTTAGACCTGACTGGCCCGCAGTGTAAGCATGGCCGGAATACACATCTCTGATTAGATACACCTTACCTCTCCCTATGACATGGTAGAGGATTTGGTGCCTAAAAAGCACACACAACACTGGCTGGCAATGTCTCTATCTACTGGGCAGAGTATGTCACTGGAGAAAACAGTCTGTCCACACCCCTGCTGAGTGGCTGCCAGTGCTTGCCATGGTGGCTGCATGTGAGTGGATCATATACATGGTCCATGACCAGGCAAGGCTCTTTGAGGCAATCTGGGCCCTTCAACACCCTCCACTAGGATGGGCATCACTGATAGTAGCAGATACTTCCCAGAATGGGTGACTTGCACTTTTTTACTGTAACACATGCACTCTTCGGTTGGGGGGTGGGCACGGATTTCTATCTGAAGCTTTTGTCATCTCACAGATTATAACAAGGAACACAAACGCACTAGTAATCCCCAGTACTGGCCCACTAGTGAGGGGCATCCTCTAGTGACATATGGCTTCAACCCTCTGGCGCCCAGAGTGGACACATCTCTAACATCTTGCCCACACAAATCGTTCCTCCTATGCTCTGAAGAGGAATGGGAAACTCCTGTGTGGACCTTTTAAGAACTCCCCTGTGTTATATTTGGCTCCTCGTTCCTTCTGTGGACGGTGACGTGGACCACCTTGTGTGTCCCCCCAAGCGCCTTCTTGGACACTTTAGTCAGCCTCTTTCCCAAGGTCCCTTGGTAGAATTTGCTTGGATCCTACCAGGTGCTAGTGCAACTCTGCAAAGCAATTACTCAAGCTGTGCTTCCTAATAACACATTGTACAGTCCATCATAACCCTGTACCTTACTTCCTTCACACACCTTTCCCATGGCCTTGCTAGAGGTATCTACAAAGTCCACCCAAGACTGGTCTTACCGCTCCTGGCTATCCCTGAATTTCAGGCAACTGTCTCCTAAGGTTAGACCAAATTTGGTTGTGAGTGCCTCTTTCATGGGGGATCGAAGACCAGTAGTGTATGCCTCCCAGCAATGGACATGTACTAAAGCAGGCTTCCCCCACCCCCTGACCCCCCGCCCCTCCAGGCCTCCTCTGGGACTCTAGCACTAGTAAGGCTGCCTCGTAAGCTACAAACTACTAATCAACTCCATCCCCCACCACATAACTAGCTGCCAGGTATTTGGGGACATGGACTGTGGTTTACCTCTCCTAGGTACTTCAGTATCACTGCCTCCATCATCACTGAACTCAAAGGCCCTCCGGTACCTCAAGCTCATCTTGCTCTGGTTCCTCTCATGGGCCTCCAGGGCCTTCTTTTCGTCCAAGGTCATTATTCTTTCTTCAGCAGCCAAAGTCAGCATTTTCTCTTCCAAGGCTGTGGAAGCAACCTGCAATTTCAAAACCCTCTCCGCCTGCCTGTATCCAGATGTGAATGAGGGGAGGGGGGGGGACAAACTGTGTGCTGATACACTGCTCCCTGCCCTGGACAGCGCAGGTGATGCTGCTCCTGGGGTTGCACACTCCTCTCGCACTGGAGCTTCCTCAATGCCATCCTCCATTCTCTCTCTTCCACGCATTCTCATGCTCTTTTGGGGTAGAATGTAGCAGTTGGATCTCTTCCCAAGGTCTGAGGGCAATTTGGTAGCCCTCCTTTTTGGACCCCTTGCTCACCCCCTCCCATTGTACATCTTCCTCAGCTCTGCGATGCTGAAGCTGCCCATCTTATCAAAACTTAAGGTGCAAAAACTGAGAGAAGGATTGAATTTAGGAAAAACATAAAAACAATGATCCAATAAAAATCAAAAGCGAGGTACAAGTCCAAAAAGATAATTTTTGATCTCAATAAAAAGCGTTTTGTTTTTTAATTTCAACTTAAACCAGTGTGTGCTCTTGCAGAGCACAAATCCTGGATTCCAGTGCTGGCCACCAATGTAGGAAATGTGGGTATTAGTCAAGGGGGATGAATACCACAGTTGAGTGATAATTAAAATCAGTTTCAGGGTGAACCCTCAAAGTCACCAAATTAATCAGAATTCAACCCAATGGTAAACAGAGATATGGATTTTTAAAGATGTAAATAAAAATTGTGCCAAAAGTGTTCAGCGCTAAAAAATGTTAGCTGTAGATAGGGATGTGGGTGTGATTTGAAGCAGACCAAGATGGAGTGCGGGTCAGATACTGAAACCAGCTTCACCTCGGTCAGAGGTTTTACCTTGGAACTAAGTCTCAAAAATGGAAGTTAAAAACCCTCAGCATGGCAAGGCAGCAGGCAGTAGCCGAAGACGACTCCACGAGGTTGGAAGCCATTGGATGCTGTCCCAGTAAAGCTGTTGGTTTTGACAGGAAAAGGTCAAGGTGGGAGAAATTTGGATTTTGCACTAAGGGAAATCCTCTCGCCAGCCGGATACTGTTTGCACATTCACCTGGTCAAGATTTGTACGCTCGCAGTTTTTGGCAGCTCAGAATCCTTCATCAGGGAGAGATTGCAGGCTGTAGTTGATGATGGCTCCATGAGGCCGGGTACCTTGTCTGCAAGGTCCTACTGAACTGGATGTGCTGCCGCAGCTAAGCACTGAGTGGGAGAAACCTGAATCCTTAGCCCAGCAGCAACACACCTTCACAGGTTTCTCCTATTCCTCTAGAGGTTTCTAAGTCCCAGTTTCTCACCGAAGGTAGAAGCCCAGCCAGACACAGCCAAGGGGTCCAGGACCTCAAGAAGAAGAACATTTGTGAATCAGGACTCACTGCAGCAGAGTCCTACAGAAGGTACAGTTGGTATTGGTCAGCTGGGCAGTTGCAGGAACAGGCCTCTCTGAGATCAGTGTGTTCCTGTAACTTGAACAGGAGGTCAACCATATGACTATTGGGGTCCATGTGTGTGCCCTTGGTACAAGACAGAGCTGGCCCAGTCCTTCACGTCTCCTCCTAGGTCACAGAGAGCAGGTTTAGTCCTCTTGGGATCTTCCTCAGTCTCATTAGTGTTCTGAGAAGTATGTCTGGCACTGTCTTGTTGGATGGGGTGACTCCTGGCCCCTTCCTAACCAATGGGGTAAAAGTCCCCAGTGATAATCCTGCCCACTTTTGCTGCCATTCCTATCTACCCCTCTGCTCACTGTTTAACTCCCCCCTCACCTCATTAAGTCAAGAGAGAGTTTTGGGCCTGCCTACCAGTGCAACACCAGCACGACCAGTAAGTTCAGCATTAGAGTACTGGCTCTTTTTTAGAAGTGTAATGTGGTGTATACCTATGAAAGGAAGCAGGTAGGATTTAATTAGTCTTGTAATAAAGTGTATTTAGCCAAAAATGGTCTGCCATTTTAAACCAGAGACAGCAATTTGATTTGTCTGTGGTACTGCAAGCAGGTAACTGTCACAGACAGTGTCACTGCGCTGCTCAGCTCTGTGTGCCTGCTGTTGTGTGCAAAGGCCATCCTTATAAAGTTAATTTATTTTAGCTGCTGCTGCAGTGCAGTGTAACCCGACTCACTGCTAATGGTCCGCCAGCACTTGGGAATATATTGTCCTGTGAATGTTTAAGCTGCTCAATGAACCAGAGTCACCCGTCCGCCTCAGAGTGAGCGAATCACCTGCCCTCTTTGTTTCTCTCAGTGAAGCGCTTGATACATAAAAGCATTCATCTGGGCCCGCAGCCCTGGCAGAGACAGTGCCCTCATGTGGATCATGCTTGCCCCCCTGTGTCTTGTAGTATCTCGTGACCCGATAGAGCAGGCCCCTCCATTTCTGGTGCTTTGCAGCAGTTTTAATATCTTCTTAGAGTTTGTTGTTGCTCAAATGGGTGCAATTTCTGATATTTATATGGTTCCTGTGTCTTCACTGCTTGATTTTGGTCACGAGAAAGTGTCACTCATAGTCCTTGGATGTTACTCATATTTATACTGAAATTCTGAAAATGTCATATGTGAGCAATTTGAAACCTTGGCAGCTATGGGGACGGCCGCCCCAAAAATTATAACTTTGTTAATGGTTCGAAATAAAGGGATTTCCCACCTAGACAGGAAAACAAGAAAGAAAAACCAGGAGCGAGGGAACATAGGTTGGCAATGGCTACCCCCTAATGGCTTAGTGGAGGAAGTAGCAGGCACAGCCATGCTTCATGACAGAACATCACCTGCGCCACAAAAGCAGGCCCACTACTGATAAGGAATACAGAAAAACATAAAAAATGTAAAACAAGGCTAAGGTGAAAAAATACAAGCTTATCTTTTCCACCTTTGGTGATCCTGTCGGAAGACAAAAAACAAAACAGGAAGTGCTCTTCTTGGCCCGTCCTATTTCTACTTCCAACCACTCGTTCCTGCAGTGGACATACTTGGGGGGGCACAAGGTTAACCATCTATAAAAAGAATGGGTGAGTCCTGTGAGGGATAGAGACATAGCTCATATATTGAGGACTGACGAGGTAGGCAATGTAGGAGGACACAAAGAGGGCTCTGAAGATTCCTGATATAAGGAATGCTTTGGAGAATAAAGTAAAGACCTAATAGACTGGATGTTGCTAGAGCACCAAAAAAAGAATCATATGAGGAAAAGTGTTACAGTCATGGGAATACTTACGCAGCTACAGATGTGACTGTCTGAGTAACGGTTCCGAGAATAGAGCCAAACTTCAAAGGGAAGAAAACAGAGAAAGATCATGAGCGAGAGAGAGAAGAGGAAGAGGAAACACAAGAATGGAGGGACAGGCCAAGAGGAGGCGTGGAGAAGAGGAGGAAGAAACACAGGCAAGGAAGGAGAGGGGAAGATCAGACATGCAGAAGAGGAGGAGGAAACACAGGCAAGGAAGGAGAGGGGAAGATCAGACATGCAGAAGAGGAGGAGGAAACACAGGCAAGGAAGGAGAGGACAAGAGGAGGCACAGAGAGGAGGAAGGGGAAACACAGGCAAGGAAGGAGAAGACAAGAGGAGGCACAGAGAGGAGGAAGAGGAAACAGGCAAGGAAGGAGAGGACAAGAGGAGGCACAGAGAGGAGGGAGAGGAAACACAAGAATGGAGGGACAGGCCAAGAGGAGGCGTGGAGAAGAGGAGGAAGAAACACAGGCAAGGAAGGAGAGGACAAGATCAGACATGCAGAAGAGGAGGAGGAAACACAGGCAAGGTAGGGCAAGGCAACAGGAAGCGTGCAAAAGAGGAAGAGGAAACACAGATAAAGAATGAGAGGTCAAAAGGAGGCATGGAGAAGAGGAAGAAAAACCGCAAGCAAGGAGAGGTCAAGAGGAGGTGTGGAGAAGATGAAGAGGAAACACAGGCAAGGAAGAAGAGGATAAGAAGAGGGTGGGAGAAGAGGAGGAGGAAACAGAACAGGGAAGGGCAACATAAGAGGACGTGTGGAGAAGAGGAGGGGGACAGACAGGCAAGGAAGAAGAGGACAAGAGGAGGCACAGAGAGGAAGAGGAAACACAGACAAGGAAGGGGAGGACAAGAGGAGGCACAGAGAGGAAGGAGAGAAAACACAGGCAAGGAAGGAGAGAACAATAAGAGGCCTGGAGAAGAGAAAGAGGAAACACGGCAAGGTAGTTTAGGACATGAGGAGGCGTGAAGGAGAGGAAGAGGAAACACAGGAAAGGAAGGAAAAGAGAAGGAGGAAACACAGTCAAGGAAATACAGGACACGAGGCGACGTGGAGAAACAGAAACACAGGCAGGGAAGGAGAAGACAAGAAGAGGCATAGAGAAGAGGAATAGGAAAAATAGGCAAGAAAAGAGGAGATGTGGAGAAGGGAAAGAGGAAATACAGGCAAGAAAGAAAAGGAAAAGAGGAGACGTGGAAAAGAGGAAGAAGAAACACAGGCAAGGAAGGACAGGAGAAGAGAAGGGTTGGAAGAGAGGAGAAGGAAACAGGCAGGGAAGGACAACACAACAGGAGGCATGGACAGGAGGAAGAGGAAAGACAGGCAAGGAAGGAGAGGACAAGAGGAGGCACAGAGAGGAAGGAGAGGAAACACAGACAAGGAAGGAGAGGACAAGAGGAGGCACAGAGAGGAGGGAGAGGAAACACAGGCAAGGAAGGAGAGGACAAGAGTAAGCATGGAAAGGAGGCAGAAGAAACAGGCAAGGAAGGAGAGGACAAGAGGAGGCACAGAGAGGAGGAAAGAGGAAACACAGGCAAGGAAGGAGAGGGACAAGAGGAGGCACAGAGAGGAGGGAGAGGAAACACAGGCAAGGAAGGAGAGGATAAGAGGAGCCACAGAGAAGAGGAGAAGGAAACACAGGCAAGGAAGGATAGGACAAGAGGAGGCACAGAGAGGAGGGAGAGGAAACACAGGCAAGGAAGGAGAGGACAAGAGGAGGCACAGAGAGGAAGGAGAGGAAACAGGCAAGGAAGGAGGGGACAAGAGGAGACACAGAGAGGAAGAGGAAACACAGGCAAGGAAGGAGACGACAAGAGGAGGCACAGAGAGGAGGGAGAGGAAACACAGACAAGGAAGGAGAGGACAAGAGGAGGCACAGAGAGGAGGGAGAGGAAACACAGGCAAGGAAGGAGAGGATAAGAGGAGGCACAGAGAGGAAGGAGAGGAAACACAGACAAGGAAGGAGAGGACAAGAGGAGGCACAGAGAGGAGGGAGAGGAAACACAGGCAAGGAAGGAGAGGACAAGAGGAGGCACAGAGAGGAGGGAGAGGAAACACATACAAGGAAGGAGAGGATAAGAGGAGGCACAGAGAGGAGGGAGAGGGAAACACAGGCAAGGAAGGAGAAGACAAGAGGAGGCACAGAGAGGAGGGAGAGGAAACAGGCAAGGAAGGAGAGGACAAGAGGAGGCACAGAGAGGAGGAAGAGGAAACACAGGCAAGGAAGGTGAGGACAAGAGGAGGCGGGGAGAAGAGGAGAAGGAAACACAGGCAAGGAAGGAGTGGAGAAGAGGAGGCACACAGAGGAAGGAGAGGAAACACAGACAAGGAAGGAGAGGGACAAGAGGAGGCACAGAGAGGAGGGAGAGGAAACACAGGCAAGGAAGGAGAGGACAAGAGGAGGCACAGAGAGGAGGAAGAGGAAACACATACAAGGAAGGAGAGGATAAGAGGAGGCACAGAGAGGAAGAGGAAACACAGACAAGGAAGGAGAGGATAAGTTGAGTTGTGGAGAAGAGGAAGAGGAAACACAGGCAAGGAAAGAGCGGATAAGTTGAGGTGTGGAGAAGAGAAGAGGAAACACAAGCAAGGATGGAGAGGACAAGAGGAGGCACAGAGAGGAGGAAGAGGAAACACAGACAAGGAAGGAGAGGACAAGAGGAGGCACAGAGAGGAAGGAGAGGAAACAGGCAAGGAAGGAGAGGGACAAGAGGAGGCACAGAGAGGAAGGAGAGGAAACAGGCAAGGAAGGAGAGGACAAGAGGAGGCACAGAGAGGAGGAAGAGGAAACACAGGCAAGGAAGGTGAGGGACAAGAGGAGGCGGGGAGAAGAGGAGAAGGAAACACAGGCAAGGAAGGAGAGGATAAGAGGAGGCACACAGAGGAAGGAGAGGAAACACAGACAAGGAAGGAGAGGACAAGAGGAGGCACAGAGAGGAGGGAGAGGAAACACAGGCAAGGAAGGAGAGGGACAAGAGGAGGCACAGAGAGGAGGAAGAGGAAACACATACAAGGAAGGAGAGGATAAGAGGAGGCACAGAGAGGAGGGAGAGGAAACACAGGCAAGGAAGGAGAAGACAAGAGGAGGCACAGAGAGGAGGGAGAGGAAACAGGCAAGGAAGGAGAGGACAAGAGGAGGCACAGAGAGGAAGGAGAGGAAACACAGGCAAGGAAGGAGAGGACAAGAGGAGGCACAGAGAGGAAGGAGAGGAAACACAGGCAAGGAAGGAGAGGATAAGAGGAGGCACAGAGAGGAAGAGGAAACACAGACAAGGAAGGAGAGGATAAGTTGAGTTGTGGAGAAGAGGAAGAGGAAACACAGGCAAGGAAAGAGCGGATAAGTTGAGGTGTGGAGAAGAGGAAGAGGAAACACAAGCAAGGATGGGAGAGGACAAGAGGAGGCACAGAGAGGAGGAAGAGGAAACACAGACAAGGAAGGAGAGGACAAGAGGAGGCACAGAGAGGAAGGAGAGGAAACAGGCAAGGAAGGAGAGGACAAGAGGAGGCACAGAGAGGAAGGAGAGGAAACAGGCAAGGAAGGAGAGGACAAGAGGAGGCACAGAGAGGAGGAAGAGGAAACACAGGCAAGGAAGGTGAGGACAAGAGGAGGCGGGGAGAAGAGGAGAAGGAAACACAGGCAAGGAAGGAGAGGATAAGAGGAGGCACAGAGAGGAAGGAGAGGAAACACGGGCAAGGAAGGAGAGGATAAGAGGAGGCACAGAGAGGAGGGAGAGGAAACACAGGCAAGGAAGGAGAGGATAAGAGGAGGCACAGAGAGGAGGGAGAGGAAACACAGGCAAGGAAGGAGAGGACAAGAGGAGGCACAGAGAGGAGGGAGAGGAAACACAGGCAAGGAAGGAGAGGACAAGAGGAGGCACAGAGAGGAAGGAGAGGAAACACAGGCAAGGAAGGAGAGGACAAGAGGAGGCACAGAGAAGAGGAAACACAGACAAGGAAGGAGAGTATAAGAGGAGGCACAGAGAGGAAGAGGAAACACAGACAAGGAAGGAGAGGATAAGTTGAGTTGTGGAGAAGAGGAAGAGGAAACACAGGCAAGGAAAGAGCGGATAAGTTGAGGTGTGGAGAAGAGGAAGAGGAAACACAAGCAAGGATGGAGAGGACAAGAGGAGGCACAGAGAGGAGGAAGAGGAAACACAGACAAGGAAGGAGAGGACAAGAGGAGGCACAGAGAGGAAGGAGAGGAAACAGGCAAGGAAGGAGAGGACAAGAGGAGGCACAGAGAGGAAGGGAGAGGAAACAGGCAAGGAAGGAGAGGACAAGAGGAGGCACAGAGAGGAGGAAGAGGAAACACAGACAAGGAAGGAGAGGACAAGAGGAGGCACAGAGAGGAAGGAGAGGAAACACAGGCAAGGAAGGAGAGGACAAGAGGAGGCACAGAGAGGAGGGAGAGGAAACACAGGCAAGGAAGGAGAGGACAAGAGGAGGCACAGAGAGGAAGGAGAGGAAACACAGGCAAGGAAGGAGAGGACAAGAGGAGGCACAGAGAGGAAGGAGAGGAAACACAGGCAAGGAAGGAGAGGACAAGAGGAGGCACATAGAGGAGGAAGAGGAAACACAGGCAAGGAAGGAGAGGACAAGGGGAGGCACAGAGAGGAAGGAGAGGAAACACAGGCAAGAAAGGAGAGGACAAGAGGAGGCACAGAGAGGAAGGAGAGGAAACAGGCAAGGAAGGAGAGGACAAGAGGAGGCACAGAGAGGAGGGAGAGGAAACAGGCAAGGAAGGAGAGGGACAAGAGGAGGCACAGAGAGGAAGGAGAGGAAACAGGCAAGGAAGGAGAGGACAAGAGGAGGCACAGAGAGGAGGAAGAGGAAACACAGACAAGGAAGGAGAGGACAAGAGGAGGCACAGAGAGGAAGGAGAGGAAACACAGGCAAGGAAGGAGAGGACAAGAGGAGGCACAGAGAGGAGGGAGAGGAAACACAGGCAAGGAAGGAGAGTATAAGAGGAAGCACAGAGAGGAGGTAGAGGAAACACAGGCAAGGAAGGAGAGGACAAGAGGAGGCACAGAGAGGAAGAGGAAACACAGACAAGGAAGGAGAGGATAAGTTGAGTTGTGGAGAAGATGAAGAGGAAACACAGGCAAGGAAGAAGAGGATAAGAAGAGGGTGGGAGAAGAGGAGGAGGAAACAGAACAGGGAAGGGCAACATAAGAGGACGTGTGGAGAAGAGGAGGGGGACAGACAGGCAAGGAAGAAGAGGACAAGAGGAGGCACAGAGAGGAAGAGGAAACACAGACAAGGAAGGGGAGGACAAGAGGAGGCACAGAGAGGAAGGAGAGAAAACACAGGCAAGGAAGGAGAGAACAATAAGAGGCCTGGAGAAGAGAAAGAGGAAACACGGCAAGGTAGTTTAGGACATGAGGAGGCGTGAAGGAGAGGAAGAGGAAACACAGGAAAGGAAGGAAAAGAGAAGGAGGAAACACAGTCAAGGAAATACAGGACACGAGGCGACGTGGAGAAACAGAAACACAGGCAGGGAAGGAGAAGACAAGAAGAGGCATAGAGAAGAGGAATAGGAAAAATAGGCAAGAAAAGAGGAGATGTGGAGAAGGGAAAGAGGAAATACAGGCAAGAAAGAAAAGGAAAAGAGGAGACGTGGAAAAGAGGAAGAAGAAACACAGGCAAGGAAGGACAGGAGAAGAGAAGGGTTGGAAGAGAGGAGAAGGAAACAGGCAGGGAAGGACAACACAACAGGAGGCATGGACAGGAGGAAGAGGAAAGACAGGCAAGGAAGGAGAGGACAAGAGGAGGCACAGAGAGGAAGGAGAGGAAACACAGACAAGGAAGGAGAGGGACAAGAGGAGGCACAGAGAGGAGGGAGAGGAAACACAGGCAAGGAAGGAGAGGACAAGAGTAAGCATGGAAAGGAGGCAGAAGAAACAGGCAAGGAAGGAGAGGACAAGAGGAGGCACAGAGAGGAGGAAGAGGAAACACAGGCAAGGAAGGAGAGGGACAAGAGGAGGCACAGAGAGGAGGGAGAGGAAACACAGGCAAGGAAGGAGAGGATAAGAGGAGCCACAGAGAAGAGGAGAAGGAAACACAGGCAAGGAAGGATAGGACAAGAGGAGGCACAGAGAGGAGGGAGAGGAAACACAGGCAAGGAAGGAGAGGACAAGAGGAGGCACAGAGAGGAAGGAGAGGAAACAGGCAAGGAAGGAGGGGACAAGAGGAGGCACAGAGAGGAAGAGGAAACACAGGCAAGGAAGGAGACGACAAGAGGAGGCACAGAGAGGAGGGAGAGGAAACACAGACAAGGAAGGAGAGGACAAGAGGAGGCACAGAGAGGAGGGAGAGGAAACACAGGCAAGGAAGGAGAGGATAAGAGGAGGCACAGAGAGGAAGGAGAGGAAACACAGACAAGGAAGGAGAGGACAAGAGGAGGCACAGAGAGGAGGGAGAGGAAACACAGGCAAGGAAGGAGAGGACAAGAGGAGGCACAGAGAGGAGGGAGAGGAAACACATACAAGGAAGGAGAGGATAAGAGGAGGCACAGAGAGGAGGGAGAGGAAACACAGGCAAGGAAGGAGAAGACAAGAGGAGGCACAGAGAGGAGGGAGAGGAAACAGGCAAGGAAGGAGAGGGACAAGAGGAGGCACAGAGAGGAGGAAGAGGAAACACAGGCAAGGAAGGTGAGGACAAGAGGAGGCGGGGAGAAGAGGAGAAGGAAACACAGGCAAGGAAGGAGTGGAGAAGAGGAGGCACACAGAGGAAGGAGAGGAAACACAGACAAGGAAGGAGAGGACAAGAGGAGGCACAGAGAGGAGGGAGAGGAAACACAGGCAAGGAAGGAGAGGACAAGAGGAGGCACAGAGAGGAGGAAGAGGAAACACATACAAGGAAGGAGAGGATAAGAGGAGGCACAGAGAGGAAGAGGAAACACAGACAAGCAAGGAGAGGATAAGTTGAGTTGTGGAGAAGAGGAAGAGGAAACACAGGCAAGGAAAGAGCGGATAAGTTGAGGTGTGGAGAAGAGAAGAGGAAACACAAGCAAGGATGGAGAGGACAAGAGGAGGCACAGAGAGGAGGAAGAGGAAACACAGACAAGGAAGGAGAGGACAAGAGGAGGCACAGAGAGGAAGGAGAGGAAACAGGCAAGGAAGGAGAGGACAAGAGGAGGCACAGAGAGGAAGGAGAGGAAACAGGCAAGGAAGGAGAGGACAAGAGGAGGCACAGAGAGGAGGAAGAGGAAACACAGGCAAGGAAGGTGAGGACAAGAGGAGGCGGGGAGAAGAGGAGAAGGAAACACAGGCAAGGAAGGAGAGGATAAGAGGAGGCACACAGAGGAAGGAGAGGAAACACAGACAAGGAAGGAGAGGACAAGAGGAGGCACAGAGAGGAGGGAGAGGAAACACAGGCAAGGAAGGAGAGGACAAGAGGAGGCACAGAGAGGAGGAAGAGGAAACACATACAAGGAAGGAGAGGATAAGAGGAGGCACAGAGAGGAGGGAGAGGAAACACAGGCAAGGAAGGAGAAGACAAGAGGAGGCACAGAGAGGAGGGAGAGGAAACAGGCAAGGAAGGAGAGGACAAGAGGAGGCACAGAGAGGAAGGAGAGGAAACACAGGCAAGGAAGGAGAGGACAAGAGGAGGCACAGAGAGGAAGGAGAGGAAACACAGGCAAGGAAGGAGAGGATAAGAGGAGGCACAGAGAGGAAGAGGAAACACAGACAAGGAAGGAGAGGATAAGTTGAGTTGTGGAGAAGAGGAAGAGGAAACACAGGCAAGGAAAGAGCGGATAAGTTGAGGTGTGGAGAAGAGGAAGAGGAAACACAAGCAAGGATGGAGAGGACAAGAGGAGGCACAGAGAGGAGGAAGAGGAAACACAGACAAGGAAGGAGAGGACAAGAGGAGGCACAGAGAGGAAGGAGAGGAAACAGGCAAGGAAGGAGAGGACAAGAGGAGGCACAGAGAGGAAGGAGAGGAAACAGGCAAGGAAGGAGAGGACAAGAGGAGGCACAGAGAGGGAGGAAGAGGAAACACAGGCAAGGAAGGTGAGGACAAGAGGAGGCGGGGAGAAGAGGAGAAGGAAACACAGGCAAGGAAGGAGAGGATAAGAGGAGGCACAGAGAGGAAGGAGAGGAAACACGGGCAAGGAAGGAGAGGATAAGAGGAGGCACAGAGAGGAGGGAGAGGAAACACAGGCAAGGAAGGAGAGGATAAGAGGAGGCACAGAGAGGAGGGAGAGGAAACACAGGCAAGGAAGGAGAGGACAAGAGGAGGCACAGAGAGGAGGGAGAGGAAACACAGGCAAGGAAGGAGAGGACAAGAGGAGGCACAGAGAGGAAGGAGAGGAAACACAGGCAAGGAAGGAGAGGACAAGAGGAGGCACAGAGAAGAGGAAACACAGACAAGGAAGGAGAGTATAAGAGGAGGCACAGAGAGGAAGAGGAAACACAGACAAGGAAGGAGAGGATAAGTTGAGTTGTGGAGAAGAGGAAGAGGAAACACAGGCAAGGAAAGAGCGGATAAGTTGAGGTGTGGAGAAGAGGAAGAGGAAACACAAGCAAGGATGGAGAGGACAAGAGGAGGCACAGAGAGGAGGAAGAGGAAACACAGACAAGGAAGGAGAGGACAAGAGGAGGCACAGAGAGGAAGGAGAGAAACAGGCAAGGAAGGAGAGGACAAGAGGAGGCACAGAGAGGAAGGAGAGGAAACAGGCAAGGAAGGAGAGGACAAGAGGAGGCACAGAGAGGAGGAAGAGGAAACACAGACAAGGAAGGAGAGGACAAGAGGAGGCACAGAGAGGAAGGAGAGGAAACACAGGCAAGGAAGGAGAGGACAAGAGGAGGCACAGAGAGGAGGGAGAGGAAACACAGGCAAGGAAGGAGAGGACAAGAGGAGGCACAGAGAGGAAGGAGAGGAAACACAGGCAAGGAAGGAGAGGACAAGAGGAGGCACAGAGAGGAAGGAGAGGAAACACAGGCAAGGAAGGAGAGGACAAGAGGAGGCACATAGAGGAGGAAGAGGAAACACAGGCAAGGAAGGAGAGGACAAGGGGAGGCACAGAGAGGAAGGAGAGGAAACACAGGCAAGAAAGGAGAGGACAAGAGGAGGCACAGAGAGGAAGGAGAGGAAACAGGCAAGGAAGGAGAGGACAAGAGGAGGCACAGAGAGGAGGGAGAGGAAACAGGCAAGGAAGGAGAGGACAAGAGGAGGCACAGAGAGGAAGGAGAGGAAACAGGCAAGGAAGGAGAGGACAAGAGGAGGCACAGAGAGGAGGAAGAGGAAACACAGACAAGGAAGGAGAGGACAAGAGGAGGCACAGAGAGGAAGGAGAGGAAACACAGGCAAGGAAGGAGAGGACAAGAGGAGGCACAGAGAGGAGGGAGAGGAAACACAGGCAAGGAAGGAGAGTATAAGAGGAAGCACAGAGAGGAGGTAGAGAAACACAGGCAAGGAAGGAGAGGACAAGAGGAGGCACAGAGAGGAAGAGGAAACACAGACAAGGAAGGAGAGGATAAGTTGAGTTGTGGAGAAGATGAAGAGGAAACACAGGCAAGGAAGAAGAGGATAAGAAGAGGGTGGGAGAAGAGGAGGAGGAAACAGAACAGGGAAGGGCAACATAAGAGGACGTGTGGAGAAGAGGAGGGGGACAGACAGGCAAGGAAGAAGAGGACAAGAGGAGGCACAGAGAGGAAGAGGAAACACAGACAAGGAAGGGGAGGACAAGAGGAGGCACAGAGAGGAAGGAGAGAAAACACAGGCAAGGAAGGAGAGAACAATAAGAGGCCTGGAGAAGAGAAAGAGGAAACACGGCAAGGTAGTTTAGGACATGAGGAGGCGTGAAGGAGAGGAAGAGGAAACACAGGAAAGGAAGGAAAAGAGAAGGAGGAAACACAGTCAAGGAAATACAGGACACGAGGCGACGTGGAGAAACAGAAACACAGGCAGGGAAGGAGAAGACAAGAAGAGGCATAGAGAAGAGGAATAGGAAAAATAGGCAAGAAAAGAGGAGATGTGGAGAAGGGAAAGAGGAAATACAGGCAAGAAAGAAAAGGAAAAGAGGAGACGTGGAAAAGAGGAAGAAGAAACACAGGCAAGGAAGGACAGGAGAAGAGAAGGGTTGGAAGAGAGGAGAAGGAAACAGGCAGGGAAGGACAACACAACAGGAGGCATGGACAGGAGGAAGAGGAAAGACAGGCAAGGAAGGAGAGGACAAGAGGAGGCACAGAGAGGAAGGAGAGGAAACACAGACAAGGAAGGAGAGGACAAGAGGAGGCACAGAGAGGAGGGAGAGGAAACACAGGCAAGGAAGGAGAGGACAAGAGTAAGCATGGAAAGGAGGCAGAAGAAACAGGCAAGGAAGGAGAGGACAAGAGGAGGCACAGAGAGGAGGAAGAGGAAACACAGGCAAGGAAGGAGAGGACAAGAGGAGGCACAGAGAGGAGGGAGAGGAAACACAGGCAAGGAAGGAGAGGATAAGAGGAGCCACAGAGAAGAGGAGAAGGAAACACAGGCAAGGAAGGATAGGACAAGAGGAGGCACAGAGAGGAGGGAGAGGAAACACAGGCAAGGAAGGAGAGGACAAGAGGAGGCACAGAGAGGAAGGAGAGGAAACAGGCAAGGAAGGAGGGGACAAGAGGAGGCACAGAGAGGAAGAGGAAACACAGGCAAGGTAGGAGACGACAAGAGGAGGCACAGAGAGGAGGGAGAGGAAACACAGACAAGGAAGGAGAGGACAAGAGGAGGCACAGAGAGGAGGGAGAGGAAACACAGGCAAGGAAGGAGAGGATAAGAGGAGGCACAGAGAGGAAGGAGAGGAAACACAGACAAGGAAGGGAGAGGACAAGAGGAGGCACAGAGAGGAGGGAGAGGAAACACAGGCAAGGAAGGAGAGGACAAGAGGAGGCACAGAGAGGAGGGAGAGGAAACACATACAAGGAAGGAGAGGATAAGAGGAGGCACAGAGAGGAGGGAGAGGAAACACAGGCAAGGAAGGAGAAGACAAGAGGAGGCACAGAGAGGAGGGAGAGGAAACAGGCAAGGAAGGAGAGGACAAGAGGAGGCACAGAGAGGAGGAAGAGGAAACACAGGCAAGGAAGGTGAGGACAAGAGGAGGCGGGGAGAAGAGGAGAAGGAAACACAGGCAAGGAAGGAGTGGAGAAGAGGAGGCACACAGAGGAAGGAGAGGGAAACACAGACAAGGAAGGAGAGGACAAGAGGAGGCACAGAGAGGAGGGAGAGGAAACACAGGCAAGGAAGGAGAGGACAAGAGGAGGCACAGAGAGGAGGAAGAGGAAACACATACAAGGAAGGAGAGGATAAGAGGAGGCACAGAGAGGAAGAGGAAACACAGACAAGGAAGGAGAGGATAAGTTGAGTTGTGGAGAAGAGGAAGAGGAAACACAGGCAAGGAAAGAGCGGATAAGTTGAGGTGTGGAGAAGAGAAGAGGAAACACAAGCAAGGATGGAGAGGACAAGAGGAGGCACAGAGAGGAGGAAGAGGAAACACAGACAAGGAAGGAGAGGACAAGAGGAGGCACAGAGAGGAAGGAGAGGAAACAGGCAAGGAAGGAGAGGACAAGAGGAGGCACAGAGAGGAAGGAGAGGAAACAGGCAAGGAAGGAGAGAGGACAAGAGGAGGCACAGAGAGGAGGAAGAGGAAACACAGGCAAGGAAGGTGAGGACAAGAGGAGGCGGGGAGAAGAGGAGAAGGAAACACAGGCAAGGAAGGAGAGGATAAGAGGAGGCACACAGAGGAAGGAGAGGAAACACAGACAAGGAAGGAGAGGACAAGAGGAGGCACAGAGAGGAGGGAGAGGAAACACAGGCAAGGAAGGAGAGGACAAGAGGAGGCACAGGAGAGGAAGGAGAGGAAACACAGGCAAGGAAGGAGAGGACAAGAGGAGGCACAGAGAGGAGGGAGAGGAAACACAGGCAAGGAAGGAGAGGGACAAGAGGAGGCACAGAGAGGAGGGAGAGGAAACAGGCAAGGAAGGAGAGGGACAAGAGGAGGCACAGAGAGGAGGGAGAGGAAACACAGGCAAGGAAGGAGAGGACAAGAGGAGGCACAGAGAGGATGGAGAGGAAACACAGGCAAGGAAGGAGAGGACAAGAGGAGGCACAGAGAGGAGGAAGAGGAAACACAGACAAGGAAGGAGAGGACAAGAGGAGGCACAGAGAGGAGGAAGAGGAAACACAGGCAAGGAAGGAGAGGACAAGAGGAGGCAAAGAGAGGAGGGAGAGGAAACATAGGCAAGGAAGGAGAGGATAAGAGGAGGCACAGAGAGGAAGGAGAGGAAACACAGACAAGGAAGGAGAGGACAAGAGGAGGCACAGAGAGGAAGGAGAGGAAACAGGCAAGGAAGGAGAGGACAAGAGGAGGCACAGAGAGGAGGAAGAGGAAACACAGGCAAGGAAGGTGAGGGACAAGAGGAGGCGGGGAGAAGAGGAGAAGGAAACACAGGCAAGGAAGGAGAGGGATAAGAGGAGGCACAGAGAGGAAGGAGAGGAAACACAGACAAGGAAGGAGAGGACAAGAGGAGGCACAGAGAGGAGGGAGAGGAAACACAGGCAAGGAAGGAGAGGACAAGAGGAGGCACAGAGAGGAGGAAGAGGAAACACATACAAGGAAGGAGAGGATAAGAGGAGGCACAGAGAGGAGGGAGAGGAAACACAGGCAAGGAAGGAGAAGACAAGAGGAGGCACAGAGAGGAGGGAGAGGAAACAGGCAAGGAAGGAGAGGACAAGAGGAGGCACAGAGAGGAAGGAGAGGAAACACAGGCAAGGAAGGAGAGGACAAGAGGAGGCACAGAGAGGAAGGAGAGGAAACACAGGCAAGGAAGGAGAGGATAAGAGGAGGCACAGAGAGGAAGAGGAAACACAGACAAGGAAGGAGAGGATAAGTTGAGTTGTGGAGAAGAGGAAGAGGAAACACAGGCAAGGAAAGAGCGGATAAGTTGAGGTGTGGAGAAGAGGAAGAGGAAACACAAGCAAGGATGGAGAGGACAAGAGGAGGCACAGAGAGGAGGAAGAGGAAACACAGACAAGGAAGGAGAGGACAAGAGGAGGCACAGAGAGGAAGGAGAGGAAACAGGCAAGGAAGGAGAGGACAAGAGGAGGCACAGAGAGGAAGGAGAGGAAACAGGCAAGGAAGGAGAGGACAAGAGGAGGCACAGAGAGGAGGAAGAGGAAACACAGGCAAGGAAGGTGAGGACAAGAGGAGGCGGGGAGAAGAGGAGAAGGAAACACAGGCAAGGAAGGAGAGGATAAGAGGAGGCACAGAGAGGAAGGAGAGGAAACACGGGCAAGGAAGGAGAGGATAAGAGGAGGCACAGAGAGGAGGGAGAGGAAACACAGGCAAGGAAGGAGAGAGGATAAGAGGAGGCACAGAGAGGAGGGAGAGGAAACACAGGCAAGGAAGGAGAGGACAAGAGGAGGCACAGAGAGGAGGGAGAGGAAACACAGGCAAGGAAGGAGAGGACAAGAGGAGGCACAGAGAGGAAGGAGGAGGAAACACAGGCAAGGAAGGAGAGGACAAGAGGAGGCACAGAGAAGAGGAAACACAGACAAGGAAGGAGAGTATAAGAGGAGGCACAGAGAGGAAGAGGAAACACAGACAAGGAAGGAGAGGATAAGTTGAGTTGTGGAGAAGAGGAAGAGGAAACACAGGCAAGGAAAGAGCGGATAAGTTGAGGTGTGGAGAAGAGGAAGAGGAAACACAAGCAAGGATGGAGAGGACAAGAGGAGGCACAGAGAGGAGGAAGAGGAAACACAGACAAGGAAGGAGAGGACAAGAGGAGGCACAGAGAGGAAGGAGAGGAAACAGGCAAGGAAGGAGAGGACAAGAGGAGGCACAGAGAGGAAGGAGAGGAAACAGGCAAGGAAGGAGAGGACAAGAGGAGGCACAGAGAGGAGGAAGAGGAAACACAGACAAGGAAGGAGAGGACAAGAGGAGGCACAGAGAGGAAGGAGAGGAAACACAGGCAAGGAAGGAGAGGACAAGAGGAGGCACAGAGAGGAGGGAGAGGAAACACAGGCAAGGAAGGAGAGGACAAGAGGAGGCACAGAGAGGAAGGAGAGGAAACACAGGCAAGGAAGGAGAGGACAAGAGGAGGCACAGAGAGGAAGGAGAGGAAACACAGGCAAGGAAGGAGAGGACAAGAGGAGGCACATAGAGGAGGAAGAGGAAACACAGGCAAGGAAGGAGAGGGACAAGGGGAGGCACAGAGAGGAAGGAGAGGAAACACAGGCAAGAAAGGAGAGGACAAGAGGAGGCACAGAGAGGAAGGAGAGGAAACAGGCAAGGAAGGAGAGGACAAGAGGAGGCACAGAGAGGAGGGAGAGGAAACAGGCAAGGAAGGAGAGGACAAGAGGAGGCACAGAGAGGAAGGAGAGGAAACAGGCAAGGAAGGAGAGGACAAGAGGAGGCACAGAGAGGAGGAAGAGGAAACACAGACAAGGAAGGAGAGGACAAGAGGAGGCACAGAGAGGAAGGAGAGGAAACACAGGCAAGGAAGGAGAGGACAAGAGGAGGCACAGAGAGGAGGGAGAGGAAACACAGGCAAGGAAGGAGAGTATAAGAGGAAGCACAGAGAGGAGGTAGAGGAAACACAGGCAAGGAAGGAGAGGACAAGAGGAGGCACAGAGAGGAAGAGGAAACACAGACAAGGAAGGAGAGGATAAGTTGAGTTGTGGAGAAGAGGAAGAGGAAACACAGGCAAGGAAAGAGCGGATAAGTTCAGGTGTGGAGAAGAGTAAGAGGAAACACAAGCAAGGATGGAGCAGAGGAGGAGGAGTTACAAGCAAGGAAGGACAGGACATGAGGAGGCATGGAGAAGAGAAGGAGGAAACACATGCAAGGAAGGAGAGGACAAGAGGAGGCACAGAGAGGAGGGAGAGGAAACACAGGCAAGGAAGGAGAGGACAAGAGGAGGCACAGAGAGGAGTAAGAGGAAACACAGGCAAGGAAGGAGAGGACAAGAGGAGGCACAGAGAGGAGGGAGAGGAAACACAGGCAAGGAAGGAGAGGACAAGAGGAGGCACAGAGAGGAGGGAGAGGAAACACAGGCAAGGAAGGGGAGGACAAGAGGAGGCACAGAGAGGAGGGAGAGGAAACAGGCAAGGAAGGAGAGGACAAGAGGAGGCACAGAGAGGAAGGAGAGGAAACACAGGCAAGGAAGGAGAGGGCAAGAGGAGGCACAGAGAGGAGGAAGAGGAAACACAGACAAGGAAGGAGAGGACAAGAGGAGGCACAGAGAGAAGGAAGAGGAAACACAGACAAGGAAGGAGAGGACAAGAGGAGGCACAGAGAGGAGGAAGAGGAAACACAGGCAAGGAAGGAGAGGACAAGAGGAGGCACAGAGAGGAGGGAGAGGAAACACAGGCAAGGAAGGAGAGGACAAGAGGAGGCACAGAGAGGAGGAAGAGGAAACACAGGCAAGGAAGGAGAGGACAAGAGGAGGCACAGAGAGGAGGGAGAGGAAACACAGGCAAGGAAGGAGAGGATAAGAGGAGCCACAGAGAAGAGGAGAAGTAAACACAGGCAAGGAAGGATAGGACAAGAGGAGGCACAGAGAGGAGGGAGAGGAAACACAGGCAAGGAAGGAGAGGACAAGAGGAGGCACAGAGAGGAAGGAGAGGAAACAGGCAAGGAAGGAGGGGACAAGAGGAGGCACAGAGAGGAAGAGGAAACACAGGCAAGGAAGGAGACAACAAGAGGAGGCACAGAGAGGAGGGAGAGGAAACACAGACAAGGAAGGAGAGGACAAGAGGAGGCACAGAGAGGAAGGAGAGGAAACACAGGCAAGGAAGGAGAGGACAAGAGGAGGCACAGAGAGGAGGGAGAGGAAACATAGGCAAGGAAGGAGAGGACATGAGGAGGCAAAGAGAGGAGGGAGAGGAAACAGGCAAGGAAGGAGAGGACAAGAGGAGGCACAGAGAGGAAGGAGAGGAAACAGGCAAGGAAGGAGAGGACAAGAGGAGGCACAGAGAGGAAGGAGAGGAAGCAGGCAAGGAAGGAGAGGACAAGAGGAGGCACAGAGAGGAGGAAGAGGAAACACAGACAAGGAAGGAGAGGACAAGAGGAGGCACAGAGAGGAGGGAGAGGAAACACAGGCAAGGAAGGAGAGGACAAGAGGAGGCACAGAGAGGAAGAGGAAACACAGACAAGGAAGGAGAGGATAAGTTGAGTTGTGGAGAAGAGGAAGAGGAAACACAGGCAAGGAAAGAGCGGATAAGTTCAGGTGTGGAGAAGAGTAAGAGGAAACACAAGCAAGGATGGAGCAGAGGAGGAGGAGTTACAAGCAAGGAAGGACAGGACATGAGGAGGCATGGAGAAGAGAAGGAGGAAACACATGCAAGGAAAGAGAGGACAAGAGGAGGCATGGAGGAGAGGTAGACGAAGCAGGCAAGGAAGGAGAGGACAAGAGGAGGCACAGAGAGGAGGGAAAGGAAACACAGGCAAGGAAGGAGAGGACAAGAGGAGGCACAGAGAGGAGGGAGAGGAAACACAGGCAAGGAAGGAGAGGACAAGAGGAGGCACAGAGAGGAGGAAGAGGAAACACAGGCAAGGAAGGAGAGGACAAGAGGAGGCACAGAGAGGAGGGAGAGGAAACACAGGCAAGGAAGGAGAGGACAAGAGGAGGCACAGAGAGGAGGGAGAGGAAACACAGGCAAGGAAGGAGAGGACAAGAGGAGGCACAGAGAGGAGGGATAGAAAACACAGGCAAGGAAGGGGAGGACAAGAGGAGGCACAGAGAGGAGGGAGAGGAAACACAGGCAAGGAAGGGGAGGACAAGAGGAGGCACAGAGAGGAGGGAGAGGAAACAGGCAAGGAAGGAGAGGACAAGAGGAGGCACAGAGAGGAGGAAGAGGAAACACAGACAAGGAAGGAGAGGACAAGAGGAGGCACAGAGAGAAGGAAGAGGAAACACAGACAAGGAAGGAGAGGACAAGAGGAGGCACAGAGAGGAGGGAGAGGAAACACAGGCAAGGAAGGAGAGGACAAGAGGAGGCACAGAGAGGAGGGAGAGGAAACACAGGCAAGGAAGGAGAGGACAAGAGGAGGCACAGAGAGGAGGGAGAGGAAACACAGGCAAGGAAGGAGAGGACAAGAGGAGGCACAGAGAGGAGGGAGAGGAAACACAGGCAAGGAAGGAGAGGATAAGAGGAGCCACAGAGAAGAGGAGAAGTAAACACACGCAAGGAAGGATAGGACAAGAGGAGGCACAGAGAGGAGGGAGAGGAAACACAGGCAAGGAAGGAGAGGACAAGAGGAGGCACAGAGAGGAAGGAGAGGAAACAGGCAAGGAAGGAGGGGACAAGAGGAGGCACAGAGAGGAAGAGGAAACACAGGCAAGGAAGGAGACAACAAGAGGAGGCACAGAGAGGAGGGAGAGGAAACACAGACAAGGAAGGAGAGGACAAGAGGAGGCACAGAGAGGAAGGAGAGGAAACACAGGCAAGGAAGGAGAGGACAAGAGGAGGCACAGAGAGAGGGAGAGAAAACATAGGCAAGGAAGGAGAGGACATGAGGAGGCAAAGAGAGGAGGGAGAGGAAACAGGCAAGGAAGGAGAGGACAAGAGGAGGCACAGAGAGGAATGAGAGGAAACAGGCAAGGAAGGAGAGGACAAGAGGAGGCACAGAGAGGAAGGAGAGGAAACAGGCAAGGAAGGAGAGGACAAGAGGAGGCACAGAGATGAGGAAGAGGAAACACAGACAAGGAAGGAGAGGACAAGAGGAGGCACAGAGAGGAAGGAGAGGAAACACAGGCAAGGAAGGAGAGGACAAGAGGAGGCACAGAGAGGAGGGAGAGGAAACACAGGCAAGGAAGGAGAGGACAAGAGGAGGCACAGAGAGGAAGGAGAGGAAACACAGGCAAGGAAGGAGAGGACAAGAGGAGGCACAGAGAGGAAGGAGAAGAAACATGCAAGGAAGGAGAGGACAAGAGGAGGCACAGAGAGGAAGGAGAGGAAACACAGGCAAGGAAGGAGAGGACAAGAGAAGGCACAGAGAGGAGGAAGAGGAAACACAGGCAAGGAAGGAGAGGACAAGAGGAGGCACAGAGAGGAAGGAGAGGAAACACAGGCAAGGAAGGAGAGGACAAGAGGAGGCACAGAGAGGAAGGAGAGGAAACAGGCAAGGAAGGAGAACACAAGAGGAGGCACAGAGAGGAGGGAGAGGAAAAAGGCAAGGAAGGAGAGGACAAGAGGAGGCACAGAGAGGAAGGAGAGGAAACAGGCAAGGAAGGAGAGTACAAGAGGAGGCACAGAGTTGAAGGAGAGGAAAGACAGGCAAGGAAGGAGAGGACAAGAGGAGGCACAGAGAGGAGGAAGAGGAAACACAGACAAGGAAGGAGAGGACAAGAGGAGGCACAGAGAGGAGGGAGAGGAAACACAGGCAAGGAAGGAGAGGACAAGAGGAGGCACAGAGAGGAAGGAGAGGAAACAGGCAAGGAAGGAGAGGACAAGAGGAGGCACAGAGAGGAGGGAGAGGAAACACAGGCAAGGAAGGAGAGGACAAGAGGAGGCACAGAGAGGAAGGAGAGGAAACACAGACAAGGAAGGAGAGGACAAGAGGAGGCACAGAGAGGAGGAAGAGGAAACACAGACAAGGAAGGAGAGGACAAGAGGAGGCACAGAGAGGAGGAAGAGGAAAGACAGGCAAGGAAGGAGAGGACAAGAGGAGGCACAGAGAGGAGGAAGAGGAAACACAGACAAGGAAGGAGAGGACAAGAGGAGGCACAGAGAGGAAGGAGAGGAAACAGAGGCAAGGAAGGAGAGGACAAGAGGAGGCACAGAGAGGAAGGAGAGGAAACAGGCAAGGAAGGAGAGGACAAGAGGAGGCACAGAGAGGAAGGAGAGGAAACACAGGCAAGGAAGGAGACTACAAGAGGAGGCACAGAGAGGAGGAAGAGGAAACACAGGCAAGGAAGGAGAGGACAAGAGGAGGCACAGAGAGGAAGGAGAGGAAACACAGGCAAGGAAGGAGAGGACAAGAGGAGGCACAGAGAGGAAGGAGAGGAAACAGGCAAGGAAGGAGAGGACAAGAGGAGGCACAGAGAGGAGGGAGAGGAAACAGGCAAGGAAGGAGAGGACAAGAGGAGGCACAGAGAGGAGGGAGAGGAAACAGGCAAGGAAGGAGAGGACAAGAGGAGGCACAGAGAGGAGGAAGAGGAAACACAGACAAGGAAGGAGAGGATAAGAGGAGGCACAGAGAGGAGGGAGAGGAAACACAGACAAGGAAGGAGAGGATAAGAGGAGGCACAGAGAGGAGGGAGAGGAAACACAGGCAAGGAAGGAGAGGATAAGAGGAGGCACAGAGAGGAGGGAGAGGAAACACAGGCAAGGAAGGAGAGGTCAAGAGGAGGCACAGAGAGGAAGAGGAAACGCAGACAAGGAAGGAGAGGATAAGTTGAGTTGTGGAGAAGAGGAAGAGGAAACACAGGCAAGGAAAGAGAGGATAAGTTGAGGTGTGGAGAAGAGGAAGAGGAAACACAGGCAAGGAAGGAGAGGACAAGAGGAGGCACAGAGAGGAAGGAGAGGAAACACAGGCAAGGAAGGAGAGGACAAGAGGAGGCACAGAGAGGAGGAAGAGGAAACACAGGCAAGGAAGGAGAGGACAAGAGGAGGCACAGAGAGGAAGGAGAGGAAACAGGCAAGGAAGGAGAGGACAAGAGGAGCCACAGAGAAGAGGAGAAGGAAACACAGGCAAGGAAGGATAGGACAAGAGGAGGCACAGAGAGGAGGGAGAGGAAACACAGGCAAGGAAGGAGAGGACAAGAGGAGGCACAGAGAGGAAGGAGAGGAAACAGGCAAGGAAGGAGAGGACAAGAGGAGGCACAGAGAGGAAGAGGAAACGCAGACAAGGAAGGAGAGGATAAGTTGAGTTGTGGAGAAGAGGAAGAGGAAACACAGGCAAGGAAAGAGAGGATAAGTTGAGGTGTGGAGAAGAGGAAGAGGAAACACAGGCAAGGAAGGAGAGGACAAGAGGAGGCACAGAGAGGAAGGAGAGGAAACACAGGCAAGGAAGGAGAGGACAAGAGGAGGCACAGAGAGGGAGGAAGAGGAAACACAGGCAAGGAAGGAGAGGACAAGAGGAGGCACAGAGAGGAAGGAGAGGAAACAGGCAAGGAAGGAGAGGACAAGAGGAGCCACAGAGAAGAGGCGAAGGAAACACAGGCAAGGAAGGATAGGACAAGAGGAGGCACAGAGAGGAGGGAGAGGAAACACAGGCAAGGAAGGAGAGGACAAGAGGAGGCACAGAGAGGAAGGAGAGGAAACACAGGCAAGGAAGGAGAGGACAAGAAGAGGCACAGAGAGGAGGGAGAGGAAACATAGGCAAGGAAGGAGAGGACATGAGGAGGCAAAGAGAGGAGGGAGAGGAAACAGGCAAGGAAGGAGAGGACAAGGGGAGGCACAGAGAGGAAGGAGAGGAAACAGGCAAGGAAGGAGAGGACAAGAGGAGGCACAGAGAGGAAGGAGAGGAAACAGGCAAGGAAGGAGAGGACAAGAGGAGGCACAGAGAGGAGGAAGAGGAAACACAGACAAGGAAGGAGAGGACAAGAAGAGGCACAGAGAGGAAGGAGAGGAAACACAGGCAAGGAAGGAGAGGAGAAGAGGAGGCACAGAGAGGAGGGAGAGGAAACACAGGCAAGGAAGGAGAGGACAAGAGGAGGCACAGAGAGGAAGGAGAGGAAACAGGCAAGGAAGGAGAGGACAAGAGGGGGCACAGAGAGGAAGGAGAGGAAACACAGGCAAGGAAGGAGAGGACAAGAGGAGGCACAGAGAGGAGGAAGAGGAAACACTGGCAAGGAAGGAGAGGACAAGAGGAGGCACAGAGAGGAAGGAGAGGAAACACAGGCAAGGAAGGAGAGGACAAGAGGAGGCACAGAGAGGAAGGAGAGGAAACAGGCAAGGAAGGAGAGGACAAGAGGAGGCACAGAGAGGAGGGAGAGGAAACAGGCAAGGAAGGCGAGGAGGCACAGAGAGGAAGGAGAGGAAACAGGCAAGGAAGGAGAGGACAAGAGGAGGCACAGAGATGAAGGAGAGGAAAGACAGGCAAGGAAGGAGAGGACAAGAGGAGGCACAGAGAGGAGGAAGAGGAAACACAGACAAGGAAGGAGAGGACAAGAGGAGGCACAGAGAGGAGGGAGAGGAAACACAGGCAATGAAGGAGAGAACAAGAGGAGGCACAGAGAGGAAGGAGAGGAAACAGGCAAGGAAGGAGAGGACAAGAGGAGGCCCAGAGAGGAAGGAGAGGAAACACAGGCAAGGAAGGAGAGGACAAGAGGAGGCACAGAGAGGAAGGATAGGAAACACAAACAAGGAAGGAGAGGACAAGAGGAGGCACAGAGAGGATTAAGAGGAAACACAGACAAGGAAGGAGAGGACAAGAGGAGGCACAGAGCGGAGGAAGAGGAAACACTGACAAGGAAGGAGAGGACAAGAGGAGGCACAGAGAGGAAGGAGAGGAAACACAGGCAAGGAAGGAGAGGACAAGAGGAGGCACAGAGAGCAAGGAGAGGAAACAGGCAAGAAAGGAGAGGACAAGAGGAGGCACAGAGAGGAGGGAGAGGAAACACAGGCAAGGAAGGAGAGGACAAGAGGAGGCACAGAGAGGAGGGAGAGGAAACACAGGCAAGAAAGGAGAGGACAAGAGGAGGCACAGAGAGGAGGGAGAGGAAACACAGGCAAGGAAGGAGAGGACAAGAGGAGGCACAGAGAGGAGGGAGAGGAAACAGGCAAGGAAGGAGAGGACAAGAGGAGGCAAAGAGAGGAAGGAGAGGAAACAGGCAAGGAAGGAGAGGACATGAGGAGGCACGGAGACGAGGATGAGGAAACACAGGCAGAGAAGTAGAGGACAAGAGGAGGCACAGAGAGGAAGGAGAGGAAACAGGCAAGGAAGGAGAGGACAAGAGGAGGCGGGGAGAAGAGGAGAGGAAACACAGGCAAGGAAGGAGAGTACAAGAGGAGGCACAGAGAGGAGGAAGAGGAAACACAGACAAGGAAGGAGAGGATAAGAGGAGGCACAGAGAGGAAGGAGAGGAAACACAGACAAGGAAGGAGAGGACAAGAGGAGGCACAGAGAGGAGGGAGAGGAAACACAGGCAAGGAAGGAGAGGACAAGAGGAGGCACAGAGAGGAGGGAGAGGAAACACAGGCAAGGAAGGAGAGGATAAGAGTAGGCATGGAAAAGAGGAAGAGGAAACACAAGCAAGGAAGGAGAGGATAAGAGGAGGCACAGGGAGGAGGAAGAGGAAACACCGGCAAGGAAGGAGAGGATAAGAGTAGGCATGGAAAAGAGGAAGAGGAAACACAAGCAAGGAAAGAGCGGATAAGTTGAGGTGTGGAGAAGAGGAGGAGGAGTTACAAGCAAGGAAGGACAGGACATGAGGAGGCATGGAGAAGAGAAGGAGGAAACACATGCAAGGAAAGAGAGGACAAGAGGAGGCATGGAGGAGAGGTAGACGAAGCAGGCAAGGAAGGAGAGGACAAGAACATACATAGAAGAGAGAAAGAGGAAAAACAGGCAAAGAAGGAGATGGCAAATAGATGAGTGAAGAAGAAGAGGAGGAAACAAAGGCAAGGAATGAGAGGACAATCGAGAGGAGGTATGAGAAGAGGAGGAAGAAACACAGGTAATGATGAAAAGAACAAGAGGAGGACTGGCGAAGAGGAAGAGGAAACACGGGCAACGAAGTTTAGGACAAGAGGTGGAGTGGAGAAGAGGAAGAGGAAACGCAGAAAAGGAAGGAAAAGAAAAAGAGGAAACACACACAAGAAAGGACAGGACAAGAGGAGGCATGGAGAAGTGGAAACACAGGCAGGGAAGGAGAGGATAAGAGGAAGCGTGGAGAAGAGAAAGAGGAAATTCAGGCAAGGAAAGAGAGGACAAGAAGAGACATGGAGAAGAGGAAAAGGAAACACATGCAAGGAAGCAGAGAACAAGAGGAGGTGTGATAAAGAGGACAAGAAGAGGCACGGAGTAGAGAAGGAGAAAACATGGGCAAGGAAAGTTAGGACAAGATGAGCCATGGAGAAGAGGAAGAGTAAACAGGCAATAAAGGAGAGGACAAGAACAAGCAATGAGAAGAGGAAGGGACACAGGCAAGGAGGGAGAGGACAAGAGGAGGCGTGGAGAAGAAGAAACACAGGCCGGGAAGGAGAAAATAAGAGGAAGCGTGGAGAAGAGGAAGAGGAAATTCAGGCAAGGAAGGAGAGGACAAGAGGAGACATGGAGAAGAGGAAAAGGAAACACAGGCAAGGAAGGACAGGACAAGAGAAGGGTTAGAGAAGAGGAAACACAGGCTAGGAAGTAGAGGACAAGAACAGGTGTGAAGAAGAGGAAGAGGAAATAAAAGCAAAGTAGGAGTGGACAGGAGGAGGCATAAGTAAGAGGGAGAGAAAACACAGAAAAAGAAGGAGAGCACTAGAAGAGGCATGGAGAAGAGTAATGGGAAACAAAGGAAAGGAAGGAGAAGAGGAGGAGGAAACACAAGCAAGGGATGACAGGACAAGAGGAGGCACAGAGAGGAGGGAGAGGAAACACAGACAAGGAAGGTGAGGACAAGAGGAGGCACAGAGAGGAAGGAGAGGAAACACAGGCAAGGAAGGAGAGGACAAGAGGAGGCACAGAGAGGAAGGAGAGGAAACACAGGCAAGGAAGGAGAGGACAAGAGGAGGCAGGAGAGAGCAAGATTCTTATACTTCCTTGCCTGTGTTTCCTCCTCCCTTTCTCTAAATCACAAGGGGGGAAGGAAGAGCAAAATATTTTAGCGAGGTCCTACAGCCAAGCTCCTGCCAAGAGACAGCTCAAATATTATCAAGGTCGGGGTAGTTCCTCCTATGCCAAGTGGTCACCACAGGTTGAACCAAGTGGCTGTTAGTACTGTCGCAGGAAGTCCTGAAGGTCAGGTCTTGGTGCCCTCACATACCTGTTAGGGTGTCATGCCTCATCATTGGGCACTCCTTGTCAGGCCGGCGCTGCAATGCCTGATGGGCCTGGGGGCTCATTGTCAGAGATCTTTTGATCCGAAGACGCCGTATAGATGAGAGCAAATGTGGGGGCTAGGTGATAGTGTGTCGAGTGAGATGAGTGAGAGGTGACTAAAATAGGCTCTGGTATCCCCAAGACAAATCATTATAGAGGAAGGGTACCAGGAAAGAGGAACATAGGCATAGAAGGACAAGACAAAAGGAGGCGTTCAAAAGAGTAAGAGGAAACATAGGTAAGGAATGAGAAGACAAAAGGAGGCATGGAGAAAAGGAAGTGGGAACACAAGTAAGGAAGGAAGGAACAGGAGAAGGTGTGGAAAAGAGGGAGAGGAAACACAGGTAAGGTAAGGAAGGAGAGGACAAGAGGAGTTAAGTTAAGTTAAGTTAAGCAGTTTTGTAGAGCGCTCAGCTGCCCCGGCAAAGGGGCGTCCCGGCGCTAAGCTCAATAGAAGCAACTGGCTGCAAGAGTCCGGCCTAGCAAGAAAGAGAGAGCCAAGAGATGTGAAGAATGACAGACAGGTGGGGCAGGTAACCTAGTGAGGGAATAGGTGGGTTTTTAGTGCTTTTCGAAAAGCAAAATAATTATCCATGCTCCGGATATGACTTGGAAGACCATTCCACAGCTTGGCTGCCAATACGCGGAAAGAGCGCCCGCCAGCGCGGGCCCTCCTCACACGTGGGATAGATGCCAGCTGTTGGTCAGCGGAACGTAACTGACGCGTGGTAATATAAGCAGAAAGTAGGCCAGATAATATCCCAGGGATTGGATATTTCAAGATCTTAAACGCGAAGCAGAGAGACTTGAACTCCACCCGCCTCTCCACTGGCAGCCAGTGTAGCCGACGAATAGTACTGGAGGTGGAGCAGCATCTGGGCATGGCAAGAAGAGTTCTAGCGGCGACATTTTGGACCCTCTGCAATCTTGCAATCTCGGCCCTGTTTACCCCCAGATAGAGCACGCTGGCATAGTCCAATCTTGACAGCACAGATGCCTGCACAATCGTCTGCCGGATAGAGGGGTCAAAGAAGCCCAAAATGGGCCTGAGGCTGCGCTGAATACCAAAACAAGTCGCCGCTACCCTCTTAGTTTGATCTAAGAAATTAAGCGCCGAGTCTACCCAGACGCCCAGATTTTTCACCACCTGTTTGGGAGTGGGAGCCGGTCCCAGGGTGGTGGGCCACCAATGTCCGCTCCATAGCTCAGGATCTTTTCCTACCAGCAGGACCTCAGTCTTGCTGGCGTTGAGCTGGAGACAGTTGGCGGTCATCCACCCTGCAACATCCGCCAACCCACTTCGAAACTTAGCAGCATCGTTTAGACAGTCATTGGAGAGGGCGACGACTAATTGAGTGTCGTCAGCGTATGACACTATAGTCAATCCACTCCTCTTAGCTATAGCAGCTAAGGGCTGGACGTACAGGTTAAAGAACGTTGGACTTAGAGCAGAGCCCTGCGGGACGCCCTGTTTGACGGAATACACCTTGGAAGAAAAAGGGGGGGCAGACACCTGAAAGGACCTGTCTGAAAGGAAGGAGGTGAGCCACGCCAAGGCGGGGCCCACAATACCAGCATCCTTCAACCTCCGGATCAGGATCTGGTGGGAGACCGTATTGAATGCGGCACTGAGGTCCAATAGGATCAGTGCCGAAGTACGTCCCTCATCCAGAGCCGCTCTCAGGTGTTCTGTCACAGCTAGCAATGCGGTCTCTGTACTAAGACCCGGGCAAAAGCCGCACTGAGAGGAGTCCAGTATGCGATTCTCCTCCAGGTGGCCTGAGACAATGGTGTTAACATAGGCTTCAGATATTTTGGAAGTCCAGGGAGATAGGACGATAGTTCTCGGTTTTTGTCGGATCTAAAGTGGGCTTCTTTAATAGCGGCCTTACCGCGGCTTGCTTCCATGTCCTTGGCACTGTGGCCGTGGCCAGGGATAGATTAATGACCTGGCCCAGAGGTGTAAGAAGCACAGGTAAAAGTCTTATTAGGTGTTCCGGCTTCATAGGGTCAGCTGGAGAGCCCGATTTAATCTTCCTGCAGAGTATGCTAAGCGCTTCTCCAGTGATTGGTGGAAAAGTAGCCAATATATGGGCAGGGAGAGCAGGGTCCTCAGAGTCGGGGCCATTGGCTATCTGGGGGAAGGTTTTGTAGATATTGTCCACCTTTGTTATAAAGGAGGTGGCAAGGTCCTCACATTGTTCATTAGACTTAACGGCAGATGCCTCAGGAGCCCCCGCGTTTTTAAGATTTTTAATAATGGCAAAGATCTTCTTGGAGGGATTCTGGCTGTTTCTGATCTCCTCAGAAAAATAGGTGGCACGTGCCTTCTGAACGGCCCTATGATAATTCTTAATGGCTGACTGATAAAGACCTTTCCGGGTAGAGTCAAAGTCTCTCCTCCACTCCCGTTCCAGTCGTTTGCACGATTTGCTGATAATGGCTAGGTTGTTGTTATACCATGGATTGGCCTTGGTGCTTCGACATTTTGATTGTTTGACCGGGATCATATCATCCAAAGGATGTCTTATCCAATCATAGAGCGCTTCGCTGGCGATATCTGGATCCTCTGGCCAACTAGGCACGCTCGTGGAAAGGATAGTACTAAGTTGGTCGAAGTCTAATTTATGCCAAGGGCGACGGAGCGTGCATTTCTGATATGACTTTCGTGAGGGCACTACCCCTGAAAGCGTCATAGAGATCAAGTAGTGATCAGTCCAGCATAGCGGAGTGGGAGTCGAGACAGAAAGACGCGGGAGGTTCGAGAAAACTGGATCGAGTAAGTGACCAGCAGAGTGAGTAGGGCCGCGCACCCGTTGGAGCAGCTGGCAGGCTGCTAGGTCCGCTGAGAAATTGGCCGCTTCTGAATCATGGGAGTTATCAAAATGCAAATTTAGGTCCCCAATAACAGAGAAATTGGCATGCCTCACAACCAGGACACCCACTAGGTCAGCCAAGGCAGCCCTACCTTCCTTAGAGGGGCCTGGGGGACGATAGACCAGGATGCCAGACATGGTAAAATTGGAATTGAAAGTAATCCTGAATCGGCCGCACTCGCAACCCGCTACAGTTTCCTTAATCAGTGTGCAGGAGTAGCAGGATTTAAACACAACTGCCACACCACCACCTCTTGTTTCTCGGTTAAGGGTTGCAATACTGTAGCCTGGGGGGAGTGCAAGACCAGGTTCAGCCACCGTGTCTACTGACAGCCATGTTTCCGTCAGGAAAAAAACATCTGGTGAATCGCCTTGTAGTAGGTCATATACATCTAAATAATGTTTAGCCAGTGACCGGCAGTTAAGACTGAATATTTTGATATCTTGACCCACTACCAAAGGGTAAATAGGGGAGGGAGAGATAATTGCCCCCGAGTTAAAACCACAGTTCCTGCAGCAAAATGGACCCACAGGGGGGTTAGAGGGGGGAGAACAGCCTGTGTTCCTTGTTGGTCTCATGGAGAGGAAGGAGAGGAAGGGGAAACACAGGCGAGGAAGGAGAGGACCAGAGGAGGCACAGAGAGGAGGAAGAGGAAACATAGGCGAGGAAGGAGAGGACCAGAGGAGGCACAGAGAAGAGGAAAAGGAAACACAGGTGAAGAAGTAGAGGACAAGAGGCAGCCTGGTGAAGAGAAAGATGAAACAGGCAAGGAAGGAGAGGACAAGATAAAGCACGGAAAAGAGGAAGAGTAAATACAGGCAAAGAAAGAGAGGACAAGAGGAGGAGTGGAGAAGAGGAAGAGTAAATACAGGTAAGGAATGAGAGGACAAAAGGAGGCATGGAGAAAAGGAGGTGGAAACACAAGCAAGGAAGAACGGAACAGGAATAAGGGTGGAGAAGAGGAAGAGGAAACAGGTTAGGAAGGAGAGAACAAGAGGAGGTGCAGAGAAGAGGAAGAAGAAACACAAGAAAGGAAGGAAAGTAAGAGGAGGCGCAGAGAAGAAGAGGAAAAATAGGCAAAGAAGAATTGGACAAGAGGCGGCGTGGAGAGAGGAAGAGGAAACAGGCAAGGAAGGAGAGGACAAGAACAAACACAGAAAAGAGGAAGAGATAACACAGGAAAAGAAGGAGAGGACAAGAGGAGGCACTGAGAAGAAGAAGAGGAAAAACAGACAAGGATGTAGAAGAAGAAGAGAAAAAACAGGCAAGGAAGGAGAAGAAGAGGAAACCCAGACAAGGAAGGAGAGGTTAAGAGGAGGTGTGACGAAAAGGAAGAGGAAACACAGGCAAGGAAGGAGAGGACACGAGCAGGCATGCAGGAGAGGAAGACGAACATAGGCATGGAAGGACAAGATGATGGGGCTTATTTACAAGCCCCTTGCACCACCAGTGTGTCACTTTTAATATGGGAAAAAGTGACGTACAGGCGGCACAATGGACTTGTAAATAAGCCCCAAAGGGAAGTGGACAAAAGACAAAGAGGAAACACAGGAAAGGAGTGGGTAGAAAAAAGGGGGCATGGAGAAAAGGAAGTGAGAACACAAGCAAGGAAGGAAGGAACAAGAGGAGGTGTGGAAAAGAGAAAGAGGAAACTCAGGTAAGGAAGGAGGGGACAAGAGGAGGTGTGGAAAAGAGAAAGAGGAAACTCAGGTAAGGAAGGAGGGGACAAGAGGAGGTGCAGAGAGTAGGAAGAGGAAACATAGGCAAGGAAGCACAGGACAAGAAGAGGGGTGGAGAAGAGAAGAGGGACCACAAGAAAGGACAGGACAAGAGGAGGTGCAGAGAAGAGAAATAAGAAACACTGGGAAGGAAGGAGAGGACATGAGTAGGGCCAGGGGGAAGAAGGCGAAATACAGCCAAATAAGGATTTGGCAAGAAGAGGCGTGAAGGAGAGAAAGAGGAAACACGGGCAAGGAAGGAGAGGACAAGAGAAGATATGGAGAAGAGGGCGAGGAAGAACTTGTGAGGAAATAGAGGAAAAAGAAGAGAGGACTTGAAGAAGCATGGAGAAGAAGAGGAAGAAACACAGGCAAGGAAGGAGAAGACAATTGGAAGCTCTCAGTAGAAGAAAAGGAAGCACAAGCAAGGAAGTAGAGGACAAGAGCATGCATGAAGAAGAAGAGGAAAGATAGGCAAGTAAGAACAAAAGAAAATAAGACAAGCAAACGAGGAAGAGGAAACACAAGTACGAAGGAGACGTCCAAAGGAGGTGTGGAGAAGAAGAAGAGTAAACAAAGGTAAGAAAGAAGAAAACAAAAGAAGGTGCAGAGAAGAGGAAGATGAAACACAGGAAAGGAAGGAAAGTACAAGAAGAGACGTGGAGAAGAAGAGGAAACACAGGCAAAGAAGAACTGGACAAGAGGAGTCAATGGAGTAGAGAAGAGGAAACAGAAGCAAGGAAGGAAAGGAGATGCAGAGAAGCAGAAGAGGAAACAAATGCATGGAAGGACAGTATGAGAGGTGGCATAGAGAAGTTAAGGAAGAAACACAGGCAAGGAAGTACAGGATAAGAGCAGGAGTGGAGAAGAGGAGGAGGAAACATGGGATTCGAAGGACAACATGATAGGAGGAGTGGAGAAGGGAAGGGGGCAAGACATGCAAGGAAGGAAAGGACAAGAGGAGGAGTGGAGAAGAGGAAGAGGAAACACAGGCAAAGAAGGAGATGACAAGAGGAGGCGTGGAGAAGAGGAGGAGGAAACACAGGTAAGGAGGAAGAGGATAAGAGGAGGTATAGAGAAGAAGAAGAGGAAACACAGGCAAGGAAGGAGAGAGCAAGAGGAGGTGCAGAGAGGAGAGAGAGGAAACACAGGCAAGGAAGGATAGGACAATGGGAGGCCTGGAGAAGAGGAACAGGAAACACAAGGAAGGACAGGACAAGAGGAGGTGCAGAGAAGAGGAACAGGAAACACAAGGAAGGAGAGGACATGAGGAGGTGCGGGGAAGAAGAAGAGGAAGCACAGGTAAGGAATGAGAGGACACAAGCAGGCATGCACAAGAGGAAGAGGAAACACTGGGAAGGAAGTAGAGGAAAAGAGTAGGTGCAGAGAGGAGGAGGCTCGGGGAAGAGGAAGAGGAAACACAGGTAAGGAATGAGAGGACAAAAGGAGGTGTGGAGAAGATGAAGAGGAAACACAGGCAAGGAAGGAGAGGACAAGAGGAGGCTTGGAGAAGAGGAGGAGGAAACACAGGCATGGAAGGAGTAGAGGAGGAGGAAACACAAGCAAGGAACTACAGGACAAGAGGAGGCGTGGAGAAGAGGAGGAGAAAATAAAGGCAAGGAAGGACAGGAGATGAGGAAACACAGGAAAGGAAGGAGAGGACAAGAGGAGGCGGGAAGAAGAGGAGGATGAAACACAGGCAAGGAAGGAGAAGAGGAGGAGGAAACACAAGCAAGGAACCACAGTACAAGAGGAGGCATGGACAAGAGGAGGAGAAAACGGAGGCGGGGAAGGACAGAAGAAGAGGAGGCATTGAGAAGAGGAAGAGGAAAGACAAGCAAGAAAGAAGACGACAAGAGGCGGCATCTAGGAGAGGAAGAGGAAACAGTGGCAAGGAAGAGAGGACAAGAGGAGGCAAAGAGTAAGAGTAAACTGGGAAGGAAGGTGAGTCCAAGAAAAGGTACGGAAAAGAGGAAGAGAATACACAGTAAAGGAAGGAGAGGACAAGAGGAGGCGTGGAGAAGAGATATAGGAAATACAGGCAAGAAAGGACAGGAGTAGAGGAGGTGTTGAGAAGAGGAGGAGGAAGCACAGGCAAGGACGAAAAGGACAAGACGATGCGTGGAGAAGAGGAGGCGGAAACACAGACAAGGAAGGAGAGGACAAGATGAGGCACAGAGAAGTGGATGCGGAAACATAGGCAAGGATGGAGACGACAAGGGTAGTCGTGGAGAAGAGGAAACAAAGGCAAGGAAGGAGAGGACAAGAGGAGGTGTGGAGAAGAGGAAGAGAAAACACAGACAAGGAAGGAGAAGAGCAAACACAGGCAAGGAAGGAGAAGAGGAGGAAGAAACACAGAAAAGGAAGGAGAGGACAAGAGGAGGTGTGGAGAAGAGGAAGAGGAAATACAGGCAAGAAAGGACACGAGTCGAGGAGGCGTTGAGAAGAGGAGGAGGAAACACAGGCAAGGAAGAAAAAGACAAGATGATGCGTGGAGAAGAGGAGGAAGAAACGCAGGCAAGGAAGGAGAGGACAAGAGGTGGCACAGAGAAGTGGATGCGGAAACATAGGCAAGGATGGAGACGACAAGGGTAGTCGTGGAGAAGAGGAAACAAAGGCAAGGAAGGAGAGGACAAGAGGAGGTGTGGAGAAGAGGAAGAGAAAACACAGGCAAGGAAGGAGAGGACAAGGCTAGGCATGGAGAAGAGGAAGAGAAAACACAGGCATGGAACGAGAAGACAAGAGGAAGAGGAAACAGAGGCTAGGAAGGAGAGGAAAAGAGGAGGCAAGGAGAAGAGGAGGAAGAAACACACGCAAGGAAGCAGAGGACAAGAGGAGGTGTGATAAAGAGATAGACAAAACACAGGGAAGGAAGGAGGTGACAAGACAAGGCTTGGTAAACAGGAAGAGAAAATACAGGCAAGGAAATAGAGAACCAGAGGAGACACATGAAGAGGAAGAGGAAAAACAGGCAAGGAAGGAGAGGACAAGAAGAGGGGCGAAGTAGAGGAGGAGAAAACATGGGCAAGGAAGGATAGGACACGAGGAGGCATGGAGAAGAGGAAGAATAAACAGGCAAGGAAGGAGAGGACAAGAACAAGCAAGGAGAAGAGGAAGGGACACAGGCAAGGAGGGAGAGGACAAGAGGAGGCGTGGAGAAGAGGAGGAGGAAACAGGCAAGGAGGGAGAGGACAAGAGGAGGCGTGGAGAAGAGGAGGAGGAAACAGGGAAGGAGGGAGAGGACAAGAGGAGGCATGGAGAAGAGGAAGAATAAACAGGCAAGGAAGGAGAGGACAAGAACAAGCAAGGAGAAGAGGAAGGGACACAGGCAAGGAGGGAGAGGACAAGAGGAGGCATGGAGAAGAGGAGGAGGAAACAGGGAAGGAGGGAGAGGACAAGAGGAGGCATGGAGAAGAGGAAGAACAAACAGGATAGGAAGGAGAGGACAAGAAGTAGTACAGAAAAGAGGAAGAGAAAACACAGGTGAAGAAGGCGAGGACAAGAGGAGGCATGAAGAAGAGGAAGAGAAAACACATCCAAGGAAGGGAGGACAGGACAAGAGGAGGCATGGAGGAGAGGAGGAATAAACACAGGCAAGGAAGCAGAAGACAAAAGGAGATGTGATAATAAGCTAGACGAAACACAGGGAAGGAAGGAGAGGACAAGACGAGGCTTGGAGAACAGCAAGAGGAAACACAGGCAAGGAAATAGAGGATCAGAGGATATAAAGTGAAGAGGAAGTGGAAAAACAGGCAAGGATGGAGAGGACAAGAAGAGGCACGGAATAGAGGAGGAGAAAACATGGGCAAGGAAGGAGAGGACAAGGGGAGGAACAGAGAACAGGCAACACAGACAAGGAAATAGAGTACGAGAGGAGGCATGGAGAAGAGAAAGAGTAAACAGGCAATAAAGTAGAGGGAAGATGAGGCACATAGAAAAGGAAGACATACATAGGCAAAAAAGGAGAGGACAAAAGGAGGTGTGGAGAAGAGATAGAGGAAACAAAGGGAAGGAGGGAGAGGACAAGAAGTGGTGTGGAAAAGAGGAAGCAGACACAGGCAAGGAATGAGGACAAGAACAGGCCTGAAAAAAACAGGCCCGAGAAAAAGGAAGAGCTAACACAGGCAAAAAAGGCAAAGACAAGAGGAGGTGCGGAGAAGAGGAATTGGAAACTGAGGCAAGAAAGGAGTGAACAAGAGGAGGTGTGTAGAAGAGATAGAGGAAACACAGAGAAGGAAGTAGAAGAGATAATACAGGCAAGGAAGGACAGGACAAGAGGAGGTGTGGTGAAGAGGAAGAGGAAACACAGTCAAGGAAGGATAGGACAAGAGGAGGCATGGAGAAGCAGAGGAGGAAATGCAGGCAGAGAAGTAGAAAACAAGTGGAGGCATGGAGAAGAGGAGGAGGAAACAGAGGCAAGGAAGGAGAGGACAAGTGGATTCTTGGAGCACCAGACCAAAGACAAGGGCCGCAAACATAGGAACCCAAAATTGTCAGAATTAAGGTGTAAACCAAGGAAAAGTATCCTACTTAACTGATGGAGAAATATCCCTAGGCCGACAGTGGGGAGAACATTAGCAGCAGTGAGGGAGAGGGGCACAGATCAAGGTGGGGTGAGTAAGAGACATGACCATAGAATCATGAAGGTATGGGCCTGCAGCTCCCTAAAGACTGGTCGCTGAATGCAGGTAATTGAATGGGGCATGAGTGGACACGCTGGGAGAGAAAGATTTGATGGTAGTTTATGACTAAAGAGAAGAAAGAGGAAGAAAAACAATCAAGAAATAAACAGTAAGAGGAAAATAAAAAAATGGAGAATAAAACTTATAAAAACAGAGAATCCCTCAGAAAAAGGAAAGACAAGAAGAGTGATATACTCTAACACAAAAAAAGAAAACCCTTCCACAAGAAAATTACACTATATATGTTATCTCTTTTCAGCAAAACGTTTTTTCTCTTCCTTCCTGCTTGGAGTTAGTAGAGTCAAGAGAGTGCAAGAGCATAATTTAAAAAACATGTATAGAAATCTGGGAGAATAGAAGGAGAAGAAGACAGTATCAGAGAGAGAAGCATAAGTAAAAGAGAAGAAATATAAAAAGATCGAGCTTGAGAGGTAGAGATGTACCATACTCACCACAGGTACACTTTTGATTCCAAGGGAGACACCAAAAAGGGAGTCCAGACTATAAAGACAAGAAAGAACATATGGTTAATAATTGGGGTAGTAACAAAGAGTCTGAGACAAAGAGTCTAATGATTAGACTGTATTTACTGAGGCAGCGCAGACACAGACCGCGGACCTTCAGAAAACGCACCAGCCTCACAGACATGACACCAGAGTATGTCATTGCCCACTACAGGCTCAAAAGGACAACCATCCTTTGCATCCTGAACATCATTGCCCACAGGCTGACTGTACCAACACAGCGGACAATCAACATCCCTCTGCAGACAAAGCTGCTGGCTGTGCTGCACCTGTTGGCCTCTGGGACATTCCAACCAACAACCGCCAGAGTCGGAGGAGTCTCACAGCCAGCCCTATCAAAGTTCCTCACACCTGTCTTGGATGCCATCATCAGCTTGGTAACCTAGTATTTATACTTTCCCCACACTGCGCAGGAACAGCTGGAGACCAAGCAAGGATTCTACGCCATAGCTGGATTCCCGCACGTGTTGGGGCAATAGACTGCACACATGTCCTACTTGTGCCCCCTTCCGACACTGCACACAATTACCGCAACAGAAAGCACACGCATTCCATCAATGTGCAGGCAATAGTGGACCACGGGGGACTCTTCACCAATGTCGTCGCCAACTACCCAGGCAGTGTGCATGATTCATACATCTTCCGACAGTCCATCATCAACCGACGCTTCCAGGATGGCACCTACAGAAATGCGGTGCTCGTTGGTAAGTACCAAATGAACACACCACACACCTCAACTCCACAATCATACAACTCACAATCCTGGAAATGCACACATCACAACCCACATACAATATTCCAAACAACATGCCCACTCACCAGACACGACAGCAGAACTCACCATGGGAACCAGGCCCAGCCATGTACATGAGACATCAACGGCATGGCACCTCAGCCACACATCAGCAGAATGTGGGAAGAGGAGGGAACCAGGCATGTGTGAAGGAGGCGATGTTACTGACGAATGGGACTGCACACAATTCCAAGTGTGGCGAGGATGTGTCGGACAGACTGCAGTATGCAGACCACACACGTATCCATGTCCACATACACCGCTGGTGTGGGGTGTAGTGGACGCAACCATGTCACCCCAGCCAGTGAGGGAGACCAAGGAAACGTAGCTTGTCACATCCCCCCCTGTAAGCGTAAGAGGAGTGGGCTGGCTCGGCGTACGCCAGGTCAGCGTATGGGTGTGAATAAAAAGCACGTAGCCCTGGGCATGGACCTCTTCCGGAATGCCCAAAGTCCCTGCCAGGGCGGTGCCTCTCACCCCGCCACGAGGCCTACGTTGTGAGTGGTGTTGCCTGGGATCCTGTGCGCCTGCTGCACCACGGACTGCTGGTCCCCGAAGCCGCAATGCCCGCCCCTGCGCAACCAGGCATCACTGCTCACCTGCCGACACCGGCGTGTGTCAAAGCGGGCCCACCACATGCCGGTGCTTGCTCCAAGCCCGAGGACCCCGACCTTGGCAGACTCCTCAGATCATCACGGCCACCCCGTCACAGGCCCGTGGACCTCCTTTCTCGTTGACGTACTCCACCAGCATGCACAGCGGACAAGTAGGTCACACATATGGAACTGAGTCTTGATTACACCATGGCAGAGTACATGTTTGAAGGCTGAGTTCATGTCACCATACTCCCTCCGATGTGGTGCCACCAAGTCTGTGCATAGGACTCCCACCAAACGTGTCTGTGGGTCCCTGCTGACTCCAAGCTTGGGCCTGCACTGCGGTCCTGCAGGCCTCACACCAATCCAATGCAGTCCATCACAGGCAGGATACGGCCTCCTCTCCGGCTGCACACCCGCTCAGCTCTGGTGCCACAACCTACGTCACCCACAAAAGTAATACAAATGTAATTCCAACGTCGTGTGTGAGAGATACAGGAGGAGATGGCTGGACGGCGGTTGGCTCGCGCTGACCGCTGCCTCCGGCTGACACTGCACCCAACTAGGTCGCACTTTTGGAACTGACACAGTACGCAAGGAGAGGAGTAGGAGGAAGACGTGCTTCGGTCCGGAGGAGAAAAGGCTCACCTTTACGGAAGTGAGGGGACACTACCAACGACTGCACTGGTGCCACTGACTCTGTGCAGCGCATGCCTACCACACGTGGCTGTGGGTCCCTGCTGACCGCTGCCTCTGGCACACACTGCAGTGGAGTGGGGCACACGATTATAACTGAGTCTTGCTCTGTACATAGCAGAGTCCATGTCATTGTACAGGCCTCATCGCAGACTGCATCCCCTTCCAGCTCTGGCGCCACTGAGTGTGTGCCCTGAAATCCATGGGCAATCTCTGTCTGGACGTCGGTGGCGTCTGAGCCCATGGGCTGGAGGCTGTCTTCATCTACATGTAGCTGATACTGACAAGCTGCAAAAGTGGGGTCTGTAGCATTCAACACCGCCATCTGCCTGTTCCTGCTTGCTTCTGCCCTCTGCATCATGCCCTGGAAGGACACCTGCCACTGTCCTCCGCAACCCTCTGCGTAAGTCCCCTTGGACATCTACGAGTACACGCTCAGCTCGCGTGGCACTACCTCAGTGCACCACAGGTCACCGTCCCGTGGCGGTGTGCCTGTGCCGGCTGCTGTGCATCCGGGGCCACAAACTCTGTGCTGCTCAAGTCAGGGACCCATGATGTATGTACCTTGTACTGCTGATTGTCTGCTCACTGTTGTCTTTGCCAGCACCAACCAACCCCTGAGTGGTGGCTTACACTACCCAACACCCATCCAGCACAGGCGTCACTGGAGATGTGAGCCTGGAAATAAAAGGGTCCGGGCGCACGTGCCCGTGGCCAGTCCACACTCTGTGTGTCCGTGTTGTTGTGTATGCATGGGGGACCGGGGTCATTCCACATGACATTGTGCTGTGTACAGCGTGCGCATCCATGTCACTGCAGGCAGTGGTGTAGACCTGGGACATGAAACCGTGTCGTACCTCCCTGTGAGCGTAAGCGGGGTGGACTGGCATACGTCGGTACTGCGTAGGGGTGTGGCTACTCCACACGTGGATCTGGGTGTGGTGCAGTGTAGGCCTTGCCAGGGATGTGGCTGATGCGTGTGTCTCAGTTGTGGTGTCTGCGCCACCCGTCCCGCAATCGGCAATGTTGCCATGTGGCATGCCCCCGGTGTGCATGCTCGGCCGCAGGGGTACATGGGGGAGGGCATGCCAGCTCGGGGTCAGGGATCACACATGCCAACTGTTTTGTGTGTCGCTATTATCTCTGCATGAGCCAAAGATGTACCCTCAACTGCAAGTCGGGTTCAGTCAGGCAGGTGCTCTACATCTGTGTCAGCCCTGTCCTTGCAATGGGCCGACACACACGTGGTGGCCACATTCTGCGCAGCATCATCACTGTGTCGTAGCCAGGCTTGTTGACATGCGCAGACAGGCATGATAATGGTGTGCCGCAGGAGTGCATGTGACGCAATCGCCCTGCGCACAATAGTGAATGTGCTCGGGGGTGTGGTGCAGCAGTGAGGCTACGTACTACACAGTGATGCCGCTCATTAGCAACACGCAGTACATGTCATGCGGGTATCACTAACTCACACATATCACACACCAATGAAGCAGTGGGCCTGCCAACACATCATGCAGTACGTAGTCTTGACTCTCTGCACTGTCACAGGTGACCAAGGATACGCACTCTGCGCTTGGATGATGACACCCCTCCGGGCCCCGAACACACAGCCCCAGAGGCAGTACAATTTGGCCCACAGACGCACCAGGGGCATCGTGAAGCACACATTTGGTGTGTTGAAGTCACGTTTCAGGTGCCTGGACGTCACAGGTGGAAGGCTCCTGTACAGCCCAGGCATAGTGTGCAAGATGATCGTTGCATGTTGTGTGTTGCACAACATATGTGTACGCAGCAGAGCCCCATGGATACGTGTGCCAGATGCACCGGACGATGATGATGGAGATGAGGCAGGTGGACCACACCCCACTGCAGCCGCAGCAGGAATTGCCTGTAGGGACTACATCATTGGCAATTTCTTCTCTGGTTGACGTCACATTGTGAGGGTCCTTATCAGTAATGGCACAGTATGTTGACTGACCACAGGCACAGCATGTGCTAATAAATGCATTCCGAGACACATTCCCTGCGTGCATGTCACGCATCTGTACAGGCACTTCACTCAGACACGTGTGTGCGCGACATGTTGTGCTGACAATTTTGGGATTTGTTTATGGATGGTGGGTGTGTCACCTCTGTGCAGTGAGGCTGCTTAGGGTGTCACGTTTTAGAAATGCCAGTTCTGTGTATCACAGTTGTTACGGCATCCCACTCTTCGGCGTTTCACATGTGTCCCAGTTCATTCCATTTTGGCTGTCATTTGTGGCATTCAAGTGACAAGAGGGCTTCTTTTGGGCTCTGTTATGTGCCGCCATAATGCAGGGATGCACCCTGTGACTCAAGTCCCGTGACATGGGCGACATGTACGTGGGGGGAGTCACTGCCCCTACATTGGTCCATGGTTCCATTATTGTTTGGTCATGGACATGGCACGTCGGTGTGCAGGGGATGTTGTTTGTCCCTCTGCAATGTGAAGGGGAGATGCGGTTTCAGTGTGTTCCATGTTTGTTTCCGCATTGGCGCAGGTTACCTGCTGAATGCATGTCAATGTACATTGTGGCTGTTTGTGGGGAACTGACTGTCGGATTTGGACAATAGTCATTTGTTCTGCATCACAGCTTTGGGTTGTGCTCGGACATTGTCATCTCACCGTTTGTTTGGTCTGCTTTTATGGTGATTGTTCCCGCCTGACACTTGTGACTTGCAGGCCTGTGGCTGGTTTTCACTGCTTTTTGTATCGCGCTTGGCCTCATCACAGCTATTTTTGCGTTCGTGTTTCGCATTTTTGAGGCGTGGCGTTGATTTTAATGCGGACAGTTGTCGGGTTATCTGGGGACTATCGCATGATACCGCCGTGTTGTGAATACTTGGTTAACACGGCGTAAATTTCCCGCAATGGACTGCGATGTTGAAGGTTGCGTTAAGTAACTTTTGCGATGGTTATCGCACGTTCTTGATAATATGCCCCCTGGAATTGGGAATAACCTGTCAGGCTCGTGGGATCCTTTTTCACAGGAAGTGGGTCCAAGAGCAGGTCTTTCTGGGGGGGAGGGGCAGTGGAGAGGATGGCGTGGGCAGGTCGGGGTCCTGGGCTTTTGGAGGAAGCATTGCTTGCCCTCTTTACTGCTCTAGTTTGGATAAAGTGAGTACCGGCCAGAACCTTTGCTCACTACTGGCCTCCGAGCCTGGGTGAGCTTTGGCCCCTTTAAACTGGGTCCAGTTTTCCAACACCTGGTTATCTCCCCTGGGGATACTGCTCCCGCCAACTCATAATGGGGTACAGAAATCTGGAAGAGAAGAAGCTTGTCAGTAAGGAGCACAACAAGCTAGAATTAGAAACAGTGAGCACTACACAGCGGAGAACTACACAGCGGAGAACTATTTCCTTATACCAACCTATCTCTAATTATTGAAAGACAGTGACATAACCACCCCATTTGCATTAGCTGTCCAGCTAATGCCCCAATTTCACCCCAGTCAGTGCTTAGTTTTTAAAACAAGAAGTGCCAGGGACCTCGTCAGGAGGTCTCTGCAGCTTGCATCACACATTGCCCCTGCCAGCATTGCCAATGATTGTACCAACACAACTAATGACCATCATACTCCTGCAAGTGTGATAATTTAGGCTATTCCAGGCCCCTACAGCTATAAGAACGGCATGGGCAGTAGCTATTAGCCATATTTACTGCATATTTAATTAATAAACAACTGTGATTGTGCTCATTTTTAATTTAGCTAAACATCGCCATCATGTGGCAGACAGTAATAAGCTCCGGTGTTGACAATTAAGTGTCACTGGGTCAAATTAAGCACTGACCCCTGTATTGCCCCCTGCAGATGACCTACCTGCTTGATTATTAACAGGACATCTATGTCATCGCTGTCATCAGTCAGGACGATAGTCTATGGCAATTGATCGACTCTGCGGATGCAAGGAAACACTCCCAGCTATCAATGCAGCTCCAGCTCCTCTTCCTCTGGGCTCCCATAGAGCATTCAGCTCTGCTGTTGTCTGCCTACATAGATCTTCCAGAAAAGGCACATGTGATGGAGATAATCACCCCTTCCAATCAGGGGCCAATGAGGGATCAACGTACATCAACAAACGTATGACCTTCCACCAACCCACCAGTCACCTACAATCTGCCTCTCTCTTCTTTACAGACACCCCCCTCATCTGCCAAGACAACAGCGGAGGACTCTCCTTCTCTCACCCGGCTGCCAAAGCCTGGAAACTCAGGACCGCCCCAACGCTCCAGCAACTCTGGAAAGGACTCAAGACCTGACTGTTCGAAAGAACAAGTTCACCACAAAGCACCTCCAGACCGTCACTGATGACTTTACAGAGCCTGGCTGATTGATTGAATAATTGTTCTTAGCCTGAATAAATGCCAAATCTATAAAGCAGTCTGCACTCCCTTATTTTTTTAGTGTTTCTTCACTCCCAGCAAGCACACATGAGGGTCCAAAGGTCTCACCCTGGTACTTATTTCCCTAGTCGGTCACCACTGAGGACCAATATGTTTTTTCGTTCTTTTGACCACCCAAAGCAACTATTAAAAGGTGGAGGTGAAAAGTCTTGTAAATGTGTAAATGTCTGAAAGACACCAGTTAGGTCTCATTTATTAAAAGATTGCTGATTTACAGTCTGCAATTCCTTAGACTAGTGCAATAACAGTGGATGCTCAATCAAATAATATTAGGATTTTGACTATTGCCAATAAAAATGATATTTTTGCCACGGCTGTGCCCAGAGAGTAGACTAACTCAGAGAAGCCAGAAACTAAAATTGAACCAGTGAAAACTCAGGGCCAAATTTATCAAGGAGTTGTGTTGCCCTTGCTCCACTCAGTAGGACTCAAGAGGGATGCAATTCTTAAGTTAGATTTATCAAGCCACGCAAGGCCACCCTGCGTGACCCTGAATGGCTTGATCAAGCTGGAGCAATGAAACGCACCGCTAATCGCTGCGTTGCGTTACTGTGCCCCGGGAGCAGTTCCATGGGTGGAGCATAGGTGTTCCCACTCAGCTGCCCATAGATTTAGCACATTCCAAGATGTACCATTATTGGTAAACCTGGTAATGCATCAAAATGCGACACCTCCCCAGGTGTGACGTAATGAGGAGAATTATCCTAATTTCTCCTTGTTTATACCTCTTTCTATATGTGCTTCACTCTGCATCACACATAGAAGGAGGAAAAAGCCTCGGAGGATTTTGTTTTGCACAAAAACAATCCTGCCTACAACGCCGGCACTCTTGCACCAGAGTGCAAACGTGCCTGCGTTGGCAATAAGCAGCACATTGTGCGCAGGGAAAAGACAGGAATGCGCTGTAAAATGTTAAATATGGTGCATTCCTGCCCTTTCCCCATCATGCAGTGCAGCAAAATGGCTTGCTGGGCTGCTTGATTTTTTTATAAATATGCCCCTCAGAATATTAGAGCTCCTAGGCACAGGCTGAAGCCTCTGGATCCTTGGCACAGGCTGAAGCCTCTGGATCCTTGGCACAGGCTGAAGCCTCTGGATCCTTGGCACAGGCTGAAGCCTCTGGATCCTAGGCACAGGCTGAAGCCTCTGGATCCTAGGCACAGGCTGAAGCCTCTGGATCCTTGGCACAGGCTGAAGCCTCTGGATCCTTGGCACAGGCTGAAGCCTCTGGATCCTAGGCAGAGGCTGAAGCCTCTGGATCCTTGGCACAGGCTGAAGCCTCTGGATCCTTGGCACAGGCTGAAGCCTCTGGATCCTAGGCACAGGCTGAAGCCTCTGGATCCTTGGCACAGGCTGAAGCCTCTGGATCCTTGGCACAGGCTGAAGCCTCTGGATCCTAGGCACAGGCTGAAGCCTCTGGATCCTTGGCACAGGCTGAAGCCTCTGGATCCTAGGCACAGGCTGAAGCCTCTGGATCTTTATTTTCCCAGTAGAATTAGTAATGACTATCCAGAGGATGTATGAAGATTTTATACAATTGTGGGAGACCTTAGTTTCTTTTATTCCAATATGAAGGTGATTTTGAAGGACTCTGTGTGTGCTTACACCTAGAGGATAGATTTGATGGTCCAGGAAACATTCTGGCCTCTTTTCTGGGGATAGGGAACATCCGTTGGATGTAATTTATTTGTGTGTATGTAAAGTGTTGGTGTCTAGTGGTAATTTTTTGGTATTGCAGAACACAACTCAAATCTGGAATCTCCCTACCTAGGTTTTGGTCCCAACTCCCAACACACTTCATTGTGGACAGCCTTCCCAAACTGCTCCAAGCATACCCAGGTCTTCCAAAAACCTAGCAATGATGGCAATGCAGGTATGACTCCACTGCTCAGTCATCAGGAGCATTAGAGAGATACCGGTAACCCCAGCCCCTCACCAGTCACCGGCCACCCCACACCACAGTGGAGGATGCTCTTTCTCTCACCTGGTGGCCAAAGTCTGGAACGACTTTCCCCTGCACCTCAGGAATGCCGCATCACTTTGGGAATCCAGGAAAGGACTGCAGCTTGCTTTCTGGGCACAGCTAAAATGGCAAAAGTGCCTGCACAGTGGTGCGTGGCCCTATGCAGCAGCCCACATCTGGGGTTGTAGTGCGCACCCATTTCGGCTGCTGGTACTCAGCTCCAGGGGTTACCTCGGGGCCAAAACGTCATCTTCCCTGCCTCCGCTGGGTCGTCAGATCTCATCAGAAAATGCTAGGGTAACCTCTCACCACTAAAGGATTTCCTCTGCTCCATACCCCTCATCGGCCTAAACCAAAGGCAGCCACCATCTTGATTTTAGGCCCAAGTTCAGGCCAGGTTTTTCAAGTTGGCTGGAGTCGTGGGATCTCAGCCATAGTGTTTACCTTACCCTAGGAGCCACATTCAGATAGGGGTGATGCACACCCTGAAATAGGAGCTTTACAGACAGGATAACTGCAGATTCTGGCAGCAGCCATGAGGAGCAGCACAGGAGTGCAACTCACTCTATTTTACAGTATATGCCTGCATGTCATCTTGGAAAATAAGCTACTCCTTTACATACTTGAACATCTGGGACATTATCAGTTGGAAAACAGAAGCTGCAGAGACCAGTCCAAATAGATATCCTTTAAAACTGAAGATTTCCCACAGCAAACACAATAGTAGTGCAATACCAGGATTGGGGGGCAAATCCTTCTTGGTAATTAGGTCACACATTATCAAGCTTACGTGGCACTAACTCTCTTGTAAACAGGGTGTGAATCTAGGTATGTTTCTTTGTTGAGACCAAAGAGTTCAACACACACCCTCAACTCCCCATTGCATTTGCATGCAACCACTAAGGGCGACGACCATGACAACTCTACCGGTCTGATGATTCTTCCATGCAGCTGTGCAGTGAATGTTCTTACATCTGCATTGCCTACACTAGTATTCTCTCCTTCTAAATGGATGAGCAGTGAATATCCATTCTATCTGCACTTCCTATAGCAGCATTCTCTTCCAATATTTGGCCAGACAGTGAATGATGGTTTTTCTGCCAAAAATTAATTACCAAAGTAGACAGCATTCTCTTTACGTGTATGGCGGGACAGTACATCTACAATCCATCTGTGCATCCTGCAACAGCATTCTCTCCCAGCATGGTGGGAGAGTGAATGACAGTTCCTTCTGTGCTGTCACCCTTTTCCCTCATTGTTGGTTCAGAAATGAGAGCCTGATGAGGGGAGAATAAGAACGAGGAAAGCAAAAAATAGGGCAAATTTGCTGAGCCACATAATTTGTTCAATGTGATGTAAATTCTACTGATTTTAATATAGTTTGCAAAAAATACTAACGTTCCTTTGGTATGTCCAATTTCACTGTAAAGATTCTGCTTTTATTTTTCTTGACTACAATGAACATGAAAGAACAAGTTACCAAGGATTTAAGCAGTGTTTGGGAAGGGTGTTGGTGCAACCATTTATTAGAAGGAATAAAATACCCTCTGCTACACATTAAAAAGATATAGCAAGTTTTCTTGGAGATTCATGGCCTTATAAAGGAACTCAGCCTTCAGACTCACTTCTCTATATGGTCCTGGAACATTGATGGTGCATTATCTGATATATATGGTTCATGGTTTAACCTGTGACTATTGTTTAGGTTTTTGCCAGTGTATATTGTTCTTACTTTGGCATGTTTATAGTGCTCTTTTTGATCTATATATATTGTTCTTGTTTTGACCTGTGTATATTATTTTTACTTTAAACTGTGTAGATCATTACTATGTATATAGTTCCTGATTCGACCTATGAATATTATTTACGTGATCCAACAAATCTTCCAAGTGAAGCCTCGAGCTCCGCAAAAAATATGAAAAAGAGAATCGAGGAACCCTTACAGAGGTTTGGTAAACCTTTGATTTTGAATATCTAGGGGGCATATTAGCAAGAACGGAGTTAAAATTATCGCCGCTTTAGCGGCAGAAAACTGCTGCTAAAGCGGCGTTAATGGGCTTGATAATATGCCCTGGAGAATTCCAATAGAAGCCCAGGTTGACACCAGAACCTGGGCTTCTATTGGAATTCTCAAGGGCATATTATCAAGCCCATTATCGCCGCTTTAGCGGCAGTTTTCTGCCGCTAAAGCGGCGATAATTTTAACGCTGTTTCTTGATAATATGCCCCTCAGTCTTGTGGAAGCTCTCATATAAGGAAAATGTGCTGGCCCCTTCTTTTTCAGTCTAAAGCCTTGATTTGGAGCGGGTTGGTGTTTGCAGAGGGATTGGAATTATGAGTTGGATTTTATTTAACGAATCCAGTAATCACTGAATTTGTTAACTAGCTCACCCTTTGTTAAATTCCGGCAGGTTTCAGCTGCTGAAATGTAACAGGGGAAAAGTATCCATGATATACCGCTCTATGTGCAGTATGTACCAAACTCTGCCTATTATTCCCCAAGAACTCATAATAGGTGTTATTTAGCACATTCAATAAATAAAGGACCCAGAGGATTCGTTATTCACAGACAGCGCCATGATGATTGTGATGATAAACTCGGAATCAGGACCTAAGAGTATCTTTATGAGGGTTTTATTGAGACTCTATGTGAATCTAAATAGGAAGGCAAAGTTGTATAAAGTTAATACACAGTTGGATTCTTACCCACTGCCCACATGCTCAATAGTTGTCTTTATTAAGTCAGAAATGTCGAAACAACCTGGTTCGTTCTTCACCCACTTCTGCACCTCCTCGATGGCCTTAGCATTGGGACAGGCGAAGTAGGTATCAGTGAAATGGTCACTGACGGTGACAGCGCAATGAGCCAACGGGGCCAGGGACATTTCAATTAGAAAGCCTCCCTTCCAAGCACCTGTTTAGAGAAATAGTACATGTGAGTGAATTTCAGTTTATAATATGAGCCCAATGTCTTTAAAATCATCCAACTGGAATCTTCATGCATCTGCAGCGCTCTTATCATCAGCATTGACACATATGTTGCGGATGCCCAGTCTACCTCAGGACTGGGCATATTACACCTTCACAGAAGAGCAGAAGAAGACAGGTGTTAAGTGGTCACATTAGGCCTGGGCAAATACAACACCATTTTACATGTTCACGTTTTAAAGTCGTAATCTTTCTTGAGCGTTGACATTTGATACACATCTGCTTGCGTGCCTGTATGGATAATATTTTCTGAAATGACTTTTGCTTGAATTTACATTTCTTCACATTCAGCGCCTTGAACATTCTGTACGAAAGCTAAAGTTTACTCTGCAAAACGTTGATGTTTGTTATTGTTCGCCCGGCAACAGCTTTGTCAGAATAGAATCAATAATGACGGCCTGACTGGACTTTCACATGGTAACAAGGGTGCAGTTTATTATATAAGCAACATCACTCTTTTGTTTAGTTAGAGGAGCATTTCGCTGACACTGCCGAGGTCGTCCCCTGCCGGATTTCTAGCCCAGCTGAATCCTGCTTACATCCTGAGAAGGATGGTGCCCAGCTCTACACCAAGACGGGCTGCCAGAGGATTCATACCCACAGGTAACTTGGGAGTTAGATCGCCCTACAGGGACCCTGGAAGATTCACCCACCCTAGGAACACTAGGATAGGGAGCGCTAGGTAGGAGCATTAATATCACTATGCATATATGGAAGCAGATATTCTATGTAACAGCACAATGGCTGAGCTGTTGATTTCCTTTACCATTCTATTAATCATTGCATCGCACATATTTATTTACACAGGAATCCCTTTGCTTCAATAAATATTTGAAATGCCAATTTGAGTATATCTTGTGTCTCTCTTTGGACATACATTAGTTACCGAACGAAAGGGCTCTAGATCTATTTCCACGAATTCCTTGGAGAGTCTGGGTTGTCATGCTCTGAGATTACACATACCACCTGTTACCTTGGTAGGTTAGGGGTACAGATAGTGCACTGTGAGCTAGCGGGACGCAAGCCAACAAATCCTGATGGTGTGCGTGATGACACATATGCTGTCCAACAAATAGACAGTTTTATTGAGAAAGTGTGAACTGCATGACACAAGTGGACTGGAATCCTGTTCATGTGGAATCTAATGAATCCTGAGGTATGCACGACAGAACATGACTCTAAGGCCATCTAGAAGATGCATGTGATGGTTTAGAAGCCTTGGGAGGGCCACTTGTTAGAGTTACTAGGGAATTAATTAAAACATAACATCTCAGTCAGCATCCTTGACAGACTTTTTGCAAGTTTTATACAAAAAGAGATCCCAGGATTCTTCCCCGGTATCTTTGGATCATCAGAAAATAACTAGAGGGGTAAATTAGTCACTAATGAACTAACTGCAACAGGAAATGTATTAGTCAAAAAGAGGAAGGAACATTGGAGACGAGGATTTGTTTAATTCGTAAACAAACTTTTCACTGTGCAGCAATTGTTTGTGTCCCTGATCCAGCGGCGTACTAGCAGCAGATACTCCACTACCATATACTCACCTGGGCCCATACAACTTACTTCCACATCATAGCAAGTAGACCGCTGGATTTTTTTAGTTTGTGAGTTTCATACCTCAAGATCTAGTTATGTCTTCTCTAACTAAACCTTTCACTGATCAAATAGTTCTTTCCTCTGGTCAATGGACCATTAGGTGGAACTAGTTGATGGTGATAATTAACATAACTTATTAAACATTTTCTCGATTATAATGAAATAATCACAGACTCGGGAAGTTTTAAATTTCTTTATCTAAATTATGTGAGTGTGAACCATCTCAACGTTTCAATACAAACACCCTCATTCACAAGAGTGCCAAATTCAATCAAGTTTCAATAGATATATCAAGTCAGATCCACACAACAACTATGCTCTGAAAGAAGAGGACAGAGAGAATAGAACATCTATCAAGACAATGAATTTATAATTACCAAGTATGGTGTGAAGACCAACCCCCTGGCCAAAGGGCTGGTAAGGGTCCCCGGGACAGATCAGGAGTCAAAGACTTCAGGACAGAAATCAGGACAGGATACTTCACCTCTCTAGATACCGACGACTGCGTCGCACCCCTCTCTGACACTCTCTTCCTCCTCGTGGTTCTTCCGCGATCTTCTTTCTAACCCAATTAAGCTAAATAGATGGTTCTGCATTCGATTTTCTTCATCAGCGTCTCACAGCATCAGCACCACCCCCAGCACCGACAGCATCCCGAGCTCTGCTTCTGTGCTTCCGTAAAAACTCTGCACCATCAGCACACCCAGTTCAATACCTAACTAACTAAAACTACCTCAATTATACCTTTCCATAACCATGTACCACCCATTAATGTTTCAGTTTCGCAAAATACTAACTCCGATTGGACAGGCGAGGGGGGATGATCATCACACCATGCTTACATTTCGCTTATTCCATTAAACCATTGTTTCAAACCCCTCCCCTCAAACTTTATTAAATCATTTCCTTTCCCATACATCTCCAAACTTTATTAATACAAAATGTAGCGATCTCCTGAATAAAACTCCTTCATATGAACTCTTCACCCTCATGTTCCCAGGGTACATCTTCGCTGGCCTTGGACACGTGACAAGTCATTAGTCATCTTATCGCATTCCCTCATCAGCATGCATGCGTGGGGTTACGTCAGTCGGCTCGATTCAGACAAGTTTAAAAAGGCCCAAAAGCGCACTAATAATAAAATGAAAGAAGAAATGTTATTCTCAAAAATAAATGATTTCACTGTATACCACCAACCTCTATTCTAACCCATTCTATTTATTATTACCCTTTCTGCATTTGCATTAATATAAAACTTATTTTTCTAATTTAAGCAAGCAGGTGCCACGCTTGTGAGTTTTCAAGCGCCATTTTATAGTTCTTTGTGCAGGCGCCAGAATTTCCCTCCAAGCATTAGTACGTCATACTACATAGATGCAGTAGATGAATGCGCAGTAAAGATCCCCTGTTAAAGTGCGTTTAGTCCTTCGTTCATGTTATTTTAGTTAGTAAACACATAGACAAGCTTCATTTTCCCGTGTGTGTTTTCAAAAAGCAAATTATTAATCACAAACACGTTGTTAGTAAATCGTTAATGAGTTGAAACGAAAGGATTGCTTCCGAGCATGTCTCGTTTACGAGCCCTAACTCCATCAATCCCCTCTCTGATGAAATCTTAAGCCATCAAAAAATTACCCATCCCATTCCAGATACCAACTTTAGCACTTCTCAGTTTTTCTCTATTTCTGCTCTCAATTTCTAATCAGTCAACTCATTTCTTTCTAAATCCCTCATTTTCTTATATAATCTGCCTTTCATTTCTTCCAGCTGTATTTCATCATATTTTCTCTTTCGTTTCTGTCCCTTTCCTTCTCTTTCAAAATGTACTTTCTCTTTCCTTCCTTTCCTACAACACTTATATGTAATTATCATTAACATCCCAACCGTTATTATCATAACTAATGGTATTATTATTTGACCTAGAAAACCTTTCCCAAAACCAACAAACCACTTCCCTATTGATGTTATACTTTTTGTTACTCTTCCCCACACACTGTCAACCTCCAGTTGGGTCAAGTCTTTATGCATTCTCGTAATATTTTCAATATATCCTTTAATTTCTCTGCTCTTGTCCGGAATATAAGTGCAGCAATGTTGAATTTTCAACATGTCACAAACTCCACCTTCTTTTGCCAATAATATGTCAAGAGCAAGACGGTTCTGTAGAACCATAAACCTGATTGCAACCATTTCTGTGTTATTCATTAAGAATCCTCCTGTAGTATCTATAGAAAGACGATCAACTATGGTTGATAACTTACACATTTTCTGTGAATTAAGAATGACTCCAACTGAGGGTTTCAATGCACTAAAAATATCTCCTATAATTTCAGAAAAACTAGCTCTTCTTCTACGTGTTAGTCCATTAGAATTTCCATTGGTTCCACTGATTTTATTTACATGATAAATCTTTGGAAAAACTATTCCAAAATAGCAGCTCCCGTACCATCTTGCAGGTAACCTATAATAGGTATTATTCCCACAAACGTAATACACTCCTGGAAACACAGGATCAGTTCCCCCTTTTAGTCACCACCCTCCTAAAATTAGGAAGTTGTGTTCACATTCACTGGAACCAATGTAATTATTGTTATAATCTGTCTTTAATCTATGGAGGCAGAATTTTCCCCTCTTCACAAAATCCAGGGACATCGCAGCATGAGCCTTGCCATTTGCATAGATTCCCTCCTTCCCAACCCATGGAGATACCTGGGTTTTCTGTTCAGTTGCTTTCTTTATTAAATCCTATCTCCTTTCTTCTACTAAATCCAGAAAATCTTTTTCTTCTTTTCTTAATGTACATGTTAGATTGTCTCTACATGCCTGAACTAAATCTATTGAACTCATTGTTAAGAAAAATTCACCCATAAACTGTGCATTTTTACTGCTAACTACTGGATTCATATTCTTTCTAATAGGTAAATCAGGAAATACTATATGTCTGAATAAAAATATTGAAGTTTCCCTGTAGCATAAAATAAACTTGATAAAATACTACATGACACACCATAGGTTAAGGGTATATGGTGATAAGTCATTGCTTCTGATACTGATGAGGGTAACTTCATACACACGTAGCAGTTATTAATCTCCATAGTATTAACATATTGAAATAACAATGTAATAAACACATTAGAGGACGTATTATAGTCTGATTCATTATGATAGTTTGCTTCATCTTCCACCCTTATTTCTATTTCGGTCTCTTTTATTCTATCCACGTTAACATTAGTATCTGTATTATTCTTGTCATTTGTTTTCATTAACAAAGGTACTCCTACTGTTAGGAATAACCATACTAATGCTACTGATAAAATACTGCAAAAACAAAATCAAAAACACTTTCTTTTTAATCCACATTTTGGGTTTCCGGTAACTTCAGTTTCTGCCATTTTACTCCTGAGAAAATTTATTTTCTCTTATCTTTTTCTTTGTCAGTTTTAACTTTCTTTTTCCTTCTTAAGGAGGCCTCAATTTGCTTTCATCAATCTGTGCAATATGAACCTCTTCTGTTTCATCAGACAGATCTAGAGATTCAAATTCCTCGAGTATAACATAAGTCCATTCATGAGCCTTATATCTTCTGTTTAAATTCCTCAATCTTGGACTTCTTCGGGTTATTTTTGCTAAGGTTTGTTTAGGTCGTGTTTGGGGCATGTATGAGCCAAGATCCCGATTGGTCTTGCGCTCCAACATTTCCCCGTACGTGCGGGCCCGCCCTCCAGGTGTATGCTACATTGCAACATCGACTACTGTGGCCCTGGTGGCGACAACACTCCAACACTCCAACACAGAGACACCCTTACCGCACTTCCTGCTCAAGCCCAGACCAGAGCCACGCTCTGATCCCCCTGCCGAATCAGCACACCCCGGCGCTGACCTGATGTACGCCGGACCAGCACACGCTGCTTGTGCATGCAGGGGGGGCGGACGAAGCTACATGTCCAAGGTCTTAGCCACTGCTGAGGTGACATGGTATCGTCCACTGAAGACAGCACACTGTGATGTTGCAGGGCTCGGGCCCATCATGCTGACATAAGGACCACACGGACACACTTGCTTAGATGGTGTGAATGGCTACGGGCACGTGCGCCCGGCCACTTTTATCAGCAGGCTCACATGTCGAGTGACACCTGTGTTGGATGTGTGTGGGGTGTGTGTGCACCAGCCGTCATGGAGTGCCTGATGCAGTCAAAAAACGACAACACTGTACATCGTTAAGGACACAACCATTCAACCATAAAGGCTCCATGACTTGAGCTGCACAGAGTTAGTGGCCCCGGATGCACAGCGTCCTGCACGGGCCTACCACCACGGGCCGCTGACTTGCGGTGCACCGGGGCAGGATCACGAGAGCAGAGCAGGTTCTCGTAGGTGTCAAAGGGGGTTGTCGCGGAGTGTCTCGGTGGACAGTGGAAGGTGTACCCCCAGGGCATGATGCAGAAGGAAGAACCACGTAGAAACAGTCACTATGGTGGAGATGAATGGAACAGACACATGTCGAACACCAAGTCCGTCCCAGCCAGATGATGATGCAGACAACCCCCAGGCCATGGACTCAGATGCCACCAAAGTTCAACTAGACAGTGCCCATGACTCATTGTGCACAGAGTTAGTGGCACCAGTGCTGATAGGGGATGCCGCCTGCAATGAGGTGTGTCCAATGGTGTGACCTCCTCCATAAATTACCCAAGACACAGTTCCACATGTGGGACCTACACAGTGTAGGCCTGAGGCAGCGGTCAGCAAGGGCCCTCATCCAAGTGTTGCCGGCTTACGTTGGATGGTCCCACCGGCCTGCGTAGTTCAGGTTCAGTGGCACCATGGGACGCGGACTTGCGGTGAACAGGGTTAGTGGCACCAGGTCAGTTGTTGCTAGTGTTCGGTCACCTTCGTGATGAGGATCCGGCTTTCATCCAGACTGAACCGCATCTTCCTCTTACTCCTCTCCGTGCGTTCACTGGTATGGACTCTGCCATTCATGAATCACGACTAAGTGCTGGATGTGGGACCTACTGGACCGCAGTGTAGGCCGGGGGCAGCGGTCAGCACGGGCCCATAGACACGTGTCGTGTGCTTGTGATGCAGAGTTTGGGACACTGATCGAAGGGAGTTCAGTGATATAAACGCTGCAATTAACATTTGGTCACTGCCATTCTGAACTCAAGACACAGTTCCACATGTGGGACCTACTGGACCACAGTGTAGGCCTGAGCCCTCATCCAAGTGTCGCCGGCTTGCATTGAAAAGGGTTAGTGGCACCACGTGTCGCCGGCTTGCATTGAACAGGGTTAGTGGCACCACGTGTCGCTGGCTTGCGTTGAACAGGGTTAGTGGCATCACGTGTCGTGTACTTGCGATGCAGGCTTTGGCTTCACTGATCGGAGGAAGTATATTGATGTGGATGCTGCCACAGACCTTTGGTCACTGCCATTCAAAACTCAAGACTCAGTTCCAAATGTGCCATCAACTGGGCCAAAGAGTACGCCGTTGGGATATGTCAACGAGAAAGGAGTACTGTGGGCCTGCGTCATGGAGGCCAGCGATGGTCTGCGGATGCTGCAATGGTCGCGGGACTGGGGCTTGGAGCTTGCACCGGCACGTGGTGGGCCCTCTTTGACACACGCCGTAGTCGGCAGGTGAGCGGAGCCTCCTTGGTGTGCTGGGGCAGGCAAGACGGGTCTGGGGACCAGCGGCCTGGGGTGCAGCAGGCGCACAGGCTCGCAGGCCCTGCCGCACATGGCGTCGGCCTCGTGGCGGGCTGAGAGGCACCGCCCTGGCAGACACGTTGGCCATTCCGAAAGAGAACCACGCCCAGTGCGACGGGGTTTTTATTCACACCCCTACGCAGGCCTGGCGTACGCAGGGCCAACCCACTCGGCCCGCGCATACAGGCGGGGACGTAACGAGCGACATGCCTGCGTTCTGACCCATAGACTCTGGTGACATGGTCACTACACTCCATGCACCAGCAGTTAGTGTCCACATGGCCATTTCCGTGGTTTGCACACTGAAGTCTGTCCGCACATCCACGCCACACTTGGCATTGGGTAGGTTCTCATTCATTAGTCACTTGCCTCTCTCGCACATGCCTGCTCCAAGCCTCTCCTCACATTCTGCTATTGTGTGGCTGTGGTGCTATGCCGTGGCTGGGTTGTGTACATGGCAAGGCCAGGTTCCCAATGGAGTCGTGTTGTCGTGCCTGGTCGGTTGGCATGTTGTGTGGCATGTTGCATGTAGTTCTGCTGCGTGGCCCATTGCCAGTGTCGTGAGTTGCATGACTGTGGGGTGGAGGTGTGTGGTGTGTTCATTTGGTACTTACCAACGAGCAATGCATTTCCATAGGTGCCATCCTGGTAGCGCTGGTTGATGATGGACTGTCAGAAGATGTATGAATCATACACACTGCCTGGGTAGTTGGCCACAACATTGGTGAGGAGTCTCTGGTGGTCCACTATTGCCTGCACATTGATGGAATGCGTGTGCTTTCTGTTGCGGTAGTTGTGTGCAGTGTCGGCAGGGGGCACGAGGAGTACATGTGTGCAGTCGATTGCCCCCAACACGTGAGGGACTCCAGCTATGGCGTAGAAGCCTTGCTTGGTCTCCAGCTGCTCCTGCGCAGTGTGGGTGAAGTGGAGGTGCTGAAGTACCAGGCTGATGATGGCATCCAGGACAGGTGTGATGAACTTAGATAGGGCTGGCTGTGAGACTCCTCCGACTCTGGCAGTTGTGGGTTGGAAGGTACCAGAGTCCAACATGTGCAGCACAGCCGGCAGCTTTGTCTGCGGAGGGATGTTGGTTGTCTGCTGTGTTGGTACCGTCAGCCTGTGGGCGATGTGGGTCAGGATGCGGAGGATGGTTGTCCTTTTGAGCCTGTAGTGGGCAATGACCTCCTCTGGCGTTTGGTCTGTGCGGCTGGGGCGTTTAAGGTGGGTCCGCTGTCTTTGTCTACGCTGCCTCTGTGGTGGTCCGGGGGGCAGGTCCTGGGGGTGGTGGCGGGCCTGGGGGTGGTGGCGGTGGGTGTTGTGGCCCTCATGGGTCTCCGAGCTGCATGATCATTGGCTCCATGGCATCTGTGGGTCTTCAGATGTGGCTCTTGGCTGGGCTCCCTTTCGTACTGCAGGTAATCGTCCTGCTTAACACCAGCAAAAGGCAGGTGTTAAATCCCTGCTGCTACCGCGGCTTATCGCCTGTTTTTGGTTCGCATCGCAGATCTGGCAGCTCGTTGTGAAAGTGATGTTGTGGTGTTTTCATGAGTTTTTGCACGGGAACGCCTACTCTGCATCTCATTAGGGTTAGTTGGTGGTGTCACCCGTGGAGATAAATTTTGCGGCAATTATCGCGGGAATACTGGCGATGTCTACAGTTTGCACCCGCTTGTGAATGGGGTGTTAAATCTATCGCCACTTTTGATGCGTTGAGGTGGTGATAACTCGGCGATAAGTCCTTGTGAATATGCCCCTTGGTGAACTGAGGTTCGGCCTCTAACTGAACGTCTACAATGACAATGCATTGACAATATCCTGTCCGCAATCATCACCTTAAACCAGAATAATTGCAAGCCTTCTAACTCTTAGGGCTCAAAGTATAAAGTGGTAAATCGTTCTTCCTTTTGTCCCACCTTTGTGCCCTACTAGACCTTTTATGTGATGTACAAAAATTCCACCCCTCCCTTCCACAACAATCTCCAGGATCTGCTGAGAAATATGTAGACCTTGCAGCTGACTGTTTTATAGCATCACCCACCAAGCAGTATCTGTTCATTTGTTCTCTCCTTGCAATCAGCTCTTAAAATTGAAGACGTCTACAAAACTGATTTGAAGCTCTTTTGAGTCTGATGACGTGAATGTGCCGTGACGAATGAACACAGTGTGTAAAGCATCTTTACAGAGAGCTAAGCAGCAGACATCCCTTTTACAATCTGCTGTGAGAAGCTTCTTTGAGGTGATGTGAGTACATGCGGGGGCCCGTGGCCCTCCTTGAACCTCTACGAGTCTTAGACATCATCAACACCACAAATGTTTAGCCATACTACTGTTAGCCTACCCTTGACTGCTGTGCGACAATCCAAGCAAAGGAACTTGTGTGGAGTGCACAACACAACCGGTGTGATGGCAGGGTTTGAGGCACAGTGTGATCTGGTACAGGAAGCCCTCCAAGGTACTGCGTGTGCCGATTCCTTCTGACGTGTATAAGGCGCTGCTCCTGCTCGCAGCTACCAGGGACTCCACATACCGATTGCCTGTGAGTGCCATGCTGATCGGGTGAAACTCGCCATCAAAATGAACATTAACAATGAAGGAACATTTTTAATGAGAAAGCTTGACTTCCTTCTACATGAGACAAAGAACAACTGGCACACCTGCAACCAACTGTTGCAGATGAAATAGTAGCATAAAAAGAAAGCCACCCAAACAAAATACTCAGTCGAAAAATAATTGAAAAGCAGCCTCACCCCAATATCGGAAGCACATCTACAGGAATTGCCTTTACGAAAACTACCAATCCGGCTTCAGGCCGCGCTGGAGCACATAGCAACCCTTCCAGTTGATAACTTCCTCCTTATCAACTACAAAAGCAGCCTTATGCTTCTAACAGTAGACAGTCAACCCTTATATGACCCCCTTGGAACACGCATGAGCTTCTGTGAATCAGTCGTGCAGTAGTTCACCTCTTAACTCACTCACTGCTACAAGTTTAACCATATGGGACCCTCAAGATTCTCTACGTGGAACCCCTCTGATCGATACTCATCAACATTGACATCCGGATCCATCAGTACTCTCGATGCACGACTTCATCCCAACATTTAATCTCACAACTTTGAGTACCTTAAATAATGCCTCGACCCAATACAGAACTGACTGCGGAGCACCTGAGTTCAACCTCACAAAGGCCCCCTGTTTTCTAAGAGTACCAAACAACCTCCCATTCAAATGTGGCCTTAAGTAATGAATTTAGATGGCTTTGTGTCTGAGCTAAAGGGCTAATTCAAAATCACTTTTAACCTATCCACATACACGGCTCCTTAAATGAACACATCTCCTGAAGCACATAGTAACAACATAAATCCAGGTAGGTTTCAAGGCTCTTTATTATGAACAACCTCAAGTAGGAAGCAGATCCCTACAGCTCCAGCACCAGCTCTCCAACTCCCCTTCATCATTCCAACCTCACAATATATATAAGAACATACCGAACATATTCTACAATCTACAACATGCCCATCAAATACATAATCGGCCTAATTCTACACAGCTTGTCTCCTTTTAAAAAAAAGACACCTATCTGAAGCCGATGTCAGAATGGTGCAAGCTGTGGTCCTCTCCCACCTGGGTGGAGGCAACAGGACTCAGTAGCCTCCCAGGCATCACATTGACATCCCGAATAGGCATCCTATTACAGGTGTAATCACGCACTTCAATACATTCCCTTCTCTCCCCTCTGTCTTAAGGAGCCATAAAGAGCCCTCCATGCCTGGCTGAGAAACTTAAGACCTCAGGCATACTGCATCACACCAGGAGCTTGTCATGTCGGAGGTATAGAAATAGACACAGTAAAAGATATGGGTGGCTTTCTTAATTTATGTACCCGGGATTTGTAACCACATTCCTGTCAGAATGGTTCCTACCTCTTGCAGGCCAGAGCAGGTTTGAGAACACATCTCTTCATGGGCCACTCTCAACTTCTATGATGAGAACCTACCAAAGTAAACGTCTGGCCTCGTCTGCGGTTCAACTGGTACCATAACGCACATCCTAATGGACATATACACTGAGAATGCCTGACATCACACACACTGCAATGAAACCAACCACTCATTGAAAAGGTTGCTTCCTACAGAGGGGTGAAAAGGAATTCATGTCGGTGATTGGGCACTGTGCCTTACAAAGGTGGAAGGGTGAAAAGTAACACAAGGCTCACTGAGAGGAGTGGAAAACAAGTTTCACTGCATGGACATAGCCTTCTAATGACCAATAAACAATCAGGTACTCTTGCCTTCCAGACAGGTGTCAGAATGTAGCAATGCCACTGGTTGAAGGCTGCACCAGAGATGTGGAAATCTACCTGGCACTAGTGAAGGGCGGCGAAGCACTGAGCAGCCCCAGGGGGAATTCTTTGGGTGCTCTGTAAGGTAAACCACATATATGATGCAACTCGTTCCTACTCCATGTTTTGAGGCACTAAAACAAAAGGCAATATATTTTGTGGTATCTGTGAAGTGCAGAGTATAGCATTTGTATTGTCTTGATGTTAGATGTCCTGTTGGGGTGAGCAGTGTGTATTTCGAGGAGAGTGTTTGCTGGAGTGGGTGAAGTTGTCTTGGGGATCAAACTGGATTTCATTGGGCCTATTTGTGTTTTCAGTGCTTTCCTCATACCTCGGTGATGATGGCCCTTTGTGTGTTTTCACTACAGTTAGATTCCATGCTTGCCACCTGATGTGTAAAGCAGTGAAGTAACTAAAAACAATTGACACCACCAAGCCGGTGTGAATTGGTTGTGGTTTGACCATGGTTTACATGTTATAATGGCACTGCAAAGATCCAGGTGTACAATTAAATAGAATTATTAGTGATGGTATTTGGCAGTTGGGCCTGTTCATTATCGAGCATATTTTTGGTCTTCTCATAGAAAATGAAACATGCTTTTGCCATACATTGTCTGACATCATGAGGAAATTCTTGGACAAAATATGGGGCATATTTACAAGCCCCTTGCGCCACTTTTGTGCCGCCGTTGCGTCACGCATGTGACGCAGCGGCGACCCAAACCATGCGCCGCGTTGCGCTATATTTACAACGTGACGCATCTAGGGAGATGCGTCACGTAGTAAACCCCTGCGTCACATGAAACCTGCGTCAGGTTTCATGTGGGCGTACCGGCGCAGGGGGAGGCCTTCCGGCGCAGGAACGCCTCGGAAAAGTGACGTACTGAAATCTACAAGATTTCACGCAGTCACTTTTCCGACGCTGGTGCGTCAAATCCTTACGCCTGCTTCAAGCAGGCGTAAGGATTGACGCACCATGTTAGGGATAGGGAAGGTTGGAACAGTGCTGGAGTTGCGTCGCGCTTGCGACACAACTTCAGCACTGCGCCAACCTTCCGCCGGCAGATGCGTCACGCATCTGCTTATCCTTGCGCCACGATGCGCCGCATTGTAAATGCGGCGCATCGGACGTGGCGCAAGGGTAAACTTGCGTGACGCATTTTCCCTGGCGCATCCCTGCTGATATGCAGGGATGCGCCAGGGAACGTAAATATGCCCCTATGTGTTTATATGCTTAGCTGCTACAGAAAAACACTGCAGACCTTTAATGAGCAGGTTCACCTAGGCAATTCTTACTTTGCCACCCCCGCTACTTGCCAAGGCACTTCGGATAATGCCATCTTTAACTGCCTTTCTGGAGAGTGCTCGTTGAATGATGCCCATGCTCAGTATATTAAAAACTTCAGTCTTCTCCTTTATCTTCCATATCAGGAATATGAATTGTCAGACATTTTTATTTAAGGTTGAGTGTCAAAGGGGACACTGCAATACTTCGGCCACCATTTTAAATCAGTTGTGACATAAATGATATGAGTTTACCATTTGTCATCATACGTAACTTGTTGTTCATAAGCCTGGTGATTTTCTTTAGAAAGCAGCTATGGTTGACACAGTTCTTCTTCGCTAATTACATTTAGGTACTGGCTTTTATTATTGGTATGTCTACTCTGGTTGGTTGTAGGTGGATCACATCTTTTGGTATAACTGTCTGTTATTATTGGTAGCCTTTCTCTGGTTGTTTGTAGGTGGATCACATCTTTTGGTGTAACTCTCTGTTATTAATGGTAGCCTTACTCTGGGGGGTTGTAGGTGGATCGCATCTTTTGGTGTAACTGTGTGTTATTATTGTACCCTGACTCTGGGTGGTTGTAGGTGGATCGCATCTTTTGGTGTAACTGTCTATTATTACTGGTAGCCTTACTCTGGTTGGTTGTAGCTGGATCACATCTTTTGGTGTAACTGTGTGTTATTACTGGTAGCCTCACTCTAGTTGGTTGTAGGTGGATCACATCTTTTGGTGTAACTGTCTGTTATTATTGTACCCTAACTCTGGGTGCTTGTAGGTGGATCACATCTTTTAGTGTAACTGTCTGTTATTACTGGTAGCCTTACTCTGGTTGGTTGTATTAGGATCACATCTTTTGGTGTAACTGTGTGTTATTGGTGGTAGCCTTACTCTGGGTGGTTGTAGGTGGATCGCATCTTTTGGTGTAATTGTCTGTTATTACTCGTAGCCTTACTCTGGTTGGTTGTAGCTGGATCACATCTTTTGGTGTAACTGTGTGTTATTGCTGGTAGCCTTACTCTGGTTGGCTGAAGGTGGATCACATATTTTGCTGTAACTGTCTATTACTGGTAGCCTTACTCTGGTTTGTTGTGGGTGGATTGTATCTTTTGGTGTAACTGTCTGTTATTATTGTACCCTAACTCTGGGTGGTTGTAGGTGGATCACATCTTTTGGTGTAACTGTCTGTAATTATTGTACCCTAACTCAGGGTGGTTGTAGGTGGATCACGTCTTTTGGTGTAACTGTCTGTTATTATTGTACCCTAACTCTGGTTAGCTGTAGGTGGATCACGTCTTTTGGTGTAACAGTCTGTTATTATTGTACCCTAACTCTGGGTGGTTGTAGGTGGATCACATCTTTTGGTGTAACTGTCTGTTATTACTGGTAGCCTTACTCAGGTTGGTTGTAGGTGGATCACATCTTTTGGTGTAACTGTCAGTTATTATTGTACCCTAACTCTGGGTGGTAGTAGGTGGATCACATCTTTTGGTGTAACTGTCTGTTATTACTGGTAGCCTTACTCTGGGTGGTTGTAGGTGGATCACGTATTTTGGTGTAACTGTGTGTTATTATTGTACCCTAAATCTGGGTGGTTGTAGGTGGATCCCATCTTTTGGTGTAACTGTCTGTTATTATTTTAGCCTTACTCTGGGTGGTTGTAGGTGGATCACATCTTTTGGTGTAACTGTCTGTTATTACTGGTAGCCTTACTCTCTTTGGTTGTAGGTGGATCACATCTTTTGGTGTAACTGTCTGTTATTATTGTACCCTAACTCTGGGTGGTTGTAGGTGGATCACATCTTTTGGTGTAACTGTGTGTTATTACTAGTAGCCTTACTCTGGTTGGTTGTAGGTGGATCGTATCTTTTGGTGTAACTGTCTGTTATTATTGTACCCTAGCTCTGGGTGGTTGTAGGTGGATCACATCTTTTGGTGTAACTGTCTGTTATTACTGGTGGCCTTACTCTGGTTTGTTGTAGGTGGATCACATCTTTTGGTGTAACTGTCTGTTATTATTGTACCCTAACTCTGGGTGGTTGTAGGTGGATCGCATCTTTTGGTGTAACTATATGTTATTATTGTACCCTAACTCTGGGTGGTTGTAGGTGGATCACATCTTTTGGTGCAACTGTCTGTTATTACTGGTAGCCTTACTCTGGTTTGTTGTAGGTGGATCACATCTTTTGGTGTAACTGTCTGTTATTATTGTACCCTAACTCTGGGTGGTGGTAGGTGGATCACGTCTTTTGGTGTAACTGTCTGTTATTACTGGTAGCCTTACTCTGGGTGGTTGTATGTGGATCAAATCTTTTGGTGTAACTGTGTGTTAATACTGGTTGTCGTACTCTGGTTGGTTGTAAGTGGATAACATCTTTTGGTGTAACTGTGTGTTATTACTGGTAGCCTTACTCTGGTTGGTTGTAGGTGGATCGCATCTTTTGGTGTAACTCTCTGTTATCACTGGTAGCCTTACTCTGGTTGGTTGTTGGTGGATCGCATCTTTTGGTGTAACTGTGTGTTATTAGTGGTAGCCTTACTCAGGTTTGTTGTAGGTGGATCACAACTCTTCGTGTATCCGTCTGTTATTATTGTACCCTTAATCTGGGTGGTTGTAGGTGGATCACGTCTTTTGGTGTAACTGTGTATTATTAATGGTAGCCTTACTCTAGGGGGTTGTAGGTGGATCGCATCTTTTGGTGTAACTGTGTGTTATTATTGTACCCTGGCTCTGGGTGGTTGTAGGTGGATCGCATCTTTTGGTGTAACTGTCTGTTATTACTGGTAGCCTTACTCTGGTTGGTTGTAGGTGGATCGCATCTTTTGGTGTAACTGTCTGTTATTATTGTACCCTAACTCTGGGTGGTTGTAGGTGGATCGCATCTTTTGGTGTAACTGTCTGTTATTACTGGTAGCCTTACTCTGGGTGGTTGTAGGTGGATCGCATCTTTTGGTGTAACTGTCTGTTATTACTGGTAGCCTTACTCTGGTTGGTTGTAGGTGGATCGCATCTTTTGGTGTAACTGTCTGTTATTATTGTACCCTAACTCTGGGTGGTTGAAGGTGGATCGCATCTTTTGGTGTAACTGTCTGTTATTACTGGTAGCCTTACTCTGGGTGGTTGTAGGTGGATCGCATCTTTTGGTGTAACTGTCTGTTATTACTCGTAGCCTTACTCTAGTTGGTTGTAGGTGGATCACGTTTTTTGTTGTAACTGTGTATTATTACTGGTAGCCTTACTCTGGTTTGTTGTGGGTGGATCGCAACTCTTCGTGTATCCGTCTGTTATTATTGTACCCTTACTCTGGGTGGTTGTAGGTGTATCACATCTTTTGGTGTAACTGTGTATTATTACTGGTAGCCTTACTCTGGTTTGTTGTGGGTGGATTGCATCTTTTGGTGTAACTGTCTGTTATTATTGTACCCTAACTCCGGGTGGTTGTAGGTGGATCACATCTTTTGGTGAAACTGTCTGTAATTATTGTACCCTAACTCGGGGTGGTTGTAGGTGGATCACGTCTTTTGGTGTAACTGTCTGTTATTATTGTACCCTAAATCTGGGTGATTGTAGGTGGATCACATCTTTTAGTGTAACTGTTTGTTATTATTGTACCCTAACTCTGGGTGGTTGTAGGTGGATCACATCTTTTGGTGTAACTGTCTGTTATTATTGTACCCTAACTCTGGGTGGTTGTAGGTGGATCACATCTTTTGGTGTAACTGTCTGTTATTATTGTACCCTAACTCTGGGTGGTTGTAGGTGTATCACATCTTTTGGTGTAACTGTCTGTTATTATTGTAGCCTTACTCTGGGTGGTTGTAGGTAGATCACATCTTTGGTGTAACTGTCTGTTATTACTGGTAGCCTTACTCTGGTTGGTTGTAGGTGGATCACATGTTTTGGTGTAACTATCTGTTATTACTGGTAGCTTTACACTGGTTTGTTGTAGGTGGATCACATCTTTTGGTGTAACTGTCTGTTATTATTGTACCCTAACTCTGGGTGGTTGTAGGTGGATCACATATTTTGGTGCAACTGTCTGTTATTACTGGTAGCCTTACTCTGGTTTGTTGTAGGTGGATCGCATCTTTTGGTGTAACTGTCTGTTATTATTGTACACTAACTCTGGGTGGTGGTAGGTGGATCGCATCTTTTGCTGTAACTGTCTGTAATTATTGTACCCTAACTCTGGGTAGTTGTTGGTGGATCACGTCTTTTGGTGTAACTGTCTGTTATTACTGGTAGCCTTACTCTGGGTGGTTGTAGGTGGATCAAATCTTTTGGTGTAACTGTGTGTTATTACTGGTAGTCGTACTCTGGTTGGTTGTAAGTGGATAACATCTTTTGGTGTAACTGTGTGTTATTACTGGTAGCCTTACTCTGGTTGGTTGTAGGTGGATCGCATCTTTTGGTGTAAGTGTCTGTTATCACTGGTAGCCTTTCTCTGGTTGGTTGTTGGTGGATCGCATCTTTTGGTGTTACTGTGTGTTATTACTGGTAGCCTTACTCAGGTTTGTTGTAGGACGATCGCAACTCTTCGTGTATCCGTCTGTTATTATTGTACCCTTACTCTGGGTGGTTGTAGGTGTATCACATCTTTTGGTGTAACTGTGTATTATTACTGGTAGCCTTACTCTGGTTGGTTGTAGGTGGATAGCATCTTTTGGTGTAACTGTCTGTTATTACTGGTAGTCGTACACTGGTTGGTTGTAGATGGATCGCATCTTTTGGTGTAACTGTTTGTTCTTATTGTAGCCTTATTCTGGGTGGTTGTTGGTGGATCACATCTTTTAGTGTAACTGTCTGTTATTACTGGTAGCCTTACTCTGGTTGTTTGTAGGTGGATCACATCTTTTGGTGTAACTGTCTGTTATTACTGGTAGCCTTACTCTGGTTGTTTGTAGGTGGATCACATCTTTTGGTATAACTGTCTGTCATTATTTGTAGCCTTTCTCTTGTTGTTTGTAGGTGGATCACATCTTTTGGTGTAACTGTCTGTTATTACTGGTAGCCTTACTCTGGTTGGTTGTAGGTGGATCACATCTTTTGGTGTAACTGTCTGTTATTACTGGTAGCCTTACTCTGGTTGTTTGTAGGTGGATCACATCTTTTGGTATAACTGTCTGTCATTATTTGTAGCCTTTCTCTTGTTGTTTGTAGGTGGATCACATCTTTTGGTGTAACTCTCTGTTATGATTGTAGCCTTACTCTGGGTGGTTGTAGGTGGATCGCATCTTTTGGTGTAACTGTCTGTTATTATTGTAGCCTTACTCTGTGTGGTTGTAGGTGGATCACATCTTTAGGTGTAACTCTTTTATTATTGTAGCCTTACTCTGGTTGGTTGTAGGTGGAACACATCTTTTGGTGTAACTCTCTGTTCGGTATGCAGACTGTCTGCTTTGTGAATCATCTTGTGCCTTGGTTGGGTAATTTTGTAGCTTCCTGAGATGACTGCTGCCAGATATGGTGGGGCAGAATCTTTGGAGGGTAGTGAACAGGGATGAAGGTTTACTTGGCTTGTTTGTGCTTTGCCTAAGGAGTTTTAACGTGGATGTACACTTGCCATAATTGTGCAGTGGAAGATGATGGGGCAGAGAGCCGCATGCGTCATTTGTATCTCATATGTGGTTGATGTGTGGGATAGTGGTACACTGAGGGTATATCCCCCAGTGGTGACAATAGAGTCTGAAGTCTGCATCATCTCCTGAATGTGCACTCTAGTCAATCAAATTGTAAATTAAAGGTATATGCATTTTTTTTTTTTAAACACATTCTGCTCAAGGGGGGCTTTTGGGCGGGGTTAACGTATATGTTTAGGTGAATGAGGTAAGCATGGTTTGGTTAGAGTCCAAGGTTTTCATACCATTGTCCAGTAGAGCCACCTTGATATGCAAAGATGACTGTGAACATTTAACTGTGGAGATGGCTTATTACAGATCAATTAGTATCCGCTACATAACAGGGTTAAGACCAATCTTTGGTATGTGTCTAGAGGTGCAGTACAGAATATGGCAATATTCTGTCAAAGGCATGTGGGGTGGTAGTTGAGACCTGTTGGGCCCCTAGTTGGAGGGACGTGGTGGACTGCTGTTAGGTGGGCTCATGATTTTTCAGTAGTATGGTAGATAGGATGGGTGTGCGCAGTGGCAGAAAGTGCAAGAACTGAGTCTATGCATGTGTGTGTGTGGGCTTTATGTGTGTGTGTTTGTGTGTGGGGGGGCTTTGTGGTTTTGTGATTTCTAGTTGCTTTGGCAATTTCCTTTCTTCATTATCCAGCATTTTCTTCATATAGTCCAATGCTTAAAATTTCCATTTCGCTTGATGCTCCTTGCTAGGCCGAGGCCCGTTTTAAGTCAGTTCTGAAAGATGGATAATACTCAGTCGAGTAAAGCCTTAGTGAGGTTCCGCCAAATTAGCCTCATAAAACCCAGGCACTGGTTTTATGATGAAGTGACTGCAGACAGTGACTGGTCCGTCTTGTTGGCAGTCTCTGTCTTACCGATCCATAGGTTTTTTTAGGTCGAGCCTGGGCAGCGCATTCACAGCTCTGTGAGGCATGCTGTTCCTGTGTATGGGCTTTACTCACCGCCCATGTTTTGAATTGGCTTCCTAATGGTTTCCTCTTACTTTCATTTATAAATGGTTGCTAGGGATCGGTCAATAGGCTTAGTACTCCCTTCCTTTGGACTTTCGTATCCTCCCATGAGGACTGCCCATGTTACATGTGATTTTACGTTTTACGTTATTTCCCAAACTTCAATCACACTCTTTTTTTAGGTTGGCCTGCCTCTGCTTATGTTTAGGCCTGGGCGGTAAAATACGCTCCGCTCGTGGAATTTGCAGAATTTTGGCAATTCCGCGTTCCGCCGAGAACGCGGAATTGCCGAAAATTCCACGATCCGCGCCGTAGCGGAATTTTTTCCTTGTTCGTGCTTTCAAAATGCGTGTTTGCGCACGCGGTAGCGACTTACCGGAATCTCTGCGTCCACCGACGAGTTTCCCTATCCGGCCGCGCGATCCCACGAGAGTGTACGATCGCGAACACGTCATTTGGACGCGCCATCGGACATCCGCGTTCGCGAACAGGAAACACGCATCGCGAATGGGTGGGATAAGTGAAACAAGATGGCCACGCCTATTGGTGACCGCATGGGCAAGTTCGCGAGATATTTCCCCCCGAGCACGCAAACAGAGTCCCCGAACAGGAAAAACGCATCGCAAACGGGCGGAACATGCAATTCCGTGTGCTTGCGGAATTCTGCGTAGCTTGCGGAGATTTTTTACATCTTCGCGGAACTTTGCGGAACGCGACTACGCAAATTCCGCCCACCCCTACTTATGTTCCTGCCATGAAACCGTCATGGCTGCTTCATTTTTCAGCACCAGTTGTGCTGCTCTTATGCTCCCGTGCCCTTCCCCACACCACCTCACTCCTCCCACAACAGTGCATGCCCACCCCCAACAGTTAACATTATTCTAAAAATACTTCTTTGAAATGTTAGAGCTTTTGAACATTTCTTTTTAATATCCCAATAGCGGATTTTTTTGTTCTGCCCATCGCTGCTTATAAGGCACCAAAGTCCCTAGCATGTGTTTGTTCCCTACCGCCACGGCCATCCCATACCCGCTTTTCGAGACAGGAGACTGCTACAAACCTCAGCAGCGCCAACGCTGCTCCAGCCAACAGCCACTGACAGGAGGGCTTCACCGCTGCCTCCCAAAACATATTTAAAGAGCAAGTGCTTTTAAAAACGGGGTTTTACATTTTTTTTTTTAAAGCTGGGCTACTCATAAAACCTCTGTGGACGCTTCTTTATTCGGCGCACGCTGTGCCACTCTTAATCTTCCCGTGCCCTTCCCCTCACCCCTCCCACAATAGTGCATGCCTGCCCCCAATTTATTTATTTATTTATTTAATTTGTAGCTTGTAGAGTGCGCGGCTACCCCCAACGGAGATGTCCCGGCGCTCGCAACGGAGACAAGAAAGGTGAGGGCAAGTTGTCGAATGCCTCTGGGTACTAAGGAAGGCCAAAGAGCCAGATCTTCAAGGATTTACGGAATATAGATTCTGAGTTGGCCTTTCTGATATGTTCGGGCATGGAGTTCCACAGAGCTGCGGTTCTGACGGGAAAAGACCGTCCTCCTAACCTGGCCCTTGCGAATCGGGGAGTGACTAGGAGTTCAAGATGATTGGACCTCAGGTCCCTCGTCTGATGGTATTTACGGAGTCTCTTCCTTAGATAGTGAGGGCCAGTGTCTCTGACTGCTCTGTAGGCAAGAGTTAGTGCCTTGAATTCTGTCCTCCTTTTAACTGGCAGCCAGTGGAGGCTACGTAGATGGGGGGATATGCGGTGATGTAGCGGGACATTTCTGATAAGCCTAGCGGCTGCATTCTGTATAGTTTGTAATTTCCTGATCATGTAGGCTGGCAAACCTAAATACAAACTATTTGCGTAGTCCAACTGTGACGTGATCAGCGCATGGACTATCGTTTTCCTGCAGTCCAAAGGTAGGAGATGAAGGAATCTCCGTAAAGCCTTCATTTTCCAGAAAAATGACGAGGAAACATGGCTTATTTGGGTCTTGCATGAGAGGGTGGCGTCGAATTTAAACCCTAGATTCCTGGCAGAGGAGACAGGAAGAGGGGGAGGATTAAGCTCTGATGGCCACCAGAGGGCAGATTGTGGAGGGGATGGCTGATTAAAAAACAAAACCTCTGTTTTATCGGTGTTCAGCCTTAGACAGTTGTCAGTCATCCAGGCTGATATGTCCATCAGACACTGCTTGAAATTTGTAAATGCTGCCTCAGAGTGACCCCTGAAGGAGAACACAAGCTGGGTATCATCACCGTATGAGATAACATTTACACCGTGTTGCTCTATAAGTGGGGCAAGGGGAGCAAGGTAGATATTAAAAAGAGTCGGGCTAAGGGCCGAGCCCTGAGGGACTCCACAAATCAGGGGACGAGGGGATGAGATATGAGGATGCAACCGTATTTTCTGGGACCGGCCCTCAAGAAAGGAGCTGAACCAGGCTAAGGTGGTCCCCATCACTCCCAACTGCCTTACTTACTTATGGCCGTGCTTCTCTAGAACGCACCATTGTGGGCCACCAGGGGGCGGCATTCAGAGTTCATAACATACTGGCACTAGAAATATGGATGCTTACAAGTCCAGACACCGTAAAAACATCTCTATTGAAAAGCCAATAGCTCTAAGTCTAAAAAAATGCGGGACCTATTGTATTGTAAATGCTTGTTTTAAGATGGCAGGAATGCCAGCATTTCTTTCACATCTGGAAACAGCCAGAAGACGCAGCAGCCATGCAGTCCTCGGCTTGTGACTCTCCAGTGGGCCTGACCCTCAGGGTGGGAGCAGCCTCACCTCAAGTTACCGAGGGCATATTAGCAAGACCGGCGATAAAATTATCGCCGTTTTAGCGGCAGGAAACTGCCGCTAAAACGGCGATAATGGGCTTGCTAATATGCGTTATGGAATTCCAATAGAAGCCCATGTTAGATGTGCAGGACATCTAACCTGGGCTTCTATTGGAATTCTCTGGGGCATATTATCAAGCTGGGGCATATTATCAAGCCCATTATCGCCGGTCTTGCTAATATGCCCCCACGTGAATTGTTAGCTCAACTGTGATAGCGCCAAGACGCCCGAGGGCAATTGTGCGCTTCTGAAAATATTAAATCTAGTCCAATCAAAGTATATCCACGGAATTGTAGGGAATGACACGCAGCCTTCCTTCACTCTTCGAGTACAAGAGCTTGGACCATTCAATGGGTCGAGGAGGCTTTTGAGACTTTGGGGTATGTTTTCCAAACTGGAGACAGCATATCAGCTGCTTGTGGGGTGTCTGTAGTGCTATACAAGCACAATTGTGAAGTAAACGTGCACTGCTACTGGTGCTACAAGCCGTGGGAGGTGTTTTATAATCATTTTCAGGGGGTGTAATCGCTGATTGCCAAGGAGAGTGATGTGGTGATGGAAGAGGAGGCTGCCTTCTCCACAGACTGCACCGCTGAAGAGTCCATCATGCTGTGTGTATGTCCTTCAGTGGGTCTCCCTTCTTTAGTACATTCATATGTAGTATATTTATATCTGTAACCGAAGAGTCTCCAACAAACACTAGGTGGCGCTGTGGCAATGGAAATGGAATCCCACTACTTCTAAAATACCCGATGAACAAGCATTGGCATAGCCAATAGGTCTCGCCTTTGGGACCTTATAAGTGTTTAGCCATGCAACAGTTGATGTTGTTGCACCAAGGATATTGTGCTGCATAACTAAATACTTATAAGGTCCCAAAAGCGAGACCTATTAAGTATGTGCCATTTTTTACAAATACGTTTTTAAAGTACTTTGAGTTAGATATTGTGCACAGCAGAGCTACAGAGGCCGGTGTGACAGATCATGTGATAAAAGAGAACTCAACTCTCCTGTGTGCGAGAGGAGACACTGGTTGTGAAGTGAGTGCAAAGAACACGAGGGCCTTGGTGCAGGTCAGGTCTCCGAGTCCTGCAACGTCTGAGGACTGAGGTACACAATACCTCACAAACAGTAGAGCACAATGGACTTTCGTCTTGGCAAGACACTGGCTGAGGTGTGGCCAGAATAAATACATAATTCACTTTACTGAATGCGGTAATTACTGCAGACTCCATGCAGAGACGTTTTAAGGCACGGGCAGAGCGCACAATTGACCAGGGACCCCAACTTCCAAGGAGCCCTCTAGGCAGTGAACATTCTCCCTATTGGGTCTCTGTCGGTTCTTTCTGTTTCACTATCTAAACCTCTCTTCCTTTGTCTGTCTTCCTCTTCCTCGGAGTCTGCCTCTCTCTTGCCAGTTTCATCATAACCATTTTCGTGTTCCTGGGCAAGACATATTGCAACTGTTTTTGCGTGACACTATTTTTGAAAGTTTTCGTGTAGCTCAATATAGTTTGGCACCAATTAGTAGGAAATGTGACAGAAAATTTGAAGTTGTTCCAAAGAGGGGCCACCAACATGGCTTTGCCGTGGCCCCCGAAATCCTTAAAATGGCACTGCCTCCTCCGTGCTGCGCATATTTCCAGGATCTATGGTGGAGATGCGCCGTTTTGAAAGGGTGGGCTTGCACCGGGTTCTCTTGACCGCAGCAGGTTTATCATTTTGCTGCTCTTGGGGTTGTTTTGATGGTGTCTAGCTTGAAGAAATCAGTAATTTCTGGCAATGTCTATTTTTCTTAGATCTTGTGACCGGCCAAGTGATTAGTGGTCAATGTTATTTCTCATAAAATACTCTGGATTTTTTAGGCATAGTTACCAACCGTGTACAATTGACCAGATGAAGTTCTTTTGAATTACTACAGAATAAGGGTAGATATGTTATGTTAGGACAATGCGAGCTTGAGTTAGAACTATCTCCTAGGCCCCTCCTTACTGGTAATCGATTGATATTTGTACAGCATTAAACTCCCGCTGTGGCATCTAAGTGTGACTCAAATATATCAGTATAAATCAAATGCTAGGTAATGCTTGGGGCACTGAAAAGTGACTTGTAAGCGTGCATCCCATAGGGGAGATTACCCTAGACCTCATTCTCTACCAGGCCCAAAGCCTCCTCCCCGCAGCGCCTACCTAGACTTCAAAGCGCAGGAGACATATGACTGGGAGGAGAAGACAAGGCGCCGGCCCCAGTGAGCAAACAAATGCCAGACAGGGAGGGGCGGGAGCGACAGGTTTATAGAAGAGGGGACGAGAGAGCGGGAGATGGGGAGGGAGGGGTGAGACTGTAAGAGAGGGGAGGAGTGCTGAAGGTGAATGGGATGGGGAGAAGGGGGCGGGAGTGTGTGGGGTGGGAGTAGTGAGGTAAATGTGAGGGATACTGAGAGAGGCTGTTGAGATCGTGAAGGACAAGGGGAAGAGAGAGAGAAATAGAGGGGCATATTATCAACAGGCAGCGATAATTATCGCTGGCCGTGCTTAGCGATAATAGTCCTATCGCAGGCTATCTCTGGTATTTATCGCCCTGGTAGCGCGTTATTAACAACGTGTTACTCCAGAGTGATAAATATTCCAGAGATAGTGAGGTTATCGCCCTTTTGCCGGGAACATCGCTGGTTTTCCAGCGATGTTCCCTGCAAAAGGGCGATAACCTTGCTGATACGACCCTGTGGTCGTATCAGCAGAATCCACCCCCTATGTTAGGGATGGCTAAGTCAGGATTTTGGCAGACGTTAGGTTTTGGCGAAAACGGCCGTTTTCGCCAAAATCTAATGTGTGCTAAAATCATGTGGGCTGCCTTGTAAATATGGCGATGTAAACATCAGCGATATTTGCAAGGTAGCCCATCTTGGAGTACGCTTAGTAATCGCCCACTTTGCATCTCATTGGAGATGCAAAGTGAGGCGTTATGAAAAAGGGTGCTAACATGCAATTATGCATGTTAGCACCCTCTTGTAAATAGGGCGCTGGTTTTATCTCCGCTTTTTTGGCTTTGTAAGCCAAAAAAGCGGAGATAAAGCCCTTGTAAATATGCCCCAGAGTTTTTATCTTTTATGTAACTCATGTACTCTGAAGTCCTTAAGTAATGTAACTGGTCATATTGTAAAGCACTCTGATGCCTTAGGGAAAGGTTTGCGCTATATAAAAACGCAAAAATAAATAAATTAAAAATAAATAAATTTAAACTGCGAAGCATGGAGCAAAAGAGCAAATGCAGGGAAGGGGTTGGAGGGTGGGGGGTGCTCCTATCCTGGGACTTGCAAGAAGGCTGTGGGCTCTAAACAGCCTGGAAATGATCGTTTAACTCCCGGCCCACAAACCCCGTGTAGTTGGGATTGTGAAAGTCAATCAGAACAAGCATTGGCCGCGCGGCCGTGAAAGTTGCGCGGCCGCGAAAGTGAAAGCGATCGCGCTCCAGATGGCGCCTCGGGCGCTGAAAGCTGGCGGCTGCGCGCGTGCACGCTTGCGTGCACGCAAGCGCTAGGCCAGCAAAAGCGTGTGGGGTAGCACTTTGAAAACCCCACTTACAAAATGTCTCGCAGGGCAGCGCATGCGCTGACTCAGGCGAGACCTAAAAAGGAGAGAGAAGTGGGCGTGACTTCAGGGAGTCCATCCCTCGTGCCGGAGAACGTTTGACTTCAATGTCATGTTAATACAGTAAGCAAAGGGCACTTCAGAACATTTAGGTAAAAACATTTTTTTTACAGCAGCGCCAGGATCAAACTGCATTCATGCTCATCTCTTCCAGTGTGAACTGGTGAGAGGGACAGCTGCTGAGTGAACTCCAGGCAGACCCCTCCATTTTTGGGTGAATGCGGATTGTCGTGTGTGATGAATGGCCCAGTTGCAGTGTGTATGGAACTGCCTGTCCTGCACGAAAATGAAATGTTAAAGCAGTGTTTTCAAATATGAAAAAATGACCTGACAGCGAGCCGCTAGGTCTATGAATTTCAAAGCGCCGGGCGGCCCGTGCCTGAGATGTTTTAATGATTGTGATGGAAAAACTATGAACATAATGATGAACTGTAAACACGCTCGTGCTGCCAGGATATCTAACTTACTGGAATGACATCTCTGACGGAGCCTCTGTGGCGCTTTTCACACACTATAATAAAACAAGAAAATAAAGCACTATGGAGGGAGTAGCAGACAGGGGCAGATGGAGTAGGGAGAAGAAGAAACGGCACCTCAATCATGATGGGAGCAGCGGGCGGGCACGGATTACGTTGAATCAATATGTGCTTAGACCGTGCTCCACAGAAAGGAACAGAAGTGACGCTTGGCCTGTGCTGGCCAATTAAGATTAAGAGGCTGCAAAGAAGAGTGACATTGAAGACAGCAAATGGTAAGCAATGGGCGGTCTCCAAGCCCTTAAATGTAAACACTAGTGTCTCACACGCGAGAGCGCATGAAGAGCTTGTTTTGTCACAGGCTCGACCTAAAAAACTGAGGTCCTAGTACTCGCCAAAAATCACCATGTTTGGTCTCCTCTCCACCCTACGATCATCAAGGTCTTTTCCAAAGTCTAAGGATCACATTGACAGCCTCTGTTATCAAGTTTGACACTAAGCTCAGGATGGACAGGCACCTCTCCCACTGCTGCCTGATGGCTGCAGGAATCTGTGATCACCGCTTCTATTGGTTCTTTCATTGATCATGTATTTACTTCCAGGAGTCACCAAGAACAGGCTCAACACATTTTTGTCCATTTAAACCAAACTACAACAAGGAGTGCAGAAATGTGTTCCTGGTTGTGTTTGTTAAAAAAAGGCAGCAGATTGTGTTGTTACTCTGCCACACACATGCACATATTTTTATTTTCTGGAGTTTTATAGATCGCGAACTTGACCCGAAGGTATCGGGTATCAGAGCGCTTTACATGAGCACCAGTTGCGTTACATAAGGACACATTCATTTTTTTATATTAAACTATAATATAACGTTCATGAGTGAAGGGTCTGGTTTCAGGAGACTGATACACAAGAGAGGCCAGTAGGAGCTCTCCGAGTGTAGGTCACAGGTCACGCTACTAAGACTGACATACTGCCGCTCTCCTGAGCCAAGGATCATGGTGCGCTCACCAGACCACAGAGCCCTTTGTATTTCACTCCATGTCACACCAGACCCCAGGGTCAGACTGGCCTATGGGGCAGTCAGGCGGGGCCCGAAGGACTATTCTGACAGGTCAATGTGCTGTCTGGTTTTTTCGCTGGGCAGTTTTTACTGAGGATTTTCTGATATTAAGACAAATTGAATGGAAATGTGGATTATTGCACCGGCGGCCTCACCATGTAATGACACAAACCTGTACCGGGCTCCTTGTGAAACCTTAGCTCTGTCCTGGGTAGCTGTGGGTCCGGAGCAGTCAGGCTTTACTAAAGGAACAGGCATTGGAGATAACACAATGCAATAAAAATCCAACCCCAATTCACCTAAATAGGTTGCATTTTTATCTTTAATTCGAGAACTTAATACCAAGAATTCACCTGAGGGCTTTGGAGATATTAATTTTCAATGAAACAATAGCTCACTGCTTTTCACTAGATGCAATGAATCTTTGTAATGTATCACAACTCACGGTTTAGGGTTAGTGTTAGAAATGGGGTTCTTGGTTGGCAGAGGTGTGCACCCATGCCAGGCTGGAACCACCACTCTAGTTAGGGTAAGCTAGTTACACACTAAAAGATAACCTATGCTCACCCTCTAGCAGCATAAAGTATTTGTGCAACACACACAGACACAGTAACACAATGAAAACACCACAAAAAATACTCCACACAGAGTTAGGAAAATAGACAATAACTCTCTCATCTGTATATCCTTAAGCCTTAAAGGCACTAAATCTAAGTTCCATCTCAATCCTTTGATCAAACGTCCGTGGCATAAGCTTGATTCAAATAACTTCCGGGCTGCCCTTAGCACTCAGAGGCCTGTACTTTCCTCCAACATAGAGGCAGCTTACAGCTCCTTCCTGGACTGGATCACCCAAGCGCTAGACAGGTGTATTCCTGCCAAATTGATGCATCCGAAAAGATCTCGGGCTAATGTCTGGTTCGATGAGTCCCTGACGTTAGCTAGAAAAATTGCAAGGTCCTAGAACGAGCCTGGAGACACTCCTATGAACCTGCAGCCAAAACACGTTACAGAGATGCTATCAACAGGGCCGGACTGGCCATAGCGGGCACCGGGAGTTTCCCCGGTGGGCCGCTAGGGTGGGGGCCGATTTTGCTGCAAAAACGGCCCTGTAACAAAATCGGCCCTGGCAAACAGCTCGGCCGTGGGGGTGGGAGGGGGCGGCCGAGCACTTTGCCAGGGCCGGTTTTGGTTCTCAGTCCGGCCCTGGCTATCAAGGCCTATCATAACTTGATTCAGAAGGCTAGGGCCGAACATTTTGAGGAAATATTAAAAAAATAGCAGTAATCCTTTGAAAACAATTTTCTCTCTCTTAAAGGACATGATGAAACCACCATCGGATTCCCAGACCATCATATCCACTAACGCTCCATGTGAGGAACTGGCCAAGTTTCTCACTGGGAAAGTTAAGCAGATATCAAGGACTCGGACCCATACACAGGGCCGTACTTAAGGAATCCTTCTCCATCCCTTCTCTCTTCCCCTTTATCTCTTCTGAAGCTCTCTTGGTTCTGTCCAACAAAGATAAAGTCAGGGTCTCCAGATGATCCCCTCAAACCTGACCTCTTCCTAAAGTTCCAGGACTGCCTGCTTCCTGGGTGTCTGGAACTAATCAATCTGTCTCTGTTTTCACCTATGGTACCGGAATCTTGGAAACATGCTAACGTTATTCCACTGCTAAAGAAACCTACGCTGGACATCTCTAGGCGTGAAAACTACTGTCCCATCGCTCTGCTCCCTTTCTTTGCTAAAATGACAGAATCACATGTCAATGCTGCCTTAACTCAGTCCCTGGAATCCAACTCAGTTCTGGACCCCTCCCAAAACGGTTTTAGACCCCGGCATAGCATGGAATCTGCTCTGTTAGCGGTCACTGAGCTGCTACGAATCTCAATGGACAAGGGCAGTTCTTCGGCACTGATTGTGCTTGATCTGAGTGCAGCATTCGACACGGTCTCTCATAAGATCTTGTTGCACCGGTTGCCGGAGATTGGTATTGGTGGCAAACCTCTGACCTGGTTTACGTCTTTCCTGGCTGATAGAACTTTTTCAAGTCATTTCCTTGCTCTATCACTCCAATACTCAATTGTTACTCTATGGGGTTCCCCAGGGCTCTGCATTGAGCCCCACTTGGTTTAATATTTATATCCGGCCGCTGGCACTGGTTGCGAAATCTTGCAACATTACCTTGGTGTCATATTCCGACGACACGCAGCTGGTGTTCTCCTTTTCCAATGACCCTATGCAGGACCCCTTGAAATTCCAAGAAGATTTGATGGCCATCTCCGAATGCATGGCTGCTGATTGCCTCCAACTGAATTCAAACAAATAAGAAATTCACCTTCTAAGAAGAGATACCCATCTATGGGGCAACCGCTGGTGGCCTTCTGCGCTAGGCCTGCCCCCGCAGCCTAAAACAGTTGTTAAGAACTTAGGTGTCTGGGTGGAGAGCGCTCTATCCTACGATGTCCAGGCTAAATCAGTGACAGGCACTTGTTTCGGACTCTTATGTGGCTTAAAGCCTATTTTAGGACTTTCTAAATCCCACATGCGCCAGATGATAATTTAATCCACCGTGCTCTCAAGTTTAGACTATTGCAATGCACTGCTCCTAGACGCTAACAAGATGGTGATTAAAAGGTTCCAGCAATCCCAGAATGCAGCGGCTCGGCTTCTCTTCACTCTTCCGAAGCATTGCTCTGTCTCCGGCCTTATTCACCGGCTGCACTGGCTCCCAGTGGAGCAAAGAATTCACTTTAAGGCCCAGTGTATCTCTCATAAAATCCTCACGGGCTCTGGCCCCCCCATCCTGGGTGAGCTATGTCTCCCCTATGCCCCTACCGGTCACTTGCGTTCGGCGGACCTACATCTTCCTCGGGTGCCCCGGATGTGTAGGGCCAGAGCAGGCGACGTTTATTTAGGGCAATAGCCCCCGCACTCTGGAACTCCCTGCCTCTCCCCACTCGGCACATCCAGGACCACTGGGCTGTCAGAAGGGCCATAAAGACCTGGCTATTTTCTGACATTTAGCTTTTTTCTCTCGCCTACCCTGCTTTGCCGTCTCTAGCGCTGGGACACTCCATTGCTGGGGCAGCCATGTGCTTTATAAATATTTTAACAAAACATAACACAGGAAGAAGCACAAAAATAATCCATCCAATGTGTGCTGCAGAACGCAGCACACAAAGAGGAAAAAACATGGAGAGATAAACATATCTCTCTTCCTTTTGCGTCCCCGGGGGGAGGGATAAGATGTTGATGCATTCCCCGGTAACAAGTCCATGTGAGAATACCCGCCGCAATGACCATGCAACACCTACATTATGCAGAGTAAGGCAACGCAGCGATTTGCGCTGCTTTGAATGACTCATATTTGTGAAGCCCTTCAAAGCCAGGCAGAGTGACTTTGCATGGGTTCATAGATATAACTGAGAGATTTGCGTTGTGCGTGTACCACGTTGCGTGGTGCAAGCATGGTGCAAAGCCCTCGTAAATATGCCCCTTTATTTGTTAGTTTGGCCCATCAGCGGTGGACACAAGGTTCTGGATGTGTCCTGTAGAGCATCTGACCAGACCATGAAATAAGAGAAGCACTGACAGGTTTTTAAGGGTTACCACTTAGGTGAAGGCAGCCGCCTTGTCGGGACCTGGTCTAATTCCTTCTTTCAAACAGATGTGTCCATAGAATTTCAAGCCAGTCTGTCAGAGATCAGACTTGTGTTTCCTGAGTATGAGGTTTGCGCCTCACATGATTGGAACCTTCTTCCAAAGTGGTTTATCCTGGTTTTGTCAGAAGTTGTCAAAGGCCAGAATATTATTGCTAAACATCAGGCAGTTGTGGGGGTGAGCCATCACAAACCGGCATGCAATCTGTGATGTGACGTGTCTTGAAGAGGTGATGCAGTCTGTCATGCAGCGGTCGCACAGGTGATTATGTGATTGGTGAGTCAGGTGATTAAACATGGGGAAAAGAAGTGGCCATGCAGGCTGTCATGGGAGTGGCTGTTGATCCAATGTATACCTACCATCTGGCAACAGTGGAACCTGTGAAGTTTCATATAAAGCCCAGCAAAGAGGAGGGGGAACCCAGCTTCTGACTCAAGAGACAGAGAGGTTTGCCCCCGGCCACCGTGATAGCTACTCAGGAAACACCATATGGAGTAACTGAGGAGACAGAGAAACTCGGCTGCTGGTCAGCAGTGGAAGGTACTCAGGAAATATTGAGTAACTCAGGATTCAGAGAAGCTCGGCCCCTGGAAGCAGTGGAAGGTACTCAGGAAACACCATATGGAGTAACTCAAGAGACAGAGAAGCTCGACCCATGGTGGAAGTGGTAGGTACTCAGGAAACACCATATGGAGAAACCAAGACACCGTGAAGCTCACCCCCTGGCGGCAGTGGAAGGTAGTAGGTAAACACCACATGGAGTAACCAGGAGGCAGGGCAGCTCGCCCCCTACCCACATTGATAGGTACTCAGGAAATACCATATGGAGTAACTAGGAGACAGAAAAGCTCGTCCACTGGTGGCAGTGGAAGGAACTCAGGAAACACCATATGGGGATAACCAGGAGTCAGATAAGCTTGACCCCAGGCCACAGAGATAGGTACTCAGGAAATACCATTTGGAGTAACTCAAGAGACAGAGAAGCTCATCCCCTGGCCGCAGTGATAGGTACTCAGTAAACACCAAATGGAGTAACTCAGGAGACAGAGAAGCTCGCCCCCCAGCCACAAGTTAAAGGTAGTCAGTAAACACCATATGGAGTAACCAGGAGACTGTCAGAATAGTAAAATCTCCACAGTTTGCGCGGGAGCAGAAAGATGCCAAGGCCCAACTCCCCTATAACTTTCCCAACCAAGTCCTAAGTTACAACCTGGTCGAAGAAAATCACTGGGGGAAAGGGGTAGGGGACAAGAAGAGACAGCTGCTGTTGCGTGATTGTTCTCACCAGGATGTCTTGTCTTCTGATAGCTATTCTGCAAAAGAACAGTCGCTCATGTAATATTTATTATACTTCACTTTTCCTTTTCTCTGATTATCTTTTCTAAATAACACGCTTACCCTTGGTGATTGCAGCGTATGCCCCTCTTCTATATACTCATGCTAAATGTAGATTAGGAATGAGCTTTCTTATCTGTTGTCTTCTTCACTCTCTCTCTCTCTCTCTCTCTTTTCTTGCAGGCGAAAACTGAAGGAGCACTCAGGAACTTCCTTTGGAATGCAGTGAGGTGAGTATATGCGTATGTTCTTAAAATATATTTTATACTGCACAAGACACCTAGGAAGAGAGTACTCCTAAATTCAACTCTCACCAGAATTAACTCAGTGTGATGTCAAAAACAACTAAACGGATTATTCCTCCGTGGAGAAATAACATCAACAAGGTAATTTAACAACCTTCAACCTCCGCTCTCAATTAACTAGTGCTAATGCGCGGGTACAGACTCGCTACTACTGACTAAGCGAGAACACTGCTTAATAATACTATCGCCAGACGCTACACTCTGTAGCGGAACCACTCACAAGACTCGTAAAGCAAGCAAACAACTATGTACCTTCAGAAATGTGCACTACGTGACTAAAAGCTCACTTCTCACATAAATTGTACATTTTGTAGAAACTGTGACTAAATAGCTAAAAACGCGCCGCAAATCTAAAGTCCCGTCGAAGAAAAACACGTCGAGATAACTACCCTAAACTAACTAGCGCGACGCTCAGGAAACATGAAACAATATATCTAGTACCTTCTCAATCCTCAGGTGAAGTGCGAGGATTCTAATGCCTCAGCTTCTTACATTCCACAACACTGCAAGATCTCTTAAACACTAGAATGCTGACCCTGACTCCATTTTGTCCCTTTGTCAGCCATCTTAGGATTCCACCAAACTGGACTTCGCGCTCTTGCTAAACCATTCCTTATCTTACGTAATGCCTGATGGGAAATTGCATTTACTGACCACTCCCTTCTGGTGTTGGTAATTCGGGACCTGACAGAGACAGAGAAGCTTGCCTCCTGGAGGCAGTGGAAGGTATGCAAGAAACACCATATGGACCAACTAGGAGACAGAGAAGCCCCCCCCCCCCCCGGCTGCAGTGATAGGTACTCAGGAAGTACCATATGGAGTAACCAGGAGACAGAGAAGCTCGCCCCCCAGCCACAAGTTAAAGGTAGTCAGTAAACACCATATGGAGTAACTCAGGAGACAGAGAAGCTTGCCCCCTGGAAGCAGTGGAAGGTAGTCAGGAAACACCATATGGGATAACCAGGAGTCAGAGAAGCTTGACCCCAGGCCACAGAGATAGGTACTCAGGAAATACCATTTGGAGTAACTCAAGAGACAGAGGAGCTCACCCCCTGGCTGCATTCAAAGGTACTCAGGAAACACCACATGGAGTAACTCAGGAGACAGAGAAGCTTGCCCCCTGGAAGCAGTGGAAGGTACTCAGGAAACACCATATGGGCATAACCAGGAGTCAGAGAAGCTTGACCCCAGGCCACAGAGATAGGTACTCATGAAATACCATTTGGAGTAACTCAAGAGACAGAGAAGCTCACCCCCTGGCCGCAGTGATAGGTACTCAGTAAACATCACATGGAGTAACTCAGGAGACAGGGAAGCTCGCCCCCTGCCGGCAGTGGAAGGTACTTAGGAAACACCATATGGAGTAACCAGGAGACAGTTCGCCTCTTAGAGGCAATGTAAAGGTACTCAGGAAACACAATATGGAGTAAGCAGAAGACAGAGATGTTCGCCTCCTGGCCGAAGTGACAGCTACTCAGGAAATACCATATGGAGTATCTGAGGAGCCTGAGAAGCCTTTCCCCTGGCAGCAATGGAAGGTACTCAGGAAACACCATATGGAGTATCTCAGGAGACAGAGAAGCTTGCCCCCTGGCTGCAGTGATAGGTACTCAGGAAATGGCATATGGAGTAACCCAGGAGACAAAGCTTGCCCCCTGGCTGCAGTAATAGATATTCAGGAAATAGCATATGGAGTAACTCAAGAGACAGAGAAGCTTTCCTCTGGCGGAAGTGCAAGGTACTCAGGAAATACCATATAGAGTAACTCAAGACACAGAGAAGTTCACCCACAGGAGGAGTTGGAAGGTATTCAGGAAACACCACATGGAGTAACCCACAAGACAGGGAAGCTTGCCCCCTGGCGGCAGAAATAGGTACTCAGGAAATACCATATGGAGTAACTCGAGACAGAGAAGCTCACCCCCTGGTAGCAGTGTAAGGTACTTAGGAAATACCATATGGAGTAACCCATAAGATAGGGAAGCTTGCCCCCTGACTTCAGTAATAGGTACTCAGGAAATACCATATGGAGTAACTTAAGAGACAGAGAAGCTCGCCTCCTGGCGGAAGTGGAAGGTAATCAGAAAAACCATATAGAGTAACTCAAGACACAGAGAAGTTCACCGACAGGAGGAGGTGGAAGGTACTCAGGAAACACCACATGGAGTAACCCACAAGACAGGGAAGCTTGCCCCTGGCTGCAGTAATAGTTACTCAGGAAATACCATATGGATTAACTCGAGAGACAGAGAAGCTTTCCTCCTGATGAAAGTGGAAGGTACTCAGGAAATACCATATGGAGTAACTCGAGACAGAGAAGCTCACCCCTTGGCAGCAGTGTAAGGTACTTAGGAAATACCATATGGAGTAAGTTAGGAGAGAGAGAAGTTCGTCCCTGGTGGACGGTACTCAGGAAATGCCATTTTGAGTAACTTAGGAGACAGAGAAGCTCGCCACCTAGCAACAGTGGAAGGTACTCAGAAAACACCACATGGAGTAACCCACAAGATAGGAAAGCTTGCCCCCTGGCTTCAGTAATAGGTACTCAGGAAATACCATATGGAGTAACTTAAGAGACAGAGAAGTTCACCCACAGGAGGAAGTGGAAGGTACTCAGGAGACACCATATGGATTAACCAGGAAACAGAGAAACTCGCCCCCTGGCGGCAGTAATAGGTACTCAGGAAATACCATATGGATTAACTCGAGAGACATAGAAGCTTTCCTCCTGATGAAAGTGGAAGGTACTCAGGAAATACCATATGGATTAACCAGGAAACAGAGAAGCTCGCCCGCTGGCGGCAGTGAAAGGTACTCAGGAAACACTACATAGAGTATATGAGTAAAATTGTTTCCAGAGACTATTTGAGGCCCTCAGAAGAATTGCTGCCAGATGTTAAAAGATGAAGTGTGCTGCCTTGCTTGTTGGGACCAGCACAGTGCAACAGGAGATCCTGGCGTAACGAGGATAAAAATGTTCATTTCTCCTTATTTTTTCCTCTTTCTATGGGGCTTATTTACAAGCCCCCTGCGCCGCCGGTGAGTCACTTTTAATATGGGAAAAAGTGGCGTCCCAGTGGCTCTAGGGGCTTGTAAATAAGCCCGTGTGTGCTGCATTCTGCACACACACTCAGAAAGAGGAAAACGCGTTTTAGGATTTTTTTTGTGCAGGAAGGTGACCCTTCCTGCACAAACACAATCCTATATGCAAAGCAGGCACCCGTGCAACATAGTGCAAGGGTGCCTGCATTGACGCAAAGCTGCCGGAACAACAACAGTGCAGGGGGAAGGACAGGAATGTACCGTATTGCTTAAATAGGGCTCCTTCCTGCACTTTCCCAGTGATGCAGGGCAGCGCAACAAGGTGACTTGCTCGGCTGCCCTGCCCCACTATTTTCATAAATATTCCCTAAAATGTTTGTAAACCTGGCCCTCGGTGCTCACTTTATGTGGTGTGGCCCAAGTGTAGTGCAGTACATTGTGTGGAAATCACAGAAAGGACGCAGGTTGGGTGACAATCGAGGGAAAATCTTTTGATTAAAAAAGAAAAACTCAAGAGATAAAAGATAAGGGGTTTATTTATTGAAGGAGCCCTGTGTCACTTTTGCACCACGTAAAGTGGTACATGCATGACACAGGGCTCTCATAAAGGTTTATCAAGTGATGCAAAGTCACCCTGCGTGGCTTGGAGTGGCCTCATAAATCATGAGTAAGGCGAAGCAGCACAAGTCGCTGCGTTGCCTCACTCTGTGCTCGGGAGGCGTTCCATCGGAATTTGACGCTGCCCCAGATTTAGTAAATCATGTAAACCTAGGGAAGATTCAAATACGTACACCTCTTCAGGTGAGGAGTAACGAGGAGAAATATGTTTATTTCTCCTCGTTTTTACCACGTCACATATGTGATACATTCTGCAGCACACACAGAATGAGTAAAACGCCTCTCCGGATTGTTTTTGTGTAGGAAGGTGCCCCTTCCTGCGCAAAAACAATCCTGCCTGCAATGGAGGCGGCCTTGCACCATGGTTTGAGGGTGCGTGCATTGGTGCTAGGGTGCCGAAACGGTGCCAGCGCAGGGGGGACGGACAGGAATGCACCATGGTTCGAGGGTGCGTGCATTGGTGCTAGGGTGCCGAAACGGTGCCAGCGCAGGGGGGACGGACAGGAATGCACCATGGTTCGAGGGTGCATGCATTGGTGCTAGGGTGCTGAAACGGTGCCAGCGCAGGGGGGACGGACAGGAATGCACCATGGTTCGAGGGTGCGTGCATTGGTGCTAGGGTGCTGAAGCGGTGCCAGCGCAGGGGGACAGACAGGAATGCACCATGGTTCGAGGGTGCGTGCATTGGTGCTAGGGTGTTGAAACGGTGCCAGCGCAGGGGGACGGACAGGAATGCACCATGGTTCGAGGGTGCGTGCATTGGTGCTAGGGTGCCGAAACGGTGCCAGCGCAGGGGGACGGACAGGAATGCACCATGGTTCGAGGGTGCGTGCATTGGTGCTAGGGTGCTGAAACGGTGCCAGCGCAGGGGGACGGACAGGAATGCACCATGGTTCGAGGGTGCGTGCATTGGTGCTAGGGTGCTGAAACGGTGCCAGCGCAGGGGGACGGACAGGAATGCACCATGGTTCGAGGGTGCGTGCATTGGTGCTAGGGTGCTGAAACGGTGCCAGCGCAGGGGGACGGACAGGAATGCACCATGGTTTGATGGTGCGTGCATTGGTGCTAGGGTGCTGAAACGGCGCCAGCGCTGGGAGGAAGGACAGGAATGCACCATGGTTCGAGGGTGCGTGCATTGGTGCTAGGGTGTTGAAACGGTGCCAGCGCAGGGGGGACGGACAGGAATGCACCATGGTTCGAGGGTGCGTGCATTGGTGCTAGGGTGCCGAAACGGTGCCAGCGCAGGGGGACGGACAGGAATGCACCATGGTTCGAGGGTGCGTGCATTGGTGCTAGGGTGCTGAAACGGTGCCAGCGCAGGGGGACGGACAGGAATGCACCATGGTTCGAGGGTGCGTGCATTGGTGCTAGGGTGCTGAAACGGTGCCAGCGCAGGGGGACGGACAGGAATGCACCATGGTTCGAGGGTGCGTGCATTGGTGCTAGGGTGCTGGCACGGTGCCAGCGCAGGGGGACGGACAGGAATGCACCATGGTTCGAGGGTGCGTGCATTGGTGCTAGGGTGCTGAAACGGTGCCAGCGCAGGGGGACGGACAGGAATGCACCATGGTTCGAGGGTGCGTGCATTGGTGCTAGGGTGCTGAAACGGCGCCAGCGCTGGGAGGAAGGACAGGAATGCACCATATTGGATAAATACTGTGCATCCCCGCCCTTTCACTTTGGTGTAGTCCAGCTCAGGAAGCTGACTTGCTACAGTGCCTTACGCTAAAATCCCATAAATAAACCGCTTTGTTTGTTGAATATCTTGCATTATGTCACTCACTCACCAGGACAGCTTTAACTGCTCATTTCTCGTTAGCTCATCACAAAAACAAACAAAGACCCGTTTCCATGCTTACTGCGTTTTCTTTTCAGTCACAGGATGCAAAGATTGTGAATCAAAAAGGAAATCTTGTATATCAGATATAAATGGGTCACACTTGGCAGCCTGGAAAAAAACTGCTAACAAAGCAGTGTTCTTATATCCTCTGTTATGAAGAAGACACAGTGAATAAATAAAGAGTGGAAGTTTCAGGGCCACATTCATAATAATCAGAAGTGTTGTAAAGCAGCTTTCACACATCGCCAGTTTCTCTGAATTCACAAGGACTGCGGGGGTCGGTGCCTGACACCAGGAGGCGCCTGTGAGTCCAGGTCACTTTACTCTGAGGCATCATATGACACAGGGACAAATGGCTTTCGTCGGTGCAAGTACTTGACCATTTGTTCCCCTCGTAGAAGAGATGTTTTCACTCAGCTGAAAATATCCACATCAACTTTGTGGTGTTCAGATGCCTTTTTTACACTGAAAATGGATTTACTCCTGCCTTTGAAGGAGTACACCATAGATCTTTTCCAGAATGAGAACGAGGCAAAGAAAAGTTTGTAAGTACCTACTAACAAACAAACCTCCCCCGCCCCCCCCCGCCCTCCTTTTGTAGGGGAATTACTCACTCGATCAAGTAGTTGAAAACACTCGTAAAGAGGCCATGGGTGGACACAGCTCACTGACGCAGGCACCAAGCGCTATGACGCTGCACTGGTGAAAAGCACTTTTGTAGGGGAATTACTCACTCGATCAAGTAGTTGAAAACACTCGTAGAGAGGCCATGGGTGGACACAGCTCCCTGACGCAGGCACCAAGCGCTATGACGCTGCACTGGTGAAAAGCACGCAGTCCATACCTGCTGAGAAGAACTTCTGCACATAAGGGAGCGCGTGAGTGAATGAGTCTGCCATGAAGGGGGCCTGTGGGGACAGCTGCCTCTCCATCACTTTCCTGGGGTCAAAGTGCTGGTCGTAGAAGGCCCTGACGTCAGCAGCGGTGGGCGCCATGTCTGCTGGGGCTGTGTCCACCTGAACTCCTGCAGCGGTGCCTGCACCCGGCTATATCTAAATATAAAGTCATCTGCATTGTAAATGATCGTCAAACACAAAGTGCTCTGTTTACATATGAGGATCCGTTCACCTCAAACCTCGGGCCTTGGGTACAAGCCACGTGCGCTGCTGGGACGTCACTTCTTCCCTTATCAAAAGGGACCCACCTGCGGCGCAAGGTGCTTGTAAATAAGCCCCACCCCCCCAGTTTCTCATTTGCATTTCCTGTTGAACGTCACCCCTGCATCTCCATGAGACATGTTGCTCTGCAATTCATCATTTGTGACTGCCCCCTGGCGAGTGAGCTGCAAGTCATCTTCTCTGCAGAAAGGAGGAGTCCAGCGCAAGGGGAACTCCTTTTAACAGGGATGATGCCCCATGTCCGTGCCTTGCGGCGACCACTGACAGGCGTGCAGGCTCTGTCACCATCATCGCCTATCCCTTCGGAATTTCACTTAGTTCTTAGTCCCATTATTGGCAACACACCCCACCCACACCACAACAGAGTATGCATGCATAAATAAATACACAACACAACTTTTGTTTGGGAAAATTAGTGCTGCAGGTTTATTCCATACAAAAGTATGCAATATGGTGGGTTATCTTACGGGCGATCCAAGGGCAGGCAGCTGTACCAACCTATGCTGCCCTGCCCGCCTGATGAGCCAAGCACTGTGGAGTAACCAATCAGCGCTACCCTTATGGGGGTGATCCCCTTACTGGATCACGTGACACATTGGTCCCTATTACTCACGCCCCTTTCAGGGCGGAGCGTAGCAAGGCAAGCCCCCGGTTGTTCAGGCCCACAACCGCCCGAAGGACTAACGGGGCGCCGACGTAATTGTTCCAGGACCCTCCCATGAGGCTCCTGGGATTTGGCTCTGGCACCCCTATTGTGCTCTTGCAGAGGTACTCTTCTGTACCCATTTGCTTCCAGATCGCCCTGTAACTCCTCCTGCAACGAGAAAGAAAACATTACAACGTTCTATGTATTTCGCCTGCCAACCCCACGCCGGGTAAGCGGTAGGGTGGGAGACGGCGTGTCCGGCGCAAAGAGGACGCCAAGATGGCCGGGGGAGGTATAAATACCTCCCCACCTCCTCTGCGTGCCGGAAGTGACGCGTCTGGTAGGGGGACTCCTCCTTGAGTCCCGCACATCATTGGGGGGTGGGGAAGTGCCCAAATGGCACTAAAGGGGCCGCCCGTTTAGGGTGGCCCCCTGCGGGGCCGCGGGCAGCCGCATAGTCCCATTATTGGCAACACACCCCACCCACACCACAACAGAGTATGCATGCATAAATAAATACACAACACAACTTTTGTTTGGGAAAATTAGTGCTGCAGGTTTATTCCATACAAAAGTATGCAATATGGTGGGTTATCTTACGGGCGATCCAAGGGCAGGCAGCTGTACCAACCTATGCTGCCCTGCCCGCCTGATGAGCCAAGCACTGTGGAGTAACCAATCAGCGCTACCCTTATGGGGGTGATCCCCTTACTGGATCACGTGACACATTGGTCCCTATTACTCACGCCCCTTTCAGGGCGGAGCGTAGCAAGGCAAGCCCCCGGTTGTTCAGGCCCACAACCGCCCGAAGGACTAACGGGGCGCCGACGTAATTGTTCCAGGACCCTCCCATGAGGCTCCTGGGATTTGGCTCTGGCACCCCTATTGTGCTCTTGCAGAGGTACTCTTCTGTACCCATTTGCTTCCAGATCGCCCTGTAACTCCTCCACAGCTCTGGAGGCGGCCCCCGTCGCCTAGAGAGCCCCCCACCAAAACAGCTCCTTTCTCACTGCAACCTGCAATTTCCCGGGCCTCATTCATGTCCAGAGGAACAGATCCAAGCCCACCTGTGCAAGTGCACCCCAACATTGTCAAATTAACCTTTGGTGTTCGCCCGGCATAGCTCATGCCTGATGAAGCCAAAGCCCCTTGTTCTGCAAACTTGCGCTTGGAGCGGTTTATCCTTCTCTGGGAATGTACCAGTGCCTCACATGCGCTGCAAGAATGTGATGGACTCCCAGGAGGGAGCTCTACCCTTAAACATCGCTGTATTACCCTTCAAGCTGATGTGGCTCCCACCTCCTGCAACCTGAAGTTGCAGGCCTTCTAGCAGTTCGTGCTCCCAAACACCTGTTTCCCCAATACCTGGAACAGCAGCACACATGCTTGAAGACCGCTTCCACAACCAGGCTATATACTCTGGCTATGCGGGCGGGGCATTTCCTGCTTAACTGAAGCAACCCGTAACCCGCCCAGGGAGCAGGGTGCACCTACTTTGTTGAGGTTGACCAGACATGTGCACCGACCTTTGTGATTAATAAACCATGGCGAACAGGACTGATCGCCTAGCGCACACTACTGCAGTACATCAACCATTTGGAGTGACAACTTACGCCACCTGCCAGGCTTGCTTAACTAAAGCTCGATGACAGATACACACATACCTGCTAACCAGCTGTGACCCTTGATGTTCAACCCAGCTAATGACCTAGTACCTTGATATTCCAGGGAATATTGCCCTATTGTTCCAGGGAACAAGCCGCACATGAGCCTATGGCCTACACCTACTGGGCCGAGGTGCATAGTGTGCTCTGGAATTGTCAGTGATGGTGCTCCAAACATATTTCAAACCGCTATTGGAGCCACAGCACACATTCTGGCCTAACCAGCTGGCGCATGCCACCTGGATCCCTTGCCGCTGCGAGATTTTGCTCTTAACGCCAACCTCTTGCGGCTACTGGTGCACATAGTCTGTAGGTCTTGCCTCCACTCTATTTATGCCGATACCTGCAATGTACCCCTCTGCCCCTGTATGGGCGGGAAAATACCCGTAACATTGCAAATCCCCCTGCACTCAGTCTCGGGCAGTCCGGTGGGGGAGAGAGGTCCTTGGAATTGGTTCTGCTATCTTGCTTGGCCACCTAGCCCGCAAGCACCCTCGCCTGACAGCACCCTATCTGCTGTGTCGCCCGTGCAATGTCCGCGGCCTGGCGCAGGGCGTCCCGATCGACACCTCTCCTAACAGACTGCCTTCAGGAAACTGGAGTGAACGGTTGTATGTTGTACATCTGACCATAAGACCTTGATTTGCTTAGGGAGGGACCAATTTGTTGCACTAAAAATAGTGGCAACGTGCAGTTCTTAGCATCCTAACCTGCAGGGTGTGCCTGGACGATCCTAGACACCCCTATGAGCCAACCCGCTTTGACCCAGGATGCAAGGCACTACAACCGGTACACTTGGTTATCCCGGACTTAATTGCCCTCCACCGGAAACCGTGTGAAAAGGTACCAGCTCCCGGATTTACTTCCTAATAGTCTATGTGTCACGCCATGCTCCTTTTTATTCCTTATTCAAAACAGTAAACCCACTCACCCACGAGACCTGCTAGGAGCACGTTTAGTAAAGCCTGTACATGGAAATAAATTCCCCCGCCAACTGCACAGGGGGCAAGCCACACTCACTGCTACTGGTATCTGACTGGTTGGCCCTTGGAGGCCGTGGCAGTACTGCCCGGTCAGAAGAACGACCACGGTACAGTTGTCATTTAGTAACTCCTGGCGCTGACAACTGCAGGTGCCTAACACCGGGCTGTGTGTAAGCGGCACAGGAAGCCTAAAAACAGGCTTGGTGTGGATGGGTTGTTCGCAATGCCTGGCAATGAGTGTAATGCCTATGACAAACCTCTCCTGGCTGGCATCTATGTCATTCTTAAACATATACACGGTTATGCCGCATGGCACCCTTCTGGTTGGTGATATGGAACCTCCTAACCAGCATAAGCGGACAGGCTCGCGTTGCCGTCACCCACCTGTGTATCTCGAATCACCCTCCTGTGTCACCTAACCTCGGTTCTAGAGTGCACTAATCCGCGCCGTTGGTCAGACAAATTCACAGGCCTCTTTGATTGCTAGACCCTGGTGAACACGATGATGGAGTCAATTCTGGTTTGAAACAATATATGCATTGTGCCCTCTATTGGAGACAACTCACCCCTCATGTGTAGTTGTGGAGCGACAACTACACCTGTGCCTACACAAGTCACCCAACAGACAAGTAGGCCCTGACTACTTATGTTCTGGTGCCAGATTTGGCGCCGGCAACCACAGGTGCCTAATACCGGGCTGGTGTATGCGGCCCAGGAACCTAATCAATAGGCTTAGTGTGGATGGGTTGTTAACAATGCCTGGCAATAAGAGTAATACCTTTGACAAACCTCTCCTAACCGGCATCTATATCATTCTTAAACATATTTACTGGTTTTGCCACACGGCACCCTTCTGGTTGGTGATACGGAACCCCCGACGCAGCAAAAGCTCAGTCTTGCGTTGCCATCGCACCACCTGCGTATCTTGACTCACCACCTAACATCGGTTTCAGAGTGCACTTACTCCGCACCGTTGACCAGACAATTACACAGCCCCCTTTGATTGATATACCCCGGTGAACACATTACTGGTGTCAAATCTGGTTAAAAACAATATATGTATTGTGCCCACTGTTGGAGACAACTCAATCCTTCGTGGGGTGACAACTACACAGGTGCCTACACAAATCACCCAACAGACAAGTAGGCCCTGGCTACCTTGTGTTCTGGTGCCAGATTTGGAAAGAGCCTTGCCTTCACTTGCTGCCCCCTTAGAAACACACAATGCCCGTGCTCTGGCCGCAACACGGTAATGCCCTCGTGTAGCATCGAACCCCTGGTCAAATAAGAGTGCCAACTCCCTATACTAAAACTACACCCTTACCAAAGGTGGAATCTAGCTCTCCCCAAACTTCTGCTAGTGTAACCCACGGTCACGCCTCCTGTTCAGTTCAATTTAGTAAGTCATGGCACTGACCCATAAGGGCCTAATACTGGGCTGTGTAAAAGCGGCCCTGGGTGACCTTAAACAATCGGCTAGGTGTGGAGGGTGCTAACATTACCTGTCTGAAGTGCAATCCCTTTTGACAATCACTCCCGACAAGATGTGCCAATGAAGGGAGCAGAAAGAGTTATCCAGCCCACCTTACTTCCTGTCCCAGTTATCTGAGTAAATTAGTGAAAGATGCACTTTTGAACTGGTCGCTGATACTCTTACTTACGCCTGCAAATGCTCTGCTCAGAGCAGCCCGCTAGACAATGGCTTCCATTGAAAGGCGCTGCCAACAGACCTCCAAGTACTTAAGGCGGTACCTCTGAGTAGGGCTCTAATCTAACCGATGCCCCTTGCATCGAATACCGCATCTGGCTGTGAGCCACTCAGTGCTCCTGACGCCTTGGCGCTTCCTGACCCACCGCCAGCTCACTGTGATACAATCCGCTCGTGATAGGGACTCAACAGTGCGGCGAAAGCATGATACATCCTAGCCTGACCTTAGCTCTTCAGCAGGCTCCCACACAAGAGCCCTCCACAACCTTTGTGGCCTAAAACATTCCCCTGTGGGTCGGTTGCGGATGGACTGCAAACAACTCCTAGGCTGTCTCCACCAGTTGTAAAAGGAGTTTCTGGTTGCCTAGGGTATGCACCTAAGCCTGGCCGAACCCACCTCTCTAGTCAGAAGGGAGTACACACTTAAGCTGACACCTGCCACCCCCTAGGTGGCTAGGCAGAGACTTTGGCTTATCCCAGAGGCAGTGTAAATTTGATGTGCCAACCGCACTCCCACAGTGGCACCTACCGAAGAGACTCCATACCAAGTTATTTTAATTACCCTTCGTATCGTCCATACAAGAGAAACTTAGTTCCATCTGCCCCTATTACCCTGTGCTAACAAAGCTCATCATGACATCACAGGGATTACATAACTCACAAGGGCAATCGGGCCACCGTCCTACAGCTCAGTTAGCACACTCCGTAGCTGCTGGTAGGAACTGTACTTGGCATAACACAGCACCAAGTAAATGTGAAATTGTACTTTCCCACCATTGGGCTGGTAACCGACGGCCTAAAAAGACAGAACCTGGGCACGAGATCCCAGTTTCTTAGAGTAAAACAATAATTATCCTGCACCATTAACAAATGTGCCACGTGCACCCATGCCCTATCCACCTGTTTCTATGTGGATGTCGTCCAATTCAATGCCATAGGCAACATGTCAACCAGTTCTCTCCTTTGTGGTCAACCAAATCCCATATGCCGGGATTTCTCCCCTAGTACCTATGCTGTTGAAACTGGATTTGAAAGGCGCACGTGAGGTTCGGCGATCGTGCCAATGTTAGTCGCCATGTTTTCAAATTCTCAATAGCGTCCGACTTAGTTGGAGCACTACTAGGCCTCGTGGGACAGAATAGAGGTCTAAAGCTTTGGTGTCAATTAAGTGCACTTTCAGTAACCTTCCCCACAGTGGGCATGAAAGAGCTGAGCCAATTAAAGGCTGTTGCAAACAGGTGCCCCCAATAATTTGGCCCCAGAGCAGCTGGTAGTACTACAGCTTGTGCTGTTGATTACAAGTATATGCACTCCTGACCTCAAACCTCCATGATGTCCTGTTTTTTAACGCGTCAGCACCCCCACGCGTGTTGAGGAAGGCGGTGCCTCGCCCTTGCCTGGTATTTAGCCGCTGTCATTGCATCCCTATCTTTATTACAAAAGGAGCACTGCACCTACAACAAGCCCATCTATTGGCTTAGTCAATGCTTATTAGTTGCATCAGGTAACAGCCACAATTATAGCTCAGCTGCATAGCCAACCAAGAGCTAGCCGCCCCCATCCATAGCTGCCAATGTTTCAGATTGCTATGCCTAACATTTTCATAATTCCAAAACCTCTATGAGTGACATTTAGATGACTATGCCTGGCACTTTCTTGCGAGCAAAATCAAACAATGAAGATGAGGGAGACATATCGACTTCGGTAATTACACCCATTAGGCCAACGAGAAACTCTAAGACCACTAAGGTTAAGGCAGCTTTAGTGCGCATTTACGGGCTTGGAGGCGCCATGCGAGATGTACACATGTTCCATCCCTTGGTGGCACAGGGACCTTGTTGTAAAAGCAGCAAAGTCTTCACTCAATGCAATAAAACTAAACCGATAGTTCACAGCGCACGCTCCCCACAGCCGCCAACGGGGCAAGCCGGAGTTTGTACCAAGCATCCCAACTCCAAGGAAAGGCGCCACAACCAACCAATATGCTGTGCAGGTCACACACAAAGGCTCCGCTGAAAGGACCCCACCTTAACCAAGGCCCCCTACATAAACCTAGAGTGCACCTTGCGAATAATGAAGGCTGAAGACGACTTCCCGTCGCTCTAACACTCATTTCATGCAGAAGTGAACACCGGTTTAATCGCCCTTATGCAGCAACTAGGGCTGTTCCACCTAGCAAGGACGCTGCGACCATATAATCCAGCAGCCAAAGCGTGTCTGTGAACCATCAAACATATCCTGTGACGCTGCATGTTCTGCGCTATCCTGTGCCTGGGAAACGCAAGTGCCCCAGTTAAATTACATCCCCATGGGGGAAACATACAAAAGACACGTGAATAGCAGTTGGCAAGTGAGCACATTTTTGTAAACAAAATGCTCCCAGTACATCCAAATAAGGGCGCTGCGACCAACGATCGGGCCCCTAAGCGTACTCCTAATAGCACACGCCCCACCCACATACATCATGTGACATTGCCTGATCTGCGCCACCCCGTGCCTGAGCAACGCAAGTACCCAGGCAATTAAACAAATTGCCGAGGAACACCGGGGCAATTGGGTGTCCTTACTTCTTCAGCTATCGCACAAGTCCACACTACCTCTGCCTGAACTCCTCTAAATCGTGCAGCTACACTTTGGGGCCTATCAGATCGCGCCCGACTCTGTAGTTTTCCTACTGCGGATTGCTCCCACTATGCTCGCTGTAGGCTCCAGCATGCCAAGCTGTAGACACCTTTGACCGAACGTAAAGCACAACCATGGGGCAGTGCCATCTGGTGCTAAAGCACCCCCCTGAAGATAGGCGACTACGCCTCTCAGTGAGTCACAGTCAACTCTGAATATTATGAAGAGTTGGTAGCAATGGGAGTGCACGCAGCTACGTTGTCAAGGCAGACCTAGCAATGGTAAAATAGCATCCCAATTCTTGGAGTAGCACTACTCAGATAGGATGACTGGAGACTAAAACAGAAACAGTGGGATCTGTTTATTTAACATTATTTATAGGCATAAATCATACCACTGTATCAATTTGTAAATGGTCTTGTGGGGAGTGGAGTTGACAGACCAGTGCACTGTTCTGTAATTTAATCATTTATTCTTGAGCGAGTGGTGTTTGGGTCCAACAACTTGCCCACAAACGTCACCGGGGCAGTCGCAAGTACGGTAGCTGAAATTTCTCAGGCGCAACTAGGCTTTCCCACCTCTAGGCTGAAAAAGCTAAAGATGTGGAATTTTTGTTGGACAAAACATTAGCGCAAACACTTCAACCTTTGCAAATCATGTGAGAGTTATTAAGGGATCCAAATGGGCAAAACCTTAACTCTTTCATGATTGAATCCCGGATTCACTGGCATATATTAACACACTGCAAGCAGGGCAGCCCTTGGTTCTGTTACCACAATACCAGTGGTAGATATTATATTGGCTATACAAATGAAGCAATAATTGGCTTGGAGGGTAGTATAGACAAGCTTATAATATCCGGGCTGCAATAAGGAGATGAGGGATCAGACTGCTGACTCGAAGGGCTTCACAAGAACCCCAACATGGCATTGGCATTTGATTATTGGTAGGCCCGGCGCTTAAGTGATTCAGCCCGAACCGCAGGATGATGAGCCCAGGCTGAGACTCAAACCCGCTACTGAGCGCCTAAGTTGTCAGCGCAAGCTCTTACGCCACAACCTGATTTGCACCTAGGGTTCGATCATAAGCAGGGGATAACCGGCACGAGTATTTAAAATACCAACTGTATATATAAATACAGTCTTATAATATAATATCCACAGTTATTAATGATACGTGGGCTTCAGCAGGAGCAGTGCTTATTACAGGGGAGACGAGGCTGCCACAGGGGGCACTGCCTCGGGATGGCACCTGATGACGTGGCCACCTTTGTGAAGTCTGATCTCTCTTCGAAGACCTGGGAGTCCAAAGTATAAAACACGCGCTTCTTTCCACACTTCCACACTGATGAACGCTGTAGCTTGAAATAAAGCTAGATAGTGTAATGTGGCTTCAGGGCACTTCTGGCTGTTAAAGGCCTTCTCTCTAATGTCCAGTAGGCGCTGGAAGTGTGGGCCTGTAAAGGGAGGAGACCCTGTGAGCCAGTCCAGCCTGAAACAGGAGGGCTGTACTGATGGTGGACCATCCCACCGAGGGGGCAGACACAGGCTGGTGTATTGGAGCAGAGGGCAATAGTCTCCCATTTTGGCCCTCTGCCACTCCACGGTCTCCACTAGAGCCCCGACGTTGTCATTTTGCACCACAGCAAAAGGCCTGCTGCCGGGGGCTATACCAGCTGGTAAGGGCCCTCTCTCCCAGTTATAGACCTAAGCCACAAGCGAGGGCCTTCAACCAGGGCAAGCGCCTTTACCGATCAGTGCCGTGCTAGGAATGGTGAGAGGAGCTAGTGACGCTCCTCTGTCTACGGCCGATCGGTCGCCTGCGTGATGTGAGCATCCCCATCCCTCGCCAGCAGCCCACCCGCAGGTACCGACACCAGCGGACCTGCTGCGGGGCCGGGCCAAAGAATGCAGCTAGGAGGGCTCCCACACCGGCCATGGCCTTACGTGGTGGGAGGGGGTAACCGCACTCGCCTCACTACCAGAAGCGACCGACCGCACGACCTCAGGACCGCATGTCCAGCAACGGACCAACAGCACGACCCGCCGGACGGCGTGTCCGACGCCAAAGTGGGAGATTAGCTGAACAGAGGCCGGGGGTGCTGGAGCCGCCCGCCGCCACCAGTTAATGCCGGGTGGGGGTCTGCCTCGCACTAGGGTTGGCTCGGAGTGGGTGGCACTACTGTGGTACACGCGCTTAGGAGCCTCTTTCCTAACACCACGAGCCTACCAGGGATCCCCGCTGGGCAACCCATGACATGACCAGGCTGCGGCACGCCAGGCGCCGGGCCCGTACCCCCGGCAGCTGTGCCAAGCCCCCTCCCCTCTGCGGCAGACCATCACCTGCGGCGGCTGCCGAGCACTTGACACCCGTAGTGCCTGTTGTGGGAGGGGGGATCGCACTCACCGTGATTGCCACTCCTGGAGGATCACCAATGGATCCTAATCGTCGTCACGGTGCGCGCGAAACGGGGGGGTGGGAGATGCCCGGACGCCTCACCCAAGACCACTCGCCCCCAGGTGCCTCCCTGACCGCACCGCCGTCGTCTGCTCGAGTGAGCCTGACTGTGGACCGGGGAGCTGAATGACACCCCCCTCCTCATCGGGCGGACACCAGGCCAAGCTATGGCCGGGCGGTGCCAAGGAGCGAGGGATAGAAGGGGGGTGGGGGCTCACGGACTCACCGCATAGCAGCTCCGGCCACGGACGTCCAGACGGCGTGTCCGAATGCGGGCCGGGCTCGAGGAGGAGACCCCCTCCAGACGGCGTGTCCGGCGCAAAGAGGACGCCAAGATGGCCGGGGGAGGCATAAATACCTCCCCACCTCCTCTGCGTGCCGGAAGTGACGCGTCTGGTAGGGGGACTCCTCCTTGAGTCCCGCACATCATTGGGGGGTGGGGAAGTGCCCAAATGGCACTAAAGGGGCCGCCCGTTTAGGGTGGCCCCCTGCGAGGCCGCGGGCAGCCGCAATCTTTTGGCACTTTTTGCTGCTTTTTCTGTTCCTTTTAGCCCCACTTTTCTCACTCTCTCTATTCCTCACTCGCGCTCTCTCTCCTACGCGGGCCTATCTTTTCCCACTGTTGTCCACCTCTGACTCTCTCTTCCAGACCCTTTGCTTCAGTTAGGCTCTGTCGCTCTTTTTTCCATTTTTTCTCACTCTCGGGATGAGTTTCTCTTGCTCTTTTTGTTCTTTTCCATCTACACAGCTTCCTACTGTTGACACCGCTGCCACTCTCTCACCTGCTCCTCTGCTTCCTGCAGTCTCCCCCACACATTCCAGCCCCGCCCACCACCCCAGGATCTACATTTCTCTCCCTGACCCTCCTAATGGTGGCCGCAGCATGGACCAGCCATCATGAAGGCGTTGCCTGGCCCTGCCTGACCACTTATCTGATTGCTTCAGCCCTCTGGCCGGGCCCAGCCCTTCTAGACCACGCACCTCTCATGCTCGTCCAGAGACTCATAACCTCCAGACCCTCTCTTCTGCTGCTTCCTTTCACCTCGGATCACAGGGACTCAAAATTGTCTCCTAAGCCGATGACACACAGCTTATCCTCTCGCTGTCAGAACCACCCTCCACCACAAAAGCTAACCGCCACAGATGCATTAGGAACGTCGCAGACTGTATGAAGGACAACTGTCTCAAACTCAACTCGGACAAGACAAAAGTCCTCATCTTTGGGAACAACACTGTGCCATGGACCAACACCTGGTGGCCCGTGGAGCTCTGCACACCCCCTGGTGGTCCGTGGAGCTCGGCACCCCCCCACCCCAACAGATCATGTCCACAACCTCGCCATCATTCTGGATAGCAACCTATCCATGAAGAAACAACTCAACGCAGTCTGATCTGCCTGCTTCCACACCCTTCGCATGCTCCGTAAGATCTTCAAGTGGCTCCCGGTAAACACCAGAAGGACTGTCACGCAGGCCCTCATCACCTGCAAACTGGTCTATGGAAACACGCTCTACGTATGAATCACGCGATACAAAAGGGGATGATGGACGGAACGCTTGAGCCAATCAAACACTCACCCCCAGTCAACTGATCTGGGTTTAATCCATCATCATTCTTTAGCTCACTCCACCACCCCAGTTCAGACATGGCCATATGCAAATCAGTCTGACCCTGTGACTCATGGGAACAGTCCAGCCCGAACTGCCAAGCCATGTCTTCCCTGGACCGGAAACAAGCATCCTAGGACCGGTTTCTGGCATTCCAGCCGTCATCAGCCAGGCTTGCTTGAATCCAGTGGCAAAGTGAGCAAGGGACCCACGTCTGGGCATACCCCCGCCAACTTAGGGCGAACAAAGCGATACAAAAGGGGATGATGGACGGAACGCTTGAGCCAATCAAACACTCACCCCAGTCAACTGATCTGGGTTTAATCCATCATCATTCTTTAGCTCACTCCACCACCCCAGTTCAGACATGGTCATATGCAAATCAGTCTGACCCTGTGCCTCATGGGAACAGTCCAGCCCGAACTGCCAAGCCATGTCTTCCCTGGACCCGAAACAAGCATCCTAGGACCGGTTTCTGGCATTCCAGCCGTCATCAGCCAGGCTTGCTTGAATCCAGTGGCAAAGTGAGCAAGGGACCCACGTCTGGGCATACCCCCGCCAACTTAGGGCGAACAAAGCGATACAAAGGGGATGATGGACGGAACACTTGAGCCAATCAAACACTCACCCCCAGTCAACTGATCTGGGTTTAATCCATCATCATTCTTTAGCTCACTCCACCACCCCAGTTCAGACATGGCCATATGCAAATCAGTCTGACCCTGTGCCTCATGGGAACAGTCCAGCCCGAACTGCCAAGCCATGTCTTCCCTGGACCGGAAACAAGCATCCTAGGACCGGTTTCTGGCATTCCAGCCGTCATCAGCCAGGCTTGCTTGAATCCAGTGGCAAAGTGAGCAAGGGACCCACGTCTGGGCATACCCCCGCCAACTTAGGGCAAACAAAGCGATACAAAAGGGGATGATGGACGGCATGGCTTGGCAGTTCGGGCTGGACTGTTCCCATGAGGCACAGGGTCAGACTGATTTGCATATGGCCATGTCTGAACTGGGGTGGTGGAGTGAGCTAAAGAATGATGATGGATTAAACCCAGATCAGTTGACTGGGGGTGAGTGTTTGATTGGCTCAAACGTTCCGTCCATCATCCCCTTTTGTATCGCTTTGGTCGCCCTAAGTTGGCGGGGGTATGCCCAGACGTGGGTCCCTTGCTCACTTTGCCACTGGATTCAAGCAAGCCTGGCTGATGACGGCTGAAATGCCAGAAACCGGTCCTAGGATGCTTGTTTCCGGTCCATGGAAGGCATGGCTTCGCAGTTCGGGCTGGACTGTTCCCATGAGGCACAGGGTCAGACTGATTTGCATATGGCCATGTCTGAACTGGGGTGGTGGAGTGAGCTAAAGAATGATGATGGATTAAACCCAGATCAGTTGACTGGGGGTGAGTGTTTGATTGGCTCAAACGTTCCGTCCATCATCCCCTTTTGTATCGCTTTGGTCGCCCTAAGTTGGCGGGGGTATGCCCAGACGTGGGTCCCTTGCTCACTTTGCCACTGGATTCAAGCAAGCCTGGCTGATGACGGCTGAAATGCCAGAAACCGGTCCTAGGATGCTTGTTTCCGGTCCAGGGAAGGCATGGCTTGGGAGTTCGGGCTGGACTGTTCCCATGAGGCACAGGGTCAGACTGATTTGCATATGGCCATGTCTGAACTGGGGTGGTGGAGTGAGCTAAAGAATGATGATGGATTAAACCCAGATCAGTTGACTGGGGGTGAGTGTTTGATTGGCTCAAGCGTTCCGTCCATCATCCCCTTTTGTATCACTTTGGTCGCCCTAAGTTGGCGGGGGTATGCCCAGACGTGGGTCCCTTGCTCACTTTGCCACTGGATTCAAGCAAGCCTGGCTGATGACGGCTGAAATGCCAGAAACCGGTCCTAGGATGCTTGTTTCCGGTCCAGGGAAGGCATGGCTTGGCAGTTCGGGCTGGACTGTTCCCATGAGGCACAGGGTCAGACTGATTTGCATATGGCCATGTCTGAACTGGGGTGGTGGAGTGAGCTAAAGAATGATGATGGATTAAACCCAGATCAGTTGACTGGGGTGAGTGTTTGATTGGCTCAAACGTTCCGTCCATCATCCCCTTTTGTATCGCTTTGGTCGCCCTAAGTTGGCGGGGGTATGCCCAGACGTGGGTCCCTTGCTCACTTTGCCACTGGATTCAAGCAAGCCTGGCTGATGACGGCTGAAATGCCAGAAACCGGTCCTAGGATGCTTGTTTCCGGTCCAGGGAAGGCATGGCTTGGGAGTTCGGGCTGGACTGTTCCCATGAGGCACAGGGTCAGACTGATTTGCATATGGCCATGTCTGAACTGGGGTGGTGGAGTGAGCTAAAGAATGATGATGGATTAAACCCAGATCAGTTGACTGGGGGTGAGTGTTTGATTGGCTCAAACGTTCCTTCCATCATCCCCTTTTGTATCACTTTGGTCGCCCTAAGTTGGCGGGGGTATGCCCAGACGTGGGTCCCTTGCTCACTTTGCCACTGGATTCAAGCAAGCCTGGCTGATGACGGCTGAAATGCCAGAAACCGGTCCTAGGATGCTTGTTTCCGGTCCAGGGAAGGCATGGCTTGGCAGTTCGGGCTGGACTGTTCCCATGAGGCACAGGGTCAGACTGATTTGCATATGGCCATGTCTGAACTGGGGTGGTGGAGTGAGCTAAAGAATGATGATGGATTAAACCCAGATCAGTTGACTGGGGGTGAGTGTTTGATTGGCTCAAACGTTCCGTCCATCATCCCCTTTTGTATACGTATGAATCACTGCACGCCTCCTGAAGAGACTCCATACAATACAAAACTCAACAGCAAGACTCATACTCGACCTCCCCAGAAGGACCCAGATCACACCACATCTAAATAAACTACCCTGGCTCCCGATTCAGAAGAGATGCCAGTCCAAGATGCTGACCCACGCCTACAATGCCCTGCACAACGAAGGGCCAGTATACATCAACAAATGCCTGACCCCCCATTAACCGACCACCATTAACCTTCAATCAGCTTCCCTCTTCCTTGCAGACACCACACTGAGTCGAGTCAACAGCGGAGGATGCTCCTTCTCTTGAGACAACCTCCCCTGCACCTGAGGACCGCACCATCACTCCAGCAATTCAGAAGAGAACTGAAGATCTAGGTGTTGGAATGATCAAACCTCCACGCAGCAGCCAAGAGCTCCATTGCCCCCAGACCACCACGGATGATTTGCCGCGCTTCACAAATGTCGATTGATTGATTGACTCTTTTCTTTTGCCTCTCCACATTTTTGCCTCTTTGCACTTTTCCTTCACCTATTGCATCTGCCCTTTTCTCAATCTTTGTAGTGTAGCTCCTATAGTACCCCTGCAGGACCTGCACTTTTGGATAACATACACTGTGGGCCTGGTGGCAGACTGATTCTGAGCACCCCACCGCGTATGTTAGCCTGTTTGCATTAGCTAGCTCACAGTGCCACTAGAATTTCCTTTTTATCAGAGAGATTCGTTTTTGGCAACCTCAGAACACGACAACCCTGATTGCTCAGACTCGTGGAAACAATATACTACTTTTCGCTCAGTCACTCGTGCTTGCTCATTTGGTCTAAGAGAGTTACACAGAAGAAACAGTTGAGCGTGTTTACAATAAGAATTTATTGCACAGTTGTTCTTCTAGTATAAAATATATGTGCTGCGACAACTGTTAAACAGTAGCAGAGATATATGATCAGCAGTACAGTGAACAAAAAGGGATAGTACAGTTCTACCATTTTGCAATTGTCATGAACATATACATGAATATAAAATGCATTTATAAAATAAAGCGCATACTCCTACGATGCCTGTCTAGATGTACCTAAGTGTACCTAGCATGTGAGTAGGTGCGAAAGAATCCAAGAATCCCGCTAGGATTTAGTCGAACCCCATTACCTGAATAATGAGAGTGTGGGACCTCATCCTGGTCTCGAGTTGGACACCCTGCAAGGGATGATTAGACCACTGTCAGCTGGAGCGACTGCATGCAGGAGCCTCAGCGTCTCTGGTCAGTGTGTCGGCCTGGAAGTCTCGGTTCCCTCTAACTACTGATAGCAAGGGATCACTGGCAGAATATCGACGGACAGAATATCGAGCTATAGGAATATCGAGTCTACAATATCGATGGACAGAATATCGACAGCCTATCTCTACGATGGTAAGTACAAAAATATCGAAACCAAAATATCGTTGTTTAAAATATCGTTTTTTTTAAATGTCTTAAAAATAATATAAAAATAATTAAATAATAAATATAATTAATAAAAACCTAGGGGGTCATTACGATGGCGGGCGGACAAAGTCCGCCCGCCACCGTAACGGAATGCGGGACCGTCCGCAAGGGGTGTGGCGGTCTCGCACCTGATATTAGGATGCCACCGCCACCGTGGCGGTGGCAACCCCTATTCCCAGCACTGTGGTGGGTGGTGCTCACAGCACCGCCCGCCACAATGCTGGGAATAGACGTCGTGCATTGGCATGCACAAGGTGACAGGCACCGCGCGGTGCCTGCCACTTTGTCCATGCCAATGCAGGGGGGTACCATAGGTACCCCCCCCACCACCCCAACTTGCTGGGGGCCCGCTACTGGCCCCCAAAGGCAAAGACCACATGACTTTCCATGGCAGCAACGCCGCCATGGAAAGGCTGATCTCCGCAGTCATCGTAATATGGATGGCGGTGTCTTGCAGACACCGCCACCATATTAACCATGTTTTCCGCCGGTCGACGAGTCGACTGGCGGAAAAACGGCGGACGGTCTTTCCGTCCGCCGCGGACGGTCTTTCCGTCCGCCGCGGACCCCCCAGCCATAATAATATGGCGGGGGATCTATGTAGTGTGGATGGCGGATCGCCCCCGCCGGGCCAGCGGTGACTACCGCCGGCCCAGCGGGGGCGATCCGCCTGCCATCCTAATGGGCCCCATAGTTAGAATTATTTAAAAATGTTAAAAACTGATAAATGATAAATGATAAATGTAATATAAGAAAAAAATTAAACATACATATTTTTTTTTAGATATATATTAACTTAATAATATTAATAAATTATTATTTTATTTAATTATAAAATGTTAGAAACATAAGAAAAGTTATAAATACATATATATATATATATATATACATAAACCTGTAATATAAATATAAAAATAATATAAATATATATATAATTAAAATATTAAAGTTAATATTTATTTAAAAAAATATATTTTTCACTACATTAACTATAAAAGTAGGGAAATGCTGCATAGCGTAGGGGATAAAATTACTATTCCCACTACAGAAAGTGCAACAGTAGGGAAATTGTTGGATAGCGGAGGGGAATAATGTACTATTCCCACTCCAGTGAGTGCAACAGTAGGGAAAGTGTTGGATAGCGGGTGGGTAAAAATTACTATTCCCACTCCAGCGAGTGCAACAGTAGGGAAAGTGTTGGATAGCGGGGGGTTACATTTACTATTCCCACTCCAAGGAGTGCAACAGTAGGGAAAGTATTGGATAGCGGGTGGGTAAAAATTACTATTCCCACTCCAACGAGTGTAACAGCAGGGAAGGTTTTAGATAGCGGGTGGGTAAAAATTACTATACCAACTCCAGCGAGTGCAACAGTAGGGTAAGTGTTGGATAGCGGGTATGTAAAAATTACTATTCCCACTCCAGTGAGTGCAACAGTAAGGAAAGTGTTGGATAGCGGGCATGTAAAAATTACTATTCCCACTCCAGTGAGTGCAACAGTAGGGAAAGTGTTGGATAGTGGGTGGGTAAAAATTACTATTCCCACTCCAGCGAGTGCAACAGTAGGGAAAGTGTTGGATAGCGGGTGGGTAAAAATTACTATTCCCACTCCAGTGAGTGCAACAGTAGGGAAAGCGCTGGATAGCGGGTGGGTAAAAATTACTATTCCCACTCCAGCGAGTGCAACAGTAGGGAAAGTGTTGGATAGCAGAGGGGAATAATTTACTATTCCCACTCCAATGAGTGCAACAGTAGGGAAAGTGTTGGATAGCGTAGGGGAAAAAATTACTATTCCCACTCCGGCAAGTGCAACAGTAGGGAAAGTGTTGGATAGTGGGTGGGTAAAAATTACTATTCCCACTCCAGCGAGTGCAACAGTAGGGAAAGTGTTGGATAGCGGGGGGTTACATTTACTATTCCCACTCCAAGGAGTGCAACAGTAGGGAAAGTATTGGATAGCGGGTGGGTAAAAATTACTATTCCCACTCCAACGAGTGTAACAGCAGGGAAGGTTTTAGATAGCGGGTGGGTAAAAATTACTATACCAACTCCAGCGAGTGCAACCGTAGGGAAAGTGTTGGATAGCGGGTATGTAAAAATTACTATTCCCACTCCAGTGAGTGCAACAGTAGGGAAAGTGTTGGATAGTGGGTGGGTAAAAATTACTATTCCCATTCCAGCGAGTACAACAGTAGGGAAAGTGTTGGATAGCGGGTGGGTAAAAATTACTATTCCCACTCCAGGGAGTGCAACAGTAGGGAAAGTGTTGGATAGCGGGTGGGTAAAAATTACTATTCCCACTCCAGCGAGTGCAACAGTAGGGAAAGTGTTGGATAGCGGGTTGGTAAAAATTACTATTCCCACTCCAGCGAGTGCAACAGTAGGGAAAATGTTGGATAGCGGAGGGGAATAATTTAGTATTCCCACTCCTGCAAAATAATTAACATTATTTAACAAATAATTAATTTTTCAAAAATAATTTACCCCCCACTATATCCCCCTATAAACGTCACCACCAATATTGTAAAATATTACACAATTATCATAATTATTTAACAATTAATTAATTAACTAATAATAATTAACAAGCACATTAAAAACAATGAAAAATAAATTAGTTCACACAATTAACACTATAAAATAACTTTAAATAAATATTGTATATAAAAAAATAATACAAATTTTATTAAAATTAAATTACTTCCCACCCTACTCCCCTATCAACCCACAACCAACTCATAAAAAAATTACACAATTAACATATTTACCAATTATTTATTAATAATTAATATCCAATTAATAACTAATTAATAACATTTTTAACACAATTAACAATATAAAATATTAATTACATAAATATTAGTTAATAAAATTATTAATTAATTAATTATAATTAAATTACTTCCCACCCTACTCCCCTATAAAACCACAACCCACTCCTCAAAAAATTACACAATTAACATATTTACCCATTAATTGTTAATTATTAATAACCAATTAATAGTTAATTAATAACAAATTAATTAACACAATTAACAATATAAATTATTAAATACAAAAATAATAATAAAATTATTAATTAATTAATTTAAATTAAATTACTTCCCACCCTATTCCCCTATAAACCCACAACCCGCTACAGAACTAAAACGCAATATTTATGTTTTTTTAAATTAATAACTTCTAAAAAATTATTATTAAATATATTATAATTAAATTACTTCCCACCCTATTCCCCTATAAACCCACAACCCGCTACAGAACAAAAATTCGCAAAAATTAATTAACATTAAATTAATTACTTGTAAAAAATTAAAACATACATTAGAAAAATAAGCTATACTTTTAACACATATACTAACATACAAAACACAAAAAAAAAATTGATATTATTAACAACGATATTTTTACTAACGATATTACTAACATTGATATTAATTAAAACGATGTTTTTTACCTGCATGTCGATATTCTGGTCGACGATATTCTTGATGGTCGATATTCTGTCATATCGATATTTAAACATCAATATAATGGTATATCGATATTTAGACATCGATATTATGTCTGCATACCGATAGCAAGAGGTGCTGTATTTATACAGCAAAGTATAGAGTCCCTTTGTCCCTTGTGTCTTGTGTTAGCCATTGTTGGGTATGAAGATGACGTATGGGATGAACCATTTACGTAGATGTTTATGCAGGTGGATTCTAGCCCCTGCCTGGTTTCCTAGAACTCTTATGAATTTTTAATCATACTGGATGAGCACATCGAAGATGGTATAGGAGGCCATTGTTCGGGAAAAACCCTCCTTCTGTACCCAAACCACAGTCTAGATAAGGTTCAGCCCTCAGCGCCCGTTATTGTAGAGAATAGGGAACTAATGTAGGTGAAAGATTATGCCTATATTAGGGCATCTCAAACCATGCCTATATTAGGGTATCTATAGTAAACATAACACCCACTCCTCTTAATAGTCAACAATAATAAACAATAACAGCAAACTACTAATTCATACTAGGTGGTAGCGCATATAATTGTCAGTGAGCCACATAAAAAAAATTTTTAAATTGTAAAAGCATATTAAAAACATTTGTAAGAGGGGAAAATGTGTAGAGTCAGTTTTTGAAATTGTACTCAAGCTAAAGGTGTAGCTAAGTTCATTTATAGAATTTAAAACTATTACAAGCGTTTTAGAAGGCCATGCTTTCTCTAGCGATAGTGTCAATTTGGTAGGAAATGTTCCAAATTTAATCAGAGTCGAAATGAAAAAGGAAACTCCGAATACTTTCACAGCACATGATGAGCCAATTGAAGATTAAGGGGCCGATTCCGATTCGGGCCGGAAAACGTACCGACCGACTCGGTACGGGAATTTATTCCAACCGACACGTACCGGCGCTGCCCGATCCGCCTAGTACGATGCAATGCTAGTGAATCACGACCGACTCATACGGAACACAAGCCGAACGACCGAACCGCACGGAAAACAGCTATCCGGCCGGGAAATCACGCAAATCAAACCGACCGACACGCACCAGGAATGAACCCGACAGAAACGTACCCGTGAACTCCGACCCGCGCAGTACGATGCAATGCGTGGAAAACCAGACCGAGTCGCACGGAGCTCAAGCCGTATGACCGACACGCATACACAACCGAGCCGAAGCAACCCAATACCCCGCGACCGACGCGTACGCCACACATAAAACACAGCAGAAACACAGCTTGAAAGACTCGGAGAAGCTCGCACGAGACAACTGCAGCGTCCGACTCGGTCAGAAGAACGTCTCCTACATGCCCCAAAACAACAAAGGAAAAAATACAAAAAAAAGGGCCAAACAAGTAATGACAAAGTCAATAAATACTGGGGGGAAAAAACATGGAACAAAGACACACCCACAACTCCACCCATATAAAGGCCATAAATCCCTACCATGATCCTTTGCAAATTCAACTGACCTGCCAGCACAGAACACCATCAGACAGCAACCACAGACACACCCACAACTCATCCATCACACAAGCCACACACCATTAGCACCTCCCTAATAGCACCCTCACATACACCCAGAAAAACTGACACTCACCCACCCTCACTTGCACACTCACACACACATCAATCCCCACCACCACCCATCACCATGCCCCCAAAGAAGAATCCAAAGTTCCTAGACAGTGAATTGGAAGTGCTGGTAGATGAAATCCTCAGGGTAGAGCCACACTTGTTTGGTACACTGGTTCAACAGACCTCCATGTCGCAGAAAACCAAGATGTGGGAGAGGATCGTCGATAGGGTGAACGCACAATCACCATGTTTGCGCACAAAGGAAGACATCCAGAACAGGTGGTATGATGTGCGCAGGAGGGTCAAGGCCCTACTCAAGAAGGATTACACCTTGAGCCATCGCACCGGCAGTGGCCCTCCTGCCAAACCAGTATACCTCAGGTCCTGGGAGGAGAAGGTGCGGGCCATCCTACCACCAGAGAGCGTACATGGACTATCAGACATCCCAGAGCCTGGTGAGTACACAACCAATATACCCAATATTGTGTGACAATACACACACATCACTGTCAAGGGGATAGTGAAACCATGCACCGTTAGCAAAGCCACAGTAACCAAAAGATAATCATCCCAAGATGTGTATGCTAGTCAGACAAACACAATACCTGCCATCTCATAGTGATATGTAACTGTGTCATGACATGTACAAACCTAACAACAAATAGAGCAAGGCAGTGGCACAAATCTAACCAACAAACACTGTCAGACATTTTGCCACCACTAGAACACCACCTCACAGGGAAGCTGACTGAAAGGAAGGAATTGTGTGTATGCTGGTGAAGTGAGTGTAGCCAATAGCATGATGGGAGTTGTAGTCACAGATATTGGTCACCCTCACAATTGGCCCATCAACACCACTCTGAACCATGCTCACATCACAGGGAGTGGAAAAGAACTGACAAGATGGCTGACACTGGGTACTGCTGTGGGGTGAACAAGCCCCTGCTGGGTGTTGTGCTCAAAACAACAGCAGGACACCACTGACTGACATCCTGAAAGCCAACTTGCACTCCCTGCAATGGAAGCACGTTCCATGGTGGGATGTCTGGCTGGGTGGGAAGGAGGACTGACAGCTCTGACCATAGTTACCAGCAGCTTTTCTCACACACCCCCTTAACACAAACTCCACACAACTCACCTGGGAGAATGCATTGCCTCACACTCTAATTAAATATCCCACAAAGAACCACCACCCCGGGTTATGCTGTGTGAAGCACAGGGACACTTCTGGGACTTGTAGCCAAACTAACGCCAGGACAACACTGTCAGCCATCCTGTCAGCACAGGCACACTACCCCACAGGGAAGCAGAGTCAAAAGGAAGGAAGTATGGGCATGCTGGGAAGGGGGGTGTAGGCAATAGCAAGATGGGAGTGGTAGTCACAGCTCAACATCCCCCACCCACATGGCCCAGCAAGCTCACACTGAAGCATGCACACCTCACAGGGAGTGAAAAGCCACTTTCAAGATGTCTGACACTGGTGCTCTGTTGTGGGGAGCACAAGGCCCTGCTGGGAACTGGGCACCAACAAACAACAGGACACCACTGTCAGCCATCTTGCCATTGCTGTCACACTCACACACAGTGAAGTACACTCAAAAGGAAGGAAGTATGGGCATGCTGGGAAGGGGGTGTAGGCAATAGCAAGATGGGAGTGGTAGTCACAGCTCAACATCCCCCACCCACATGGCCCAGCAAGCTCACACTGAAGCATGCACACCTCACAGGGAGTGAAAAGCCACTTCAAAGATGTCTGACAATGGTGCTCTGTTGTGGGGAGCACAAGGCCCTGCTGGGAACTGGGCTCCAACAAACAACAGGACACCACTGTCAGCCATCTTGCCATTGCTGTCACACTCACACACAGTGAAGTACACTCAAAAGGAAGGAAGTATGGGCATGCTGGGAAGGGGGTGTAGGCAATAGCAAGATGGGAGTGGTAGTCACAGCTCAACATCCCCCACCCACATGGCCCAGCAAGCTCACACTGAAGCATGCACACCTCACAGGGAGTGAAAATCCACTTCAAAGATGTCTGACACTGGTGCTCTGTTGTGGGGAGCACAAGGCCCTGCTGGGAACTGGGCACCAACAAACAACAGGACACCACTGTCAGCCATCTTGCCATTGCTGTCACACTCACACACAGTGAAGTACACTCAAAAGGAAGGAAGTATGGGCATGCTGGGAAGGGGGTGTAGGCAATAGCAAGATGGGAGTGGTAGTCACAGCTCAACATCCCCCACCCACATGGCCCAGCAAGCTCACACTGAAGCATGCACACCTCACAGGGAGTGAAAATCCACTTCAAAGATGTCTGACACTGGTGCTCTGTTGTGGGGAGCACAAGGCCCTGCTGGGAACTGGGCACCAACAAACAACAGGACACCACTGTCAGCCATCTTGCCATTGCTGTCACACTCACACACAGTGAAGTACACTCAAAAGGAAGGAAGTATGGGCATGCTGGGAAGGGTGGTGTAGGCAATAGCAAGATGGGAGTGGTAGTAACAGCTCAACATCCCCCACCCACATGGCCCAGCAAGCTCACACTGAAGCATGCACACCTTACAGGGAGTGAAAATCCACTTCAAAGATGTCTGACACTGGTGCTCTGTTGTGGGGAGCACAAGGCCCTGCTGGGACCTGGGCACCAACAAACAAAAGGACACCACTGTCAGCCATCTTGCCATTGCTGTCACACTCACACACAGTGAAGTACACTCAAAAGGAAGGAAGTATGGGCATGCTGGGAAGGGGGGTGTAGGCAATAGCATGATGGGAGTGGTAGTCAAAGCTCAACATCCCCCACCCACATGGCCCGGCAAGCTCACACTGAAGCATGCACACCTCACAGGGAGTGAAAAGCCACTTCAAAGATGTCTGACACTGGTGCTCTGTTGTGGGGAGCACAAGGCCCTGCTGGGAACTGGGCACCAACCAACAGCAGGACACCACTGACTGACATCCTGAGAGTCAACCTGCACCCACTGCAAGGGTGGCATGCTTCATGGTGGGATAACTGGGCTGGAGGGAGAAGGATGTCAACCAAATACCACCAATGCTGGCCATGCACACACCTCAACATTCACATTGAAATGCTTCATGTTGTCAGGACAATGTGCTACACCAATATCAACCTCTGACTGTGACAACTTAGGACAATGCAATGTACAGGCCCGCATCCAGATGTACAGTCACAACTGTCAGGTGTTTGAACCATTGATGCCTGTAGAAACATAACATACATTGTGTGTCTCTTCCAAAAACAGGTGATGATGGGGACACAGCAGCAGATGATGAGGAGTCCCTGTCCCAGGCTCTGGGGGACCCTGAGCTCTCTGGTGTGGAACAGCCTCTGCCCTCCTCGGATGGCGAAGACCTACCCGGCCCCTCCGGTGTGAGTCATCATGCAGCACCAGCAGGACCACCATCTGCACCCCCTGCACCCACTGCTCCAACAACTGCCAACACACAGACCACCCCCGCCGACACAGACAGACCAAGGACCACCAATGACAACAGCACAGGGACCCCGGCCCATCGTGAAGCAACGGACAACAACCCCAGTACCAACCCCCAAGGGGGCCTAGGGTCACCTGTGCATGCCACCGCAGGTCCCGCACGTGTGGCCAGGGGTGGTGGGAGGGGTGGTAGGCAGAGGTCGCTGTTTGCAGAGGGGTCTGGACTGCATGATGACCCACAACTGGTACGCATTGCTGATGCGTACCAGAATAGCACCAAAGAGGTCAGCCAGGTAGCCGGGATCCTCAAGGACATTCAACAGCAGCAGACTGCCCATCATGCCCGCTTGGACTCCCACATGTCCCGTGTGGAGACACACATGTCCCGTGTGGAGACACACATGTCTGGCATGGAGTCCAAGTGGGACACATTGCAAGAACTGACAGCGGTGCATAGGGACATATTGACATGCCTCCGCCAGATTAGCACCAACATGGCCACACCTCCCTGTGTGCCCACAACATCTGGTGCCGCAACAACTGCAACTGCCACAGGGAGGGAGGATGACTCTGGCGGAGAGTCCTCTGCACCGCAGCAGCCTGCACGTGAGGGTCCCCCCCCAAAGAAGAGGTGTCATCCGAGGAAGGAGAACTGAGAGGCCGATGGCCATGTACATCCCCCAGGAACCCAACACCTGTTCTGGAAATCCACCTTTGTGTGCAAACTGTTCACCCTGTCGAATGCAACCCAACTCTCCCATATGACATGGGGAGTTTAAGTTGGACCAATGTATCAGATGACTGTGGACTTTACTCAGGACATTTCTGCTACCAACACTTCCAACTCATCTGGGAACTTTGGATTCCAATCCCAATGTACAGCACCCACCAACCTGTGCACTATCCTCACACATGTATGTAAATAAACTCACTAATACACCATACTTGCCTCTGTTGTGATTCCAACGTTGTTTCTGTCATGGAGATGATGATCTGCTAAATGACACTGTGCATGCTAACTGCTACAGCAAGTTCAACACCGTCATGTGAGTTATGGCGACGTGACACATATGAGGGAGACACACCACTAGGGCTACACAACACATACACACCAGGGCCATCTGACTTATCGCCTACACTGATGTTGCCAGGAAATACAGTGGAATGCACAGACACCACACCTATTCACAGTCTGTGTTAACTAGCAAACAGGTGAAGTAAGCTAATGTCAGTCAGATGTGTGACCACAGACAACGCACATCCCAAAGTGAAGCACAGGTTTATTACACATTTGCAACATGTCGTTTCCACTACAGATGCAAGGTAATCCCACGTGGCAGTGGCCACACAGTCAACAATTGTAGAAGAAATAAATTCCAGGGGTATGGGGCACATCACCTGTAGGGAAACGACTGCTTCCACCCTGGAAGTTGAATCATGGTGTCGGGGGATCCCAAACAACTCTGAAAGCACCCTGTGAAGGACAGACATGACACACAGTCAAAAGCACTGAAGAACAGGACAGAACTGCAATACTCATGCCCAATACATGTCACAAGATACCTACACAAAACCAAGTTAGCATGTCAACACTGTTGGGGAGTACAGACTACCTGTAAGGACACATCGCTGCACGCATACAGTCAAGTAGCACATGGCCACACCCAAACAGCAACAGAGCACCACCAACACATATCATGCAAACTCAAATCATTGACATGACAACTCTGGATACTCACATTCAGCTGAAGAAGTTGGTGATGAGCTATGTGCGGACATCACCATCATCATCATCATCATCACTGGCATCGTGGGCCAGGATCCTCCACAGGTGGCGGATGTTGGTCATCGTCATCCAGGATGAGAGGCAACTCCTTCCGCACTGCCAGGTTGTGTAGCATGCAGCAGATGATGACAATCTTGCACACCTTTGCTGGGGCATATGGGAGGGCCCCTCCTGTCTTGTCCAGGCAGCGAAAGCAGCTCTTCAGGAGACCAAATGTCCGCTCGATCACTCTCCTGGTCCGACCATGTGCCTCATTGTAGCGCATCTGGGCTGGTGTCACAGGGTTCCTGAGGGGTGTCAGCAACCACGGCATGTTGGGGTATCCGGAGTCACCTACATACAGACAATTGCACATTAGCTGAGTTGGGTAAAGAGGGTGGAATACAACATTGCAGAACACACACAATGGTAAAAAGTCAGTACACACCGACAAGCCAGGCACGCTGGTTCTGCATCTGTGACATCATCCTCGGGATGCGACTACTCCTCATCACGTAGGCATCGTGTGCAGAACCGGGGAAACATGCACACACATGTGAGATGGTCATATTTGCAAGACATACCACCAGAGCATTGATAGAATGGTAATGTTTCCTGTTCCTGTATGCCTGCTCATGTGCCTGTGGTGGTACAAAAGCCACATGTGTCCCATCAATGTAGCCAATGACATGTGGCATCCTCCCCAGGGCATAGAAGTCACTCTTGACGTCAGTGAGTTGTCGACGTTTAGGGAAATAGATGTACTGGTTCAGGTATCTCAACATTGCCTCCAAAACATCGCGTAGCACACGGCTGAACATGGTCTGTGACATCCCACCAGCAGACGCCACTGTGTGATGAAAGGTACCGGTGGCAAAGAAGTGTAGGGCTGCCATCACCTTCACCTTGGGGGTCAGCGCTGTAGGGTATGTCCGGCCAGGTTGCAAATGTGGGGCCAACCGCACCGTCAATTCCTCAATCAGCGGCCTGTTGAAGTGGTACAGTCGGATGCAGTCATGTTCAACCATGGTTGCAAGGTCAGGGAATGGTCTATGGACAGCTGGTGCCCTGCAGTGCATAGGTGAACAAAGAAATATTGTCAGTTACCCCACATATGTGGCATTGACCATACTCAATATCACATGATACATCATTACAAGACACAAGTACTTGATGTGTGTGCCGTTCTGTATGGACATATATGGCACCTACATGGTCAACATCTAACATCACAGTTCAACATGTGTTGACAACAAGTTCCAGGTCGTGCAATGGGAAATCATTAGGCTGTGTCACAGAACCCATGTACTGCTGTCACGTTCCAAACACACACCACAGTGACAAGTGAGGACAGATGTGCCACAGGCATCACAGCTCATTGACAGGTAGATTCCCAGGGACCCTGTATTGCCACATGGACATTGGCATGAAATGGCGTATTATGTACACGTCAGCAATACAACCATGACTCCCACAGGCAGTGGCCCCTGTTGCCTCTGCAGGACAGACATGGACGTCTGTGACACACACACGCACAACATCAAAGTGGATGCACAAACAACGTGGATGTGGAGACTGTCTCCCATTGTGCACATTGAATCAGAGACATCTGAAACACAGACTGTGGAGGGCCATCACTATTGTGGCAATGGGTCACCCTGTGACGTACATACCTTCCCACATGGGACTCAGGGTGTATGTGACATGACATACACATACACAACCTGGAAATGTGACCATGCCACATGCCCTGAACTGAACAGTTGCACATCACAGTGGTCATGTGCACAACACACAAAGGATTCTGTCCCCATGAACACGTGCACGGCCTGGGAGTGGCTGCCCCCAAGTGCCACCAAAAAAAACACAGGTTGACCCCCATACACACACAGGTAATGCAGCCTTACATGCCTTAGGATACAGTGTGGACAGGCTGTGGTGTTGTAGGTGTGCCCCTGAGTCCCTGGCAAGTAATTGTGGCTGGCATACGTTCACCAGTTACAACCATGGTGACATATGCAAGTTATTTGTACAGGGACGCGTTGTACAGCAATGGACCGATCGGTGCGCACGCATTGGCCATTGCATATGATGTGAATGGGTACGCGTTGTACAGCAATGGACCAATCGGTGCGCACGCATTGGCCATTGCATATGATGCGGACAGAAATACGCGTTGTACAGCAATGGACCGATCGGTGCGCACGCATTGGCCATTGCATATGATGTGAACGGGTACGCGTTGTACAGCAATGGACCGATCGGTGCGCACGCATTGGCCATTGCATATGATGCGGACAGAAATACGCGTTGTACAGCAATGGACCGATCGGTGCGCACGCATTGGCCATTGCATATGATGTGAACGGGTACGCGTTGTACAGCAATGGACCGATCGGTGCGCACGCATTGGCCATTGCATATGATGCGGACAGAAATACGCGTTGTACAGCAATGGACCGATCGGTGCGCACGCTTTGGCCATTGCATATGATGTGAACGCGTACGCGTTGTACAGCAATGGATCGATCGGTGCGCACGCATTGGCCATTGCATATGATGCGGACAGAAATACGCGTTGTACAGCAATGGACCGATCGGTGCGCACGCATTGGCCATTGCATATGATGCGGACAGAAATACGCGTTGTACAGCAATGGACCGATCGGAACGCACGCATTGGCCATTGCATATGATGCGGACAGAAATACGCGTTGTACAGCAATGGACCGATCGGTGCGCACGCATTGGACATTGCATATGATGTGAACGGGTACGCGTTGTATAGCAATGGACCGATCGGTGCGCACGCATTGGCCATTGCATATGATGCGGACAGAAATACGCGTTGTACAGCAATGGACCGATCGGTGCGCACGCATTGGCCATTGCATAAGATGTGAACGGGTACACGTTGTACAGCAATGGACCGATCAGTGCGCACGCATTGGCCATTGCATATGATGCGGACAGAAATACGCGTTGTACAGCAATGGACCGATCGGTGCGCACGCATTGGCCATTGCATGTGATGCGGACAGAAATAGGCGCGCACGCATTGGCCATTGCATATGATGTGAACGGGTACGAGTTGTACAGCAATGGACCGATCGGTGCGCACGCATTGGCCATTGCATATGATGCGGACAGAAATACGCGTTGTACAGCAATGGACCGATCGGTGCGCACGCATTGTCCATTGCATATGATGTGAATGGGTGCGCGTTGTACAGCAATGGACCGATCGGTGCGCACGCATTGGCCATTGCATATGATGTGAACGGGTACGCGTTGTACAGCAATGGACCGATCGGTGCGCACGCATTGGCCATTGCATATGATGCGGACAGAAATACGCGTTGTACAGCAATGGACCGATCGGTGCGCACGCATTGGCCATTGCATATGATGCGGACAGAAATAGGCGCGCACGCATTGGCCATTGCATATGATGTGAACGGCTACGAGTTGTACAGCAATGGACCGATCGGTGCGCACGCATTGGCCATTGCATATGATGCGGACAGAAATACGCGTTGTACAGCAATGGACCGATCTGTGCGCACGCATTGGCCATTGCATATGATGTGAACAGGTATGCGTTGTACAGCAATGGACCAATCGGTGCGCACGCATTGGCCATTGCATATGATGAGAACGGGTACGCGTTGTACAGCAATGAACCGATCGGTGCGCACGCATTGGCCATTGCATATGATGTGAATGGGTACGCGTTGTACAGAAATGGACCGATCGGTGTGCACGCATTGGCTATGGCCTGGCATGGCAACGGACGCGTTTTCGAACCATTAACGAGTCTGATGCAGTGAATTCAGTTGGCCACCCACAACAATGTTGCAAATTCATGGGTGTCATGAAGTTGAACTTTTGAAGGATGCTGTGGGCGTGTATAAGTGGTGCAATTCCATGGATTGGCCAGATTCAGAAGATGCAAACGACTTGGACCTATCACTTTGGACACATGGGACAGTATCTGCCTCTGCAGCACACATATAATGCTGGCTGTTCCCCTGAGAGCTCACTTGCCTGCACTACATGCTCCAGGACGACATATGCCACCACCACTGCTGCTGTATATGCATCCTCTGGCTACTGCAATGGCACGTACTGTGGAGAGAGCCCCAGCCTTCACCAATGAGGAGAACCAGGCCCTGCTGGACTGCCTCCTTCCACAGTACAGCAAGCTGTATGGGAAACCAGGGGAGCAGGTGAGTGTGCTGTCCACTGCCTTACTAAATGTGCATGTTGTCTGACTAGCAAGACTTACAGTGTGCACGCCACTGGCTAGCATGCTCACTGAGTAGTTGTCACCCCCCAAAGTGTGTAGTTACCTGCACTGCACAGGTATAGTGCAGTAACAGTGCATTCCAACAAGGTTTTACTTCCCAGACAATGATACCATGTAGTAACTGCTGGCAAACTGTTCATAGCCATTGTTGCACTGCCTGTGTACATCATGTGCCCCTGTGATTGAGACATGTATATCCAAATGTGTGATGCACGGATATGTTGCATGTGTAGTAATGGCCTTTTCACTTTGTCATCCTCACAGGTTGATGCCCACCAGAAGCAGGAAATCTGGCTGACCATCGCCCAGGCAGTAAGATCCGTGGGAGTCTACAAGCGCCGGATCCGCAACTGCCAGAAGAGGTGGCAGGACATTCGGGGCTGGAACCAGAGGATCGCAAGGGTCCAGCTGAAGCTGTTGCCTCCTCGTAGGAGGGGCGGACACCGGACCCTGACCCCCACATGCTCAGGATCCTGGCGGTGGTCTTCCCTGACCTGGATGGGCAGCTGAAGGCCAGACAGCAGCAAGGAGGGGGTGAGTCCATGACTGCACTGTGAACTTTGTCTGACATGCTATGTGCCCTCCTCTGGCCTGGTTAAACTTCCACAGTACATCAGTCTTGTGGTCCAGGACCCATGTCCCTCAATTGTGACATGCCCACTCCTCATCTGATTCCCAGGTGTGGCCCTTACAGTCAGGAAATTGTGTCACTTGGGTACTGTGCCCTTGCATTTTGCTTAGCTCAAGGTGGGGTACAGCATTTGTTCCCGTAGCTTTGTGGTGGGCTTCATGGGTGGGTCAATTGCTTACACAATGCCTGAGTTCTGACATGTAATCTGCATGTAACTTTGATATGTGGTCCAATTGCTGATCTGACTCACCACATGTGCCTGGGGTATTTGGCACACACCCATGCTGCGGGTGGGAACAATGTTTGGGCCTCAGGAGTATGTATATCAAGTGTGTCACACATACTTAGCCACCTGCCTACTGTCCAGGGCTCATCCCTCTTTCACGTGGAGCAGGACAGTCATGCCTACTCCAGGCCATACAATACACTCTGTACTCCCACTCCCGTGTATCAGCTGACACGTTGTGCTCAGTGAAATGTTCTCTCAGGTGTCTGCCTCTGTGTCATTGTGCTGTGGCTTCGTCATCAGGACTACTTGGGTGTTTATCGGTTAGGGCTCAGCATGCCACCTGAGATGTGACCATAGGAGACGATACTTGTGTGACATATAGGTGTTTGATCACTTGACTGTGCAGACTGGGGTATGCGACTGTGAAGTTCAGGCAGCTGTTTCTCATTCACAGCAGACTGTGAGGTGCTCAGGTTCAGAGGGTTGTGTTTCATGACTCCCATATGTCCAATTGGTATGACGTGGACAAATAAGAGTTCAGATGATGTGGTTTGTGGGGGATGGACATGTGCACTTGTCAGCTACAGAACTTGCATTCCCCATGACCTAGGATTGTGACACAGTGCAGACTGTTGTTGGCTGGCTGCCCTGCCCATGTGACTGGAGACAGTGATGTATGACTTTGCAGGCAGGCCTGTGCCATGGCATTAAACTCCCTAAGAGTGATCCTGCAGGTGAGTGACATGTGCTACATGCACCCCATTGTGGCATTGACTATCAGGACATGGGTGCATCATGGTGTCTGGTGCTGGTATGCATCACATGCATTTCAAATTAGACTCTGGCCATCCCTTTATCCGGACACCTGTACTGACTCAGTGGCAAGAGATGTGATGTGTGCATGTTCACATACTTCACTGTGTTCTCTGCAATGTCCAACTACTGTGTAGGTGGTGCATGTATCCACACTGGGGTATTACCATCCGACAGGCACCAGACAGATGGGTGCAAGGCCAGGAGGGATGTGAGTGCCATGGTTGACCATCAGACTGACAATTGGCTTCTCCTAATCTGTTTGAGCACTTTTGGCAATGTTCAACTAAGGATGCCAGGGCTTGCTCTGTAATGTGCTGTACTTACTGTGGTGTGTGCGGTCAGTGCAGGTGACTGATGTTTGTCTGTTTCCCTAATTGTTTGCAGATACATCCATGGCCACAGGAGGGGATAGCTCCACGGACCAGGAGGAGCTGCAGAGCCAGACTGGGTCAGCAGCCGATGAGTGGTCGGAGGGACCCAGTGGCACGGAGGGCGAGGGGAGCCACACCGAGGAGTCCTCAGCACCATCCACCTCAGCTGAGGACCACAGCAGCTCGGAGGATGACTCCCTTGTGGAGGCGGGTGTCAGCAGCCACCACACCCCAGCTAGTATGGCTGTCCCCGCTGCCGCCACCACCACCACCACCACCACCGCCCTCCCATCGGCTCCCATTCCAGAGGTCCGTGGAGGCTCCCGTGTTCGGGAGCGTGTCTCCTTCGTGCCAGGCACTGCACCCCCTGCCCCTGTGTCCCCTGCTGCCCTGAGTGAGGAGTCTGTGTACTTACTTCGCCAGCTCCATGTAGGGCAGACAGCAATGCTGAGTGTCCTCCATACACACACCACTCTGTTGACACAGCTGGTGTCGTTCATGGAGGGCATCTCATCGGGAATGTCTGCCCTACAGAGGAGCAATAAGTCCATGGACTCCTCCCTGATGGCAGCAGTGTCCCTCCTCCAACAGTCCCTCACCCCTCCTACCTCTGCCCCATCCACACTTCCTGGCACCCTACCTGTCCCAAGCACATGCACACCTGCACAATCATCCAAACACACAGACACGAGCAGCACAGGAACACCCAAAACAAAGACAAAACGTGCACGCAAGCATCCTCAGGGGACTGATACCACACCCACAGGGGATGGGGAACAGACACACACACAGGTATCCACAGTCACTCCGCAGTCCTCCGATACCTCTCCCTCCAAGGCCCCTTCCCTTGCCTCACCTGCAACCCCACCTACAAAGCAGCTCTTCCTCTGTGACCTCGGCCTCTTCCCCTCCGATACAGCTGATCCAGCATACAGGGGGAAGAGGAAGCCCACCCACACAGAGGGGAGTGCCCCTCGCCCCCGGACACCCTACCCCAGGCACAGACAAACAGAGGCCCCCACCCGCAAGTCCCCCTGGACCCGGAAGAGCAAGACCCCGCCACCGCCCTGCAGCTCAACCACACAGTCTCCTTCCTCCATCCCTCAGGCCCACACTACACAGGTTCCCCCACCACACCCTGCCCCAGGTTCCCCCACCCACAGATACACCATCCCCAAAATGATCCGGCATTCTCCCCCTGCCACTTGCTCTTCCGGCCCCACACCCCCCGCTGCGCATGTTTGTGCCACTGGTGTGGAGACCGTGTCCTCCCCCTCTGTCCTGCCCACCTTACCTGAACCCCATTCTACTCCCCTTGAGATAGGCACTGCAGTGGAGTCCACTACCACCCCGTCTGACTTGGGCACTGCAGTGGGGAACATGTCCACTCCATCTGCCCAGCCCAATGCAGTCGTGCCGGCACCCACACCATCTGACTCATGCCCCCCAGTTGTGCCGGCACACACCATGTCAGACACCTCCACTGCAGTTGTCAGTGACTCTCCAGCACCCACCACCCCTTCCCTGCCTCCTTCTGGTGAGCCCTGATCCTGTCCCTGCGGTGCCTGGCCTGCCCCCCCGTATGCCCCTCCGAGGGGAATGTCCCTGGTCCGTAGCAGTGCAGGCAAGCAAAGGGTGACATCTGCCACTGTCACCCTGTTCAGACTTTATTAATGGACTGACCATTGGCCTTTGTGTTTTTTCTGGACTTCCAGGTTTACACCCACATATGCTGAATAAAGCTACTTTCTGTTCTCTAGTGGTTTTGCTTCCGATGTATATGATGTTGATGATGCTAACCATGCCCTTGCTGCAGTGATGGTGATTTTTGATATCAGGAAAATGAAGTGTTACTGTGCAGGACCCCATGTGGTCCAGGGGGAATGTGTCCTATCCTGGTGTGTATCCATGTCATCCTTTGCAGCAATATGAGGGTGACATGTTTTCAAGATTTGGCAATGGGATTTCCTACTTTTATTTGCAATATCACATCTATGGCTTACACCCCTGCACATCTGTTGTGCTTGCCATTGTTCACTTTGTCTATTTCCCTGACCGTGTGACCATCTCCACTGGACATGCAAGTTTGGGCATCAATGGGGAAGGACTCATCTGTGTTATCAGTGCAACTTGCTATACATGTGTGTTGGATCTGTGCAGATGATTTCGGTGACACTCCCATGACCAGGCTGATGTGACGGGAGCCTTCATTTTGTGCTAATTGTTGACTGAGTGACCAAGTGTTCTGCTGACATGATAGAGCCCTGCAGAGACAACGTATGGCACAGCTTTCCTTACACTGGAGTGGAGTCCCCTCATGGCAGTGTGTAATTCCGTGACATTGCCTGAGCCCAAGGTGTGTGTTGTGTGAGCATGTCTGTGTGTGTTCACTTCCATTTTGCTACACAGGCTGGGATCCCTAGTGATGTTCCTGTTTGTGATGCTTGCTGAGTTGACCTATGTTCCCCCCAAGTCTTCGCCCGGGGTTCTCTGGGATGTGGGTGCATGGCACATTACTGGTCATCAGGATGTCATCCATAGGTGTGTTTGCTGTCAGGGCTGAGTTTGTGGGCAAACGCAGATGAGACACAGTCAGGATTCCCGTTGGCACTTGTTGGTTACACAAGTCATGTAATTTCCAGTTTGTGGTAGCTTTCAGTGATTGTGACACGTTGTGTGTGTGACTGCTGCCACTCCTCGGGGTCAGAGCTGCAATGTTGGAAGTTGTCTATGTGTGTTCTTTGTGGGTGACCTTGGCTTCTTCATTGGTGTGTGACTGTGGCCGGGATCCCATTGATTGGGGTGGATTTGACGTCATGCCCATGTACGGCGTACTGTGCAGTGTGTCAGACATTCACGAGTCTTGTTGACTGGCCATATGTGATGGGTTTCTGCACCTTAGTTCCCACCACCACCCCTGGTATTGTCATGGGTGCATGTGCAATGTCACCAGTCCATGTGAGCTTCACTGCTGCACATTGGTGTAGATCAAGGTGTGTGGTGTTGAGTGTGTGCAAATGAGAGTTGTTGCACGGCTAGACCCCTACCTCCATATTGGCCTTGGCTGACAGGCCGTGCTGATTGATTTGTGCTTGTGTAGGTGTGATGGTAGTTTGTTGCTCAGGACACATGACTGTGGTTTACAGTGTGAACGACATCTACCTTTGTCATCACAATGGGATTATCATGCAGGCCAGTGTCACCACAATGTGGGGTCCCTGGGGGTAGTGCTGTGGTGGGTCTGTCTCTTGCTGTGTTAGTTGCTGTTCCTACAAGCTTGTGTGACATGTGTAATTTGGGCACCCTCTCATCTAACAATGCCTGATTGCCCACATAGGGGAATCAGATCCATGAGTTACTTTTGTGTGGCACTGTATACACATCTGTGTAATTGGGATTCAGGCCTCCTCATGTGTTGTGTGGTTGCCTGGGGACACTGGCACACAACCCCATCACCTGTTGTGTTTGATATGCAGTGTGAGGCTGCCTGTTTGTGTTTGTGCATCTGCACCACTGCATTGGCATCTCTTTAGTGTGCCATTGGCTGTATGTTGTTTGGTGGGTTTCCCCTGCTGCCCCTGGGACTCCTAGGTCATCAGTCAGCACAATGATCATGGTTTGTATGTCCCATTGCTGCCATGGTATGGTATTTGTTCACCTCACATCTACAGTCTCCACAGGATATTTACATTTGTGTGTCCATTGGTGCAGATATGTGGTTCTGCATTATGATGGTCACTTCTGTCATTGTGTAATTGATGAATGTTGACAATGTCAGCCCCCATGGGTGATGTTTGTCTGCACATGGCCAAAGGTATGTCTTATTTGCACTGCACTTTTTGCCTCACCCAATCTATGTTGCTATGGGACACAAGCACTACTTTGACACTGATGTGTTTGTTGTTCTGTGACCAGGAATCATCCATGCTGTTTGGCATTTGCAGCTTTTTTCATGACAACACTTACATTTTGGTCACTGTGATGATGGGGGTTTAGACCCCATTGCCACATTGTTCAAAATGTGCTTCAGCTATGGACCCCACACTTACCTTTAGGTCACTGTGATAATGGGGGTTTAGACCCCATTGCCACAATGTTCAAAATGTGCTTCAGCTATGGACCCCACACTTACCTTTTGGTCACTGTGATGATGGGGGTTTGGACCCCATTGCCACAATGTTCAAAATGTGCTCCAGCTATGGACCCCACACTTACCTTTTGGTCACTCTGATGATGGGTGTTTGGACCCCATTGCCACAATGTTCAAAATGTGCTCCAGCTATGGACCCCACACTTACCTTTTGGTCACTGTGTTGATGGGGGTTTGGACCCCATTGCCACAATGTTCAAAATGTGCTCCAGCTATGGACCCCACACTTACCTTTTGGTCACTGTGATGATGGGGGTTTGGACCCCATTGCCACAATGTTCAAAATGTGCTTCAGCTGTGGACCCCACACTTACCTTTTGGTCACTGTGATGATGGGGGGTTAGACCCCATTGCCACAGTGGTCATGGTCTGCTTGCATTGTGGAGGCCACACACATTTATGTGTGACACATGTGATAGGGGGTCACAATGTATGTTCAATGTCATGTTCAGTGTTGTAGGCATTTTACACAGTCTACACACGCTTGTCATGGTGTTGAGGGGATGTGTTTTTCTGAGCATTCCTTATGTTGGAGTATGCTGGTTGTGTCATGCATTACCCGTCCTATGAGTAGGGGTGGTGGTAGTGGTAGGCATCCAGCCCCCCATGGGTGGGGTGGTGGTAGTGGTAGGCATCCAGCCCCCCATGAGTAGGGTGGTGGTAGTGGTAGTCATCCAGCCCCCCATGAGTAGGGGTGGTGTTGGTGGTAGGCACCCAGCCCCCTATGAGTGGGGATGGTAGTAGTGACAGGCATCCAGGCCCCCCTGAGTAGGGGTGGTGGTAGTGGTAGGCATCCAGCACCCATGAGTAGGGGTGGTGGTAGTGGTAGGCATCCAGCCCCCATGAGTAGGGGTGGTGTTGGTGGTAGGCATCCAGCCCCCATGGGTAGGGGTGGTGGTAGTGGTAGGCATCCAGCCCCCCATGAGTAGGGGTAGTGGTAGGCATCCAGCCCCCCATGAGTAGGGGTGGTGTAGTGGTAGGCATCCATCCCCCTATGAGTGGGGATGGTAGTAGTGGTAGGCATCCAGCCCCCCATGAGTAGGGGTTGTGTTGGTGGTAGGCATCCAGCCCCCCATGGGTAGGGGTGGTGGTAGTGGTAGGCATCCAGCCCCCCATGAGTAGGGGTGGTGGTAGTGGTAGGCATCCATCCCCCTATGAGTGGGGATGGTAGTAGTGGTAGGCATCCAGCCCCCCATGAGTAGGGGTGGTGTTGGTGGTAGGCATCCATCCCCCTATGAGTGGGGATGGTAGTAGTGACAGGCCTCCAGGCCCCCCTGAGTAGGGGTGGTGGTAGTGGTAGGCATACAACCCCCCATGAGTAGGGGTAGTGGTAGGCATCCAGCACCCATGAGTAGGGGTGGTGGTAGTGGTAGGCATCCAGCCCCCCCTGAGTAGGGGTGGTGTTAGTGGTAGGCATCCAGCCACCCATGAGTAGGGTGGTGGTAGTGGTACTTGTACTTGTAAAGCGCACCCATACCCCCAAAGGGGTGTCCAGGCGCTGTACGCATACCGCTGTGGAACCCTTCCTGGCTTTTCCCTGTGAAATGTCCACTCCTGGGCACCCCCAGGGTGAAGCCAGGCATCCCAGCGCTGTTGGGGCCGTTGTGGAGATTAAGCAAGCTATTGCCCAGAGTTGCAGAGTGGGACCCATGATTAGAATAGGCACTGAGGCGAGAATTATCAGGTCCGAGGAAATTGAGCCCAAGACCCGCCGAGGCGGGAATTGAACCCTGGTCCCGGGCCAGATCTCTGCATCAGGGTCTGCCGCTCTAACCATTGAGCCACACTTCTCCACTAGTGGCTCCAGCCCCCCATGGGTAGGGGTGGTGGTAGTGGTAGGCATCCAGCCCCCCATGGGTGGGGTGGTGGTAGTGGTAGGCATCCAGCCCCCCATGGGTGGGGTGGTGGTAGTGGTAGGCATCCAGCCCCCCATGAGTAGGGGTGGTGTTGGTGGTAGACATCCAGCCCCCCATGAGTAGGGGTGGTGTTGGTGGTAGGCATCCAGCCCCCTATGAGTGGGGATGGTAGTAGTGACAGGCATCCAGGCCCCCCTGAGTAGGGGTGGTGGTAGTGGTAGGCATCCAGCACCCATGAGTAGGGGTGGTGGTAGTGGTAGGCAATCAGCCCCCCCGGAGTAGGGGTGGTTTTAGTGGTAGGCATCCAGCCCCCATGAGTAGGGTGGTGGTAGTGGTAGGCATCCAGCCCCCCATGGGTGGGGATGGTAGTAGTGACAGGCATCCAGCCCCCCCATGGGTAGGGTTGGTGGTAGTGGTAGGCATCCAGCCCCCCATGGTTAGGGGTGGTGATAGTGGTAGGCATCCAGCCCCCATGAGTAGGGGTGGTGGTAGTGGTAGGCATCCATCCCCCTATGAGTGGGGATGGTAGTAGTGGTAGGCATCCAGCCCCCCATGAGTAGGGGTGGTGTTGGTGGTAGGCATCCATCCCCCTATGAGTGGGGATGGTAGTAGTGACAGGCATCCAGGCCCACGAGTAGGGGTGGTGGTAGTGGTAGGCATCCAGCCCCCCATGAGTAGGGGTGGTGGTAGTGGTAGGCATCCAGCACCCATGAGTAGGAGGGGTGGTAGTGGTAGGCATCCAGCCCCCCCTGAGTAGGGGTGGTGTTAGTGGTAGGCATCCAGCCCCCCATGGGTAGGGGTGGTGGTAGTGGTAGGCATCCAGCCCCCCATGGGTGGGGTGGTGGTAGTGGTAGGCATACAGCCCCCCATGGGTGGGGTGGTGGTAGTGGTAGGCATCCAGCCCCCCATGAGTAGGGGTGGTGTTGGTGGTAGGCATCCAGCCCCCCATGAGTAGGGGTGGTGTTGGTGGTAGGCATCCAGCCCCCTATGAGTGGGGATGGTAGTAGTGACAGGCATCCAGGCCCCCTGAGTAGGGGTGGTGGTAGTGGTAGGCATCCAGCACCCATGAGTAGGGGTGGTGGTAGTGGTAGGCATCCAGACCCCCCTGAGTAGGGGTGGTGTTAGTGGTAGGCATCCAGCCCCCCATGAGTAGGGTGGTGGTAGTGGTAGGCATCCAGCCCCCCATGGTTGGGGATGGTAGTAGTGACAGGCATCCAGCCCCCCATGGGTAGGGTTGGTGGTAGTGGTAGGCATCCAGCCCCCCATGGGTACGGGTGGTGGTAGTGGTAGGCATCCAGACCCCCATGAGTAGGGGTGGTGATAGTGGTAGGCATCCAGCCCCCCGTGAGTAGGGTGGTGGTAGTGGTAGGCATCCAGCCCCCCATGAGTAGGGGTGGTGTTGGTGGTAGGCATCCATCCCCCTATGAGTGGGGATGGTAGTAGTGACAGGCATCCAGCCCCCCATGGGTAGGGGTGGTGGTAGTGGTAGGCATCCAGCCCCCCATGAGTAGGGTGGTGGTAGTGGTAGGCATCAAGCCCCCCATGGGTGGGGTGGTGGTAGTGGTAGGCATCCAGCCCCCCAGGGGTAGGGGTGGTGGTAGTGGTAGGCATCCAGCCCCCCATGGGTAGTGGTGGTGGTAGTGGTAGGCATCCAGCCCCCCATGAGTGGGGATGGTAGTAATGGTAGGCATCCAGCCCCCCATGAGTAGGGGTGGTGTTGGTGGTAGGCATCCATCCCCCTATGAGTGGGGATGGTAGTAGTGACAGGCATCCAGGCCCCCCTGAGAAGGGGTGGTGGTAGTGGTAGGCATCCAGCACCATGAGTAGGGGTGGTGGTAGTGGTAGGCATCCAGCCCCCCTGAGTAGGGGTGGTGTTAGTGGTAGGCATCCAGCCCCCCATGAGTAGGGTGGTGGTAGTGGTAGGCATCCAGCCCCCCATGGGTGGGGATGGTAGTAGTGACAGGCATCCAGCACCCCATGGGTAGGGTTGGTGGTAGTGGTAGGCATCCAGCCCCCCATGGGTAGGGGTGGTGGTAGTGGTAGGCATCCAGCCCCCCATGAATAGGGGTGGTGGTAGTGGTAGGCATCCATCCCCCTATGAGTGGGGATGGTAGTAGTGACAAGCATCCAGCCCCCCCTGAGTAGGGGTGGTGGTAGTGGTAGGCATCCAGCACCCATGAGTAGGGGTGGTGGTAGTGGTAGGCATCCAGCCCCCCCTGAGTAGGGGTGGTGTTAGTTGTTGGCATCCAGGCCCCTATGGGTGTATATGGCATTGGTGATAGCCATCCCGCCCCTATGGTTCTGCTGTTGCTAGTGTAAGTCATTTCTGCATCCCTATGTGTGTGTGTTATATGTCGGGTACGTGTTGTTTGTTTGTGTAGTGGGTATTTAACTTACCGTCTGCGCCGTACGCGTCCGTACCTGTTCCGGTAATAGATGTAGAGTATTGGTAGGACCTGCGCGATGGGATTCATGGTTGGTTCGTCTCGTCCGGGTTTCTCGTTGCTTCGACTCGTACTCGTGGCTGGCTTGTTCGCCTCGTAGCCGTGGATCGTCTTGTGGCGCGAATCGGAGCTTTTGTGCGGCTCTCCCGGATGCTCTGACGTGCCTGACGTAGCGACGGGTTCGGCGCTTACAGAAGGCGCATCGTACTGGTCCGGCCGGAAGGTGCTGTATTTTTGCTTCCGTGCGACTCGATTCTGCGTTTACGGATCCGGCTCGGGCGGGGAACAGGAGCTGGAATGGGTAAGTACGGCTGGGTCGGGATCTGGCCAGTTATGCGCATCGTACTTGCTCGTTCGAACGCATGTTCGAATCGGTCGGGAAACACGCCTTCTACTTGTTTTTTTTCCGGACGAATGGTGTTAGGTGCGCTTCCGGCCGAGATCGGAATCGACCCCTGAATCATTTGAGTCCCTGGTTCACCCCCAGTGCTCCTAGCAATTGGTTGTGCTCCTGATAAAATTGACTTTTAATTAACACCCTTAGAGACACTGTTCTATGTTACACATGCCTGCCCTGGTCTCTATAGGGTTTACGGGCTACCTCCTGTAGTTTGATACTGCAAAGTAACACCAAGCAGCGCTATTTGCTGTGTTACTTTTTATTTACTTTACCATGCCATGTGGCTTAGCGTGGCTTAGTAAATCCTAGTTAAGGACTTGCAATGCTTTGTGGTGACTTGGGTGAGGGCAGGACAACACAAGTCTTTAGTAAATCTGCCCCACAGTTTTTTCTATTTTGGTGTAATGCATCGGAATAAACACTGATAAGCACTGATTTCAAAAGGTGTGGGAAAACACTGACAAAACAGCACTGAAATCCATAAAAAATAAACACTGTAAACAGGACAACCAAATCATGTAGAAATAGGTGTTTACTAGATGCATCCTATTTGATATATATTGTGTATTCGTTAAGTGATTGGTTTACGAGAATATATCTTTGTTAATCCGGTGCTCTTATGTCATGTTTCTCCATGTCTCTCCATACTGAGTCTGTGGCTTCTTTGCCTAAAACCCTATAAATGTCATGTTTCAGGGATGTGTGCCAGATTTTATTGGGCTTTCTATTGAGGCCGACTCCGTAAATTGTCTTGTGTAACCATACTCTTGTTCTGCTTACTACTTGCTTTATAGACTGTTCCTATGTTAAATCTCTGACATTATTTGATTGCGACATTTTAATTGCTGAATCTCCAAGATTTAACAAAAAACTTTTCACCTTCCACAATGAACTTAGGGGCAGAGTTACAAGCCCCTTGAGTCACTTTTTGTGACGCAGCAGCGGCGGAAACAATGACCCACGTTCTGGCCCATTTACAACGTGAAACAGCTAGGGAGATGCATCACCTTGTAAAGGCCTGATCGACATTATACCTGCGTCAGGTATAATGTATGCAGGGTGGGTGTTCCCACGCAAGAAAGCCTCGTAGAAGTGATTCAATGAAATCTACAAGATTTCACTGCGCTACTTCTAGGATGCCACCGTGTCAAAACCTTACTTGGAGCAGGCGTAAGGAGTGGCGCAGCACAATAAGTATAGGCCTCCCCCTTGCATTGCTGGAGTTGCTTACGACACGACTTCAGCAATGTGTGACTTTTGCGCCAACAGATGAGTCCGAATTTCTGACGCATCTGTCAATCCTTGCGCCATGGTGCGCCGTATTGCAAACATGGCGCTTCGATGGTGGCGTAAGGGTTTCGCATAGAGGCGCAGGGAAACTGACTCATCTCTACAGATGCATCAGTTTCTTGTAAATCTGCCCCTTTATTTTAAAGAAACCCTTATGGTTTTGACTTAAAGCACTGTCTTGTGAAGCTTTCATTTATTGGCATTGGGCTTAGTCTTATGAAGACTCAGACGGCCCGATCCTACGCCTCGACCCTCCTAATTGTTTTAGCAACGATTGCCAAATGGGCTTCAGGTCCACAAGCTTCCCTCAGGTGGCGGCAACCATCAAACCTAGAGTCTGTGCCACATAAGTGTCCCACAAGATTATCATAGAAGTAAACCTACCTCTGATGTCCCTGTCTATTGTCACCATCTGGGATCTTGGAAGCTCCGCCTGCGTCCCCTCGCTTCCATTGTACAATCGTTTTAGTATATGGGAGCGGGCAATCACTGTATGAAAGACAGGCTCTAATGTCCTTATTACAGTTGAGTTCTGACTATTCCAGTCGCTGTAATAAAGAAATGACTTAGCAGCTCAACTGTACTAAGTGATGGTGTGACCATGCTTTGGACTTGGCCCTCTCTACAGGGTCACTCCCAAAGGTTTTGCCTTCCCCCCTCCTATTTCTCCTATTTTCAGAGCCTGTTTGTTTTTCACTTTTAGTACTCAATGCTCTTCACCACTGCTAACCAGTGCTAAAGTGCTTGTACACACTCCCTAAAACCTTGTGAAATTGGTTTACGCCTGATTGACATATTTAATGTACTTATACACCCCTAGTACAGTGGTATACTATATACCTAGGGCAGGAAAACTAAATGCTACTAGTGCTGCAGCACTTATTGAGCCACCCGCTTGATTAGCCCTTCAAACTATGGGGCCGATTCTGATGCGGGTTGGAAAAGCTTCACGACCGAATCGGTTGGGAAATGGTGTCTGACCCACTCGGATCGGGAAAGTCCGACCGGCGGAGTAGGATGCATCCGGATGCTTCCAGATACGATTTGGTTGAACTCCCATTGACTTCAATGGGAACATTTGTTCCTAACCGCATCAGAATTGGGCCCTCGGTCGGGAAGACACGTTCCCGATCCGATTTGGAAGGAGCAAATGCCGTTAAGAGGCCTTCCTAACCGCATCAGAATCAGGCCCTCGGTCGGGAAGCTTTTCCAACCCGCATCAGAATCGGGCCCTATGTCTTAGGTCTGCCATTGCAGCCTGTGTGCAGTCTTAAACTGCCAGTTCGACTTGGCAAAGTAACCTTTTGCGAAAACTAAAACTTATTTTTTAATACATATGTCTCCCATAGGATAGGTCCTAAAAACACATAGGGCAATGTGCCTTGTATTTAAAAAGTGTGACATGTACTTTTACGATTTTCACCTCCTGGTAGTGAAACACTCACAGATTTGTTTTTCACTACAGTGAGGCATACCTCTCCCATTGGATAGCATTGGGATACCTTTTTGTATTTAATAAGTGGTAACCTTTGTTTTGGGTAGAAATGTCTTGTTAGGTGTCTAAGGCATTGTAATTTAAACTTTTCTTTAATGGTAAAGTTGGATTTAAAGTCACAATTCTGAAACTGGCACTTTTATAATTTGGCATTTTCTTTTCCCAAACATTTGGTGCCTGCAGCTTGTTTCCTAGGTCACATGACTAGGTGTAGTTGGCAGTTGGCCTTTGTGCATTCTTCCCAGACAGCCACACAATAGAGGGACAGGGTGTTGGCAGGATGGGTTGTCTTAGCAGGATGGGGGGCAGATCTGTGCACAGTCCCACTTACACTTCAAAGCAGCTGCCCCAGTACACAAACAAAGAACTTAAGACTAGACTTTTGTGAACTCCAGACCCAGTGGAGCCTGGGCTGGTACCAGGCATTAAAATAGGGCCCTCAGACCCACCCTTCAGCTAACTGCTGGATCTGGGGAGGACTCTCAGAGGACTGCCTGTGGCCTCCTGCCTGAAGCCAGCCCTCTGCCCTCTGAGGACTGCCTTGCTGACTGTGGCCTCCTGCCTGAAGCCAGCCCTCTGCCCTCTGAGGACTACCTTGCTGCCTGTGGCCTCCTGCCTGAAGCCAGCCCTCTCCCCTCTGAGGACTGCCTTGCTGCCTGTGGCCTCCTGCCTGAAGCCAGCCCTCTGCCCTCTGAGGACTACCTTGCTGCTTGATATACGCTTTGCTATTTGAACCCAGGGCTACCAGAGTGACTGCAATGGCTAGTTGGCTGGCCTCCTGATCAGAGACTCAGGGACATAAAAGGCTCCAACTATCATGAACATATATCTGGACCCAGTCTGAGTGCGCCCTGGCCCTCCAAGTGGTGCCCATCCTCTGCTGGACCCTTGGAGGTAGGGGTAAAGGTACCCAAATAGCCCAAATTCAAAACTTCTGACTTAAAAAACGTTCTGCTCTGAGAACCGATAGGAGACCAGGATCTACCTGCACACTGGTCCATCCAGGGGTTACACTGGTCAGCCTGACTTCACTGTAGCGCCTACTATGTTCTTCTCCACAGCAGCAAATCCTGTTCAGCAGCTTCTCTTCTGAAGGGTATCCAACCTCATAGAGCCCACGTCAGCTACAGCCTGAAGCTTCGTCCTGCTGGAGATTTCCAACTTTATAAAAAGAGACTAAGGCTGAAAGAAGGCTCCCCGACGATGACACCTTCTCCTCGGACACTGCCGACTGCCTTGTCCCACTGAACTTTACCTTCTCAGACATTTTTCCATTACATTTCTTCTAAGTGAGAATCTGGAACTCGCTTCCTGCATTGCTCCGTGCCACCACCTCTACCCGGATCTTCAAAGCTGACCTCAAATCTCTTCTCTTCCAAAGACACTTTCAGAACTAATACCTTCATTCTCAGACCCCTCTAGAAAGTTCGTTCATCATTGTAAATTTGTAATATTTTTTCTTGTACATTCCTCACCCTTGCTTGCTGTGTGTGATATTGTGTTCTTGCCTTCTATGGTTTTACCCTACCTCTTCTAGTCTCCTGTTTATTTTTGTAACGTTCTATTTTGTAACATTTCTCTCATGTAACGTAACTGGTTCTATTGTACAGCGCTCTGACACCTTCAGGTAAAGTCTGCGCTATATAAAAATGCCTTAAATAAATAAATAAGTCCAAAGATAAGCAGAGACCGGGCCCAATCCACTTCACTCGAACCTTGCTCCTTACTACCTGCAAGTACGGTGGCAGGGTGTATGATGCTGCACCAACTACCTGTGTTTGTTATAGTTAATTCAAACAATGCTTCATACGGTACCTAAAGACCAATGCCCACCTCCCGAAACCTGCCACCGAATAAGGTTTCAAATACATCCAGAAAACACACAATATGAGAGAGGCAAAATTACTTCATAAGTGCTGATCGAATTAGGCCATTATTATTTTTAGGAGATCCTTGTCAGCGGTGTGAACAAAATTACTTGCCCTGAAGAAGCCCGCAAGGGTGAAACGCGTTGGCTGCTGTGTATTTAATTGTGAATAAAAGATTTTGGGTTCAAATCCCACAAATGATGGAGGACGGTGATGACAGAGAAGGCCAGTCTTTCAACTAGTTGATTCTGAAGATTCTTTTAGTCACAATTAAATACACAGCAGCCAACGCGTTTCACCCTTGTGGGCTTCTTCAGGGCAAGTAATTTTGTTCACACCGCTGACAAGGATCTCCTAAAAATAATAATGGCCCAATTCGATCGGCACTTATGAATTTGTTAAATTTCGGTCGTTGAGTCTTAAAAAGTGTTTCCAATGTATGTTCGTCCGTAATAACTTGTCCCCTTCAGGGACATGGGTGTATTGCGCGTTTAATCGCCAGTCTCTTCATGCGGCCATATGGGAGACTTGTGACGCTTGCAGAGTTTTCCCGCAAATGCTCTTTCATTTGAAAAGGAAAGTATATTTAAGGAAATGAAATATATCCAAAAGCAGTTATTATTTTTTTGAAGAAAAAAATTGGAGTCAGTTTAAGGCAGATTCAAAAACCCTATAACTTAGAATGTGTCAAAACATACTGTGATTCTAATGATCTATAGCGTGGGAAAACATGAACCTGTTTCCATAAATGTCTCCTTTTGGCTTATTAATGCTCATTTAGAAAAGCGGATCAGAAGAACAAAACAACAGCTTTCCTTTGCCTTTTTTAAGCTGTAGCTCTTTAACCTCGTCCGACCCTGGAAGGATGATATCCCCAGGGCGACTCAACCGAGGGTTGGACTATCCGGAGGGAGCTCTTAGATACTTCTCTGCTCTGCATAACAGTGGTCCAGTTACCAAACTAAAAATACCTCAAGGTATACCACTAAATACCTTTTATTTACGTGGTACCTTGGATATGAATAAAAATCATTACTGTAATGTAATCAACGGGTATAGCTTCGGATTTTATGATTCTTGCAATTCAGAATTTTTCACCAACATGTTTCTGCCCTACTTAATAGCCCGCTCGGTCTGTGGCACAAACCGGCATGAAGACAACCCTCGTAAAATGCGGAGGCTTGATTGTGATGCGAAATATAAAATATACTTTAAAAACAAAAAAGAAGCGTTAGTGCTAATGCAGAGATGAACAGGGCCCTTCATTACATGACCCGGGCTGCCAATCAGATAAGCCGGGAAGCAGGGGGCGGGGCTCTGTCAGCTCAGATTGGGGCGGGTAAACAGGTGTCATGAATTATGACCTGTAATGATAGCCCGGATACCTTTAATACCCGAGCACAGATGCACCCCCCCATCCCACCAGACGGTTAGGATCAAGGGGGCACAGTTCCTTGACGAAGTCAGTGTGTATGTGTGTTTTTAAGCTTAATCTCCTTGGCAACTCGCGCTGAACTCTGAGATACACAACAGAGGTGTTTTTTCCCTTTACAAGGTAATTGTCGTGTCGTGGTTGGGGCCTGACTCGGCCAACAATGAGACACGTGAGTCAATGCTAGGGTGATGGCTAGTACGTAACTAACTTGCGTTAAGCACGTCTGCCCCTTTTATTCTTTTCTACACGCTGGCCAGGCATACGCCGGGCCAGCCCAACAGAGTTACGCTCGAGGGGGTTTCACCACTTTCACCCTCCCTCGGCGTTCTGCTTAGTGCGGTCCGGGCCGCGACATTACATTCCTCCTTCACCCAGAGGATAACAATGAGTAGCAAATACAAACAAAAGGGGGGGGAAACAACAACGCCAAACATCAACACATTTCGTGGTCCATAACGAACAACAGATTACAGGAACGGTCTTACTTGGTCAGCAGATTGCAACATACTCTTCAGCGGGAGACATGGCAACAGGCCACGAAGTCTCGGTACTTCTGGGACGGCTTCGGACAGGGCCGCAGACTGTACCTGCTCTGGCTGCCCCTTACTGCGGGGTCAGGCGGTACCTCCACACTTTGGCTGTTGTCCACAGACACATGTCCTGAGTCCAAATCACTGCCCGGGGCACCCGTCCGGGTGGCCGTGCCGTGTCCATTGTTCACAACGGGTAGCGCAGGGTCTTCTCGCTCCGACGAAGTCTCTGGTGGACCTCCGGGGGTATCCGTCGCGGGCTCGCTCCTCGGCAGGGATCCTTCGTCATCGTCCTCCGGAACTCTCCTGAAGAAGGACACATTGCGGGTCACCATTTCATTTCCCCTGGACGCTGTCACCATCGTGCCTTTGACCTCGGTGATGATCCATGGATGTAGCTCGAATGGCAGCCTGAACTTTCCACCTGGGTGGCGGTCTCGCACTAGTACACGGTCGCCGACCACCAAACTGCTCTCCTTCGCATGTCGCCTCTGGGATGCGTCTTGGTTCGGCTTTGTCCGCCTGGCAAGTGACTGGTTCGGGGGAACCCGTGACTCAGCCCACACTGGGTGATGCGGGATGGTGTCCGTTACTGCACGACCAAAACACAACCTACTTGGGGAGATACCGGTGGTGCAATGGGGTGTGAGCCGGTACTCTCTTAGGAACTGATATATTGCTTGCTCCAGGTTACGGCCATCAGCCGTTGCAATTTGGATTGCCTTGTTCAACGTACGCACAGACGTTCCACTTCACCATTTGCTTGGGGCCACCTCGGCGTTACGCGGCGATGCTTTATCCGGTGAGACGCAAGGTACTCGGCAAGCTCGGCACTGGTGAACGGAGGCCCGTTGTCCGTCCTGATCTCTCCAATTAGCCCGTGGGTGGCCATAAGCTTCTCTAGCTTCGGGATGACTTCACTTGCCGCCGTGGAAGAGACGAACTCGACTTCTGGGTAACGGGAGAAATCGTCGACCACAACCAGCATGTATCTACCTCCTGGTAGGCTACCAAAGTCGGCGCTCGCTCTTTCCCAGGGAGCTGTAGGGCCTGCTTCGGTGATGATCGGTGCGGGCTTGGTGGGCAGGCTGGTTGCTAGACAAACAGGACAGCGTTGAAAGACCAATTCGATCTGCCGGTCGAAGCCGGGAAACCAGACTTTGCTTCTCAGGCGACTCTTCGACTTCACCACTCCCTGGTGTGCTCCATGCGCTAAGAGGGCCGCTCGCTGGGTGAGACTCTCCGGAAGGACCAGGTGCGGGCCTCTCAGGAGACAGCCGTCGGCTGACACGGACAGTTCGTGACATACCAGATAGAGAGCTTTCAGCGTAGCCTGGGCAGTCGCCGTACGGAATTGCGTCGGGCATTGTAGCGGCTTCCAGTTGGCAGATGCAACCGCCTGGATGGCCACCTGAAGGCAGTCGTCTTCTTTCGTGGCTAGCACCACGTCTGCCAGTGACATCGGCAGGGGCCGGGACGCTCCACGATCATTCTGACGTAGTCTTCCGTGGCTGCCACCTCAGCTGCTTCTGGCCCGGTGACAGGACGAGCGTGCCGTGACAAAAAATCCGCCGGATTCCGGGTACCGGGCTTGTACTCCACAGTGAACTGGAATTCTTGCAGCTGTAGAATCCATTTTTCGATGTGTGGTGGAGGACGTGAGGACGACCCTTGAAACAGGGGAAGGAGGGGTTTGTGATCTGTAATGACAGTGAAGGGGTGTCCGTACAGGTAGATGTGGAAATGGCGGCACCCCCACAGGATCGCGATGGCCTCCTTTTCGATTTGGGAGTAGCGTTGCTCCGTGGGGGTGAGTGTCCTGCTGGCGTAGGCAACAGGGGCCCATTCTCCACAGTCCAGCTGTTGTGCCAGCACCGCTCCTAGCCCGGTTGGGCTGGCATCCACCACCAGTTGCGACTCGTGCCTGGGGTAAAAAAACACTAGCATCGTATCAGCAGAGAGGGCGGCCTTCGTATTCCGAAACGCTTCCTCCTGTTCTGTTTCCCAGGTCCAGTGGCTGGAATGTCTCGTGAGTTCTCGCAGCGGTCCGGTTAGGTCAGATAGATTTTGGATGAAATGCCCGCAGTAGGTGACCATCCCTAACAAACTGCGGACTCCAGATACGGACGTTGGGGCAGGAGCTTCCTGTATGTCCTTGACCTTGTCCCGGTCCGGGCCAATGCCTTTGTCCGAAAACCGGTACCCGAAGAAACTGATGTCACGTCTCAGGAACTCGCACTTTTCCCGGTGTAGGGTGAGGGCGTTGTCCCGTAGGCGAGCGAACACTGCTTGGAGGCGCAGGTGGTGTTGCTCCAGCGTGGGGGAATGCACGAGGATGTCATCACTTACGTTGAGAACGCCGTCCAGGCCTTGGAGGACGTTCTTCACAATGTTCTGGAACACCTCAGCCGCACTGGATATCCCAAAGTTTAAGCGAGTGTATCGCCAAAGCCCTGCATGGGTAGAGAATGCCGTGATGGGCCTTGAGTCCGGGTGGAGGGGGACCTGATGATATCCGGAACGGAGGTCCATTTTCGAGAACCACCGGGACCCTGCAAGCTCTCCGATTATGTCATCCACCGTCGGGGTCAGGTGTCGCTCCCGTTTGATGGCAAGATTCGGGATCCTCATGTCCACGCAGATTCGGACTGCGTTTGGCTGCTTTGGCTTCTTTGCGATGACGATGGGCGACACCCACGGGTGGGGCCGGTCACTCGCTCAATAATCCTGGCTTTTTCCAGCAGATGCAACTCAGCCTCCACTTTGGGGCGAAGATGGAAGGCGATTCGTCGGTGTCGGAGGGCCACTGGCGCAATTGATTTATCGATATGCAGCTGGATGGCTGGTCCCTTCAAACAGCCGATGCCTTTGAAGAGGGAGCTGAAGTCCCTTAGCAGCCCACCGAGGTCCTGGGCGTGCACCGTGAAGGCAAATTTGATGAGATTGAGGTCCTGGGCGGTGCGGCAGCTGAGCAGGAACCCGGCTCCTTCCTGAGACACATACACCTTGGCTTGCTGCTGAGTGTCTTCGTGGGAGAGGTCAGCCTGGAAGACTCCGCATAGGCGAAGGGGGCTTGAGTCCCAAACGCATAGACTTGTACTCTGGTTTCGCGGAGCGGGGAGGGTTCGATAACCCCCAGTAGACGCTGGCGGCCATGAGATTGATCGTGGCACCGGTGTCAATTAGCGCGGCCACTGCCTGGCCTTGTACGTCGATTTCGCACATCGGCGTGGCGTGCTGAGAGGCTGAGAGAGAGTGCAGCATTCGGACTACGTGGACTGTGGTCTCTTCGTCGTCGTCCATATCGCTGCTGTGCGGGTCGTCGGGGAGTGGGCCGAGTGCTCGGACTTGCCGGCGTGGGCCTCTCGCCGTCCCTCTTCGTGACGAGCGGCATACTTTCGAGTAGTGGTTTAGTCTCCCGCAAGCACTGCAGGTTTTCCCGCTCGCGGGGCAGGCGCCCTCATGGGGGTAAGGGCCTCCACACCACCCGCACGGTCGGTTCTTCTGGGGCTGCTTGGGTGGCTGCGGTGCGGGCACGCTGTCTTTCGCCCGCGGGTGTCGGGCATCTGTCCGGATGGCGCACACTGGTTCTTCCTTGACCACCACTGCCGGCTTGGCTTCCATATGTGCCGCCCTCACCTTGGACAGTTCCTTGGAGCGACCCAACGTGAGGATGTCCCTCATTGGCATGTTGTGGGCCTCCAAAACGCGTTCCCGCAACTTCGATGATGCGCAGCCTTGGATAAATTGCGCCCTCACCTCATCGTCCTCATCTGGGAGGGTACATGTGCCCGCTAGCTCCTTGAGCCTCGCGTGGAAGACATCCACTGACTCGTCCGTGTGTTGGCGTGCCTGGTGGAGCAGGAACCGTTCGTAATCCGGGTTGGCGAATGGCTCAAAATGGGCGGTAATGGCGTCGCGCATTGTGGCGTAGTTCCTGGGAGGCCCATTTTCGCGCACCGTCTTCGCTATCTTGTGTATGTCAGCCCCTCCAAGGTGAAGCAGCATGGGGCGATGTGGCGGCGCTGGGATGTCCGCCGCGTCGAAGTATGTTTCCAGGCGCTCCACCCACACTCGCCACCGGGCCGCTTGGGAGGGTGGCGGACCAGTGATGACGAAAGGCTCCAGGTGCGGAACGGTCGCCATGAGGGCAGGAGAGTAGGCGGGGTTGTGCTAGGGCTCGCACTCGTGGAAGAAGTGCGCGTTGGGCGCGTGTTGGCCGGTCCGCAGAGTGACCCGATAAAGCTTCCTGGCAGTGGCTGTGGGGTGGCGCCGAAACCAGTTGCTGGCCTGTGTCGCAGGGATGGCAGGGTCTATTGGAGCGGTACAGGCCAGCTGTGAGGTGGCGGTAGGCCGAAGAGACGGTGGGGGGCCTGGGCAGCAGCGTCACACCTCCTCATAGGCCGGGCAGCGCAGGCGGTGGGCCGCTGAGAGGGCCGTGACGGGGTGTACACCCGCTGATGCACAGCGCGCCCTCGCGCCTGACTGCGCGCGCGGGGACACTCACCGGGCGGACAGGAGGTGGCTGCTGGTGGTGCCGCGGCTGGCGGTAGCGGCCGCGGGTGAGTAAAGGTGCAGTCCGGCACGCGCACTCGCTGCGGTGCGGCAGGTGACAGGCCTTGGTGGCAGGCGGCGGAGCCAGCGGGGTGGCGTAGAGGCCGCCGGCGCTCGGTAGCGCGTGCACTCGTGGAGGCAGATGACTAGCGCGAGGCCCACTCGAGCGCTGCGAGGGGTGAGACCACCTCGTCGCCAATGTCGTGTCGTGGTTGGGGCCTGACTCGGCCAACAATGAGACACGTGAGTCAATGCTAGGGTGATGGCTAGTACGTAACTAACTTGCGTTAAGCACGTCTGCCCCTTTTATTCTTTTCTACACGCTGGCCAGGCGTACGCCGGGCCAGCCCAACAGAGTTACGCTCGAGGGGGTTTCACCACTTTCACCCTCCCTCGGCGTTCTGCTTAGTGCGGTCCGGGCCGCGACATTACAGTAATAATGTAATAACTTATCTTTTTAAATAGGAGAAGGTAGGCAAGCGAATGGGAACTCATTTGGGCATTCACATTCTTTTCAGTGTGTGACTACAGGATGTGCCCCCTCAACAGACCATGATGCTACAAAGGTATTCGTCCTTACACGGGATCCCAATGTGAGAAGCATGTCTTTGTATGCCCCACGTGTGTACTGTCACATGAGTGTGTTTGCTTTAGTTATCCTCACATGTGCCACAAAGGTTGATTACCTAAAAAGAATGTTTATAGATTTGTTTTATGTTTTTCAGCCGCTAGAATGGTTTGTCTTGAACAAACCATATATCAAGACAAACAGGCCTAGGAGAACCATGGAACCCTTTCTCCTAGACCTGGGATTCCATCTGTCCTAAGGTCTCTGAGTTACAGCCACACCTTATCTTTGTTTTACATATGTACTTGGAGGTCAGTGTGTTGGTCTTTGGGGCCTCCTTCTTTCTCCCGTTGTGTTTTATATGCTCTTTAACCTGCCTTGCACCTCAGCTGTTGGTTGTAACAGCAGGCATCCCAACTCAACCGTAGTAACTTATTACAGTTAATCAGAGGCGTCATTTCATTATTGCAGGTGACTCAAGGCATCACAACTGCACTCTAAAAAGGAACTTAGAGATGGCCATTTATACATGAATTGCAGGGCCCTATGCCTGACCTCATACAGGAAATGGACCTTCTTCCTCACTCCTCTCTATGGTCACAGAACTCCTCGGGACTTACAACCACCTTACAATGGATAGCAGGGCAGCCTTATCCCATATATGGTACACAGCACAGATCTGCCTCAGGGCACTGTTGGAGCTGTCCTGAACACATCTGACTTGGAATCCAGCTGTCAGCACTGCTCCTGTTGTGTCTCTGGATCCGCTGGGGCATAATTATGAGAGCCTTGCCTCATGTTTGCACAACGCAAAGTGACTCATTCCTAGATTTACAAGGATCTATAAACCTGGGAATGCATCAAAACCGTACGCTTCTCCAAAACAAGAGCAACGAGGAGGGATATCTCTATTTCACCCCGTTTGTTCCTCTTTCTATGTGTTCTGCCTTTCGGGATTGTTTTTTTGCTGGAAGGTGCCAATCCTGCCAACAACACAGGCGCTAGAGTGCCGAAATGGGGCCGGCACAAGGGAAAAGGACAGGAAAGCCCTTTTTCTTTGACATAGGCCAGCGCAGGAAGATGACTTGCAGGGCCGCCCTACGCCCAATCCCCATAAATGAGGGTCATTGACTGCTCCCTCCACTATACGCACATTCCTCAACAGAAGACCCAACCATGGCCGGACTATCCTCTCTGCCATCTGGCATCCTTCGGGTGAGCTGCTGGCATGGGGGCTGATACCAGAGCAGGATGGGCTGAGATGACCCAGCCAGGCCCCCCTGGCATTCTTCAGGTGTGCTGCTGGCACGGGTGCTGACATCAGAGCAGGATGGGCTGAGATGACCCAGCCAGGCCCCCCTGGCATTCTTCAGGTGTGCTGCTGGCATGGGGGCTGATACCAGAGCAGGATGGGCTGAGATGACCCAGCCAGGCCCCCCTGGCATTCTTCAGGTGTGCTGCTGGCACGGGTGCTGACATCAGAGCAGGATGGGCTGAGATGACCCAGCCAGGCCCCCCTGGCATTCTTCAGGTGTGCTGCTGGCATGGGGGCTGATACCAGAGCAGGATGGGCTGAGATGACCCAGCCAGGCCCCCCTGGCATTCTTCAGGTGTGCTGCTGGTATGGGGGCTGATACCAGAGCAGGATGGGCTGAGATGACCCATCCAGGCCCCCCTGGCATTCTTCAGGTGTGCTGCTGGCACGGGGGCTGACATCAGAGCAGGATGGGCTGAGATGACCCAGCCAGGCCCCCCTGGCATTCTTTAGGTGTGCTGCTGGCATGGGGGCTGATACCAGAGCAGGATGGGCTGAGATGACCCAGCCAGGCCCCCCTGGCATTCTTCAGATGTGCTGCTGGAACGGGGGCTGATATCAGAGCAGGGTGGGCTGAGCTGACCCAGCCAGGCCCCCCTGGCATTCTTTAGGTGTGCTGCTGGCATGGGGGCTGATACCAGAGCAGGATGGGCTGAGATGACCCAGCCAGGCCCCCCTGGCATTCTTTAGGTGTGCTGCTGGCACGGGGGCTGATACCAGAGCAGGGTGGGCGGAGATGACCCAGCCAGGCCCCCCAGGCATCCTTCAGGTGTGCTGCTGGCACGGGGGCTGATACCAGAGCAGGGTGGGCTGAGATGACCCAGCGAGGCCCCCCTGGCATTCTTCAGATGTGCTGCTGGAACGGGGGCTGATATCAGAGCAGGGTGGGCTGAGCTGACCCAGCCAGGCCCCCCTGGCATTCTTTAGGTGTGCTGCTGGAACGGTGGCTGATATCAGAGCAGGGTGGGCTGAGCTGACCCAGCGAGGCCCCCCTGGCATTCTTCAGATGTGCTGCTGGAACGGGGGCTGATATCAGAGCAGGGTGGGCTGAGCTGACCCAGCCAGGCCCCCCTGGCATTCTTCAGATGTGCTGCTGGCATGGGGCTGATACCAGAGCAGGATGGGCTGAGCTGACCCAGCCAGGCCCCCCTGGCATTCTTTAGGTGTGCTGCTGGCATGGGGGCTGATAACAGAGGAGGATGGGCTGAGATGACCCATCCAGGCCCCCATGGCCTCACTCCAGAGACGTCTTGTGCAGTGTGTGCCTGGTTTGAACATTGTTGCCAGGACTGACTTTGTTTTTTCTTCTCTGACCCAGAGCACAACACATCACATTGGAGTTAACACAAAAAAACACTGTCTGACCCTTCATTTCATGATAGGAAGGCGGGGCTTTAGGGATACTCCAAGGTACAGGGTCAGTTTGGCACCTTACGAACAACCTTTGTCAGAGGCTACCTTTTCCTTTTTCTTCCAAAAGACTGTGTTCAGGGAGCCTGTGGGAGCTGAGAGAAGTTTTACTGCTCACAGATTCAGATGGAGAACCCATGATGAAGAACCAGGATACCAGTGGCTGTCAGGTGCAATGTTTATGCATGAGCAGAGGAGACTAAAGTGATTAACTCATCATTAATAAACATTTGTTCTGTCACATCATAAGATACCTTTATTGCATAAGTAACTCAATGCTACAATTATTTTTGTGTCATGAGAAGCACTGCAAACAGAGACATTGTTTGCAGTACAAACATCTGATCTTGTTGGTTCTGTAGACAGTGTCATGCCTGCCTCCTATAAATGTATTTACAGTGTTCATAACTGAGTATCATGAATAAAAATGAATTGCATGTCTGAGGGCAACCACTGTGTGAGTGAGCTGACCCCATCACTACCTTCACTGCTCTTGAAATGGGCCTGTCCCAAACCAGGGGGAGCAAAGAGCCACAGCTCACAGGTCCAATCAGAAGTGGGGTTCATTTCACAGAAGTTGAGGGACACAATCAATCAATCATGTCACTTATAAAGCGCACTACATACCCGCGAGGGTCTCAAGGCGCTGGGGGAAGAGGCGGGTGGTGCTGCTACTGATCGAAGAGCCAGGTCTTGAGGAGTCTTCTGAAGGCCAGTAGGTCTTGGGTCTGTCGGAGGTTGGTGGGGAGGGTGTTCCAGGTCTTGGCGGCGAGGTGGGAGAAGGATCTGCCGCCGGCGGTCGTTTTCCGGATGCGGGGGACTGTGGCGAGGGCGAGGCTGGTCGAGCGGAGCTGGCGGGTGGGGGTGTAGAAGCTGAGTTGTCTGTTGAGGTAGGCTGGTCCGGAGTTGTGGAGTGCTTTGTGTGCGTGGGTGAGGAGCTTGAAGGTTATCCTCTTGTTGACAGGGAGCCAGTGCAGGTCTCTCAGGTGGGGTGTGATGTGGCTGCGTCGGGGGATGTCGAGGATAAGACGTGCAGAGGCGTTCTGGATGCGTTGCAGCCGTCTCAGGAGCTTAGCCGTCGTTCCTGCGTAGAGGGCGTTTCCGTAGTCCCGCCTGCTGGTGACGAGGGCCTGGGTGACTGTTTTTCTTGTTTCGGTGGGGATCCACTTGAAGATCCTGCGGAGCATTCGGAGGATGTTGAAGCAGGATGAGGAAACGGCGTTGACCTGCTTAGTCATGGAGAGGGTGGGGTCGAGGATGACCCCTAGGTTGCGTACGTGGTCGGTGGGTGGCGGGGCTGTTCCCAGTGATGTTGGCCACCAGGAGTCGTCCCAGGCTGAAGGGTTGGAACCAAGGATGAGGACCTCCGTCTTGTCCGAGTTCAGCTTCAGGCGGCTGGTCCTCATCCATTCGGCGACGGCCTTCATTCCTTCGTGGAGGTGGGCTTTGGCGGTGTGAGGGTCTTTGGTGAGGGAGAGGATCAGCTGGGTGTCGTCGGCGTAGGAGATGATGTTGAGGTTGTGCTGTCGGGCGACTTGGGCGAGGGTGCCATGTAGATGTTGAACAGCGTTGGGCTGAGGGAGGAGCCTTGGGGTGCGCCGCAGATGATCTTGGTGGCCTTGGATCGGAAGGGGGCGAGGCGGACGCTTTGTGTTCTGCCGGAAAGGAAGGATGTGGTCCAGTCCAGGGCCTTCTCTTGGATCCCGGCGTCGTGAAGGCGTGTTCGTAGTGTGTGGTGGCAGACCGTGTCGAAGGCGGCTGATAGGTCCAGGAGGACCTATCAGCCACAGGCTGTGTTCACCTAATAGCAGTGATTTATTGTGCCCCAAAAATGATAATCAGCAGAATAAATGTGCAGATAAGTAAGTGTGGCTGCCGTGAACCACTTTCAAAATTATTCAAAAATGTTTCTGGTTTAGGGAGGGCCTGGCAGTTGCGGCTGGACTGTTCCATTGGAGCAGGGTCACAGCTGATTATACATGTAGTAATGAGGCTCCCATGAAGCACTTTCTAGCATGTTTCGAAAAACAACATTGCAGGAAGGCAACCTGTATACCCTGTATGCATGCCCTTGTATACCCTGTATGCATGCCCCTGTATACCCTGTATGCATGCCCCTGTATACCCTGTATGCATGCCCCTGTATACCCTGTATGCATGCCCCTGTATACCCTGTATGCATGCCCCTATATAACCTGCATACATGCTGACTGAGGTCAGGAGTGGAGCTACTGCAATTGTAATTGCATTTATATAGCACTTACTACCCCTGATGAGGCGTCAAAGCGTTTTTTTGACGCATAGCACACTACTCCGGAACCCAAAAAGGATTAGTGGTGAATTAGTATAGAGAGATATTTTAAATTTTAGTAGGACACATTACAACACACGCATTTACAACAGGTGCCATTCCAACACATTTTTTACAACGCAAAATCCATTACAACCCATGTCATAACAACGCAAACCATTACAACACATAATCAATTACAACGCAAATTACTGTTCTAACTCCGCCAGGGCGTTACTTTAGGGGAATGCGTTGTAATGCTGTGCGTTGTTATGACATGCGTTGTAATGGATTTAGCTTTGTAAAAATTGCGTTGTAATGGCACGCGTTGTAACACGTGCGTTGTAAGCAATGTCTCCCATTAAATTTGAGCTGTGGACAAGTGAGTTTTCTTATTTGGAATGAAAAAGGATAGTGGAGGGATAGAAGAGGGAAGGGTTTGTATTTATATAGCGCTTGCTACCCCTGATGAGGTGTTGAAGCACTTTTTGGCAGCTGGCACTCAGCTATCCACTCAAAATACAGATGTTTTCTTTGCAGCAGGCACATTAACCCTCTGCACTACTTTATGATGAGCCCAAAATACCACTAGACAATACTCTGATCGCTCTCTCTCTAGCAGGAACATTATCACAAGAGTTATCTTGACATTTGTATTGCTGCCTGAAAGCTGGACGCAGAAGGAACACTGCACCAGGTGTTTTAAAGTTATTGCTAAACACAGCGCCCTCCTTGAGGTCAGTGCCCACCTTCCAGGTCAGCGCCCAGTGCGGCTGCACTGGTCGCACCTCCCTAAAGTCGGCCCTGGGCACAAGGACCTAGTGGTGTAAGGAGTCAAAGAGCCTTATAATAAATGCCTTTTTTCTTCCAAACCAGGAATGGGGGGCCCGTTCTCCCTTCTTGCACCTGCACTACACTAATGACGGCGGTACACAATCTAACTCATTTAACCCTTGAGTGCACTTGACAGCACATGTAGGAAGAACCTCTTTGGACATGGTTGCCCCCACTTTTTGCCTGATCTAATTTCGAACTGTAAGTACACTGGGTCCCTGCTAACCAGGTCCCCAGTGCCTGATCTCTTTCCCCAAAACTGTACAACGATTGGCACAACTTCGGTGGTGCCTAAGAAAAGATACCCCTGGTTCCTAGGGCCTGGGTGCTGAGGAGGGTCCTCTGGGGCTGCAGCACTGATTGTGCCACCCCAGGGACCCCTCACCACTCAGTGATTGCAGGCTGTGTGTCTTGGTGCAGAGAAAACCGAAGAGTCAACATGGCACACAGCCCTGTGTGCCATGCCTACCATGCACTGCATAAGTTATAGGCAAGTCACCCCTACTGCAGGCCGTTAGCCCTAAGGCAGGGTGCACTATATCCTGTGTGTGGGCATATCAGCATGAGCAGATATGCCCCTACAATTTCCAGTCCATTCTGTGATGTTGTACGTGAACAGGGAAGCCATAAAGAGTACATGGGCTGGATACTTGTCAACACAAGTTTCCTAACTCCATGATGGCTTCACTGATTTCTAAGATGTTGGGTACCAAACATCTTGTCTCAATAAATCCTCACTGATGCCAGTGATGGATGTATTAATACATTTACACAGGAGACCCTTTACAGGGTCCCCTGAAAACCTACCAAGCACTGGTGTGGTTCCTGACTGGTTTTTGTCAGTCTGCCACCAGACACATTTCTGACCATATAGGGTTAGTGCTAGCGCTCCCAGAGGACAGAGACAAAGCTTGCTCTGGGTGGAGGGGCTTCATGCCTCAGCAGGAAGCATCAAAGGCAATACCACTTTTGAAATCCACCCCAGTAATCCCCAGATAGTGGGGGGGGGGCAGGTACCCTTTCCTGCTCCACTTTTGGGGGGAGGAAATGAGGGACAATTAGTTAAATGACGACGAAGGTCCCCACTTAGCCTACACAATACCTAGAGTGGGGCAGGCGAAGTGAATCCCTCTCCTGAAATTCCACCATCTTTAGATGGTGGAGAAACAACCTATCAGGGATAGGGTAGTGTTCCTTTCCACAGGCAGTAGTCACTAAAGGGTGTAGATACCCTAAAGGTAAGTAGCCCATTGGCTACTACCTGTCTCGCCATGTAACACCCATAAATTCAGTATTTAGGTGGCACCCGGATACCTGATACCTGAACATCAGATTGAATGGACAAAAGAAGACCAGGACAAAGAAGACCGGCTGCCCGAGAACTGAAGAACTGCTGCAGAAGAAAAAGGCGCCAAACACTGCCTGCTTTTCCTAGTGCTCGACAATCGCTGCTGGTGTGTCATTCTGAAACCTGAAAGAACTCCAAGAACCCCGGAGCTTCTCTAGCTTTCAAGAAATCTATTAAGCTCCTTTGGAGTGAAGGTATCACTCTCCTGAATACCGCAGGCACTGATCCCATGAAGTCCGGTTTGTCAACTTGCTTCTCCCTGAAGGCCTCGGCACAGCACCAAAGCAAGACGAGGCACAACAGCTCCGAAGCATCAGAGCTGCCTCTCCATCAATTTTAGAGGCACCGGGACCTAACGGGCAGCAGTATAACAATACCTAGGTTACTGAACCCCAATGGTAAAAACCAAGAAGAAGAGTCCACACTGGTCTCCCGAAACACCAGAAACAAGCACCGATCGAGGGATGTCAAGACATCCGATACCCACTTCCTGAGTGGCACAACTGTCCTGAAAGTGCCTCTCCAACTTGCCTGCTCCTGACCACGATCACCTCAAGACGCATGATGCTCAGCTGACCTGTTCGCTCTGCATTTGGCCCCAGCAACAGCCAATCAGCCATGCTCCTGCGGTCACCAGGCCCTTGCAACCTTCTTCCATTAAGGAAGCTCACCGGACTTACCTGTAAGTCCCTCTGTGCAGTGCTTTTTCAAGTGGCCCCCTTCGTCTTTGAGTACCAGCTTCCAAGACCCCAGCACCTGTGTTCCCAGCCGATCCAGGACTCTCTCAAACCTCTCCTGCTGGAACTTTGGACCTGGTCCTGACATCTACCTAAAACGAGAAGCTGAACTTTGTGAAAGCATTGCCTGATTTTCCATGTATTTTGCCCCATTGTGTCGTATGGTGCATAATTGCGCATAGAAGTGATATATTTTCTGAACTTTGAAAAATCGTAATTCCCAAAGTACTTACCTTAGAACTGTATGTATGGTCTTAAAAATGATATAAAAATCAGTGTTATTTTTACCAATTGCTCTAAGATTTATTTTTGAGTTTGTGTCTCAACTATTACCTCTGTGAGTCCAACAAATGCTTAACATTGCCCTCTGATATGCCTAATTGCTCGCCCATACTACCACTAAAAGAGACTTAGAAATATCTTCTTTTACCTGCCTTTTGGGGATCTCTTGCACTCTCTGAATAGTGTACTTAATTTTACTACACTGTACAGAGAGACGGTTGCCTACATTACTGGCAGCAGTGGGATAAACGACTTTGCATTTGCTGGACCACTTTGACAATGAGTGTCCACATGAATAAATCCAAACATTGTCTCTAGGTAGTCTAATTTTTGATTGGTCTATTTTTTCTAAATTTCTAAAATTAACTGTTAGGGCCTTGGTTAAGTCCTTGGTTAAGTCCCTGAAACCAAGTTAGTGATAGTTATTTTTTTTTGTAGCTTCCTAAAAAGGTCCCAACTTTAGTAAAAAAAAAAAAGAAATGCCTGATTCTGATAGCCAGGTTCAGAGGCTCAGCCTGACCCCTTACATAGAACTGAGCCATTCTCACCTGAAAGGCCTTTCTAAGAGCTATGGAATCAAAGCAGGCTAAAGCCCTAAAATGACTATCTCAAAGAACTGAGCTCAGTTCAAGAGAGATCACCCAGAACTGGTAAACCAGTCTGAGAATGAGGATAATACCAATGAGAATGGTGTTGAGAAAGGACATGAGTCAGACCCCTCAAGCCCAGCTGAGACCTCCCGGATGAGGACCTCATGCTGGAAAGATTGACCACAAGATTGAAATTAGAGGCTCAGCTCCCGGAACTAGAAAAGCAAAGAAAAGAGATGGGCCTAGGACTTATCACTGGTGGCAGCATTCATGTATTTAGGGAGAATAAAAGTTCTTATTACTCAAAACGCCCCAATGGTATTGTCCCTCCCTATGCAGAATGTGATCACATCACCAAATGGTTTCCGCATTTGAGAAAGCCTGTATAGTAAGGGAAGCAGCTTGGCCAAATTGGGCTCATCTCTTGTGGGAACTATTCTCAGGGAAATGCAGTGACAGACTTCTGACATTACCTGAAAAAGATGGTAAGTCTTATGACCTAATGAAAGGTACCCTAATTGAGGGCTTTGGACTCACCACAGAGGAGTATAGAATAAGATTCAGGGAGACTCAAAAAACCTGGAGTCAGTCCTGGGTGGAATTTGTTGACATTTCAGTAAAAACATTAGATGGTTGGTTAGCAGGTAACAATGTGAATGACTATGAAGGACTTTAAGAATTTAATCATGAAAGAACTTGTGTTGAGTAATTGCTACAGAGAGAAGTTACATCAGCATCTGGTAGACCTAGGACCACTTTCTTCTCTAGATTTGGGGAAGGAGGGAGACCACTGGGTCAAACTAAAGGTGACCAGAACTACCACTGGTGGGGGAGATAAAAAGAAAGAGGTCAAAAAGCCCCCCCACCCTCCCCCCCAGGGAAAATAGTGATCAGAAAGGGAAAAGCAAAAATGTGTCTTCTTCATGCCCCCAAAAATCTGGTCAGGGGGGTGGGGCCAGAAACTCATCACAGTGCAAGGGAGGGTACCAGGGTAAGAACTGGGATTCCAAAAAGACTTGGTGTCATGAATGTAAATCAATTAAACACCGAACTGGAGACCCTGGCTGTAAAAACAAACCAAATGCCTCTAGTCCACCTGCAGTAAATGTAGTGGCCAATCTCCAGATGGGATCTCAGGTGAGCACTGACCAGGTTAGAGAGCTCACTATCGCAACACTAGTAGGAGATGTAGACTTAGCCACCTTAGCTTTCTGGCCCACTAATATGCAAAAATACAGACAGCATCCTATTACTAATGGAGTTAGGGTGGAATCCCTGAGAGACACTAGTGCCAGCATCACCATGGTGACTGAGCAACTGGTATCCTCAGATCAGTATCTGCCTGGAAGGACCTATCCAGTCACCAATCCTGACAATGTGACAAAAACCCATCCCATGTCGGTGGTGTCCTTTGACTGGGGATGGGGTTGCCGGAAAAAAGGAAGTAGCAGTCTCTCCATCAATACCAGTGATTGTTTGCTTGGGAATGATTTGGAGTCCTCGGCCTGGGTTGAGGCAGAACTGAGAATACATGCAGAAATGCTTGGAATCCCACACTGGGTGAGAGTAAAAACCAGAGCGCAGAGCCCAGAGTGAAAAAGAGGTGCAGGAGTCTGGAAGAATGGCCGAGCCCTTCAAGAGAAAAGGCAAGCAGACTAGGGAACCAGCTGCAAATCAGACATCAGACCCTTCTACTCAGGGGAAGAAGAGTCAGCCCCAGAGAGAACTGAGCTTCAGGAGCTGGAGCCTTACCAGGCTGAACTTTTGGGCCCTGGGGGACCTTCTAGGGAAGAGCTGTGCCAGGTGCAGAGGACCTGTCCCATTCTTGAAAGACTCTGACAGTAAGCTGCTGCACAGAAAGGTGATGATGTTAGTGGTTCCACAGGACCTATTGGGAGGAGGGAATCCTTTACACTGAGGCCAGAGACACCAAACATAGTGCCACTAGGAGAGTGGTAGTGCTTCAGGCATTTAGAGGATTCCTCCTCACTATAACACATAACATCCCCCTAGCTGGACACCTTGGCCAGACCAAAGCTTGGAGCAGGCTTGTCAGTCACATCTATTAGACAGGGATGCACCAGAAGGTGATGGGGTTTTGTAACTCCTAGCCCACCTGCCAAGCCTGTGGCAAGACTGGTGGGCACCTAAAGCCCCCATTAATTCCACTTCCAGTGGCTGGGGTTCCCTCTGAAAGGTAAGGATTGACATTGTTTGTCCCCTTGACTCTCCTACAGCTCCAGGAAACATATATATTCTGGTGGTAGTGGATCATGCCACCAAGTATCCTGAAGCTATTCCCCTTAGGACTACCACTGCCCCTGCAGTGTCTAGGGCCTTCATTGGTATATTTAACAGAGTGGGCTTCCCTAAGGAGGTGGTATCAGGTAGAGGTACAAACTACATGTTTGGTTACTTGAAACACATGTGGAAGGAGTGTGGGGTGACCTACAGGTTCACTATCCTCTACCATCCGCAGTATAATGGCCTTGTTGAAAGATTCAATAAGACCATGAAAGGTATGATTGGTGGACTCCCTGAAAAACTCAAAAGGAGATGGGCTGTCTTACTGTCAGGCCTGCTTTTTGCCTACAGGGAAGTGCTACAAAAGGGAGTGGGGTTCTCCCCATTGAACTTTTGTTTGGTCATCCTGTTAGGGGACCATTGTGTCTTATAAAGAGGGATGTGAGAGACCTCCTGTTAAACCTAAACAGGACATAGTGGACTATGCACTTGGCCTCCACTCCAGGAAGGCCGAATACATGGAGAAAGCAAAAGAAAACCTTGAGGCCAGCCAAGAGCTCTAGAAGCATTGGTATGGCAAAAAGACTGCTGTGGTGGAGTTCCAACCAGGGTAGAAGGTGTGGGTTTTGGAGCCTAACAACCCTAGACCTCCAAGATATGTGGAGTAGCCCTACCCTATCCTAGAAAGAAAAGGAAAGGTCTCCTACATGGTAGACCTTGGCTCTTGCAGGAACCCCAAGAGTGTCAACCACCTTAAACCCTATATGACAGGGCAGATGTGACCATGCTTATGGTTACAGAGGAGGATCAGAAAGCAGCGAGTGAACCTCTCCCTGACCTTCTGTCTAACAACCCAAAAGATGGGTCAGTGGAAGGAGTGGTCTTTTCAGACACCCTCAACACCCAACAGCAGACAGATTTGCTGAGCTCTTCACTTTGACCTCTGGCCAGACTAGCTGGTGTACCCATGATGTGCACACTGATGAAAGCCTACCTTTCAAAAACATAATTAAATCTACAGGCAGTCTGATAATGTGAAAGCGAACATCAAAGCTGAAGTAATCAAGATGCTGGCATTGAGAGTCATAGACCCATCTGAGGGCCCCCGGTCCAGTCCAGTGGTGTTAGTCCCCAAGCCTCATACCCAAGGTGGTAAAAAGAGATGGGGCTCTCGGGGGACTATAGGGGCCTCAATACAGTGACCAAAACCAATGCACACCCAATTCCAAGGGCAGATAAATTAATTGACATGTTGGGAGCAGCCAAATATATGCGTACCTTTGTTCTCACATCTGGGTACTGGCAGATAGCTCTGACTACAGGAGCTAAAGAAAGATATGCATTTTCAAGCCCAGAGGGTCATTATCTGTTTACTTTGATGCCTTTTGGGCTGAATAATGCACCAGACACTTTTCAAAGGTTGGTGAACAAAGTCCTTGCTGGTTTGGAATCCCACAGTGCAGCTTATCTAGATAATATTGCTGTCTTGAGCTCCACCTGGCAGGATCACTTGAGCCACCTTGGAAAAGTATTAGAGGCCCTGAGAAGTGCAGGTCTCACTATCAAAGCAATCAAGTACCAGATAGGGCATGGGAAGGTTGTAAACCTGGGCCACCTTGTTGGTGGAGGACAGTTTCAACCATTACAACCCAAGATCCAGATCATTCTGGACTGGGTGGCTCCGACTACCCAGACTCGAGTCAGGGACTTCTTTGGCTTGACTGGGTGCTATAAGAGATTTGTGAAGGATTATGGAACCATTGTGACACCCCTCACAGAACTGACCTAAAAGGTGAACTGGACAGTCAGCTGTCAAAAGACTTTTGACATTCTGAAGGAAGCAATGTGCTATGCACCTGTTCTGAAAGCTCCAGAATATTCATTGTGCAGACTGATGCCTCTGAACATTGGATAGGAGCAGTCATATCCCAAATACATAAATAAAATACATGACCAATGTCAAGACCAGCCTGTGGCTTTCATAAGTAGAAGGCTACTCCCAAGGGAACAGCGTTGGAGTGTCATTGAGAGGGAAGCCTTTGCTGTGGTTTGGTCCCTGAAGAAGCTGAGACCATACCTGTTTGGCTCTCACTTCATTGTTCAAACCAACCACAGGCCTCTCAGATGTTTAATGAAGATGAAAGGTGAAAATCCCAAACTACTCAGGGGGTCCATGGCCCTACAGGGAATAGACTTTGAAGTGGAACACAGACCTAAGACTGCCCATGCCAATGCAATGGACTTTACAGGTTGTCCGACTTAGAAGATGAAGCTTCACTAGGGGAAGGTTAGTCTCATTGCTGGACTTGGCCCTTTTTGGCAGGTTCATCCCTAAACTTTTTGCCTTTTCTCTGACATGGTGTTGGTGGTTCTTAGGCCTCTGGGCACTTTAGCACTGTGGTCCAGTGTAAAGTGCGTGCGCTCTCTGGGTACATTTGGTAAGGTTGGCCTGCCCTCCCATAGGAATGCATTGGGGATTCCCTGGTAAAGTGTGTCAGTGGTAATTCCTGGTATGAGAGGAGCAGCGTGGTCAAGTTTAGTATGTATGAAATTGTAATAATAAATGCTGCGCAATGGTGTGCGCAGATTTATTATGACTTTTAGAAGTTGGTATTTCTGTGTGCTATGTGTCTGCCTGCCTGATGTGGATTGCATGTCTGGCTTGTGAGTGACAGGGGCTGGGAGGTGTGTGTGGCTCCAGGTGGGGCAGGGTGAGTCAGCACTAGGCTGAATGGGACATCTGTGCTGGGAGAAGTGGGAGGAGTAATCCCCTGACTCTGAATAGGACTGTGAATAAAGAAAAAGGAGCAACCCCACTTGCCAAGAGACAGGGTATCACAGGTAGGAAAAAGGAAACTCTCTTGGGACTACTACAAATCTATCTTCCGCTACGTGTGTTTATATATATTCCGCACACATTCAAACATTCATGGAATACACATAAATCACCACTATATGAACCCAACAAACAACTATAATGCACACAGGATAAGGAACACAAATCAATACAATAAAACATTTATTTATTAAAACATATTTTTTGAATTTTTTTTTTTTTTTGTATAAAAGCATAACAAATGTGCAATACATCAAAATTATAATCAACAATAAAAAGTCATGAGAGACAAAGGAAGTGTAAGAAAATCAAAACATCAAAGTAAGGCTACTCCAAAGGGAATCACTCAATAAAAATTCATCAGTCCATCAATTCATAATATTATCGGACATGAAGAGGTTCCTTGGATATAACCATATACACAACAGAAGCGTCAACGCGTTTCGGTGGTGATGAATTATTGAGACACCACCTTCATCAGGACATAAACGATACTTGTCTCTCCTATAGGTGACATGTAATTCATGAAACCTAATTGAAAACATAAATGCACAAAATCAAAACCTAAATTAAATTAATACAATATACTGTGTACAAAGATAAACATCAATTACATTTAAAAAAAAATTTTGTTAAAGAATCCTCAACCCTAATTTATGGAGGTTCATTTTCATTGTGTTTATACAATTGTTTACAGGGTCCACACCAACATACCAATCATATCACTCTCATTCCCACACACAAAGTCAATCGAATTTCCATAATAAACACATCCATCACCAAATAAATCATATTTGTGAGTCCCTCTTTCATGATTCAATGGGATACCCAGTTAAAAATTCCTCCTATGGGCTGGTACTTTGTAAACTTGCTTGATTTCTCCTCGCGATCCCTGGTCCGTTGGCCTGTGGGTACTGGCGAGGGTCACCTTGTTAATTCTTGGGCTTACCTGGTTGCTCCAGACGTGCCCTGACTCCCCATTGCTTGGAGAGTCCCCAGGACCTTGCTGGTCCTCACCATAACCTGTTTCCTCTGACTGCGTTGGTTGCATTTGCCAAGGCTTGTTGGTGCTGCAGCCGGACATCGACCCCTCAGCTCTCGACATCATTCGTGGGCAAGCTCACCTCTGGACTCTGGTTGGTACTTTAGGTACACTCCAGATTGGATTCTGGGGTACCCTTATAAGTCCCTAGTATATGGTGCACCATGTACCCAGGGCATAGGTACCCCAGAGGCCTCCCCTGGGCTGAAGCATGTATTATGCCACCCAGGAAAGGCCATTCAAATTGACACGACAAGCCTGCTACTGCAGACTGGGTAAGCTGGTGCTTGCACCCCTTACTTAAGATATAGGTTCACTATATCTATGCAAATCACTACACTTAAAAACCTATCAGTCACCCCTATGGCAGGCCTTATCAATCCTGAAGGCAGGGTGCTGGGTTTGTAAGAGGGTGCCCCTGCATGAGCAGAGCCCCTCTGCAGCCTTCGGAGACCATTCTCCGGGGTTGTCTGTGATGCTGCCAGACATATATGTTTAAGTGCATTATAACCTTGTGGTAAATGCTAACTTTAAAACGGCTGCTCAGAAACATGTTGTGTTTGGTGTCAAACACCTTGGAATCATACCTCCACACCAGTAACTGGTGTGGGAGGTATGATTCCACCCTTCCAAAGGGGACATATGTGGGTCACCGGTCTACCCGGTACCAGCTTTCTCGACCTAGGCAGCACAAAATGGACGCTGCCAGCGATTCTACGTGCTCTAGGTACAGTGTCTATTGAAGTCGTGATTGTTATACCATTTTTTTTAGTATATGGTCCGGTCTCCCCCTGGAGCCCGTTGTACATTTTGCTACTTACGTATGTTCTATTGATTAAGTATTGTGTGCTTTATGTTCTAATCTCGTGTAGAGATTAGCAGAGAGTGTTATAGAAATAAATACATATTTTTACATAACTACTGTGTGGTTCTCCTTTCATTTGATCATTCAAGAAGTGAGATTCTGGTAAAACAAGCTGCTTTACATTCCTTCAAGATTAAGCCTGAAGGCTGCTCTCCACAGCTACCACTAGGATAGCTTTCAATAAAGGTTATCTTTGACCTCATACATCATAAGGGTCGTTTGGACTGGTATAAGGTGCCCACTTTAATTAGTAGACAGAATACACCAGGCCACCTTCTCACAATTTCATAAAATAGAAACAATTGCATAGGGCCCCTTATGAAGTGACCAACACAGTATAATTGAGAGGCTTCATTTCAATCACGTGACAGAAGTAAGAAAACTATAGGTCTGATTTAGAGTTTCGAGTAAGAAGCTAACTCTGTTAGGATGGCAGAGGACAATACCTCCAACATTCTGAGGAAATCTCCACCCACCAAATTTAGAGTTGTCTGCTGGCCCCGTAGATATCTCGCTACATTGACAGGAATTGGTGTAATGGTTGTGCCTGTCAATGGGCAAAACATTTGAAGGACAGGGCAGTCAGACATGATGGCCGGCTAGCAAACTTTTATAAAGATGTTTAAATTTCAAAAATAAACTCCCAAAGCAGGAGTTTGTCTTTGAAAAACACATAAAAACTAGTTTTCTTAGATGCTGGGAGTTTTCTCCCAGGGTGACGGTGGTCATTAATTTTGTGTCCATCCCTTACAGTCATGTTTTAAATAGGGTAGATGGTATAAAGTCATTCCTTCGATGGTTCGTATTTTGTCGGGCCATCACTGAAAGTATTCTGCCATTAAGCCCCAAACAGCGGATTGGGACTATAACTAATTCAACTGAATGTCATTGGAATCTGAATGAAATATTACATTAAATCAGAAAAAGATATATAGGACCCGATTCACAAAGGAAAACTTAGACCTGAAGTCTAAGTTTAGACCTAAGTTCAAGGGCCTGACTCACAAAGGGCCTCTGCACTCTTGGCGGATGCTCGGCAGTAGTGGGGGAGTCTCCACACTTAGGGAAGAGTCTCTGCAATGAGTGTGGAGGCCCTTTGAGAATCAGGCCCTAAGTTTAGACCTAAAGTCTAACTTTAGACCTGAAGTCCTGAAGTTAAAGTTTAGACCTGAAGTCTAACTTTAGCCTTTAGGTCTAAACCTAGGGCTCAATTCACAAAGGTGAAGTTAAACCAAAAGTCTAACTTTACTTCTTTTCAGTGTTCACAAAGGTATGTTACTGCTAGTAACTTTACTACTAACAATGTTAATAGTAGTAACTTACCTTAGTGACTACTAAAAAGACTTTTGGTCTAACTTTACCTTTGTGATTTGGTCCCTGTGTTTTGGTCATGGTGTGAGCTTGTTTTCTGGAAGATTTGGGCTTATAGTTTGCAGAAGATTGGTGATGTTGTTAACTGTATTGGAATAGCAATAGTGTTTGTCTATATCGTTATCCTTGTCCAACAGGCTTAGAAGGCATTTTGTTGGGGGGTCTGTGTGTGCAGGTAGTGTGGATAGTGGTTAAGAGTGAGGTGGTGGGTTGTGCAGTTGTTCTTTTGTTGTGTAGTGTTGTTATAGACAAGGAGATGCAAAGTTGTTAACAGGGGTGTGTTGCTTATGTTGTTTGTGTATGTTGAGGGTGGTAAGCGTGTGTGCGTGAGGGGTGGTGATGGAGCATGTGGGTAATGTTTTTAGGTTCTAAACGTGTGAAAATAATAATATGAAAATATACTCAAGCCTATGTCCTGACCACCAGTGCACAGTGGCAACGAATTGATGAGTAGGTCAAATGGCTCCAAAAACAATGTGCAAGGTCCAACTCTACCTTCTACAGAGTCTCTTCACGCATAGACCTCTCTTACGTATGGGGATTCCGGTCCCTGAAGACTCTAGAAATCCACTGAAGAAAACAGAGGTTAAAGTAATGTTGCAGTTAGTTGAGAATATCAATGACAATGGGATGTTTTAAATGTACAAAACCACAGACATTCACCAGTTATATTTTTCTCTGGCGATCTCTGGTAGCTATAACTTGTGCCCTAAGGGATCTTTAACTAGCGCCCTCGCCATGCACTGCTAATTAACGCATATATTACACCACTCATGACATCCTCTATGACCTCATTTCTAATATCTCTGCAACATTTGCAATGAAGTTATTGGCAGGAGGACTGTGCATGGTGGGGGCGCAAATTATAGTTAACATATATTGTATATACTGTCTTTCAATAGAAGTCAATGGAGCCTAATACCGTGATAGCAGGTGGCAGGATCTTCTTCCCAAGGAAGTGCTAGATGTCCATCATACATGCAATATTAGACTCATTATTCTGCTAAAATCATTCCATTTGCCAGGTACAACCCTGGGCCTTTTTGCTTCCAGGTTTTCTCGAGTTGTGAAAAGCATATTCACTGCCACAGGAAGCTTCAAACTATCATAAACCTCAAGGGAGGACACTAATATGCCAATAGGAAATTCCAGTACAGATCCAAGTGTATTCACAGCCGGTCAGCTGGGTATTTTCAGGAAAAGGACTCTTGCATCTTGATGAGTCACTGTAGCCACACAGGTCAAACAACTAACCCTTGGAGTCCACTTGTTGTCCTGGATTCAAGAGGGAGGAAGTACAGTCATTCAAGGCTCCTCTCAAGTCACAGACAGCAGGTCCAGTCCCTCATGGCTCCTCTCAGGTCAAAGACAGTAGGTCCAGTTCCTCAGGGCTCCTCTCAGGTCACAGACAGCAGGTCCAGTCCTTTATGCTCCTCTCAGGTCACAGACGGCAGGTCCAGTACCTCAGGGCTCCTCTCAGGTCACAGATGGCAGGTCCAGTCCTACAGGGCTCCTCTCAGGTCACAGACAGCAAATCCAGTCCTTCAGGGCTCCTCTCAGGAAACAGACGGCAGGTCCAGTCCCTCAGGGCTCCTCTCAGGTCACAGATAGCAGGTCCAGTCCTTCAGGGCTCCTCTCAGGTCACAGAGGCAGGTCCAGTACCTCAGGGCTCCTCTCAGGTCACAGACGGCAGGTCCAGTCCTTCAGGGCTCCTCTCAGGTCACAGACAGCAGGTCCAGTCCTTCAGGGCTCCTCTCAGGTCACAGATGGCAGGTCCAGTCCTTCAGGGCTCCTCTCCGGTCACAGAAGGCTGGTCCAGGCCTTCAGGGCTCCTCTCAGGTCACAGACGGCAGGTCCAGTACCTCAGGGCTCTTCTCAGGTCACAGTTGGCAGGTCCAGTCCTTCAGGGCTTCTCTCAGGTCACAGACGGCAGGTCCAGTCCTTCAGGGCTTCTCTCAGGTCACAGACGGCAGGTCCAGTCCTTCAGGGCTTCTCTCAGGTCACAGACGGCAGGTCCAGTCCTTCAGGGCTCCTCTCCGGTCACAGAAGGCTGGTCCAGGCCTTCAGGGCTCCTCTCAGGTCACAGACGGCAGGTCCAGTACCTCAGGGCTCTTCTCAGGTCACAGTTGGCAGGTCCAGTCCTTCAGGGCTTCTCTCAGGTCACAGACGGCAGGTCCAGTCCTTCAAGGCTCCTCTCAGGTCACAGACGGCAGGTCACAGGCAGTCCTCTTCTGATCTTCCACAGGTCCAGAACTTTTTTCTAAGGATGGTGCCTTAGGGGTGCCACATTCATGGGTGGCACTAACTATTAGTTAGGGGTGACCTCTGAACACTCCCTAATCAATGCAGTAATTCTACTCACTTTTTGAGTAGTTCCTGTGTGCCTTACTGCAAGTAGGCACAACATTCCAATGCACCAGGGCAATGCAAAGATGGCTGAAGTCTTCAGCTAAAGTAAACTTGGGCTCGGAGGTCTAGGGGTGTGTATGGGAGTTTCATAGGGAAATCACCCATGTCCTCCAACATATAACACTTAAAATCTTTATTAAGCAGGCTCTGGACCCTCAAACTTCCAAGAGGCCGAGTCTAGAAAAACAAAGCAGGGTCCCTTAGTGACCAGACAGGAGATGCATAATCACTGTGTGACAAGGGGCTCTCATGAAAGGATTATATTAGGCAGCAGTAGTAGGCAAGTTTAGTCATCATCAGAAGACCTCATCCAACCAGCATCTCATCACCTTCTCCTCCAGCCTCCAACTGACACACAAGCCCTCTGAGGTTCTCCTGTGACCTCATTACATTCTGCTCCTCTGTTAAAGGATCAGGCTCTGTGTTATATCCTGTTTATTTAATCATATGTATTCCAGTTTACCTTCTTTCTCCTAGCTGCTCAGCCAGTGTGAGTGTTGACAGTGGAATGTTGGTGACTGTGATGCTTGGAATGTTGATGACTGTGATGCTTGGAATGTTGGTGTGACTGTGATGCTTGGAATGCTTGGGTGCCTGTGTGGATGAGTGGTGACAGTTGGAAGATGGGCTGAGCAGCAGGCAGGCTGCTCCTGGTGGGGCTGGAGTATAAGGATCACCAGGCTGATGGACTGTTGTGCATGATTACCATCCTGCAACCTGAACTTAATAAAGAAATGCTTAAAATGCAACTCGGCTACGTCTGGTAAGATACAACATATTTTGGCGACGACCTGGACCAAAAATCAAGCGTGCTACAAGTTTTAAAGAACCAGTCTTTGGAATGGGAATGAATAAAACAAAGAAACTTACAGAAACAAAGAGTAAAGCGTCAAGAATGGAGCTTCAGGCAAGCCAGCCCCAACAGTGTCCTTGTCAGCGGACAGCCCCAGCCTGGACATGCTTCATTGGTCCGCTAAAGATGACATTGATACAAGTGGATAAGTGGTGTGAGCCTCACTACTTCCACATCTCAATTTGGGTACTTTCTACATCTGGATAGATTTTGCCAACATGATACAGTCTACTGGAATGAGTGGAATTTTGTTCAGGGATTTTCCATGCTCTATGGACGTTTGCGGTGAGGTCATGAATGGCTATGGCTGCACTCTTTGGTCATGGGATGCTGCTCATATACAACCATCTTGAACTTATATTGCAATCAACATTTACAGCGTGTGTTTATACTGTGAAATCCCTGCACTGGCGAGTTTCTGCGTGTTTTGCTCTTCAGGCAAATGAATGACACTTTCTGTGGCTTGGTCTCATTGTCTGCGGCAAGAGGGGTCCATCAAGGTGAGACAAATGCTGTTTTAGTTTGTTTCATCAAGTTAAATGACTTGCCTACACTGAGGCAGGTGGAACTGTTACGCCTCATTTTAAATTTCAAATGGTGGCACGAGCCGGTTCATGCGCACGCATCTTAAAATTGTTATGGGAACGCGCGGAGCTGCTGGGGGATCCTCGGTGACGACGAGCTGCTCCTTGGTGATGTTTGACGCTTCCCTCCTTCGACGCGCCTTGAGCCACCCAGCGAGCGTCAACAGTGTGTGCCACCATCTTGGGTAGGCTGCAGCACTCAACTTGTTTGGCTGTACCCGGTGTCATCTGCCGTGGTTAATGCATGTGTACTGTTTTCTTGGTATTTGTGGCTGCACGCAAGCTGCGGGGATATGGAGTGTCCCGTAATGCCTATTCTGTGTCGGATCACATTTGGACAACCGCGAACAGCGCGGGTAATACGAATGGAAGCTATAGCAAACCAGACATGTCACAGGTTCACGGTGTACAGCTGCTCCGCACAGCATTCAGGAGAAAAGGATTGACGGGTAAAGTAACTGTGGCTGGTGGTCACGTTTATCAACGTTTGACACTGGAGTTGATGTTCTATTCAGACAGCTCAGTAACAAGCGCTTTTGGCGTTTACCTAAGTCTACGACCTGAAATGTCTGTTGTTCTTTTCAGATGACTTCATTCTAGCTCACAGCTACTTTTTGTTGACTTTTCCCCACTACATTCTTTTAGGGTATTGTAGAGAGTTGTACATTTGTTATCATTACATTCTCTTGTATTCACTTGCTTATCAATAAAGTTGTATGTAGTTTTATGTGAGGTAATAAGAATCTATTATGTCACTGTACTCAGAGATCTAGAACTCTGTATGTGAAATTCATTCTGTGCCTTTCTGCCTGCTGGAGATGTCGTGGGTCTCTGTTACGGAAATAAAGTTTCCTTTACTCTGGAACTTACTAAGTGTCTCTTCCTCATTAATTTATTGAGACACTTACTACATTTATTGGTGACGATTTGAAGTTAATCAGAGGACCCACCGACCAACTGTTTCCTGCCTCAACTTGCTTGCTGTGGATTGTTCGACAACACGTTTTAAGTGCCTTTGGTTTAAGCACCTCCACTGTTATCTACTTGCGTGCCATCCTATAAGGATGTTTTGATCTTACAGATTCCGTTGGGACCATTTTGGGAGAGATCTACTTCTGACGCTGTCTTTGATCTACTAAACAAAGGTACTGTTGACTTTTAAAGAGTCTTGCTTTCTTTGGATTGTTGGCATTTGTCCTCCGTATCTAAAGTTGCTCTATTACTTTGTTGCAACTCTAAAGAGTTTTTCTCTTTACCTTCAACCGTTGCATCGTACTGTTGCTGTCTTGTTTTCCTTTGATTCTCCCTGGGATTCCACAGCACCCGCCTTCAACTCTTTCATTGTTTCGACGTTCGCTTGGTGTTGATCTTCACGTCAGCTGTATTCTTTTGAAGACACTCCATATGCACGTCAGCTGTATTCTTTTGAAGACGCTCCATACGCTGTTTATCATCACGTCTTCTTGTCATCACGCACTTAGACGCATTGCACGTTGTTTGCTCATCGCGTCAGTCACGTCATTGGCGGCCATCTTAACTTGTTAATTTCTTCAGTGACAAAAATACACTTACTACGAGGATTACAGCAGTGCTTGTTTTCCGTGATAAGCACACGTACTACGAGGATTACAGCAGTGCTTGTTTTCCGTGATAAGCACACGAACTACGAGAATTTCGGCAGTGCTTGTTTTCCGTGATAAGCACATGAGCTTTATCTGTTGCTGGGAATTCCTCACGTTGCAGCTTCTCATCATTGAAGACACAAAATTTACCATGGTGACATTTATTTTGTTTTAAGGTTATTCATTTCCTTTTACAGTTTGGGATTAACTTCATTCTTCTTAGTCATTTCTTAATTTTTTTCCGTACTTACCTATTTCTACATTCTACTTGTACTATCATTTTCTTTGCAAGATGTCTTCTTCGTCCAATAACGTTATGCAACCACCTCCCTTTTTGCAAACCTCTCACTCCTTGGCACAAATGGTATAGAATATTTGATAATTATATGGAGGCTATTGATGCTACCAAATATTCTGCTTCTAGGAAAAGGGCTCTTTTGTTCAATCATATGGGTAGTGCAGGTCAAGATGTATTTGACAATTTGCCTGTTGTTCCAGCCCCATCTAGTGACGAAACCTAGAATGTATTTTCAGAAGCATTGGCACGATTGGGCAAACATTATGTCGATGAATCATCTGTAATGGTTGAACGACATATGTTCTTTAAACGTAAACAGACACAAGATGAATCTATTGAGGATTATTTAGCAGTCTTGCGTGTTTTGGCATCTAAATGTCAATTTGGAACTAATTTAGATATGTCTTTGCGTGACCAACTAGTTTTTAATTGCTTTAATAAAAAGATCCAGGAGCGTATTTTAACCTGCAAGAACCCTCTCTTGAGGATGTGATGGATATTGCACGTAGCATTGAACGTTCCGTGGTATCTTCAAAAATTTTAACTCAAGATAGTGCTTGTAAATTTCCTGAGAGTCCAAAGGTTATGCAAATCACTTCTACTTGCAATGCTGATGATGTTGATTTAAATGTTGTCTATACCAAACCCAAAGCACACATAAATGTTGAAAGAAAGGTTTCTTGTTACAGATGCGGATCTAAGTATCACATGGGGAACAATGTGAATTGTCCTGCACAAGGTAAGAGATGTAACACTTGTAAAAATAATCGGACATTTTTACACGGTGTGTAGATCATCTAAACAAAAGGGCAAAGTTAATTTCATTAATGTTGAAGAGGATGCTCTTTGTGAGGCTATGAGTAATATGTTGTCCACTATTGAAATAATACTTTACGGAATGATACCAAAAGGTGTAAAGGGCCTATGTGTAATGTATCATTGGGATCAATCGACATTAATGTTATGGCTGATTCTGGTTCTCCGATTACTATACTGGATGAAAAGACCTTTAAAAAATGTTGGTCAAAAGTACTACTCAAACCTACGCATGTCAATCCAAAAGCTTTTGGGGAATATGATATTATCATGTCTGGTTATTTTTCTGATTCCATCAAATTTAAAGGTAGAGAGATTTATACCAAAATTTATGTAGCTCTTAATGGTCGTGATATCTTAGGGTGGCAAAACCAGGCGAACTAAGGCATCATTTTGAGACCTGGTCATCTTGAGCCTGTCGTTTTGGGAGACCTACCCGTTTTATCTGTTGAACAAGAACCTGCGAGTAGTCTCCAACCCTATACTGATTCTAATTTAGCTAATTTATTCTCCAAATATTCACGTGTATTCAGCAACAAGGTAGGCTTGGTTAAAGGGTTCCAACATACCATTAAACTCAAGAAAAATGCCATTCCAGTGATTCAGAAATGCAGACCTGTTCCTTTGTCTGCCAGGGATGATTTAAAAAAATTGTTGGATGATATGTGCTTACAAGATATTATTACACCTGTAGAATCTTCTGAATGGGTATCAGCTGCTGTTGTTGCATGTAAGAGCTCAGGCGATATTCGTCTATGTGCGGATTTGAGGGCACTTAATCTTAACATAACGGTAGACTGCCAACCCCTACTCAGAATTCAAGAAATGCTTGCCAGTCTTGGGGGTAGTAAGTATTTTACCACTATTGACCTACGCTCAGCGTATCATCAAATTCCTCTCTCCGAAGAATCTCAGTCTCTTACCACATTTGTTACTCCCTTTGGAGTCTACATGTATAAGCGGATGCCTTTCGGTTTAGCATCCGCTGCAAGTGTTTTCCAAAGGTTAATGGACCAATTGTTTACACATGTCAAAGGGATCCAAGCATTCCAGGACGATATTTTAATCCACACAGACACACTAGAGTCACATTATTTACTCCTTGAAAAGGTTTTACAGGAACTGAAAGCTGTTGGGATGACAGTGAATAAGAATAAGTGTAAGTTCATTACTCAAGATGTTGATTATTTAGGCCACAACATTTCCGTCAAAGGTATAAAACCTAAATTATCGTTACTAAATGCTGTTAAGGATGCACCCAAACCTTTAGATAAAGATTCATTGAGGGCATTTTTAGGTCTTAGTGAATATTATGCTCGCTTTGTACAGAGTTATGCCATTATAGTACAACCACTCAGAGATTTATAAAAAAAAAATGCAAAGTACATTTGGACTGAAGAAACACAACAGTCATTTGAATCAGTTAAAACATTAATCTTGGAGGTACCAGCTATCAGAGCTTTCACGCATGGTCAGATGAGCATTGTAACGGTGGACGCAAGTTCCAAGGGCTTAGGTGCTGTTTTGAGTCAAATTATTGATGGTCAGGAGTATACCGTAGCTTTCGCTTCCAGAACCCTGAGTGGCACTGAAGTTAATTATAGCACTATCGAGAGGGAGGCTTTAGCCTGTTCATGGGCGGTTGAGAAATTTAAGATGTATATTTGGGGCTCTAGGTTCCAACTATTTACTGACCACAAACCGCTAATGTACATGCTTGGTGACAGCTGTTCAAACAAAGCTTCATCCAGACTAATCAGACTTCTGGCAAGGTTACAGGAATTTAACTTTGATATCGAATATATCCCTGGGGGTAAGAACGTCAGGGCGGACTGCTTGTCACGTATGCCGCTTGAATGTAGTGATGTGGATGATTCTTTTAAGGATAATGATGGTGATGTTGTTTTCATTGTGAGCGATTTAATGGCAGATGTCAAACTGTCTGAAAATGAATGGAGTGAAAGCTGTGAAAAGGATCTTTGCCTTAAAAGAGTGAAAAGGTTTTTAGTCCAAGGTTGGCCATGTGATAGAAGTATGTCTATTCAAGATAGGTGTTTTTTGCAAGTCGCTCCAGAGTTATCTATTGTTAATGATATTTTGGTCATAGAAGATAAATTTGTTCAGCCTGAGGGTTTGAGAAGCAAAATTATATCCCTAGCTCATGAGGGACATTTAGGAATTTCAAGCACTGTTCGAAAGATTAAAGAAACTTATTGGTGGCCTGGTATTGATGGTCAAGTCAAATCTTTTGTGGACAAATGTCCTGAATGTTTATGTTCCACTACTCCATTATGCCCTGTTGAATGGCCCAAAGGTCCCTGGCAGAAGTTGGGGTTGGACTTTTCAGGTCTGTTTAACCTGCTAGGCAGTGATAGTAGGTTTCTTGTTGTAATCATCGATTACTTTTCTAAGTGGCTTTACTCTTCTGAGAAGTTCAGATTCTACTTCAGTCATTTCTTTCTTACAACGCGTATTTTTAATTGAAGGTCTGCCTAAGGAGATTGTTACTGACAACGGCACTCATTTTGTCTCAAATTAATTTGAAAATTTTCTGGGAGAAGTCTCTGTTAAACATATATTGGTACCTTTATATAGTCCGGCTTCTAATGGTTTAGTTGAGAGAGCAAACAAGTTATTGAAAGAAGGAGTACAAACAGCTATGGCTAATAAGTTGGATGTTTTCAAGTATGTGAGTCAAAAAGTCTGGAGCTACAATACGACACCTCATTCTACCACTGATGTTTCTCCTTATGTATTGTTGAGAGGTAGAAAACCCATTTCTCTTCTCAATCCCCCGTGGTTGACGGATAAAATTGATCATGCACATACTTTGGAGTTGCACAAAGTAAGAGAACATGTGAAACAAAAACAAGCATTGTACAAGGAGAACTATGACAAAAGAAAACATGTCAAGGTAACCTCTTTGTCTCCAGGTGATTGGGTTCTTATTAAAAAACCAATTAAGGTTGGCAAGGGACAATCTAAGCTTACTGAACCAGTCAAAATTCTTAAAGTTTCTAAAATGTCTGTTTTATTACAAGATCGTGGATGGTGGAACCGTAATGCTTTAATAAAACTAAGTGATGAACAAGCCAAGATGATCTATAATCGAGTTAAAACTCAATCCGATACTGATTGGTTTGATCTGGGTGATATTACCAGTGTGCGTAACTTGGATAAGAACATGGCTTGTCCTTCTCATTCTTTAAGGGATAGAGGTGATGGCTGTGTAACTTCTCGTTCTAGTAATATTGACGAAAATGCTAATCAAAATGTCACTAGAGGATCTGGTGATAGCAGACAATTGAGGAGTAGTTCTCGTATCAGAACTTCTCCTTTTCGTTCTGATGATTTTGTGTATTATTAATCATTTTGTTTTTCATTATTATAGAAAGGGGGCTGTGTAGAGAGTTGTACATTTGTTATCATTAAATTCTCTTGTATTCACTTGCTTATCAATAAAGTTGTATGTAGTTTTATGTGAGGTAATAAGAATCTATTAGGTCACTGTACTCAGAGATCTAGAACTCTGTATGTGAAATTCATTCTGTGCCTTTCTGCCTGCTGGAGATGTCGTGGGTCTCTGCTATGGAAATAAAGTTTCCTTTACTTTGGAACTTACTAAGTGTCTCTTCCTCATTAATTTATTGAGACACTTACTACAGGTATTTAATTAGCAGAATTTTTCAGCAGTGACATGCACACCAGGTAAGGGTTTTGGCGTGCCACAGATCAAGATCGGTGACACGCTCACCTAAGACTGTTTACTTTACATATTACGACGTTCTTTCTTGTGCTTCACTATAAATTGGGGTGATGCGCACACCTGGCTGTACTCTTTGCTAGAAGCCTATTTAAGTTAAAGTAATGGATATGTAACTTCTCAGTTGGTTTGAGCGTTTACATACAAGAGTCAAAGGAAAAGAGTTTGCATGTCTTAAAATTCATATTGTAGTAATGTTTTTCTCTGGCATATGGTGTCGGCGATGCCATGGTACTACATGGGTCTTTCGTCAATGTTTATGGAGACTGCATCGCATTGCACATATCCCTTACATATGGGATCACGTTATGAGTTTAGTTGCCCACTTTTTTTGAATGCATAGGTACCCTTACGCAAGGGTGGTTCTAGTCTTGGTTGGTGGTTTCCCACCTTTATGTTTCTTAGTTACTCTGTTTTTGTGGGTTTTGCTTGGTGTGTAAGTCGACATGCGCTACACGTCTGGTCTGTTTGGTGTGTAAGTCGCCTTGCACTACATGTGTTTTCTGTTCCGTGTGTAAGTCGCCTTGCACTACATGTGTTTTCTGTTCCGTGTGTAAGTCGCCATGCACTACATGTCTTGTCTGCTTGGTGTGTAAGTCGCCTTGCGCTACATGTGTTTTCTGTTGTGTGTAAGTCGCCATGCGCTACACGTCCTGTCTATACCTTGTGTAAGTCACCAGGTGCTACACGTATAAATTGATTTTTCACCCTTATGTCGGGGTAGGTTATGGGTGTTAGCCCCATTTACACATTTTACTTTAAAACCCCACACGGGGTGTGTTCACAATGGGTTTCTTAGTCCCATTCTCTGAGTGTATTTCATGTTCCTGACTTTAGGAATCTTGTTTACACATTTCGTTCCCTTTTTGGTGGGATCGTTGTCTAGGCGTGTGGTCCACTGTTGTAAATGACTTCTTCCTTAAATAGTGAATGTCACCTAGCCCTTCCTTTGTGTCTTATCCCAGTTCCCTCTCAGAACTCTTGTAAAGTTCTAATGTGCCCTCGAGACCAAGCGGGATTCCAGACAGGGCAGTTGGAGTCTGGTCAGCTGGTGAGGTGCTTGCTTTGTTCGTTCCTGCCAATAAACTCCACTTACTTGATAAGAAGTCCGGCGTTGTCTCCTCAATCATTTACCTCAATTTGGCGACGAGTTCCAGTGCTGACCAGACAGCTGAGCACGCCTTCTTCCACCTTCTTCAACCGAATACGACCGGACAAGCAGCACCCCCAACAAAAGAACCCATTGTGCACCGCATCGCCATCCATCCTGTAAACGAGTCATCCCCATTGACTCGCCACGGAGATAAGTCATTTAATTTAATTTCGGACACCTCGGCGACAACCCTGACGTCATCTGCCCAACGGTGAGTCACCGCGCGCCCTCTACCTTGCATGCGCCATTCATCGCCAAGTCCTTCGTTGCTAGGGTGCGACGCTTATGCCTCAGCGTTCCCTTTAGCAGAGTGCGACCGCCTCCACGCAGATCCTCCACGCATATGCTTAACGCGGTGACGTCAGCGCGCAACGTGACTCCATTTAAAAAAAAAAAAGAGGAAAACTTTATTTCCGTGTATTGCAACACCAGCGTTGCGAGAGCTGGTAACCACGGTTACAGAGATCGGCGATTAACCATTTGTTTTGTGCCCAGCTTTGAAGCACACAGAGGAAAGTTCAAGTGTGTTGGCCTCACGGTGACACGCTCACCTTGTACTGGGAAAACTATATTTTTACATACTTCAAGAGTCCAGTTCTTCTTAAGTTACACCTTGGTTCTAGGTGGTTACACCTCTTGTGCCTAATAGTGAATCACGCACAATTGTTGGTGCCATTACTTTAGTGCCTTTGTTTTAATTGGTTTTTATTGGTGTTTAAGTACTATTAAATCGAATAGTCATGGCACAACAAGTGGCAGTAACTCTACCTCCACAATTCCTCAGCGAACCAGGTACACCTTCTACTTCATGGGAAGATTGGATTGTCATGTTTGACAATTATCTAGATGCTCTTGATGGGCAAGAGTTTTCTGCCAAGCGGAAAAAAGCATTACTATTAAGTGCCTTAGGCAAGGAGGGTCAACGAGTATTCAAGTACCTTCCTCATGCCTTACAATCCAGCAGCATGTCTTCACCTGATGAGTACAAAGAGGCTGTAGCGAGACTTGAAGTAAGGTTTTCCAAAGAAGAAAATTTGGTCATGAACAGATTTAAGTTCTACACACACAAACAACGCAACAAGGAATCCATTGACGATTTTGTTGCACGCTTACGTGAACTTTCAGTGAAATGTAATTTTGGTGCAATGGCAGATGAGCTGATTCGCGATCAGCTCATCGTTCAGAGTAATAATAGAAAGATACAAGAGAGACTGTGGGCGGCCAAAACCCCTCCTTAAGCTTAGCCATAGATTTGGCTAAAGTGGTCGAAGAGTCAGAAAGATGTATGAGAGAAATACAAAAATGTAGCTCGCAGCAGCAAATCTCTGAAGTGTCTGAGAAACTCTTGTATGAATGTGAACCTGGTGAGGATGAGTTAGTGGCTATGGTAAAGTCAAAAGGGAAAAGCTTTCAAAAGAGAAGTAACTCCAGCAAATTCCCAATTAAGTTTTGCTCAAGATGTGGTAGTAATACACATACCTCTGATGCAAGATTTTGTTTTGCAAATAACAAAGAATGTCTAAAGTGTGGCAAGTTGGGTCATTTTTCAAAGATGTGTAGAAACAAAAGCAGACCTAAAGTAGCGGTTATTGAAGAGTGTGCTATTGAAATCAAAAGAGATAGAGATAAAATCCTGGTCGTTGATGATCCAGATGTCTTTACTTGTAATGAAAGGAGAGAGAAGAGACCGAAAGCTGAATTTACTGTTAATGGTCATGTTGTAACTCTGATGGTGGATACTGGTTCAAGATATACAATAATCCCGGAGTTCATGTTCAAGAAGGAGTGGGGTGTTATGCAACTTAAAGATAGTGACATTTCCCCTACTGGATATCAGGGAGAAAATATAGAACTGTTAGGTTACTTTGAAGCTGACATCTCTTTTATGCATAGGTCCACTAACGGCAAAGTTTATGTTTCTGTTGATGGTCCACCCATCCTGGGTTGGATCCACCAATACGACTTGCACATTATAGTCAATCCCAGAGCACCCAACCAGGTTATGGTAGTTGATGATCATTCTCTTGATGAGATTTTACTTGATACAAGCAGAGTTTTTAGAGACGAGTTGGGTGAATTGAAGGGGTATGTGCATAAAATTCAGTTGAAGAATGATGTTATCCCAATTCAACACAAAGTGAGGAGAGTTCCCCTTGCAGTCAGAGAGGAGGTTAAAATGGTAATAGACGAAATGCTTCAGGGAGGCATTATTGAGCCTGTGGAGGCTTCCACATGGGTTTCTCCGGTGGTAATCACGCAAAGGCTGATCACAAAATTAGATTCTGTGTGGATCTAAGATCCCTGAACAAAAATGTTGTAGCGGACACATTTCCCTTCCAAATATCGATGAGTTGGTATTCACCTTACAGGGTGCAAAGTACTTCTCTAAATTAGATTTGAAGAGCGCGTATCATCAAATCCGTCTTCATGATGATTCAAAACATTTAACAGCGTTCATAACCACAGAGGGTACTTTTCAATTCACCAGACTTCCCTTTGGTCTTATCTCTGCTGCTAGTGTTTTTCAGCGTATGGTAACAGAGATCTTCAAAGGTATTAAGAAAGCGGTGTTTTTCCAAGATGATATACTGGTCTTCGGTGATACCATCTCGGAGCACAACCAAGTACTCAATTCTGTGTTGCAGAGAATAGACAATGCAGGTTTGACACTACGTAAAGAGAAATGTGCGTTCTTGGTTCAACACATAGAATATTTGGGTAACGAGATCTCAGCCCAAGGTGTCAAGCCAAAGAAAAATCTATTAGAAGCCATACAATCAGCCCCATGTCCTTCTGACAAGGACCAGCTCCGTTCATTCATGGGTCTTGTAGAGTTCTACTCAAAATTTGTGAGGAACTTCTCAGACAAAACATTTACCTTGCGTTTGTTACTAAAAAAAGGAGCGAAATTTGCATGGGATGAAACTCATACTAATTGTTTCAATGAAATTAAAAAGAATTGTGTGAGGCTAAAGTTCTAGCTCCCTTTGACATCAGGCGCACATCTGTGTTGATGGTAGATGCCAGTGGTACCGGTTTGGGCGCGGTACTTTTACAGAAATATTCTGAAGGAGAGAAAACCATTGCATTTGCCTCTCGCCCCTTTCACTCTCCGAACAAAATTATTCGGTTATTGAAAAAGAGGCACTAGCTGCTGCGTGGGGTGTACACTATTTTAGAACCTACTTGTGGGGTACCAAGTTCCAAATCAAGACAGATCACAAACCTTTGGTTACCGTTCTGTCTCCAGGTGGCGCTGGCAAAGGTTCTCCTAGACTAGCAAGACTAGCTTCTAGACTTCAGGAATATCAATATGACATTTCATACATACAAGGTTGGCGCAATGTACAAGCTGATTGTCTCTCTAGGTTATCGGTCAAGAGTAGCGAGGTCAATGATGATTTTTCTGATACTCATGAAAAAGGTGCAGTAGCCTTTGTCCATGATGTTGTAGCTCTGAGTGATGGTACTTTCACCAAGGATGAATGGTGTTCCGCAATGGAGAAAGACCATGTTCTCATCAAGGTCATGGATCTTGTCAGATTGGGTACCAGGCGCGAGAGTTGTGTTTTACCCCTGTCCGCCCTTTTCTTAAGGTTATTGATGAGCTTTCTGTGTTTGGTCACAGTATTCTTATGAGAGGTGATAGATTCATTCCACCATTCAATTTAAGGCCGACTTTACTGAAAATTGCTCATGAAGGACACCTAGGGCAGACACTCACTCAGCGCAGACTTAAAGCAGATTTTTGGTGGCCTGCCATGGACGCACAAGCTGCATCTTGGGTTGAGAGTTGTCAGGCTTGTAGAGAAGGAGAAAAAAGACTTAAAATTGTTTCTAGTCCAGCTATGGGTCACATTGATACTCCTAACCAACCATGGCATAGTGTGTGCCTCGATTTCATGGGGCCAATGGACGAATTGCCAGGTACTCATCGTTTTGCTATAGTTGTGGTTGACATATTTTCAAAGTGGCTTACAGTTAAATTTGTCAAAGATATCACCACTGATTGTACCATATTATTTCTCAAAGACTTATTTCACGAGGAAGGTTTTCCCACAAGACTCATAACTGACAATGGCACACAACTAACATCCAATAAAATGCGTATGTTTTTGTCTAGTTGTGGTGTGGCTCATCATCGCACGTCTCTCTATAATCCCCAAGGGAATGGCGTGTGTGAGAGAGCTAACAGGGTTGTTAAAGGCATTATACAAATGACATGTGCTTCTGGGTTTTTTTCCAATGAAGTTGTTCAAGAGATGGTGTGGGCTTATCGAACCACTGCTCATAAACAAGATAGTAAGTCTCCCTTTGAGCTTATGCGAGGTAGACGTCCCGGTACCAAACTTGCACCCTCTTGGCTGAAAAGTTGTTTGGTCAAGGGTGTTCACCCGGAACCGAATACCGGTACCTCTTACTCAATTTCCTCTGGCGATCTCGTCAAGGTCAAACCAGGGAGAGTGACCAAAGGTCTATCTAAGTTTAGGGGTCCCTTTTTAGTTAAACAAGCTTTTCCCCACTATGTAGTTTTGGACAATGGTGAAAAGTGGAATTTGCGCAGAGTAGCATTGTATCGCAAATCTACAGCCACAAACGATGCTTTTCAATTGGCCCATCCTTCTCAGTCAAACAGCGGCTATATGCTATCCATCCCGGAGGAGGTTACCACACCTCCAGTTGTGAGTTGTCGTAGGGGGGAAGGTGGTGGTGATGCTTTCAATCACAGTAATGTTCGCGAACAGTTGGATCACAGTAACGGTCCTTCTACTACAAATGATGCTCCACATAATGTTTCTTCATCCAGTGACATTAGAGGTTCAAGGTCTCGTAGACTTCCATTGTACTTGAATGATTATATATGTTAGTGTTCCATGTTAATATTCCCCAACCTATGTTCTTCGTTATCCTAAGGGAAGGAGATGTGTTGTAAATGACTTCTTCCTTAAATAGTGAATCTCACCTAGCCCTTCCTTTGTGTCTTATCCCAGTTCCCTCTCAGAACTCTTGTAAAGTTCTAATGTGCCCTCGAGACCAAGCGGGATTCCAGACAGGGCAGTTGGAGTCTGGTCAGCTGGTGAGGTGCTTGCTTTGTTCGTTCCTGCCAATAAACTCCACTTACTTGATAAGAAGTCCGGCGTTGTCTCCTCAATCATTTACCTCATCCACCCTTTGCTACATTTTACGTATTTTTCAAGATTGTTTTATTGGGGAGGATGGGTTATATTGCTTGTCAATTTATTTATTGTGGCTTGTCAATATATTTGCCCTTTCTTTCAGGTTACTATGTGTTCAGACCCTCTAGTGAAGTTGTATTTTATTTTGCTTCCCTGAGTCTTGAACATTTTCTCTGCTTGTGTATAGTTCCTCCCATGTTATATTGTTTTTTCATTTTTCATTTAAAAGGAGGGGGGCATGTTATATCCTGTTTATTTAATCATATGTATTCCAGTTTACCTTTCTCCTAGCTGCTCAGCCAGTGTGTGTGTTGACAGTGGAATGTTGGTGTGACTGTGATGCTTGGAATGTTGATGTGACTGTGATGCCTGGAATGTTGGTGTGACTGTGATGCTTGGAATGCTTGGGTGACAGTGGTAAGATGGGCTGAGAAGCAGGCAGGCTGCTCCTGGTGGGGCTGGAGTATAAGGATCACCAGGCTGATGGACTGTTGTGCATGATTACCATCCTGCAACCTGAACTTAATAAAGAAATGCTTAAAATGCAACTCGGCTACGTCTGGTAAGATACAACACTCTGCCTGAACATAAGATAGCTATGAGCCTTAACATACAACACACCTCCCTTTTTACAATATATAAGCTTAAATCAAACAAGTTAAACAAAAGGAAAAATACAATACTATGTGGGGGAGTTTTCTTTGCCTGTTTGGTGGTGATTCCTTGTCGCTCGCCCATACCACGCTCATCCTGCGAAGCACCCCTGGTGGGACAAGGGTCCCAGGGGCAACGCTGGTTTGTACACTCTGGAGTGGACTGCAACCTCCAGAATGCACCGCTGTTCCTGCCGTTCCCCGCAGCTGCCGCGAGTGAGGGGGAGGCGTAGCCAACGCGCTCATAGCGCAGCCTCTCCCACCGCGATGCGGGACGCGTGCGGGACGAAGCCCGGACGAAGCCCGGTCCAAGGGTGGGCCCGTCTGCGCCCGTCCGGGGCCGTACGAGGCCGGGCAGGGCCACCCCTCTGACACGTCGTATCAGCCGTGCATTGCAGTGGTGAGTGGGGCATACTAGCTCTATGTCTGGGCCAGCAATTGTCATGGGCAAACGCAATATTACTCCAGCACTACGTAACACCACGTCCATTGATAGTATGCTGGAGAGAGCAGTTAACATTGTTAGCACCGAAATTGAGCTAACTGAGAGGCGCATGTCCCTGTGCCTAACAAAATCCCATCTTCCACTACAAATCGAGAATACTGATATTAGTGACTCTCAATTAATGTTGCCTACACAAGTTGATCATAGTTTATATTTACCAGCCCGAGAAAGCGAACTGGGCGCTGAAGGAATTGTGGACATTGTACAAATTGGGGTAATGGAGGATTCTGCATCTATGGTTTGTCCTAGGGACACTCTTGTATCGGCAATTGTGAATGCATCCCCGAACCCAGAAGTCTCCGGGGCAAAAAGGAAAAGGAAAACAACTAAGCCGGTCTGTTCTAAACGGAAACAACCCATACGCTCGAATTCTCAACGCACTGCGCTAACTTCATGGATTCAGGGTTCGATAGCTTCAGCTGACTTAGTATCTGCTAGCGCTTCGGTTGATCTAACACCTTCAGAGACATTAAATTACTCTGTATATACCCAAACTGAATCTGTACCGACACCTTTTTCTAATCTTAGACTTGGGGATACTGCCATTGATATTATCATAGATACAATGTACGAACGAGTTAAAGTGCTTGTAGACAAGAATTTTGCCACTTTATGGAAGCGTTTAGACCGTTTAGAAACTTTAACTAATAAATTAAATTCGCCCAGTAAGGTATCTAAGCAGTCATCCTTACAGGGTAGCACCCACAAAAAACAGACCTTGAGTGATGGAATTCCTAAAGATCCTAAAGATCAACAGGGGATTATAATTTCTACGCAGTCTCCTGTCTCTTGTGACACCTGTCGTAAAGCCAAAGGTTGCATCCCTCTTAAACCTCGCCCCGACTCCGCTAATACCCAAAACTTAGCCTCTAACACTACATCTCATCCATCTAGTCAAATTGTCGATCAAGCTCTTTTTATAGCTTCCGCCAATATTGTTAGTGACAATGCTAGTGGGTATGCTGAGTCAAGTAAAGATGTTTTAAGTTTACCACCAGCAGCCTGTCCGTATGTCCTGATTCTCGCAGGTGTTCCCCCATTAGAGAAGAATAAATCTGAGTCTTGGGACCAATTACGAAATAAAAGTATTGACTGGCTGGCTAAACATAAAGGGTACAGGAGGTTTAACATAAATGATATTATAATGGTACGTAGGGTTGGTTGGGTTGGATCGTCAGAAAAGACCATCGAGGGAGACTGTATTGTTATTAATTTTCGACGACCAACACTTGTTAGATCAATACTGATGGCAAAAGAGATTAATTGCTCCTTACCTACAAATGTTTGGGCATTGCCTCTTGGTTTCTTTTACAGACCAAATCCTGAGCAGCAACTTTCAATTACCCCTTCATATCTCTCTGCGAATAGGTTCTCTGCCCTCTCTGATCTTGATAGCTTAGATTGACCGTCATTTATACCAAAATATACTGAAATTGCCCCTTTGACATCTATGCTGGCTATTTCAGAAAATGACGGTTCTGACCCTGAGGCTATCTTAGAAAATAACGGTTCTGAGCCTTATGACCCAATGTTACATGTGCTAAGCTGGAATGTTGCCGGCCTGGCCTCCAAATTAAGTAGTGATGAATGGGTCAAGACGGTAAACAAATATGATATCTTAATGTTCCAAGAAACTTGGGCAACAACAGAGTTATATCTTGAAGGGTATGAATGCCTTAATATTACTTCACCCCCCTCTAAACAAGGCAGACCCTCGGGTGGCTGTGTGAAAACACTCCCCACCAAAAATGCTAACATCCAAGCCTTGGTATACACACGGGGGGTTTCGATTTGTTTTATTAATTTTTATAATAATGATTTTTTAACTACACCTAATATGAATTTTGTCAATCTTTTTAACTTTATTTCGGATATACCTAATTTTATAGGAAATCAAAGACTTGCAGGGATTTGTCTGGGTGGTGATTTTAACGCAAAGATTGCAGGGGGAAATATTTTAAATCCCCTTCGTTCCGCTCTGGTCAATCCATGCAAAAGGGGGCTTGAGTTATTGGACCATTTATTAAATAGTAGTCTATCAAACGTAATGGATATCGCAGCTACAAACAATGGGGATAGCCCAATACCCACTTATAGAGGTCATGGCTGCGCCTCAACAATAGATTACGTTTTTATAACGGCCACACTAGAAGATTACTTAGTTAAAGCAGAGGTTAAACCATCCACTTTTGGGGATCACAACCCAATTTCAGTTTTATTTAGGGTTGCTTCCAGACCTGATCCTAGAAAAGAGATAGGGGCCGGTAACCTAGAATCTTCTACAGACAATTTAAGGGTCAAATGGAAAGGTATCGATAACAGTAGTGTGTTCCAAAAAATGTTAAAAACCTATCGATTATTTTGTGAGATTTGTCTTTCAACTGTTGATCCTAACCCAGAGGTAGTTTTTGCTTTTGTTCAACTATGTGCAGGCATTCAAAAATTGCTCTCAAGCCCTGCACCTGTATCCAACTCTAACCCTAGGTGGTTTAACAGCATTTGCTCTCGGGCAAACAGAGAGCTCAGAGCTGCTATTTCAGCTTCCCCTAGGAACCCTAACCTCATTAGATCATTGAGGCATGTTTACAAAAGAGTGACTAAGCAGAGGAAAGACGAGATCCTAAAAGAACAATGGAACAACTTGGCTTGTGCTGCAAGATTTAATAACTCAAATGGTTTTTGGACAGCGGCCAAGTCATTGAGATCACTGGGCAATACACTCACCCCGATAAGTTGTAACATAACGAGTGAAGCTTGGGTAGCCCACTTTTCCAATATATATGCTGCTACGTCCCAGTGCGAAGATATCGTCGATAATTTCGTTGCCACCCGAATCCAAATATCAATATCGGAGGTTGAGGATGCCATTGATCAAAGTCTGGGTAACAAGGCCCCTGGCCCAGACGGGCTACCTATTGACCTTATAAAATTTAGGGCAGAGTTCTGGGCCCCTCTTTTACTTAATGTTTTTAATAATTTGACATTAACTGAAATCCCCAATACATGGTCTACATCTGTTATCGTTCCAATTTTTAACAAGCATTTGCAATGCAATAGGTCTCGCATTTGTTGGAGTTGGAGCTATTGGCATTGTAAATGGCAATATTTTTTATTTATGTTTTTATGTTTGCAGTGGGGTGATTTAAAGTAAGTAAGTGCACACTATATCATATTATCAGCTTTTATAGCAACAGTACAGTAATGGCTATATTAATGTAAAGGGGTGTGGATGGATAAATAAAAATACAAAGAAAGGATCTTAAAATGCAGGATGAAATGTATAGTGGGCGACAGGGACTACGTATGATTTAATTAAAAAAAATATATATAATAAAAAACACAAGTGGCTGAAGGCTGTTTTATAAGATTTCAAGGCAAAATAAACCAATAAAATTAATATTTAGAGTGACCTTATTTGCTTTAATTAATCTACTACTATTTTAGTAATTAACGGAACACAACACAGGGTGATTCTGCAGCTTTAACACACCTGAGTTATAGGACCATGAGCTGGCAATGGATGGTATAGGATTAGAGCCCCACCGTAAACTGAAGATCTAAAAAAAAATGCAATAGGTCTTGCATTTGCGAGGGTTTGAGCTATTGGCATTGTAAATGACAATGCCTTTTATTTATGTGTTGTTTTTCAAACAGATAAATAAAAGGCATTGTCATTTACAATGCCAATAGCTTAAACTCTTGTAAATGTGAGACCTATTGCAAATGCGTTCGTGCTATCAATTTTTTTTTTAAAGCTTTAGGAGAGAGCGTTGCCTGCCTGCAACATCTGGCAGGACAAAGCTATTTGAGAAAATAGTGCTCGGAGGCTGTAATTAAAGCATACAGAGTAAGAACACACGTAACAGGGAGTGTCGCCATGGGAGGTTACAAAATAAGACAAGGCGGTATCAAGAAGGGACTACTAAGCCTATTGACCAATGAACAGCTACAGTATACAGAGGACAATGAAAAATATGGGCGGAGAGTGGGCGGAGCTTCAAGTGTCTACCCGAATACAGCATGCCTCGCCGAGCAGGGCATGCGCTGTCCAGACTCAACCTAAATAAGCAGAAGACGTAGCCTGGCATTTGACCTCTGGCTTTGAAGCACAGCAAATGTCACACGATAAATTCAGAATGTAAAGGCTGCCAACTAACCCATAACATATAATCCAAGGTAAAGCACTTTCATGTAGCCTACCTCTAAACCCTTCTGTTTCCATAAGCCACTCCATGTAGTGTTTTTTTTAATGATTTCCAAATAATGATCTTTATTTCTCACGTTTTGTTTTTCTCACTTTTTTTTCCACATTCTTTTCTCATCTGGGACTTAGGACAAGGCCATCCCCACCCTGGAACGCTGACTTGTTGCTCCCAGGTGTAAGATTTTCTTATGCACAAGAATACACCATTTGGGGGGTAACACTGCATTTGAGTAATTGTATATACAAGAACAAGAGCACGCTTTGTGAATAGCTTCTCCTCAGGAGTAAAGCCATTTGCACTGTTAAGTTGAACTTAGATGTGCAAATGATTTTGAAAATTGGGCCCAGTGTGTCAAGGTGACACTGAAACATCTTGTAACCCCATGCAGCAATAATGCATGGTGTTACAAGATGTCATGAGTACTGCATGCATAAATGCATTCCTACTTCCCATCTTTAACCCCTTCATAACCCCTGGTGCACCTTGACCTACACTGCATTTTGCCTCTTGAAGAGGAAAAAGCTCAACTAGGACATGGTTGCTCAGGATGTATTCCTAAAATGCACCAAGAAAGATCATTTTCACGCCTCTAATATTGTATTTAAAAAAATAAAGGTATGTGGCCCTACTTACAGTTGTCAAAAGTCATCTCACCAATATCAAATCCTCTGTTTAGTGTATATCGGCATGCCTTTATGTTTTACACTGCCGAAGGCCATTATTTAAAACACTGCCTGAGATACAGGGTGTGGGAGTGTAAAAATGATTCAATTTTGCAATGGTCACAAAACGACGGTTCTAACGTGCAGGGGGGAGTGGGGGGGAGGGGGGCGGAGAGGGCAGAGGCCGTGGCAGGACACGAGTGTGAGGGCTGGGGCATGGCAGGTAGTGGAGAACACGCGGAGACAGGGGATGGGAGGAACCGGTGACCTTTCGCTAAGGGCGTCAAGAATCCTTGCACCGACCACAGACCCCGCCATTAGTGAGTTAATAGTCTGTTTCTCTGTGTTCCCCTGCTGGAGCACGGCCCTACCTGCACTCCCACACCCCGCCAATAAGGGGAAACAAGAATTTGGACCAAAACACATGCAAAGTAGAATGAGAAATGACAGGCAAATGGAGCAGCTGGGGTGATGCGCCTCCTCAGTCTGTGACATTGTAAGGCGCCATAACTGATCCTAGTTCGGAAGCGCACTGTACAGCACAAGGCCGGCAACTAGAGTTAAGTGGATTATTTTTCACTATGGGGACAAATAATATTTGTTATAAATACTTGGAAGACGCTGGTGTCCAGAATCATTATTTTAAGCCTTCATCAAGGCCTTCTTTTATGTCACTTCCTTTGTAGGTTTGGAATGCAAGTGAAGCGTTAATCACTGGATCTGGTGGGAGGGTAGGGGCGGGGATGAGCGCGCAGATGCGGGTGATGCAGTGGGGGTCCTTTTGTGGAGTGGCATGCAGAATTAATAGACTGGTAATTAAAACCAATAATAAGGATGCCTGCTTAAGTAGCATAATTAAATGGCACATCTTGTTGAATGTAATTAAAAGAACTCCTTTTATTTCCTGGGCTAGACACAGCCATGGAGTTCTGCTTTGTTTGGGTTTTTGCTTGCATTTTTCTGTGGACCATCCTCCACTGTTTCGGAGCTTAGGCTGGGCCTGCCACCCAGCCTGCCTGCCTCCATTTGCACACTAAGACCTCACACCACAGTGTTTATGATGAATCCGTTGGCAGACAGGAGGCCAGAGTTCTGAACAGAGGTCCATTCAGCGGGTTGCCTTCCCTGGCCATGCTACATTAACCATTCAAAATCAGCCATCCCTTCTCCTCCTGTAATAGACACAAACTCCGTGTGGTCTTGGACGCGCCTGCACGTCCCTTAATCACATCTCAGGTAGTTCTGGCACGTGCAAAAACGTCTCTACATTCACCAAGCATCTTACCTGCACAGATCCCTCACTGATACAGCACTGGCCCCTGTGTATTGTTGTTCTGGAGCTGTGTTCTGCGTCCACTAGCTTTCATGGCCAGTCCACACCCCCTGTGCTGCTGTTTGACGACAGAGCATCCCCATTCCGCGGTAAATTACCCCAAAAAGAGAGCAGGTTTTTTGTGTGTGCAGATTTATATAGCGCGAACTCGACCCGAAGGTATTGGAGCGCTTTACATGAGCACCAGTTACCTTACACAAGGACACATTCATTTTACACAAATTGATAAGGATTTCCGTGAACATAAAAAACACGCCACGTTCCAAGACCATGCCACTGTTTTGTAAAACATTAATCATCGATCGTTCACGCACTAAAACAATCAGTCAAAAGGGCAACAAAAGAATGTTCATCCCATTGGGATGGTTATCCCTAGAACTGCATGCACGGCCCACCCAACTCTGTTATCCCTTCATTACTGCAGTCCACAAATACCATTGCTAATTAATTCAGTGCCGAAAATCTCTTTTGAAATATAAGCAACGACTATAAGGAGTTTCAAGGCGCTATATGTGAGTCATGTGTGCTGCTTTGGACGCAGGCAGGCCTTAAAGAGTCGTCTAACTGCCAGGTGTTTTTAGTAGCCCAGTGGCACATTCAAAAAGTATTTCATAGTTCCCTGCAAGCGCCTAGAATTCCCAGCTCTCGTCTTCTGTAAACATTTGATGGTTAAAAGATCTCAGAGGAGGGTTGGATGGCAGCAAACTATTGAAGCGTGATATAGATGCCCAAAGAGAAGATGCAGCATAACAAAAGGCCCTGAGAGCCGGAGTGTGTGCAGGGAGTGTGTGCTCCTACACCAATGGGATAAGATCCCATATGCTCCTCCTTTCTGGCAGACCTGTACTGCGGCCTGTTCTGAGCCCACGAAAGACTCGAAATCCTACCATTTGCCATGCCAGTGCCGACTGAGTATGCCATTACAGTGGTCAAAAAGTTCTCAAGAAGCAGCAGCGCTTGTTATGGCTCTTTAATAGTAGCAAACAAAGGAAAACCACGTTGGGCTAATTTAAGGCGAGAATAAAGCCTTCGGTTCCCGTCATCTCGTGAATGTTAGGTAGAGTTCGCAATACACTAACCACAGAGGAGCGGGGGAGGGAGCGCGGCAGCGGCAGCAGACGAACGCGCGCTGCTGCGCGTTCTGGCCACCGTCGGGAATGGGCGCGGCAAAGGCGGGACATGCGCCCGCCTTTGACCAATCACGTGCCGTCCCCGTAAAAAACGGACGCACCAGCCAATGTGGGCTTCTGAAAACAAAACCACACGTACGAGCGTGTAGGTCGTTTTCAGAAGCCCTTTCTAGAGGTCTCACGCTGCGCAGCTGGGACTCGGTGTGTCATACGTCCTGGGAGTGATCCCCAGACACAGACGAACCACTGCATTTAGTTTGAGTATTATTTGAGGGTCACTGCACTTAAACCTGCTTGGCACCAACCTCTCTTTTTCTCCTTGGATGTCAGGGCGCTTCAAGCACAGATCAGTCTTCCGGAAACAGCTTTTTTGGCCTGTTTTACCATCCTTTGATCCCTTCCCTCATCCAGTAGGGTGTCATCTCTCTTGGGGCTGGGACTCGAGCTGTTGTATCATCACCAGTAACAATGTATCTACTACTGCGAGGGCCCCAATCCCCCACACACTCACTTCCGCTTCAAAGGACACATCGCCTTAACTCTGGCTGCCAATTGCGCACCATCAACCCTAGGCATTTGGGTAAGAGTGCACTTCTGGGTAGGACTGTGATGTATGTGCCACAGGGTGACACTGTGCATTGTTGCCGCTTGTTTGCTTTCTCGTACCGTATTCACCACACATTCATTTAGCACAAAATGGGGAAATCCTGTGCAAACCCTGGTGGCACTTTTTGTCAATCTTGAACCTTCTCCCCACTCACACTCCGGTACCTTCTTGTCACTGAGCCATGAAGGACCATTGAGGACGGCGAGCAGTACCGCCTTGAGCTGCACCAAGTGCCACCACATCCACGCATGCACTGACGTCACTCGAGATCAGACGTGCTCCCCTCGCGCTGTTCCTCACGCTGCCAAGTATGGGTGAGGGCTGCCTCCTGCAAAGTTACGCCGTGAGTTGCAAGATTTGATATCTGAAGCACCTGTAAAGATCCTTTTCTCACCTGACGGCATTTTCAGATCCCGACACGAAGCCCCCGTTTTGGGGGAGAGTGCTTCTTAAATGCACGTTCTTTCGCAGTGCATATTTTAAAATGTAAATTCGCATTAATCTTGTACAGGAAAATAACATGCTTGCATATGCAAACATCGGCTGCAGGCTGAGAGACCCTGTAATATGAGTTGAACAATTATTGGTCCCAGTGCTTTCGTTTCTTTTCAATGGCTGTAGGGGAAGGATTAATATCTGCCTTCATTGCTCAGTTCGCACTAAAATCACTCCAGGGACCTTTTTTAATGGTTCTTGCTTAGGTAAATTTCAGCCGCGTTCCCTGCCGTCAAGATAAGAAAAACACGAAGTGATGAAGATTCTGATGTGCATACTAATAAAATACACACCGAGATCTCGGCCCCGCTCCCGGGCTCGCTGCGCCAGCACTGGCTGCGTGTGAGGAAATATATGTTTTAACTCGCACGCAGCGTCAGTATAGGTTTTTTTCAACTTGTCTGAATTAAAGTTAATTCCCATGGGGATGTCTGGTTTGAAATATTTTATATACACTAACCAGTGGTGCGCGCGCACCACAGAGGAGCGGGGGAGGGAGCGCGGCAGCGGCAGCAGACGAACGCGCGCTGCTGCGCGTTCTGGCCACCGTCGGGAATGGGCGCGGCAAAGGCGGGACATGCGCCCGCCTTTGACCAATCGCGTGCCGTCCCCGTAAAAAAACGGACACACCAGCCAATGTGGGCTTCTGAAAACAAAACCACACGCACGAGCGTGTAGGTCGTTTTCAGAAGCCCTTTCTAGAGGTCTCGCGCTGTGCGAGCAGTGCTGCGCACTGCAACGCTAGGCGCGAGACCTAAAAAGGGAGATAGATCCAACCCGAGTTGTTATAGACCAATTTCTTTAATTGATAATACCCTTAAGATATTGGGAAGGGTACTATTTAACAAAATCAGAACCTGGGCTGAGGAGGAAAACATTTTAAACAGATGTCAGCTAGGTTTTAGAAGCAATCTTGGAACGATGGAACAGTGTCTTAACCTTAATTTGATCATAGGTAAATACACCATAGCTCGACACGGCCCCATCTATCTGGCATTTATGGACCTTACCTCGGCCTTTGATTTTGTTAATAGATCAAGGCTCTGGAAATGCCTTTTAAATTACGGGTTGGATGAGGATATAGTGCACTTTTTGGCATATTTACACAGGGATCTAAGGGCACGGGTGAGAATAAGCACGGATGGGGCAGTTTCGGGGGACATTGTGGTCGGAAGAGGTGTAAGACAAGGGTGTGTCTTAGCCCCACTCTTGTTTATTTTATATATTAACGAGCTAAATAATGTGCTGTCTGATCTGACTACAGATGTCCCAATGATTAATGGTAACAAACTGCCCGCCCTTTTATATGCGGATGACGCTGTTTTAATGGGTCGTACACCCAATGCACTGCGTATATTAGTTAGGGGTTTTGTTGATTTTATGAATGGTCTGAATCTTTGTACGAATTTTAAGATTTTTTTTTTAATGTGTTGTGGTCCTAAAAAATGTCTTATTAATGCTATTACTTCTGGCTCTGAAATTCTGCTACGCACACGCACTTTCCCATATTTGGGTTTACAATTTTCAGACAATGGATCTTGGGCATCCCATTTGGCTTATGGTCGGAGTAAATTTTTAAAGGCAGTTAATTCGATTTTAAATCTCCCCCAACCGAAAAGAATTGAGGTAGTGTTGTCCCTACTCAAAATCTATAGAACACAGTGTGTACCCACTATAACATATGGGGCTGAAATCTGGGGCTTTATAAATTCTAAAAGCATCCAGGTCGAAGAAAATAGATTTTGTAGGAGAATTTTGGGGATACCTATCTCTTCTTCATCCTTTGTCTGCCATAATGAGCTAAAATTATTTTATCTAGAAGATTATATCAGGTCCCGCCCCGCCCTGTTCTGGTTGAAGGTCTGGCAAAATCCGGCAGCCTCACTAAACAGGGAAATTATAGTCGACTGTTTAAAAAGCGACAAGGGCGGAGATATACCGTGGCTTGCAGAAGTGAGGGCAAGTTTAACTAGAGTAAATCTTGGACACATTTTTCATAATCCAGACCAGTTAGATGGAATTAACAAAAAGACTATCCGAGAAGCCATATATAAATAGTATGGGGACATAAGATATGCACAAGAGCTCTCTAAAGTATCAGTTGCACAATACATATTAATGGAAGACGACGGAGGCCCTCCCTCTTATTTACCAGTTAGTTACCTTTTAAGAGATATTACTCACTGGGAACGAAGTTTGCTTTTTCGCCTTAGATCTGGTACATTAAAATATTTGTTGTGTTTCCCCTTAGGCTTTCAGCCTAACATTGACGAATTGCCTTGCCCTTGCGGCAATTTAGGTAAGCAATCCATTTTGCATTTTCTGTTCTTTTGTAATTTCTATCAAAAGTACAGTACGCAACTTTTGATTCCGTTTTTTAGGGCCAGTGGAATAACGGACTTCAAGGTTGCCTACGGGACTATCCTTCAGCTTAATGGGGAAAACTTAACACTCCGTATTTGTACTTTTTTGAAAATGGCTATTCGTTCACGTGTTTCTATGAACCCCCGATAAGTGGACCCGATTGTACTATATGCACTTCTTGGCTTTATGCTGATAAGGAAATATGCTCTTTAGTTCCTGATCAATATTCAAATGTGTGGAGTTTTTATGCTTGGAATTCAATTCAATAGCTTATTTCCCCCCGCTGCTATTTTCCCCAAAACCTGCTGCTATTTTCCCCAAAACCATCTGCATCTTGCACTTTGGCACTTTACTATATGATGCTGCTATATATATAACCTGATACACCCGTGACAACTTTGTGATGACTTATCGAATTATTTTTATATAGTTAAAGCTTTGATGTATGTTTTAAATCCAGATGATGTTTTTTATGCAAATGTTTAAGTGATTAATTTTGTGAGAATTGTTTGTACTTTTATGGACATTTTATATCCGAATAAAGATTATTGAACTTGAACTGAACAATACTATGTGGATTCAAAATTATATAAAATAGATACAGTTCTCAACACAAAAACATCATAGAGTTATTTTACATAATCTTTCAGGCAGGCAGGATATTTTTTTATTTCTATAGGGTATTTTGTTGAATACTTCATCAGAAATGTTACTTCCCTCATGTGTCTCTCTTTTGTTCAATACCTCATCAGGAATGTTTCTTCCCTCATGTGTCTCTCTTTTGTTCAATACCTCATCGGGAATGTTTCTTCCCCCATGTGGCTCTCTATGTGGCTCTCTACTCAAGACTCTGGGGCCGATTCCGATTCGGGCCAGAAATCTCTCCGACCGAGCCGGACCCGGAGAGATTCCCGACCGAATCGGACCCTAGCAGCCCGACCGAACGAGTACGATGCGCACGTATGCCATCGGACTCGATTCGGTCGGACTCCCATTGAAGTCAATGGGAGCCGGTCGTACAACGCGTACGCGGGCTCCCATTGACTCAATGGGTGCGAGGCGGACAAGGGCGCCCCCTACAGCGTGTACGCGTCCATGCGCATCGCGGCATACATGCACAGGTAGGGGGGACCCATGGGTCCCCCCTGTGTGCGACTCGCGCGCCTACGTGTACAGGGGGGTCCGACGCGGACCCCCAAAGTCTGGCTCCGACAGCTTTCTCGAGCCGGACGGCACGAGTCGGTCGGACTGCTCGCGGCGCGCATCGTACTTACCCGGCCGGGAAACGTCTCCATAGCGCGGTGCGAGTCGTGTCCATGCGAGTCGGTCGGAGCGTGTTGAAGCCGCGTTCGAGTCGGTCGGCGATTTCGCGGGTGCTTGCATCGTACTCGCTCGGCCGGACCCGCGTACGATTCGGTCGGGGAACAGGGCTCCGAATCGGATCCGGTGAATCCGAATCCGATTCGGAGCACTACCGGCTGAGATCGTAATCGGCCCCACAGTCTTCTCCCTTTGCCAATAAAAACAGAGCTTCTTGTGTTCTGGAAAGATGCATCTTTCCCCTATTGGGTACAACACTGTTCAGGTTCCAAATGCGGGAGTCCTCTGTTTTCAGAGCATTGATGAATAGTTTAGAAAATCTTAAAGGCTTAGAAAGTCTCACACCACTTTCTTTGACACATGTTTTCCTGATCATAACCCGGTGACCGACCTTCTCCAACATTTTCTTTACAGATTTTCTTCTGTCAAAGTTTTCTTTACAAGCGTTCGCCTTTTCCTCCTTTCTCAATCTCCAGACATCACTATCCTTCTTTCATCAGGTTTCCCTATTAAATCATTTACCCAGCTGGGAACCATTATAGTGTTAGGTCGTCTACCACAGAATAGTTCAAAGGGAGTTTTCCCTGTGGTAGACTGAGGAGTGAATCAGTACACCTCAACTCTTTTGATGATTTCATCCATTCATGCTAAGCCATTGTCCTCGGCTATGTGTATAGTCTCCTTCAGAACTCTCTTGAAGCGCTCTTCCATTCCGTTGGTCTTGGGAAGGTAGCGTGCACATTTTTTATGCTTTATGCCACAATCATGCAAAAATGCTTTGTTCGAAATGGGATTCCTGGGTGGCTGAGGTATGCACCTAGGCCAGTCAGAAACCAGCCCTCTAGTCAGAGTAAGCTAGATACACACAAAAAGATAACCTGTGCTTACCCTATGGTAGCTTGGCACTGAGCAGTCAGGCTAATCTAAAGAGGAAATGTATAAAGTATTTGTGCAACACACACACACACATCAACACAGTGAAAACACCACAAAACTACTCCACATAGGTTTAGAAAAAGAGAGACTATTTATCTGAGTTACAACAAGACTAAAACAATAAAAATCCAATTAGTAGAAATTGAGAAATGAATTTTTTCAAATATAAACCACAAATAGTGCTAGAAGTCACCAGGGGTCTAAAGGTTACTTGAAGTCACATGGGACCTGTACAAATCCAAAGTTCAGGTTGACCGCAATGGAGGACAGGCCGGCTTCAGAAGCCAGACAGGTCCTGCTGAAGAAATACCTTGGCTGCAACAAGTTTCGATATCAATAGCCTACTGCGTTATCATCGAGCCACACAAAGGGGGTCCTGCATCATCGTCTAGCTCCGTTGAAGTGAATGCAATGTGTCATCCTCTAGCCACGCAGAGCGCTGGCGTTGAGATGCGCAGGCCATGGAACCTCTGACGTCGAGCAGCCTATGCATCGGCGTCAAATTTGCAGAAATCAGCTGCAGAACCCACTTCTGAGCCACATAACGTGAAGGGAGCACCTCAGGCAACGGTAGGACTCACCGATGGCAGAGTCCAGGAACTCCAGCAGGATTGCAGAAAGTCTTTTGCATCCCTGAGACTTCTGAAAACAGGAGGCAAGCCAGCAAGCTTGTGGAGATCACTTGGAGGGAAGGCAGAGTCCAGATCTCCTTCCCGCATAGTTAGAGAGTAGGGCAACAAATAGAAAAGCAGTCCTTCCAGAAAAGCAGTCCAGTTGAGTCCTTTAAGCAGCACAGCAGTCCTTCTGACAGAGGTTCAGTTCAAGATCCAGAAGTGTCTGATTTTAGGGGATCAGAGACCTAGGACTTATACTCAAAGGTGTCTCTTCTGTAGGGGGTGACTTCAAAAGATCTCTCTAAAGTACACAAGTATCCCTTTCAACCCAGTACTGTCTGCTGAGCTAACCCTGGGGAGTAAATCAGTGCTTGTGTGTGGAAAGGACACTACCTATTGAAGTGTTAGTGTCAGTCCCTGCCCAGGAAGTGGAGAGGTGTGGTGCAGCGGCCAGGGCAGCTGACTTCGGAGCACAGGGTTCACGGTTCGATCCCCGGCTGCGGCAGCTCAGCTCAGCACCATGTGACTCTGGGCAATAGCTCACTTAATTTCCACGACGGCCCCCAGCGCCTTGAGAACCGTAAGGGTGAGTAGTTCGCGCTTTACAAATACGGATTTAGATTTAGATTTGGAAGACCCATCAGAATTCAGACAAATGTAGATGAGTGTTCAGAATGCAGATGAGCCTCACCTTCCAGTTTTTGTGACTATCCAGAGGGAATGCACAAAGTGTAGCTGTCACCCAGCCCAGACTTGTATTGAAGACAGGCTGCAAAGCACACAGAGCAGTAAGTATAGAGAAATGTCCACTTTCTAAAAGTGTCCTTTATAAAACAGGAATGTTAAATCCAACTTCACCAGTAAGGAGGATTTATCTGTACCATTCCAAACACATGAAACATGAAAAAGCTGCACCTCTTCGATCAGGAATTACCGCTTAAAAGTATATTAAGGAATTCCCAATGCTAACTTATAAGAGGGGTAGGCCTCACAGTAGTAAAAAATGGACGAGGCTGTTTGTCCCTTCCAGAACATGCAAAACATGCAAGTACATGTCCTACCTTTTACTTACATGGCACCCTGCTCTTAGGGCTACTTAGGGCCTACCTTAGGGGGGACTTCTGTGTAATAAAAGGGGAGTTTAAGGTATGGTAAGTACTCTTAAATGCCAAGTTGAAGTGACAGTAAACTGCACACACAGGCACTGCAGTGGCAGGCCTGAGGAAGGGTTGAAAGGCTACTTCTGTGGGTGGCACAATGTGTCCTGCAGGCCCACTAGTAGCATTTGAAGTACAGGCCCTGGGTATATGGTATAACACTTTACAAGGGACTTATCAGTACAACAAATATGCCAATCAGATATACACTAATGCCATCATGTTTAGGAGAGAAGTACACGTATGTGAGCACTGGTCAGCAGTGGTAAAGTGCTCAGCGTCCTAAGGCCAACAAAAGGAATCAGCACAAATGGGAGGCAAAAGGCAAAAGGATGGGGGAAAGACCACCCAAAGGATGACAGGTCTAACATCTCTCCATCACGAAGGACACCAGTTGTATCCCATTGTCAGTTAATAATACCTGTGGAAAACCTTCCCTTCCAAACACATCTCTCAAAAAGTTTATTACATGCTTGGTTTCAATTTTCCATGTGAGACATACCTCAGGCCATCTGGAATACACGCCCAAATTGACAATCACATACATTTCACATCCATCACCACGTATGGGACCTAGTGTGTCCAATGCAATCAGCTGCCATGGAGATTTGGGACTTTCTCTGATGACTATAGAATGCTCTTTGGGCTTTACAACCTTCTCACTGAGAGCACATTGCATACATTATCTCACCACTCTTTCCACCTTTAAGTCCTTGCCCAGCCACCAGTATGCCATTCTAAGTCTCTCTTTGGTTTTGGACATACCCTGATGACCGCTAAAGGCTAAGGAGACCAAACCATCTCTGAGGGATTGAGGTAGGACTAGGCTGGTGCCATGAAATAGTAACTCTTGGCTTTCTGACAATTCATCTTTGACATTCCAGAAACCCTTAATTTCCTCAACCCTTTGTTTTTCATACCCCAACCTTTTCTCATCAACAAGAGTCCCTTCTGCATGATACCGTCAGATTACAACTCTGTGCGCCGTTTCTCCTCTGATACTGTTGCAATATCAATACTATCTCATCATCGAATTTGTCTTCATCCTCAAATTTGTCAACATGCTGTGTCTGACCCAGAGCAACTAATCTGGACAAGGAATCTGTAACCAAGTTTTCCACACCAGGAATGTACTTTATTAATTCATTATGCTGGCCCCGGGGCATTAAATGTAACTGCAACAAGTGATGGACGGAATGCTAAATGATTCAAACATTCTCCCCCAGTCAAGAGATCTGGGTTAAATCCATCGTTCTTTTGCCCACTACGCCACCCCAGTTTAGGCCTGGCCATATGCAAATCAGTCTTGACCCTGTGCCTCATGGGAACAGTCCAGACTGACCTGCCAAGGGGCATTAAAAGCAGCAGTCACAGCTAAAACACAAAATGATCTCAAGGCCAGTAGGACCAAAGAACGCTGCCCATGCCCAACTGTAACTCTTTAACTCCCATGGAGGTCAGTCTCACCTCTCAAGACCTCCCAGAAACTCGAGGCTAGGGAAAGGATGGCTCAGTTCCTCTTACAATAAAATATCTGTGTCATCAGTTATGATCCAATGCTGCCAACCGAGGACAAACAGGGTTACTTTAGAAGCCATCGCAGAGTCACCGGATGATCATCCAACTACTCTCTAAGTCATTTTCACATCATCAGACATCATCAACCTCCTAAAGTCATCAGCAGAGTTTGGAACGGTGTTCCTGATGATTTGAGAATGACTTGAAAATGAGTATCTGATGACTTCACAAGATGTGATTGTTCCTGATGATCAGCGGATGAGCAATTGATGACTTCTCAAGATGAGACTGTTCCTGATGATCAGCGGATGAGCAATTGATGACTTCTCAAGATGAGACTGTTCCTGATGATTTCAGGATGGTTTGAAGATGACTATCTGATGACTTCAGGCACTACCAGCGTGAAACTGGCCTTGATGATTTGAGAATTAATTTCTCATTACGTCAAGAGCCTTTCTCCAATTTGGTTTAATTTCTGTTAGAAAAATTAAACCTCATTGATGATTTCATAATTATTTGTTGATTAATGACCAATGAACACCCTTATAGAGTTCATAAGTTTTCTGTTATATGCAAATATGCATACAATGTTCTTCACACAACAGTAGTAAGGTTGGTTGCAGGATAATATTTTTAGAGACTTTTTTTAACTTTTAAACTGATTTAATAATGAAAGTACTTAGGGGTATATTATCAAGGGCTGGCGATAACATTATCGCTGCTTTAGCGTCCGTTTTCTGGCGAAAAGCGGCGATAATTTTATCGCTTTATTAACAAGGACACGCTAGGGCGTGTTTCCTTGCCTTAGCGCCCGGTTTCTTTCCGCCTCGCATCGCTAATGAGATGCAAGGTAGGCGTGCCTCGTAAAACTTCAGTGTAAAATATCGCTAACGGGGCTTCGCGATATTTACAACGAGGCCCCGTCCGGTGTAGCGCTGATCTTTTTCGCGCTAACTCGGCCTTAACGCAGGAATTTAACATCTGTTAAATTCCTGACTAAGGCATACCTAACATGGGAGGTGGATTATGCTGATAAGACCACAGGGTCGTATCAGCAAGGTTATCGCCGTTTTCCATGGAACATCGCTAGAAAACCAGCGATATTCCATGGAAAACACCGCTATCGCTGGAAAATTATCGCCATTGCGCTATGCGTTGTTAATACAGCGATGGCATGGCGATAATTGCCAGTGATAGCCGGCGATAAAAAAATTCTCGCTAAGAGCGGCCAGCGATAATTATCGCTGCCGCTTGATAATATGCCCCACAGTGTTATAAGGAGCAATACACAATAGTAATAAGGATGCAAGTTGGGGATTATAGGCAGGGACATTAGGGTTAACTTAAGTATTTATGTAGTATGGAAAGGCATATAATGCTGGTCTATGAGTGTGAACTTCAGTTAGTTTAAAATTTAAAAAGAGTCATTACAGTGTCCTTCCGCAGCAGCAAAGAACATTCATATTACTATGAATTTCACTGGGTGAACCGATGCCACTTGGCAGCTGTTCCCAGTTAGACTCTACCACTGGCGCGACCCTTTATCAGAGCCTGAGCCCAAACTTGGCAAAATATTTCTGCTCCAATGACCCTCATTTTCTTTCTGGCAAAACCACTTCGAGCCCTAATGCACCTGCCAAAGAACTTGAATTACACACTCCAGCACTGGCGCGGCCCCAACCCCGCCCCTTCCTACACCTAAGAATGCCGCGTCCAGTGTTCTGGCTGAAGGTGATTTAAACATTGTCTATGTGAAATCAGGCAGAGTGGGAATCTTTCAAGAGACACTATTGCCCTACTCAGCGACACTGACTGCATCCACCTCACGAGGTTGAAAGGCAGGTTCTTCCCTGCCAAGGAAGTCTGCAAAGATGCACATGGGCCTTGAACAGGGGGATGAGATGGTTCAATTTCTCAGGAATAGAACTTTCCAATCTCAGCATTTTCCTTAAAAAAATCATTGCTATCTGGTGCATGAGATTAAACCAAATGGGGGGGGACTAAGGGCTTTGTCGAGGTCCAGCATACATGCCCAATCGAAGTCAAAGCAGAAGAGGGTATGCAGTTCCTAAGAGGGCAGGGGGAGCGAGATCCGCCAAGACAGGAATATTATCCCTTAATGGTGGAGGGAAAGGGGGATCCCTCCTTACGGTATCAGGGCCCTCACACACCCAGCCAGCTGGGTGTCATGCTTCATCATAGGGCTTGCTCCTCGTCAGGTCGGCGCTGTAATACCTGACGGGCTCCCTATGAGGTGCTCTTTGGCAGAGATCTTTTATTCCTTGCCATTTGGTGCCGTGGGTGTGAGGGACCTAAAGGTGTAGATGTGCTAAGTGAGGGTCAATGGACCGTGCAAAGGTTAAAACAGGAAATGGAAATCCAAACAGAATGATTTTAATGAATATGGCTTCCAACCTGGCTAAAAAGTAGCGCACTCCTGATATAATGCATCAGGATCTCGCGCTCAACTTCATGTGGTCGACATGTTTCTTGCCTATGTGTCAGGATGATCTAGAGGCAATTCATCAGGACCTAAAACATCAGTCTATCTACACTAATGGTTAACTGACCATGATAGACCACAAAAGCACCTCAAATGTGGTACCTGTAAATGCGGTGGCCAACCTAATTGGATAAAATCAAGATGATTAAACAATAGTAGCAGCTAATTACAGTTCATCTTTCAACATATGCATCCCCTATAAGACGCACACGGTGAGGTACAATGTAGGTAGTGGAATCATGGTGCCCCAAAACGTGCCACACAATTCTGACGTGCTCGTGAGACAGAAGAATCAAACGATGGATAAAAACACACGGGTGTAATATCCCGTACTTTCATGGTAGCTGAGAATGCATGAGATCAGTGGGTGCAACTGAAAGGAACAAGAATACAACTCCCAGAGTGCACTGTTTCATTACATGAATCCCCAGAACTGAAAACGTGATGCCCAGATACCTTGGCAGGCCAAGCACCCAGCCACCCTTCCCTGACATGTAGGTGCTACATTCATCCAGGTGTCACCAGTTCACATGTGAAACCGCACAGATAGTGAAGTCTGCCCTTGGCAACATGTTTCCAAGGGTGCATTGACTGGATGACTGCTCCAAATGGTCTCAAGTGGCTGCCCGCAATCAGTTTAACGCCCCTTCCCTTGTGCGGTGTGGTTTGAAGTCTGGGTTAATGGCGCCCCCTTGAATTGTACCTCGTTAAGGGTTATTCGGCTTCCATGTGGTCCTGGTTCCCCTTCTTATCTCGGGATCTTCCTTGAAAAAGAAGATTCTTCACAAAACACGTGCTGGTTGTTTCTGTGGATATTGTTTTCAGGCAAATTTACATATGTTCTCATAAAAAGTGTTGAATATACATAAAGGACTGTACATTTGTATGAATTAAACTTAAGGAATTTGCTGGATTAATTTAATTGCAAACCAATTACTTTTTGATTTAGTCCCACTATGGGGCATTGACATTTAATGCACCGTTGGGTTTTGGTGCGGGAGGTGAAGGCACCAGGCTGCATTCCTCTAGGAACCTACATTGTAGAGAAATGTTTTCAGGGGCACAATGCATGCTACTGATTATGCATTTTGTAGAGGGTCACATATTTGACTGGAATTGCTCCGCCTTTCATAATTTCACAGTTGACAATATCAGAGATCTAAGGATTTCTTACTACCTGGGCAGCTTATCCCTGTAACCGGGGGACTCGCAGTCCTGACTTCCTAAAGCGTTAAACAGGACTGCAAATCCCAGAAGACCCTGGGAGAGCCCTCAAGCAGTGTGCTGGGGGGACTGAAGTGCTCAGTGTACAGCCGGTGCGTGCCCACAATCTCACGGACAGCCTTTCATGAGTGTAACCAGTAGAGCTGGGTGAGCCAACAAATGAAGGTACGGGCCGGGTTCCAAGAACCTGTGCACAAGTCAATGTCAGGGACTGTCCGGGACTATGTCGGGAACACAGTCAGGGACTTGGGCAAGGACTGGGAACGGGATAGAAAACGTACACAGAGAGAGGAGTACAGCGCTGCCCAGGATCACACAGGAAGTCAGAGGAGAAAAGGGATCCAAAGGGGAAGCCTGTACAAAGGAACAAGATGACTAAGACTCAGAAAGGAAGGGCACTCACAAGGCAATTTAGCATTCAGGCTAACTACACCCAGGACGGACGTGCAAGACATATATATAATACAACATTAACAATAAAGGGAATGTGGGGTAAAGCACTAAGGAGCTCCACAGGGTAAGACTGAAGCTCAGTAAGTTCAACACCCACAATTGCTGTTACAGATACTGACTGAAAATACCCACATATAGGATATGTATGCAAAGGCAGGGTCTGTGGAGCTTATACCTATGGTGATGTTATAACAGTAACTCAAAGACAATATTCACAGTGAACAAGAAACACCACCTAGGTAGTCAGCTGTGCCCACGGATCCTGGCGATCAAACAGGAACACGCAAGGCAGTAACAGCAAAGGGGTAGAACTAAACACAAGCACATTAGACGAGGAGCTAGCAAGGAGGAGTGCTTAACAGGAAAGGAAGGAAATCACAGGGCACACTTGGCAGAAAGCAGGTAACAAACATACAAGGTAACAGAAGCAAGACAGCAGAATAGAAAGACAGCAAACTAGAACTGGAACCAAGGAAATGGGAAGAAAGGCAGGGACTGGAAAAGGATATACAGAAGGGGAGGCTACAAGGGTATACTAGAATAGTGCAGGTTCAGGAATCAAGAAAACAAAGCATAGAAGGCAGTGCTGGGGCAGGAACAAGAATTGAGCAAAAGCTCAGGAGTCAAAGTAGCACTGCAGGTAGTGCTAGTTCAGGAGAAGGGAAACTGCTGCAGGTCAGGAACAAGGAATGCTAAGGCTCAGGAGTCAAGGTAGCACTGCAGGTAGTGCTAGTTCAGGAGAAGGGAAACTGCTGCAGTTCAGGAACAAGGAATGCTAAGGTCCAGGAGTCAAGGTAGCACTGCAGGCAGTGCTAGTTCAGGAGAAGGGAAACTGCTGCAGGTCAGGAACAAGGAATGCTAAGGCTCAGGAGTCAAGGTAGCACTGCAGGTAGTGCTAGTTCAGGAGAAAGGAAACTGCTGCAGTTCAGGAACAAGGAATGCTAAGGTCCAGGAGTCAAGGTAGCACTGCAGGCAGTGCTAGTTCAGGAGAAAGGAAACTGCTGCAAGTCAGGAACAAGGAATGCTAAGGCTCAGGAGTCAAGGTAGCACTGCAAGCAGTGCTAGTTCAGGAGAAGGGAAACTGCTGCAAGTCAGGAACAAGGAATGCTAAGGCTCAGGAGTCAAGGTAGCACTGCAGGCAGTGCTAGTTCAGGAACAAGGGAAACTGCTGCAGGTCAAGAACAAGGAATGCTAAGGCTCAGGAGTCAAGGTAGCACTGCAGGCAGTGCTAGTTCAGTAGAAGGGAAACTGCTGCAGGTCAGGAACAAGGAATGCTAAGACTCAGGAGTCAAGGTAGCACTGTAGGCAGTACTGGTTCAAGGAAACAGGAAATAGCTACAGCTCAGGAAACAAGGAGTCAGGAGAGCACTGCAAGCAGTGCAAATCAGGAACAAGAAATAGCTGAAGCCCAGGAACAGGAACAAAGAATAGCTGTAGCTCAGGAACTCAGGAAACAAGGTGGCACTGCAGGCAGTGCTAATTCAGGCACAAGGAATAGCTATAGCTCAGGAATCAAGGAACAAGGATTAACTATAGCTTAGGAATCAAGGAATATCAAAAGCTCAGGAAACACTGGAAACAAGGATTGGCCTCACCGGTATACAACTACAATGACCAACACTGGGCTGAAGAGAGCTGGGGCTTAAAAGAGCTCATAGTAATAACATGCAGCAGGTGTGAGCAGGCTAGCAGCAGCCAGCCACAGGTGAGCTGAATTCCTCCACCCATCCTTGGCCTGCAGGGGTGGAGACGAAGCAGTGAGCAGGGAATTCTAGGTAGTGGAGTTTCCAGCATGAGCAGACTGGCTTCCACAAAACCCGGCATGGATTGGGAATGGATGTAAATTCCTAAATGATGTCCAAATGCCTGGAAGTCAGGATATGCATACAGGGGAGTGTCTGGAAGCATATTAGAATACTGGAAAGCCCCACAATTTGGCCCCCTGGTGGTGGGAATGAAAGCACAGGGAGTGAATCGTGACAGTACACCCTCCAACGACCGGCTCCCGGAATCTGGGACTCGATTTAAAGCCTTTGCTGCTATGAAATAAGTCCATTCCCATCAGAGATGTAGTGCAAGATACCAGAGGACTGCAGGAAAATTGTGATGTTCTGGAAGGTTGGATAATCGGCTGGAAATTGACAGCAGTATTGAAGGCGGAACCTGAAGAGTCCAAATCCAGTGACAGGGGCTTAGAAGCCTGAATCAAAGGTGTTTGAAGTCCTGATGATGGCAGGCTAGAGTAGCACTCTGAAAACAAAGGAAGATTTACTATAGGGTCAAAAGCAGATAACGGATTGGCAGGAGGCACAGGAGTCAAAGGCAAACTGGCTAAAAACGAAGGAGGTGACAGGAAGCAGACCTGAAGTTCTGGCATTGGAGAAAAACATACAATAGACTCACATGCAGGAGACGCTGGAAGCAGGTATGCAGGAGACCCAGGCCCTGGAGGCTTACATGTTGAGAGTTTTGTCTCTGATGCTGGAGATTCAGTCTCTGAATGTATACGTACTGAGACCTCTGAGGGCTGGCAAACTGGAAGCACAGGGTCAAAAAGTAGGCAAGATAGAGGCTCAAGGTCAGAAGGCAGGGCGCCTGGAAGCTCTGGTGCTGAAGGCAGGGCGCCTGGAAGCTCTGGTGCTGAAGGCAGGCAGCCTGGAAGCTCTGGTGCTGAAGGCAGGCAGCCTGGAAGCTCTGGCTCGGAAGTCAGACAGGCTGGAAGCTCTGGCTCGGAAGTCAGACAGGCTGGAGACTCTGACTTAGTAGGCAGGTGAGCTGAGGGCTTGTGCTCTGAATGCAGGCAGTCTGGAGGCTCCGGTACTAATGGCAGGCAGGCTGCAGGCTCGGGCTCAGATGGCAGGCAGGCTGCAGGCTCGGGCTCAGATGGCAGGCAGGCTGCAGGCTGCGGCTCACATGGCAGGAAGGCTGCTGGCTCAGGCTCACATGGCAGGCAGGCTGCAGGCTCAGGCTCACATGGCAGGCAGGCTGCAGGCTCAAACTCACATGGCAGCAGGCAGGCTGCAGACTCGGGCTCAGATGGCAGGCAGGCTGTAGGCTCAGGCTCACAAGGCAGGCAGGCTGTAGGCTCAGACTCACATGGCAGGCAGGCTGCAGGCTCGGGCTCACATGGCAGGCAGGCTGTAGGCTCAGGCTCACAAGGCAGGCAGGCTGTAGGCTCAGACTCACATGGCAGGCAGGCTGTAGGCTGAAGTTCAGAAAGCAGCAGGCCGGCTGAGGACTCTGGAGACTCTGAGAGCAGCAGGCCGGCTGAGGATTCTGGAGACTTTGCAAAAAGACAAGCTGATGACAGAGAGGCACAAGGATGATGGACTTTAAATTCTGGGAATGGCGATAGCCCGTGAACAGTAGATTCCCCATTCTCAATATTGAAATCTTCACAGTTCCTTGGCTCATTAAAACACACTGAAGGGCTTTCTTCGGGATGGCTAAGAATACTGCTTATCTTAGAATCTCTGATGACCAGACTCCCTTTACCATTTGGCAGTGCACATGTCTTAGTCAGAGGAAATAGGTCTGAGACTTCTTGGTTATGGGAGATTTGTTCAATTCCTTCTGCATTACAAGGTGGTACAGATGCATCAGAGCATAGAGTAATATTATGTCCTGACTTTTCAATATGTGGCGTGCTTGAAGGCGAGAGAGCAAACAAGGGGTCAGGATTTTGTTCCTTCTCAGTGAGGAGGTTGGCTTCAGTCGCAGAAGTTAGACCAAGAGCATAGACTGAGTCAGAGGGTGTTGTCACATCAGAGATTATGTTGGGCACTGGTTCAGGTTTTGTCTGTATGTCAATGGCCAGGGTTTGTGATACCCCCGGGGTGGAACTGACCTCACTACCAGGAAGAGAAAGCAAACAAGTATTTAGTGTCTTTCCTGGCATGTGGGGTTCCTTAGAAGTGGAGGGACACATCTCAGATGTAGTGCCTATACACAGTTTAGCACTAGAAGACGACACATCAGAGGAGGTAGAAATTTCAGAATTCAAACAAATACTTTCATTAACTGGACTGTGAGACAAGGTACTATGGTTTTTCTGAATGGAATCTGAGGGATCAGCCACTGTATTGTTCACACAATCGCTGGACCAGCTCTGAGGGGAACGCAAAAGAGAGCGCAAGGCTTCATTCTCCATTTCTAAGGAGGCTAACATAGAGGTGGAAAAGTTGTCTTGTACAGGGGTTTTAGATTCCCACTTGAACTCTGGGTTATAATTTTTTAACAGAGTCTGAAACATTTTATTCTCTCTTTGTAATTCAAGAATCTTAGATGTAATTATATCCTGTGAAGACTGCAGATCTTTCTCTACAAGGACAGTGGTAGACTTGGCAACTTCACAACAAGCAACAGAGCTATACCTTGGATTTTGTTCAAAGTGGCTATTAGCCGCCTGTGTTCTTTAAGGTCTTTTCTCTCTTTTGTTAAACTGATTATGGTTTACTTTGAATGTGGTATCTAACAAGGTCCCTTTAGTATCCGGGACTGTGCTCTTTACTGGACTACAAGACTGGGTAACATTATTTGAATGGAGACCAGAGGTTATAAAATGCATCTGCTCTTTCTTTGGTTGGGTGGTTGAATACTGTATTTTACAACCACTTACAGCAGACGTGCGAGAATCAGAATTCTTGTTCAGCAAACTGAGTAAGGTATCATTCTCCTTATGCAATGCTGACACAGACATTGAATCTGGATCAGAGCAGAAGATTAAGTCCGGATCTGGCAAAGAGGTGTTTGAGAGCCAATGAGTAAAATATTCAGAACGTAAATGTCCATTTCTCATAAGAGGATTCATTGTTTCAGGACTAGGGTGAACAAACTGTAAAGTAGACACTAAATGCCTCTCATTGTTGGGCACTGGGGAATTGCCCTGCACAAACCTAAATGATGCCCTGGTGTGTTTCTTTCTTAAACCTCTCATTAGGACACACCTTCAATATTTTCACACACAAATGTAACAGAAAAATGGTAGCTAACTGAACGCAAAGAAACCTCACAAGTAACCCTGGAAATGTGGGTTGGTCATTCTGTCAGGGACTGTCCGGGACTATGTCAGGAACACAGTCAGGGACTTGGGCAAGGACTAGGAACGGGATAGAAAACGTACACAGAGAGAGGAGTACAGCACTGCCCAGGATCACACAGGAAGTCAGAGGAGAAAAGGGATCCAAAGGGGAAGCCTGTACAAAGGAACAAGATGACTAAGACTCAGAAAGGAAGGGCACTCACAAGGCAATTTAGCATTCAGGCTAACTACACCCAGGACGGACGTGCAAGACATATATATAATACAACATTAACAATAAAGGGAATGTGGGGTAAAAGCACTCAGGAGCTCCACACAGTAAGACTGAAGCTCAGTAAGCTCCTCTCCCACAATTGCTGTTACAGATACTGACTGAAAATACCCACATATAGGATATGTATGCAAAGGCAGGGTCTGTGGAGCTTATACCTATGGTGATGTTATAACAGTAACTCAAAGACAATACTCACAGTGAACAAGAAACACCACCTAGGTAGTCAGCTGTGCCCACGGATCCTGGCGATCAAACAGGAACACGCAAGGCAGTAACAGCAAAGGGGTAGAACTAAACACAAGCACATTAGACGAGGAGCTAGCAAGGAGGAGTGCTTAACAGGAAAGGAAGGAAATCACAGGGCACACTTGGCAGAAAGCAGGTAACAAACATACAAGGTAACAGAAGCAAGTCAGCAGAATAGAAAGACAGCAAACTAGAACTGGAACCAAGGAAATGGGAAGAAAGGCAGGGACTGGAAAAGGATATACAGAAGGGGAGGCTACAAGGGTATACTAGAATAGTGCAGGTTCAGGAATCAAGAAAGCAAAGTAGCATAGAAGGCAGTGCTGGGGCAAGAACAAGAATTGAGCAAAAGCTCAGGAGTCAAAGTAGCACTGCAGGTAGTGCTAGTTCAGGAGAAAGGAAACTGCTGCAGGTCAGGAACAAGGAATGCTAAGGCTCAGGAGTCAAGGTAGCACTGCAGGTAGTGCTAGTTCAGGAGAAGGGAAACTGCTGCAGGTCAGGAACAAGGAATGCTAAGGCTCAGGAGTCAAGGTAGCACTGCAGGCAGTGCTGGTTCAGGAACAGGGAATTACTAAAGCTTCAGGAGTCAAGGTAGCACTGCAGGCAGGGCTAGTTCAGGAGAAGGGAAACTGCTGCAGGTCAGGAACAAGGAATGCTAAGGCTCAGGAGTCAAGGTAGCACTGCAGGCAGTGCTAGTTCAGGAACAAGGGAAACTGCTGCAGTTCAGGAACAAGGAATGCTAAGGCTCAGGAGTCAGGGTAGCACTGCAGGCAGTGCTAGGTCAGGAGAAGGGAAACTGCTGCAGGTCAGGAACAAGGAATGCTAAGGCTCAGGAGTCAAGGTAGCACTGCAGGTAGTGCTAGTTCAGGAGAAGGGAAACTGCTGCAGTTCAGGAACAAGGAATGCTAAGGTCCAGGAGTCAAGGTAGCACTGCAGGCAGGGCTAGTTCAGGAGAAGGGAAACTGCTGCAGGTCAGGAACAAGGAATGCTAAGGCTCAGGAGTCAAGGTAGCACTGCAGGCAGTGCTAGTTCAGGAACAAGGGAAACTGCTGCAGTTCAGGAACAAGGAATGCTAAGGCTCAGGAGTCAGGGTAGCACTGCAGGCAGTGCTAGGTCAGGAGAAGGGAAACTGCTGCAGGTCAGGAACAAGGAATGCTAAGGCTCAGGAGTCAGGGTAGCACTGTAGGCAGTGCTAGTTCAGGAGAAGGGAAACTGCTGCAGGTCAGGAACAAGGAATGCTAAGACTCAGGAGTCAAGGTAGGACTGCAGGCAGTACTGGTTCAGGAGAAGGGAAACTGCTGCAGGTCAGGAACAAGGAATGCTAAGGCTCAGGAGTCAGGGTAGCACTGTAGGCAGTGCTAGTTCAGGAGAAGGGAAACTGCTGCAGGTCAGGAACAAGGAATGCTAAGGCTCAGGAGTCAAGGTAGCACTGCAGGCAAGGCTAGTTCAAGGAAACAGGAAATAGCTACAGCTCAGGAAACAAGGAGTCAGGAGAGCACTGCAAGCAGTTCAAATCAGGAACAAGAAATAGCTGAAGCCCAGGAACAGGAACAAAGAATAGCTGTAGCTCAGGAACTCAGGAAACAAGGTAGCACTGCAGGCAGTGCTAATTCAGGCACAAGGAATAGCTATAGCTCAGGAATCAAGGAACAAGGATTAACTATAGCTCAGGAATCAAGGAATATCAAAAGCTCAGGAAACACTGGAAACAAGGATTGGCCTCACCGGTATACAACTACAATGACCAACACTGGGCTGAAGAGAGCTGGGGCTTAAAAGAGCTCATAGTAATAACATGCAGCAGGTGTGAGCAGGCTAGCAGCAGCCAGCCACAGGTGAGCTGAATTCCTCCACCCATCCTTGGCCTGCAGGGGTGGAGACGAAGCAGTGAGCAGGGAATTCTAGGTAGTGGAGTTTCCAGCATGAGCAGGCTGGCTTCCACAAAACCCGGCATGGATTGGGAATGGATGTAAATTCCTAAATGATGTCCAAATGCCTGGAAGTCAGGATATGCATACAGGGGAGTGTCTGGAAGCATATTAGAATACTGGAAAGCCCCACAATTCGGCCCCCTGGTGGTGGGAACGTAAGCTCAGGGAGTGAATCGTGACAGTCAAGCTTTGAAAATATTTGTTGATGTGTCAGAACGAATAAGACAAGTCACTTGTTCCCTGGAATCAATTCCAATTTATTTTGTAGTGCTTCAAAACAAAAGAAGAACATTTATAGCCAACACATGTTTCGCCTCCTTACACCGGCCATCTGGCCTGGGGGTTCCTCAGGGCGTTAGGAATCGAAAACTGGGTTAGGAATGAAATACGATCCTTTCCCTGTGAGCCGTAAGTGGCAATCTTGTGGTGCGGAGAAAAAGCGTCTGCTATCAGTTGCGATCCGTCACCGCACCACAAGATTGCCGCTTACGGCTCACAGGGAAAGGATCGTATTTCATTCCTAACCCATTCCTAACATTGAGAGGTATTTATTAAAAGTGATAATATTTAAAGATTAACTTAGAATCATTCCAGCCTCTACCCTCTTTGACAACGGCGCCATTAGTGAACTCAATTGCAGGTCAGTTGTAACATAAAATGTGAAACAGATTCCTATTATAGATGGAACAACAACAGCCTACAAAGTCAAACACAAGAGGTTGTTCTACAGCGCACATCCCGAACTCGAGTATTTGTATGATCTCTCATGTGTGATAATGAGGAAAAGGGAGGCTTGGTGAAAAAACATATCTGTCTAGGATCACACAATTTGCCAGTATTCATCATACCCCTCCACGACATACGCTCCCCCATTTACATCTTTTGGCAGCTACCTGCTCTTGTCCCAGGTCCAAGAGCCAAGTCAGACCCTAGGTTTGCTCACTCCAAGGCTGCCCATCACCCCCTCAGAACTACAGTGCCTCCCAGTGGCACAACTAGACCAGAACTTTGCGGGGGGGGTAACACTCCCAACCAGGGCTGGCCCTAGCACTGGCCGCACACAGTGCAACAGTCTTGTTTGGCGCCCCTCCCCCATTTCCTCCCTCTCCATGAATTCCCTCACTACCACTCACCAACAATGCACCACATCTCTCTCAGTTTGCTCACACTCAGGGGCTCATTACGATGGCGGTCACATAAGTCCGTCTGCCATCGTAATGAGCCCCTCAGTTCTTTGATCTGCATGGTACACGTTCTGTGTAGCAGGCGCATTAACCCTCTGTGCTGTGTGGGTGGCAAGAGTGCCCATGTGAGTGCACGGTGAGTGATGCAACAGTGTGAGAGTAGGGTGAGAGGAGTGACTGCAGGGTGAGTGAGGTGACCATATGAATTTGGGTGCGATGTAAGTGCAGAGTGGGGAGTATGAATGCATGGTTAGTGATGGGCTTGTTTGAGTGAGATTGCAGAGTGAGCAGTGAGGGGGACAGGTGAGTGAAGTGTCACATGAGTGCAGGGTGAGTAGTGTGCTCGTGTGACTGCAGGGTGAAAAGCACAAGTGCATTGTGAGTGCAGAGTGACCACTGTGAGTGCAGGGTGAGCGAGTGAATGGTGCGAGTGCATGGTGATCAGTGTGATTTCATTGTGAGCGCTGTGAGTGCAGAGTGAGCGTGAGAGTGAAGGGCGAGAATGAGGAGTGGGTTATCTGAATGCAGGGTGCATTCCCACACACTTGAAGTAACTCGGCATGTTATTGACGGCGGCGAAGGGTTTCAGATATAAGTTCAACTATTGCTATTGTGGCATTAATCAGGGATCGAGGGTGGAGGAAATAAATAATGTGCTGATCCTGCAACAAACTTCCAGTCTTATGATTAGGGCTGCCAGCTGAATATTTTGTTGTCCCAGACGGTACAAGCAGTCACCTAAAGCCGTACTTTCAGCACATATCTGTGCATACTTCAAACAGCAAATATAAGGAGAAAGCACTTTTAATTGTGTTCTAGGGCAGCCTGAATTATCCATGACTGATAATTAAAGGGAACAAAGACAGAAAAGTCACATTACAAATTAATACACACTTTTTTATTTATAACCCTATTTAGTGCCAAGAGGAGGTCTTTGCAGGCTCTTTAAACAACACATGGCTGGCATTTTTCTTCTGTTAACCTTACTTTATACTTCTTTTCATGAAATGCATTCTCACACTAAGGTAGTAAATGTAAAATACAAATGTAAGGAATAGGCAGAGATGGGGGGCACGGGGGGTACTGGAACCAGAAAAAACAAGCATTTGCAATGCAATAGGTCTTGCATTTGCGAGAGTTTAAGCTATTGGCATTCCAAATGACAATGCCTTTTATTTATGTTTTAAAAACCAACAGATAAGAAAAAGGCATTGCCCTTTAGACCCATTGCATTGCAAATGCTTTTTATGGTCAGTTTTGTATAGTGTGAACTCGACCCGAGGGGATTGGAGCACTTTAGATGAGCACCAGTTACATTACCGAAGGACACATTCATTTTTATTAGGCACCAGGAGAATAAGTGATTTGCCCAGAATCACAGGATGCTGAGCCGACGCCGAGACTAGAACCTAGTTCCCCACCTTCAAAGTCTGCAGCTCTGGCCATTACTCCACAGCTGTAGCACTTGATGATGGTGGAAGCCGTGCATCAGCCT